>OX453250.1:21631001-22831001 GCA_949709985.1 Luffia ferchaultella | reverse complement strand
CACAGCACGCGACCACAAGGTCCACAAGCCAGCCGTGTTGTGGTGTAGAACAGTGTAGTGTGTGATTGAATGTGTGGCTGGTGTGGCTACAACCTCAGAATAATAACTGAAGTACTAGAAGGAATGTAAATCTTACATATGTTTATCTTGTTCTAACATTTAGAATAAGGCTTTAGAAAGAAAAACATAGGTGATACAAAATCAATGCTGCTTAAACAATATTAAACAATATTCCCATATTGTTTCTTTTTTATGTTAGTACTTCTGTTGGAAAAATATTTGAGAAAAAAAGTTCAATATACATAGTGTAATGCTGGCTCATAGACATACTTATACTAGCGTAGGAGACCAACTGACATCTAAATATCGCATGACCGAAACGGAAATGAGTATGTGTGCGAAATTCACATGTGGTTGAGCCAGTTTTAGTGATGTTGCATGGATGTTTTTTTATATTATCGATAGCACGTAGTACTTTCATGATAATGATTGTGTGTGCTATTAAAAAAAAATGTGTCGTTGAAATTAATGCGTTATGAAAAGTCGAAATCGGTAATCCTATTTATTATTTTGAATCTGCAATACTACTAAATTTTTGTTTTCAGTTACTTTTCTTAACTTTTAGTTTGTAAAATGACAAATCATCAATCAATCAATTCAAATGCCATTTTCTTTACTCCAATAAACACTTTTTTTTGTAAACAGTTGATAATTAAAAATTTGCAGAAAGAAGTAAAGAAAGCGTTAATATCGTTATGGAAATTTTTATATTTAGTTGAATACAAGCCAAGTAATAAATAAAACAATATAAATAAACCATTTTTATTTTTAATGACAATACGTCATGTTGCGACGCATAACAACAAACTTTTTAGCACTCTTTGTAAACAAAAAAATGTGAATGTACAAAACAAAAACATTTACAATTTAGAAGTTTCATGATGAATACGATAAGTCAAAACTAATAAAAGAGTGAAAGTTTTTTTTAAAATTCGTCAATAAATGACTGAGAAATAAATTATTGATATTTATGTATTTTCGTGCGGTTTGACTGGTGGCTTCTTACTGCCCGTGACGTCACATTGCCTACTCGATTGAGTGTCGCGTCGTCTCACTGCACCACAAATTATGTCTTGGATGAAATTCCTATATTTCATCCAAGTCTATAATATCTTTTGTTTCTTTATGTAATTGGTAGTTAAGTTTTATTTGATTAGAAAGGAACAAGTTTTTGTAGAAGACAAAGTGATAATTTGCCTAATCAAATCCGTTTTACATTAGTGCTGAAATAAAGGTTTAGGCTCTTAAGTTGAAGGTTCTGGTGATATATCCCGGTAAACGTACGCTGACAACTGTAATTTCTCACAGGTTAATCAAAATCAAAGTTAAATTATTTACAACGTTCTTAATCAGAGAGCAGATAGAACGTCAGACTTTAAATCATAAATAAATAACGATTAAAAATATTTGTGTATACACGGTGAGGTTTTTATGACCAGCCAAACTTCAATATGATGACCTTTGATAAAAATCCGTTGGCCGTCTTGTTCCCTTTTAGTATCGTTCAATGGGAAAATATTCAGTTAAGCCTACGTAAACCTTTCCCAAAACTACCAATATTACTAGTCATATCACGAGGACGCCAGTGCACGTGCACGCGCCCCGCCCACATTCCCCGAGCTCCGCCCTTTCGCTCTGCACTCGCAGTATAGCACCATAGATAATACTAGCACGTCATATTTTTGAAAATTCATGATTATCGAATGATCTCATTTATGAAGGCTCAGTCGTAAAAAACTCTCTTGAAAATTTTGGTTTGACAAGGCCTTGGGAACGATTTAAATTGATGACATCATCAATGAGTTTCAGAAATACGGCTCCTTAAGTTGCAAATTTTCCCTTCATCATACTTATCGGGCTTAGGACCGTCAAATTGCAAAAGGCTTGTTTTAGTTATTATCTGCGATTAAAATCGAATCGAAATAAATGAAATTGAAAAAATGAATAGGTACACACCTGATCTATTTTGATCAATATACTCGTACATTCGATAATTGATTAACAATTGTCCTTTTTCCTTTCGCAATCAGGCGTATTTAAAAAATTTGAATCAACTTATGTACAATCATTAAAAAATGGAGTTAAAATCCACTTACCATATAAAAATATTTACCTACTTTAACAAATGGTGCACCATCGTGTTGAAAATAAATTTCGCGATGTGCTATTATTGCGAGCGCAACGTAACATTTGAAGATACGTGATTCCGGTCAGT
Source organism: Luffia ferchaultella (assembly GCA_949709985.1). Classification (NCBI taxonomy): domain Eukaryota; kingdom Metazoa; phylum Arthropoda; class Insecta; order Lepidoptera; family Psychidae; genus Luffia; species Luffia ferchaultella. Next base: position 22,828,726 of record OX453250.1, on the reverse strand, counting down.
CTGCCCTCTATGAAATAGGGCCCTAATATTTTATCACCGATAACCCCGGCCCAAACATTTGCACTGAATCGCACTTCCAAATAGTTTGACAGTTCGGTACCGTGGCATTGTGTAAACCTTGATTGCGAAGCTGAGGCAGGCTTATTTCTTCATACAGTCTTTGGGCGCCGCGTAAAGTTTGTCCACTTAAAATGTAACATTTCATCATTTCATAATATTCGCGATTTGTATACATTATTGAAGCGCGGACGACTTGCGCCGTCCGATACAGAATCGCGTGGCTGACTGAGCTGAGGTCATTGAGTGCAAAATGGGGCACGCTACGAAAAGGGTGGGAATCAGCTGGCGCGCGGCACGTGTGGGTAGAGTGTAAGCAGAAGGTAGCCAAATTTTATTAAAAAACATTTAGGATATTTTTATTGATTATAAATATTTGACCTATATTTTTATTTACGTAATGAGGTGTATTGGTGATACCTAACATCTAGGAACATTTTGGCTGATCACTAAAATCTCATCCTGTATATCTTATTTTTTCATATGAGTAATTCTTATATTTATATAACCTATGTGTAGTACATATGTATAGATGTCATACTTTCTCTTACAATGTGCTGCCAGGCTAAATAAACATCCCAATATATTTAAAAACAGTTAACGACATCTTTCCAGTGGAACAGGTGCAATTAGGTAATATTAAAGATACAAAATATTTATATTTGAAAATATCGACATATCGATAGATTATGTGCAATCCCTATGCTAAATTATTTGATTGTAATTTTACACAATATTTTTGTATCTTACACATAATTGTTTAAAATAACAAATTATTTACAAAATAGAGTATTTACCGTATACTATTGACGTATAACCAAGTAAATTTAGGATTGCTTTATATAAAAATAAGCATAAAGATAACAGTATGTTATTGGCAGTACTTGCATGTGAAATCTCTGTTTATTTGGATTATTATCATATGTTACAGTGCAATCTAAAACAGAACACGACACCACTGTATTTAACAAGATTTAATTTATGTAGTTCACAATGATTAAAGCACAAAATAGAAAACAAAGCTGGACCTTATTTTGACAAGTCGCTAATGAAAACTAAATGTGTTCAAAGAGGTTTTATGACAGATTTTGTTGCGTTTCTTTCTCGCATGTAGGATTTCCGTAAAGAGCTGGATGTCATTCGCACACTGTGTTCCTCTCTTACGCTAGTATGTATAACTTTATGTGCTGGCGTGCTGGCTGCTGAGATTTACAGCCAAGCACTACATTTACATAATTTGAACATAGACATATATATACTAGCGTAGGAGACCAACTGACATCTAAACATCGCATGACCGAAACGGAAATGAGTATGTGTGCAAAATTCACATGTGGTTGAGCCAGTTTTAGTGATGTGCATAGGTGTTTTTTATATTATCGATAGCACGTAGTACTTTCATGATAATGTGTCGTTGAAATTACCGCGATATCATAAGTCGAAATCGGCAATCCTATTTATTATTTTGAATCTGCTATACTACATAATTTTTGTTTTGAGTTACTTTTCCTAACTTTTAGTTTTTTAAAATGACAAATCATCAATCAGTCAATTCAAATGCCATTTCCTTTACTCCAATAAATATTTTTTTTTGTTAACAGTTGATAATAAAAAATTTGCAGAAGTAAAGAAAGCGTTAACATCATTATGGAAATTTTAATATTTAGTTGAATACAAGCCAAGTAATAAATAAAACAATATAAAAAAACGATTTTTATTTTTAATGACAATACGTCACGTTGCAACGCATAACAACAAAATTTTAACTCTTTGTAAACAAAAAAATGAGAATGTACAAAACAAAAACATTTACAATGGAGAAGTTCATGATGTTCAAAATATACAATTTAACTCGATAGAATTGAAAGATAAACCAAAACTAATAAAACAGTGAAAGTTTTTTTTTTTTTAAATTCGTCTTGGTACCCAAAACACAAGCTAATGCATAGTTTGGGGCCACGACGTTGTAATGTGCACGTTATTATTATTATTATGTATTTTCGTGCGGTTTGACTGGTGGATTCTTGCTGCCCATGACGTCACATTGTCTACTCGATTGAGTGTCGCGTCGTCTCACTACACCACAAATTATGCCTTGGATGCCTTGGACTAGTCTATAATATCTTTTGTTTCTTTGTGTAATAGGTAATTAAGTTTTATTTGAATATAAAGGAACAAGTTTTTGTAAAAGACAAAGTGATAATTTGCCTAAAATTGATATTTTCACTGTGATGGACTTTTCTTCAAATCCATTTTATATTAGTGCTGAAATAAAGGTTTAGGCTCCAAAGTTGAAGGTTCTGGTGATATATCCCGGTAAACGTACGCTGACACCGATCGCTTGGTCTTCAGATTGACCTGTACAGAAATTACAGTTGGCATAAATGCTCTGACTTTAGATATTAAGTATTATTAGTATATTACTTAATATACTTAGTAAGCACATATGAAAAAAAAGAAACCCCTAACGGCACAAATTCAGTAGGTATAGATCCTTTCTTCAAAAGTCGTCGGTGATTTAGTTAGACAAAACAGTTATCCGTAAAATGTCTACTGCAAACCAAAGAATGTTTTCGAGGAGTCCCACCTGTTCTATTTAACATTTTTTTCCATTGTTCTATGCTAACCGTGTTTACAGGAAACCTGGATATTATGAAATAGTCATCATTATCAGGAAGCATTTTTTAACACCGCAGTTTATTGGAGGAAAATGAGGTTAAACTATTGTATACAGTAGTTTTGTCATTCAAAGTTTAATTATTTACGACGTTCATAATCAGAGAGCAGATAGAACGTCAGACTTGAAATCATAAATAAATAACGATTAAAATTAAATAGAGCATCAGATTTTAAATCATAAATAAATAACGATTAAAATTAATTGTATATATATCTTATATATTCATTTGAAAAAGTCTTGTATTTACATATATACCCTATGTGTAGTATATATGTATAGATGTCATACTTTCCCTTACAATGTGCTGCCAGGCTAAATAAACCTCACTGTTATGGAACCTCCTTTGAAGGTTTCATAAATATGTACCTATAAAAAGTGTATAAAAATAAGATGTCATGTTTGACATCTGTCTTCATTTTTCCATTATTAAGAAATATAGTATCGTTTCCATTATTTTATTATTTTAAGTTTATTTGGGGAAGACGAGATACGTAAGAGGGAAAAGTGGACCCTCCTCCAAGTGAAACCGATTTCTGTACACTCACAATATGTTTAAAAACAGTTAACGACATCATTCCAGTGGAACAGGTGCAATTAGGTAATATCAAATTTACAAAATATTTATATTTGAAAATATCGACATATCGATACATTTTGTGCAATCCCTATGCTTCATTGTTTGATTGTAATTTTACACAATATTTTTGTATCGTACACATAATTGTTTAAAATAACAAATTATTTACAAAATAAAGTATTTACCGTATACTACTGATGTATAACCAAGTAAATTTAGGATCGCTTTTTATAAAAATAAGCATTAAGATAACAATATGTTATTGGCAGTACTTACCAGTGAAATGTCTCTTTATTTGGATTATTAACATATGTTACAGTGCAATTTAAAACTGAACACTACACCATTTTTATCACAAGAATTAATTTTTGTAGAATTCAAAACGATTATAACACAAAATAGAAAACAAAGCTGGACCTTATTTTGACAAGTGAGTAAAGAAGACTAAATGTGTTCAAAGAGGTTTTACATCAGATTTTCTTGCATTTCTTTCTCGCATGTAGGATTTCCGCAAAGAGCTGGAATGGAGCTGGATGTCATTCGCACACTGTGTTCCTCTCTTACGCTAGTATATATACCTTTATGAATTTGAATGTCACTCAAAATGTTTTTGAATGATCTGCATACAGTAATTGGCTATCTGTGTCTGTGGCTGAAAGCCTGACATCTGTTGTGATCTGTGGCCTGTCTTATTCATTAATATTGAAAGCAATTGAAAGTTTGTCATGATTATCTGTGGTCATGATCATGACATGATTGTAAAATATAATGCTCTCAATAAAATTCAAATGCACTTTAATAATTGTGGGGCTCTGCATTTATGCATATCTTTTGATGTTCGTTAAATCGGCCTATGACAGGAGTCAAAAGTTAGACGAAATATACAATTTGGTATGTTTGATACTCTTACATCGTACGTTTATCTGACTCTGTTTAAGCTCTGTACCAAGAAATTATACATGGTATTAACTTTACGCCCGCGTGGACGGACTACACAATTGTACCGGGACGGTTGAAGGAACGTGACGCTACACGATTATCTAAAACATTCTGCAACTAACTACCTAAGAAATCTCTATACTTACTTCCTTACTATACCAAATTTCATCAAAATCCGTTAAATAATTTTAGTATGAAGAATAGCCACCCCAAAGGAACCATGCATTTTTCCGGGATTTATCCTGTGTATTATTCCACGCCTTAGGCACTTTATTACTAAACATTACTATCTGTTCAGCTGTTTTAGCGTAAAGAATAATTTTCTCACAGAAACCGTGCATTTTCCGGGATAAAACGTAGCTTATACCACTCTTCAACTCATATCTATACCTGTGCAAAAAATTATGTCTAGCCATTGCTCTCTTGCTGCAAGATTGACCAACTAACATCCAAACTTTCACCATGGATAAAAGAATTCCCTGACCGTTTATGGTTTGTAAAAGTCAGAATAATAGACAAAAAGTAGCATATGTCATTTTCATTAAAATCGATTCAGCTGTTTCGGAGATCCTCCAGAACAGACAGACAGACTGACATAACGATTTTCTAAATATACCAAGGTATAATTAAATAGTATAAGCCACTCCTGGCACTTCTTTTTCATGTCTGCAAAGTTTTATTGAAATTGGTTCAGCTTTTCGGAGATTAGCCAGGACAGACAAGCAGAAAAACAAAAAGTAGCCTATGTCACTCCTAGCCATTTTCGTTTTATACCTATCTGCATAGTTTTATTGAAATCGGTTCAGCCATATTATTATTAATACCTATAGGGTGGCAGTTTTGGAAACCTGTACCTTTGCATAGTTTAACTAACTTTGCTTTTGATACAACTGCACAATATGACCTGCAAGATTATTATTTTTTAAGTTGTGAGCAGAAACACAAAGATCTGTTCATGTTGTTGGTTTTCCTAAGATAATAAAAATAAATATTGTATTTTTGAAAAATGTTGCAAATGCACACAAGCTAAGTAAAGAGGCGAGTCTAGATGAATTGATTTTTTCACAAGCAGGCAGATTAAGCTTTGGTAGCAAAAGTTACAATGGTCTGAGAGCTGCTAAGGCAATTTCCAATAGTTGTTTTAGGTTGCATGAAACTTTGTGTAAAACTTGTTTAGCACTATCTGAATATAAAATAAAAATCTGGCTGATTGGTGGTGGCTCTCCTACTGCAAGTAGAATGCTTAGGTATAATTATTTAGAGTTTACAGTCTAAAACATACTTTATTTTTTTATGTTTAATTTGGTAAGCTCACAACGCTCTATAAATTTGGACTGCGTTCAGCCGAACACCAGGTATATTTTCACTTTGACAAAACTTTGTTGGTGGCCACAATTACATATTTGCAATATAGAAAATACCTATATTACGAAATTTTAATGAAAAACTTGTGTAACTTCACTATAGTTTTGACTAAATGGAAATGCATATTGGTCAAAACAATGAGTGGTATAAAATATAATGGCAAGCTGTTGACCATTCCCAAATTTTTGAACTAAAGTCCGTTGTACTTTTTAGGGTTCCATAGCTAAATGGCAAAAAGGAACCTGTATAGTTTCGCCATGTCTGTCCGTCAGCCTGTCTGTCTGTCTGTGGTTTTTCTCGGAAACTATTGGCAATATATCTACACGGTTTTTTGTTACATCATGTTCGACCCAAAAGGGGTGGGCAGGAAGTGGTTGGTGGATGCATAATAAAAGCATATGTAAGCATAATAAAATATTTTCTTTTAAATAATTATCATTCATGGGTGATCAAAATTGTATCGCATCGCACCTGCATGGTTATTGGGTGTTATGATATGTGTTATTGTGTGTTGTGAAAATAGGTGATTTTAATGACAATATTACATGTTCATGTGTTACGCTAAATGTGATGGAAATATGGCCGCTGCTTTACATAGGTACACAAACCTCTACGGGGCGCGAACGGCGAGTAGGTACCTATCCGGTGCTAACATTAGACCCGGTTCAGACATTTGTGGCTCGTATACATTCACCTTGCGTTTTGACTCCGAACAGAAATGTTCAAGCTGGAAAACTGCATGTTTATTCAGCACAAGTACCTACTTGAGCGCGTTCATAATTACGTGGGCAGGTACGTCAGTACGAAATTTACAATCCGCCGTTTGCGCTATAGTAAAAATTTTTGACTATTTCTTACTATTTCTTAATGATAATAATTTTATTTTAAAAAAAATAATTATTATGCTTATAGGCATCCACCAACCACTTCCTGCCCACCCCTTTCGGGTCGAACATGATGTAACAAAAAACCGTGTATAGATGAAATTTGGAAGGTAGATGTATTCGATGAACCGCTACACAACGACATAGTAAAATTAAGGAAAAAAATTTTTTTGGGATAAACCTCCATACATGTAAATGAAGAAGGAAAAAAAATGCATCATATATTAACACGACAGGTACCAAACGATAGGTCTTAAACAATTGTATCAAGGTTTCAAACAATTGTTTTTATTTGAGTCAACACTTGTTGAAATATGTACTTCTTAAGTCCAAAATTTTGTCAGAGTCATGTGTCGTCCCCCCCCCCCCCCCCCCCAACCCTCTACCAGCTAAACCGCTGTTTATGGATATGTGGAAAAAATTTATAACAGGAGTATATATAACGTAGTTAAAAATAAAACTATCACAGCTAACTAGACTGTATTATTTAACGAGTAATAGAGTAACTTATAAAATGTACTTACATAAGTAAAAATTTTTGTAAAAATTCCATAGAAAATGACAGCGTGTTATTTGCATTCCTTTGCAGAGCTTATTCTCTTCACAATCGATACTAAAAGTCAAGATTCACTGTAACAAAATAAGCAATAAAAATTGTCTAGCTGTCAGTGCATCTAGTTATTACTTTTTGGATTAGCCAGAGAGGATTGAGCGCCTTCTAAATAACTAACGAAATAAAAATGAAATATATTTATTCAATAATTCTTAAATTACATAATAATAACGATTAATGGTTAAGTTCGATTAACGTTGCGCTCGTTTTTTTATATTGTATGGTGGTACGGAACCCTTCATGTGCGAGTCCGATTCGCACTTGGCCGGTTTTTTTTTCAAAAGAATAGACAATTTTAAGAAACTAATTGTAACTTGTAATTTTTGTTTTTAGATCGCTATTTACGTAGATATAATGAAAATTCACAATGTCAGTCTCAGAACTGTCAGTAGTAAGTGGCATTATTTTTATAAATATGCAAAGGCTATGGCCAAACTATAATTCCATTCGGTGAGGTTACACTATAAGAATTTTCAATAGAATAAATCTATCTAAATACCGATCTAAAAACAAAAACACAACATAACAGACTTTAGATTAAAAATTTGAGAAATATATTACCAATTCCTTGTGATAATGCTGTTTCAGGCCATTAGCACAGAAAAAATGATTCATAATTTACAAAATGTGGACAGAAATCTGCAAGTGAAAATTGAAACACTCCAAGTATTACTAGATGAAGAGTAGTGAAAGGAATATTGACAGAGCCGCTGTACTATGGAGGGTGTCATTGAAGAGAGAGAGAGAGCCCATTAAGTTGTCAAAGCAAAAATTCATTAACTTTATTGGCTCAAATATAACAGTCAGTGTTCAAGTTTTGAGAATTTTCGTTACCAATTTGCAACTCTTATAATGCATATAAGGAACCTTGAATGAAGTGAATTCCTTTTATTTAAATGGCATATGCTAAAAACATGGATATCAGAACCCTTAGAAGACGCCAGGCAGCTACAGCATTGTTCATGAAATACATGCTTCCATACAGAACTCAAACTAGGATTTTCCATACTAGGAGTAGGGGTTACAGGGACATAACGCAGATTCAAGGTGGAACTATTTTTTCAACGTGTATCCATACAGTAATTGAACTCAGGATCATCGGCATTGCAGGCAGAAAAAGTACTTTCCTAACTGTTTATTTATTGATTACTTAATTTATATACTTTGAATTAAATAAAGTAATTGTCTATAATGGAAGAAAATCTTTTAAGTATAATATATAATATACAATGCACGGAGCTTTGCCACTCTGAGTTGCTTGCAACTGATTCACTGCGCAGGTACAGCCGCGCGGGCAACGAGAGGTAACAGTGGGAGGCGAACGGTGCACATGCGAGCGAGTAGCACAAGCAAACTATCTCTCCTTTATCTCCTCCGTGCTCCTATTATATGCTACTGGAACGTTCGTTTTCTGTAAGATCCGTACTTTGTACTGTAATGTCATTGATCAACTGCACATCAAAAGTTTATTCCTATAAGATGAAACAAATAAGCATTTGTTAATAACAATACAGAACATATAATACATACAGGCAAAGCCATTGGCAAAAGCTAATACAATAATAACTACTAGAGTGTTATAATCAAGACAAATATTTTATCAATGCTGTGATACAGTTGTTGAGGTGTGCAGTGCTGAAGGCAATTTTTTCGAAAATGCATGGCTACATAATTAATTGTTTATGTATTTTGCAGGCGCTCACTTAAACTTTAAGTCTAAATATCTTAAATTAGAAAATTAATCACATCGAACCCTTTGTGTTACACAATAAATGTAAAGTAATTTTCACCAACTCTTGAACTAAACATGAATCATCTTAATAGTTACGAAGATCCAAAATTTTAACTTCTATCAAATGTTCATATTTATTTATTTATTCATATATTTTAGATGATGTTGATGAAGATGCCCCAAAATACAGAATATTCAGAAAAATCCAGAAAACATATTCAATCATAATTACTAGAAATACACTAAGTCCAAAAACAAATACTTTTTCTCATCTGCATAATGTTGCTAACTAATGTTTTACCGTATTTGGGGTAAACTGCAATGATTATGAAAAACAAAAATAATGTAAAATAAAGGCTTTATACTTTAAGTATACCTTATATGGAAAAGCTTCTTCCCATATTCTTTTTAAACCACCTTTTATCATAAAAATATTGCTCCTCCAACTGCTTTGAGTGAATTATGTTTCACTTAGGTATGTTGGGGACATATGGTTATGGTCCAAGAATCCTTTAATCGATCTCTGACTGACCGGTTGGCCGAGTGGTTAGAGACGCGGGTTCGATTCCCGCCCGGGACAAATATTTGTGTGCATGAACATGTCTATTTGTTCCGTGTCTGGGTGTAAAAGTATCTATATGTGTATATATTATAAAAAAAAACCTATTTATGTATATCAGTTGTCTGGTACCCCATAACACAAGCATAATAATTGCTTACTTTGGGACTAGATGGCGTTGTGTAGGATGCCCCAGATATGATTATTATTATCTCTTTGTATTGTTCCTTTTGTTCAGTCCAATTTTCTTTATTCATTTGGTGGGAAAACTAATATTCCACAGTTCCATTTTCCATGTGGCAAACATAATAAAATATACTTAACTAAAAATGATATTAACAAGAAAATGAGGTAATAGTTTATATTTTGATGCATCAATAGAGAAAAATTAGTTTTTGTAGTGAGCCCTGAGTTTGAATTCCAAGCAAGTGAAGGTGTTTATAATTATATCACGAGCAAAGCGAGTAATTCTAAGTTAGACGCGTATTGAGGGATTCAAAAGCATGAGAAACAAAATAATTTTTTCTCTGGTAATGTTTTAAAAACATAAGACTATGAAAGCAACTACTTACTTATTTAATCTTATTCCGTTTATTAATTTCCTCAATTTAATATTTCAACATAAATAATACACATACATACATCCTTACTATGCATAATACACATTATTATATATTTATTATTATTCCTACATATAAATAAATGAATGCACGCCCATACACTCGAACATACTAGGTATATATTCACTTTATAATATTTACTAGCGGCCTTTCGCAGCTTCACTTGCGTAGACTAGAAATTCCTGTTATAGGTACTATTAACGTTCGAGATGGTTTATACGTACTTTTTGCTGGAACCAATTTTGGTTACACGCATTCAAACTTTCAATCTTCATTTTCCTTCCACCCTTTAAAAAAATCGATACAATTTTTCAGCTCCCGTTTCCCACCCTTAAAATGTGGAAATCTAAAAACCCTGAAACACGTCATTATTAAAGTCCCTCCATTCCCATCCTTAAGTTAGAAATTTCTAAAAAAGCCTTTCTTAACTTAATGCTCACGTTATAAAATAAACCTATGACCCAAATTTAAGCTTCCTAGACTTAGTAGTTTCGGCTGTACGTTGATAGATCAATGTGGACAAACGACAGACAGATAGACAGACAAACAAACACAAAAAGTAGCTTATCACACTCTTTTCAACCTTCTTTCCCGTCTGCAAAGTTTCCTTATAATCTGTTTAGCCGTTTTGAAGATTAGCTCAAATAGACAGATACACGTACAGACAGACAGACGGACGGACAAAAAGTAACATTTGTTAGTTTTGACGACCTTATTTTCATACTTGTGATGTTTCATTAAAATCGGTTTAGACAGATGGACGTGCAGACAGACATACAAAAAGTTCTGTATGTCACTTTTGACTAGATCCGTTCCATATGTGTAAAGTTTCATCAAAATCGGTTAAGCCGTTGTGGCCGAAGCCGATTTGCTCGAATAGACAGTTCGTTTTCATATATATAGCCTATAACCCTCCGCTAGATTCAGGCTCTCAAAGGCAAAAAGAATTTTTCAAATCCGACTTTCAGAGATTAGCGCATTCAAACAAACAAACAAACAAACTCTTCAGCTTTATAATAAGTATTTCTATTAAATAGATTAATAGATTATAAGATAAAAAAAAAATAAGATATTACTGAAAAACATATCAAAGTCTATTGCGTGGTTTGGAAATAAAATGTTAACGAACAGAGGCAGACAGCGAATTTATTTTCTCCCGCTATAGTTTTCATATTTCGATAAAAACTGCTAAGATGTCAATTTAAATTGTATGGTGTAAAGGGCAATTATAATATGCATGAAATGCTTAAGACAACTAACGTATTTAATTTGATAAAGATTAATATCACGTTTAAAAAACATCTTCGCTAATAGTACATTATGTTAGAACAAATTTGATTGATACAGCGTGATGTAGTATAGCCACAGACAAGTCAACCTTATAGACCACGCTTTGACAGGGAGTAGCATTCGCCAAGGCTATGTAGTGCCACTACATAACTACGTCTCTTCTGAGCGGTCAGTTGGAAGCACGTCGGAAGCCATTAAATTGTCAATTTTGAACGAGCTAATGAAAACTAGCCGACCTCTCTCCGCACCCCGCCACTTTTTGGCGATTTCGTTTTCGTACTGACGTTTATTAAAGCGTGGTCTATAGGTTGACTGGTCTGTGAGTATAGCCTATAGCCTTCCTCGATAAATGGACTATCCAACACAAAAATAATCTTTCAATTTGAACCAGTAGTTCCTGAGCTTTGCGCGTTCAAACAAACAAACTCTTCAGCTTTATAATATTAAGTATAGATAAGTATTATGGCTATTCAGAGGTGAATCAAAAATAATCTGTAAAATATTCTTCTATGTTATAATAGCATTTTTCGTGCAATAATAATTTTAATTTCCGCGTAAAATTTGAGTCTTTTACTTCATTTTTCAGGTCATCAGGTAGTCTGTTGTATACTTTTATTGCCATCACATATGGGCTAGTAGAATGTAAGGCAACTCGTGAAAATGGTAGCATCAACCTATTGCCGTGTCGAGAAGAATATTTTGTAACTATATCGGAACGTTTTGTAAAAAAAATTTTGTTTTCTCACAAACTTGCAAATCTCTAAATTGTAGATGCTAGGTAGCGTTAAAATTTTATATTTCGTGGGCTGAGAGCGAAAACCCGATAAGTTGGTCAAAATGACAATTTGAGTTATCAATGAGAGTTTACTCAATTTTTTCTGATCTTTCTTTTGGTCTAATCCGATAATTGGAAATGTTATGTTTAATCACAAAAATCTAATTTTACAAAACCGATAAGTTCTTCCGAAATGGATAAAGTCAACATTGCAAAGTAATTATTATGATCAATCAATATATATTTGAGGAATAACCCTCTAATATGTGATATCTGAAACGAAAGTAACTAAATGTAGTTTTAGTAGATATTATCACTGATGCAAATAATAGAAAGTTGCATTAATAGTTTCTTATTTTTGTGAATATTAACATAAACACTACTTAGCTTAATATAATTTTCATTAAATTTAGACTAAAGTAAAGTTATCACATTTTTGTATTCAAATTGGAAAAAAAATTAATTATTCTCTAGAGCGAATACCCGATAAGTCTTGCATAGTATTACGCTCCTGCGCAACTGTACTTAGGTGACAACGAGCGAGTGGTCAAAAAAACTGGTATGTTTAGCGAAAGAATATCGCGTAGAAAATGGTAAGTTACTTGTAGGTATGTAGTAGACGTTTATTGTTGTGGCATGTTATTGTTATTGAATTACATGTGGTATTCTAATGAGTTCTTTGTTTTTAGGACAAAATTATAGTATTAAATGTGGCACCAAATTTTTACTGATTTTCAGAAGTGTCAATAATCCACAATGAAAACATGTACCAGAAAATTATTACGATTTATTAGACTAATTTGTCTGGTTATACGCCAACTGCTGCTTCTACTAAAAGACATTGACTGAGCAATGATAGTGATGGGAGTATGTGTTGTTAGTCTATAATAGATGAAGACAAAATGAGAATTGCGTATGAAGTAAAAATATATATGCGTAATGCTTTTGTATTGGACAATATAGATCAAACAAAAAGCGCTATTCTACTCGGCACTTGTGAATGTTTAGCTTTACTTGTAATAGTGCAAAATGAATCTATTTTGATCGCAAAATAATCAAATACTGATAGAACAAAAGTTTTGGAGAGTGGGCACTTTCATATGGAAGCATATAGTGGCTATCCAGTTATTGAATATGCAAAAAAAATTTATCAGGCTTTGTATTCTAAACATGATTGAAAAACGTATTCCAATAACCAAACATACTCTACTGTCATATAATGTGAATGACTTCAAATTTAATGAAATTCTTGATCTTTAGCTTTTGACTACACTAATGATGGCAAATAGAATAAAAGAACAAAAATAAATATGTACAATGGTTGAAAATAAAAACAATTCGAAACCTTGAGGGATGTCCTAACAAAATATTTTTAATTATGACATAACCGGAAAGTTCAAAACATTGACTATTTCTAATTATAACCAAATTCCTGATGCCTCTCCCTCTCCTACCCCAAGGGTGACTAGAATATCTAAAAAAGTGGTTGTGCCTGCCTAGTCTTATTAGGCCAGAAGAAAATCCATCAGCAATCCCATTCCTGTATTATTAACAGTTGCCAATAAACGAAACAAACAAAGGATCAGTAAAATTGTGAAATCTAGGAGATATCCCAGAAACTTCCAAGTTGGTTTATGAATCTCAAAACCTCAACCCATAATGTTGTTGATCGTGTGCCAGATTTAGACATCGACGATACATTTGACGAAGATGATTAAAAATTGATTCTTAATTTCGTTAAGGATTTTTTGTGATTGTTTGATTTTATTACTATTAATAGTTGATATAATTGTAAATTAATATTTTGTTTATTTTACATCCAAAAAAGTTAGTTAAAAACTAAATGAATGGACAAAAGTCTAGCTAAACACATAAAATTATAACATCACGACAACTATTGTGAATATTTCAAAGATTTGGTAATAAGTTTATGAAATGTAGAACAAATATAAACAATTTCCTATTAATTATTAAAAACCTAAAACTTATCGGAATTAAGATTGAAACGGCGTGCCAAACTAATCTTACTTCCCTCTTTGTCGGGTTTTTATAGTCATACTGTTGGTTCAAATATCTCGAAGCAAAAGGCGAAAACCCGATGAGTTTGTCCCTTTTGTCATAATTTAATAATTTAAAAAGAATGAGGGCTTAGTAAACATAATTAATATTTAATTTTAGCAATTGCAATAAATTCTCTTTAAACTGATATGGTAGCAAATACTTCAACATCTTTAGAAGTGGTGAATAATCAGGGTGAAAGATTGTCAAAACTTTAAACGTGAATATCTCGAAATGCATGCCGGGTCGCTTGTCGGGTTTTCGCTCTCAGCCCACGATTTATTAAAATATGGTTTACACGATTGAATGCTTTTTATATTCGCTAATATTCTAACGAGTTTCTTTTGTCGTATAAATAGGTCTGACGCATCTACGCTTTTCCCCCATAAAATAACGCCGTAGCGCAGCCATGCATCTGCATAGGCATAATAAGCCGACAGTGCCGTTTCGGTGGCCGTTTCGAGATCAGTCGTTTTCTTTATCTCCCGGAGTGCATAAGTGAACTTGGATAGTTTAGATCGAATTTCGCTAATGTGGGGTTTCCATGTGATGTGTGTATCTATGACCAAGCCCAAAAGAGTAAATTCATTGACATTTTGGAATTTTACGCCCTCATATACAAGATTGGGATTTAATGATTGCTTTTGATAAGGATGGAAGGTCATTACTTTTGTTTTTTTATAGTTTACTTCTAAATTGTGATCATTTAACCATTGTATTGTTTTGTCCATTAATTCGTGTAGCTTTGTATCTAGATTTCTACCATTTTCGCAGGAAGTTAGTAGAGATATGTCATCTGCAAATAAGACACTCGGTTCCTGAATTATTTTTGGGAAATCGTTTATGCACAACAAAAATAACAGGCATCCAGCTACACTGCCTTGTGGAATATAGGCATTTATTGTCTTTGATTCGCTTTTTATGTGTTTAATTTCGCCACTTTTTTCATTGAAGAATTCAATTTCTACTACTTGTTCGCGGTCGCGCAAGTAAGACTAAAACCATTTGTGAGCGTTTCCACGTATCCCTATTCCGTATAGTTTATTTAGCAATATATCATATTGCACATTGTCGTATGCCTTTGTCATATCGAGCAAGATCCCGACTGCATATTTTTTTTGCGTTTATAGTACCTATTTAAAATTTCTTGTATGTATTTGTAAACAGCTAATGTCGTAGTTTAGTTTTACGGGCGTTGGTGGTTTCTGAGTTGTTCTGTATTCTGAGTATGTTCATGTGAAATAACCACATATTGTTACATTATATAACGGAAGCAGCGTGTTATTTGACCGCTAGTAGTTAGCGAATGATTGGTGGGGGTCAGGTTCGTCAAGCCCATTCTCTAGAGAGCCGCAGCGGCCAGCCGCCTCATCGACTAACACGCCGCCGGGCGCGCACAGCCAGGGGTCGCGCGTGGCACGTTGCCAGCGGTGTAGGCGGTCGCGCAGGTCAGTTTCGAGATCGCTCAGCTGCGGCGTGCCGTGCAGATTGCGCAGTTCGACAGGGTCGGTGCGCAGGTCGAACAGCTCCCATCGCGGTCGCAGGTAGTACTGGCGTAACGTCTTGTACCACGGCAGCAGCCGCCCGTCGCGCGTGCGATTCAGAATGTCCTGTAAACTCCGTGCCGTCAGTCGCAATGTTTAAGACCGAAACCTAAAGCGTGATCTTACCTGAAAGGTCGGCGACGCGTAGAGGTCTTGATCGATGGGAAACGGTGCGCCGAAATTAAGATTGTGGATAAGCTTGTAGCGGCGCGTACGTACGGAGCGCATCGGGTAGTACATGGTCACCTCATGGTGCGTGTGCGACGCGAACAGGGCGTCGTCCTCGGTCGGCGTAGGTTCTGCACACATCATCGCCCCTCGCGCATTAGCTCCGATCGTCAGCTAATAAACGTCGCTGTGCACTCACCTTTATTCATTATCGGAAGCAAACTCTTGGTGTAGGGTGTCGGAGCGACTTCATTGGTTTCGGGGTCTGGCGGAGTCATGGACGGGGTGCCGCCTGCCCCGATCCAGTCAAGCACAGTAGGCGTGATATCGAGCAGACTGACTAATGCGCGTGACACTTGATTGCGACGCGCGCCCTTCGCCGGACTGTGCACGAGCAACGGCACACGCAGCCCCGGCTCATAGAGGTTAGTGCGACCCCCGGGGAACGGTATGCCGTTATCGGATGCGTATATGACAAGAGTATCGTTGGCGTGGCCAGCCGCCTCCAGCTCACGTAGCATCAGCCCTACACCTGTACAGATTAGACTGTCAGTAGAGGCGGCAGGCGCAGCTTATACTTCTCATCGAACACTATATTTCTATATAGACCTTGGTCGAGTCGCGATATGGTGGTGTACTGCGCGGCCACGTCCCTACGCGCCGCTTCCGTATCCTGGATGTGGTAGGGCAGTTCAATCTCTTCGGGACGGTAGTACCAGGGGATCCAGTCGGGAATTCGGCCGGTACCCGGCTCGCCACTGCCGAAGCGCTCGCAAAAGGCGCCGAACTGCGGCCGCTGCCGACAGCGGTGTGGATCGTGGAACGCAACGTACAGGAAGAAAGACCTGCAACACAACAACGTGGTTCATTCACCGACTAGCAGCGCAACTCTGACCGGAGTGAGGCATCATTCGTTACTTGTTACGGGTGTTGGCGTCTCGCAGGAAGCGACGCGTCAGCAATTTCATATAGGTGATATTACGTCCCACTTGGTCGATATGGTTATTCTCTTCGGTCTGCTCAAAATCAAATTGGAATGCGGCGTGCGGGCCCACGTGCTTCTTGCCAATTATACCTGCGCATAGTGAAACAATTACAGTACAAGTATTTGCCATATGTACCTCTTTTTTACAAAAGGTAAATGTCATTCATGAAATCTGCAGTGTCCAAAAGGAGACACACATATCCAAAACAAAGGTTTGACTGGGGAGCGAGAGGGAACATAAATAAAAAAGTCTGAAACCTCTAATCATGTAGTGATTCATAGATTTACCTACCTTCCAAATTTAATCTATGCAATAGTTTCCTAGAAAAACCGCGAACAGACGGACGGACAGATGGGCAGACAATTTTGGCGAAACTATAAGGGTTTCGTTTTTTGCCATTTGGCTACGGAAGCTAATAAAAATGGGTCTCGAGATATGTTGCATCATGGAGTATAGAACCTGTCAGTAGGCCGTGGCGCCGCAACAGCGCCGGCAGGCTGACCGTGTTATTGAACGCGTTGAAATGGTGCACACCATGGTGCAAGCCGTACATAGCGGTAGCGTGGGGTGGAGCGCCCGTCAAAAGCGCAGCGCGGCTGGGCGAGCAGCTGCTGACGACCGTGAACGCGTGGTCGAACACAACACTACGTCGCGCCAAGGCGTCCAGGTGTGGCGTCTGACAGACTTTATTGCGGTACGCTCCAATCTCGAAGCCTCCGTCGTCCGCTAGAACACATCGCAAAAGAGATTCAAACTTGCTGAAACTATTTGGACCATCGGCCGAGGCCGTTTTTCTAATTTATTTTTTTATTGTAGGAAAACCAACAGCTGTTAAGATACAATACTAATTGAAAATAAAATCAAAATTTAGCCTATTACAGGTTTCCACTTATATATAGCTTTTTACACTTAGGAACTACGAACTACTTAAATTTCCGATCAAACTAGAATAAACTACATATTATTATGATACTAATTACACACATCAAACAGCAGGCCTAGTTCAACCAATTACCTACTGCTCTAAAAATGCTGATCACAATAATCGCCGTACATTAGGAATACTTAAATGGAACAGATTGGGAACAGATCGAATTTTATGGTTTCCGATACCAGCTATATTGGTCTTAACCTATGAAGTCGCCGTTCTTCAGTACTGGCCCTTTCAAACAAAAAAAAATTGATTGGCTGTGAATTCTAAATTCAAATTGATTTTGTTTTAAAAACATGACATTCTTTTTACAAAGTCAGTCTTTTGTTTATTGATTAGCGTTGTGTTTTCATAAAATTTGATAATTTTTCGTCATCTATGTCTATGTCGTGATAGCCCAGAGATGTCGTGATAGCCCAGAGCGCAACGAACCTGTCTCAAATTTATAAGGCCACTGGGCCATGGTTCGAATCCGGGCGTGTACCAATGAATTTTTCTGACTTAAGTACACAATATCACTGACACCGTGCTTCGGAGGGCACGTTAAGCAGTCGGTCCCGGACGCTGTCAATAGATAGCGGTCGTTACAGTTCCCAACCCGCAGTTGAGCAGCGTGGTGGACTTAAGCTCCAAGCCCCCCCTCCTCACCCTGGGGAGGCCTAAGCCCCTGCAGTGAGGTAAAAATGGGCTGATGATGATGATGATTTTTCGTCATAACTAAAGCACGCTGGCAATGTACAAAATGTTTAAAAATATTATACCTACTTAGAAAGGCCATGCTTCGATTTTTTTATACTGTATAGCCCACTGTCCCCAAACACAGCCATGTATTTTTTATATGAAGATATTTTTTTAACATAATTTTTATTGTTACTGGTAGCCATAGTCCGTATTTCTTTGATTATTAAAGTGTTTTGCTTTGTTGTTTGACTATGGGCTCTAATGGGTGAATTACAAAGTCATTAAAAAACGCATCACTATGATATAGTTATTCTAATACTGAAAAACGGGATAAGTTAAAAATGTTCTATACCTAAAAACGATCGTAATAGTCGCCTAGCGATCACAGCTCACATAAATTAATATCCTAATAGGCGTCATCCCGATTATTCTTATTTACCTACGTACGTCAGACCGCAATGTAGTGAATAATGGAGTTTTTATAGCAAACAGGCGCCGTTAAATTGCAAGAACTTTAAATTACAAGGACGGTTTATACGACGACATTGTCAACTATTTAGAAGAATACCCCCGTAAATCATCACGAAAAGTTGTTCCAATATATGAAGTCAGCCTTTATGGCCTTCATAACTTTATGGCGGATCGGAATACAACGCTTTATGCTATAAGCATGCTTGCGCGGGGTCAGTCATATGCCCTTCGCTCCACTGCGTCCCGCTACACCTAAAACTAGTTACTACGACGCGACTTGTGCCTTGTTCACACCCGCCTTAAAGGTTGATTGGAAGTGTACCTACTATTTTTATTAAAAAAGGAGGAATTCGTCCGGTTCAAAAATTACATTCAAAAATATTCGCAGAGAAATATTATGCGGATGGCTTCTGGTAAATATGCCTAAATAACGTACGAAAAATAATGTAAACGGACGGAAGCGCAACTTCTCAAATTGTGTCTTTCTGTTTGAGGCCCGCATTTCGGACTCACAGATTCGGATTGACTTGCCTACATTAATCTTCTATGTCTATAATGATCACAGACCATATTCTTTTTTGTTATATTCGTTCTATTCAACTTGAAGTGAGTCTGGCAAATGTAAAGATATTGATCAAACAGTCAAATATTGTAAAATTAATCGGCATAAAATAATCGATTACGTACTTCATATTTAGAATAATTGATCGAGTCGTAAAACCATTAATCGAATCGAAATCCAACGTCCCTAATTGCAATTGCAATATACAAAACAAAACTGCAGATTGCTGAAGCTACAGGGCTACAGGCCACCAACTTATATGTATACCTAGGGTACTAGACTGTACGTATAGTATCACAGTATGAAACTCCGTACGAAAGTCGGCCAGATCGCGGTATTCTGAACATAAAGGTATTAAATAGTACCATAGCCATGCATATACTAGCGTAGGAGACCAACTGATATATAAACATCGCATGACCGAAACGAAAATGAGTATGTGTGCGAAATTCACATGTGGTGGAGCCAGTTTTAGTGATGTGCATGGATGTTTTTTTATATTATCGATAGCACGTAGTACTTTCATGATAATGTGTCGTTGAAATTACCGCGTTATCATAAGTCGAAATCGGCAATCCTATTTATTATTTTGAATCTGCAATACTACTAAATTTTTGTTTTGAATTACTTTTCTTCACTTTTAGTTTTTTTAAATGACAAATCATCAATCAATCAATTCAAATGCCATTTCCTTTACTCCAATAAACATTTTTTTTTTGTTAACAGTTGATAATTAAAAATTTGCAGAAAGAAGTGAAGAAAGCGTTAATATCATTATGGATTTTTTTATATTTAGTTGAATACAAGCCAAGTAATAAATAAAACAATATAAATAAACCATTTTATTTTTAATGACAATACGTCATGTTGCAACGCATAACAACAAACTTTTTAGTACTCTTTGTAAACAAAAAATGAAAATGTACAAAACAAAAACATTTACAATTTAGAAGTTTCATGATGAATATCATATTTAACTCGATAGAATTGAAAGATAAACCAAAACTAATAAAACAGTGAAAGTTTTTTTTTAAATTCGTCAATAAATGACTGAGAAATAAATTATTGATATTTATGTATTTTCGTGCGGTTTGACTGGTGGCTTTTTACTGCCCGTGACGTCACATTGCCTACTCGATTGAGTGTCGCGTCGTCTCACTGCACCACAAATTATGCATTGGATGAAATTCCTATATTTCATCCAAGTCTATAATATCTTTTGTTTCTTTATGTAATAGGTAGTTAAGTTTTATTTAATTATAAAGGAACAAGTTTTTGTAAAAGACAAAGTGATAATTTGCGTAAAACTGATATTTTCACTGTGATGGACTTTTTTCTTCAAATCCGTTTTACATTAGTGCTGAAATAAAGGTTTAGGCCATTAAGTTGAAGGTTCTGGTGATATATTCCGATAAACGTACGCTGACTCCGATCGCTTGGTCTTCAGATTGACCTGTATAGAAATTACAGTTGGCATAAATGTTCTGACTTTAGATATTAAGTATATACTACCGCGTTAGTATATTACGTAATATACTAAGGGGCCGTCCATTAATCACGTGATCTTTTTTTTAAGCATTTTTTAACCCCCCCTCCCCCTTGGTGATACATGGTGAGGTTTAAGACTACCCCCCACCCGGCATCACGTGTGTTTTTAGTATTTACAAAAAATCTTTAATTTTTAAGAATATTTTAGAATATTATCTTAAATACAGGTATAAAGTATAATCTTATTTTGTTCTGAAATTAAGGACCATGATAAAAATGTCTAGACAGAAAGGTTGCAGGTTGTTTTTGATTGGCATAAAAATAATAATAAACGAATGGTGTACACTACACGCCGCTTTTTGATTTAAAAACCCCCCCCTTGTCATATTTCGTGATTTTTGTCAAACCCCTCAAGCCTCACGTGATTAATGGACGGCCCCTAAGTAAGCACATATGAAAAAGAAAGAAACCCCTAACGGCACAAATTCAGTAGGTATAGATCCTTTCTTCAAAAGTCGTCGGTGATTTAGTTAGACAAAACAGTTTTCCGTAAAATGTCTACTGCAAACCAAAGAATGTTTTCGAGGCGTCCCACCTGTTCTATTTAACATTCTTTTCCATTGTTCTCTGCTAACCGCGTTCACAGGGAACCTGATTATTATGAAATAGTCATCATTATCAGGAAGCATTTTTTAACACCGCATATACAGTAACTTTGTCATTAAAAGTTAAGTTATTTACGACGTTCTTAATCAGAGAGCAGATAGACCGTCAGACTTTGAATTATAAATAAATAACGATTAAAATTATTTGTGTATATCTTATATTTTCATATGAGCAATTTTTGTATTTATATATATCTCCTGTGTGTAGTATATATGTATAGATATCATACTTTCTCTTACAATGTGCTGCCAGGCTAAATAAACATCCCAATATATTTAAAAACAGTTAACGACATCTTTCCAATGGAACAGGTGCAATTAGGTAATATTAAATATACAAAATATTTATATTTGAAAATATCGACATATCGATACATTTTGTGCAATCCCTATGCTAAATTGTTTGATTGTAATTTTACACAATATTTTTGTATCTTACACAGAATTGTACAAAATAACAAATTATTTACAAAATAGAGTATTTTCCGTATACTATTGATGTATAACCAAGTAAATTTAGGATTGCTTTTTATAAAATTAAGCATTAAGATAACAGTATGTTATTGGCAGTACTTACATGTGAAATCTCTCTTTATTCGGATTATTATCATATATTACAGTGCAATCTAAAACAGAACACGACACCACTGTATTTAACAAGATTTAATTTATGTAGTTCAGAATGATTAAAGCACAAAATAGAAAACAAAGCTGGACCTTATTTTGACAAGTCGCTAATGGAAACTAAATATGTTCAAATAGGTTTTATGACAGATTTTGTTGCGTTTCTTTCTCGCATGTAGGATTTCCGTAAAGAACTGGATGTCATTCGCACACTGTGTTCCTCTCTTACGCTAGTATATAAACCTTTATGAATAGTACTTAGAGGACCATAGTGTGCGAGTGGCATACAGATCTTTTCGGAAATCCTACATGCGAGAAGGAAATGCAACAAAATCTGTTAGAAAACCTCTTTGAACACATTTACTTTCCATTACCGTCCCGTCAAAATACGATCTCGTTTTATTTTCTATTTTTTGCCTTAATCGTTTTGAATTATATAAATTAAATGTCGTCAATTATAATGGTATCGTGTTCTGTATTAGATTGTGGTGTGAATTGTAATAATAACCCCAATAAAGAGCCATTTCACATGTAAGTACCGACAATTACTATACTTACTACTTTCTTTTAAATTATTTCTAAATTGACGGGGTAATACATCAGTAATACACGGTAAATAGGTACTCTATTTTGTAAATAATTTGTTATGTTAAACAATTATGTGTAAGATACAAAATTATCGTGTAAAATTACAATCAAGGATTGCATAAAATCTGTCGATATGTCGATATTTACAAATATAAATATTGTGCATATTTTATATTATCTAGTCACACCTGTTTCACTGGAAAGATGTCGTTAACTGTTTTTAAACATATTGGGAGGTTTATTTAGCCTGGCAGCACATTGTAAGTGAAAGTCTGACTAGCTGGGAGCTGGAAGGGGGAGCAATTAGTATTATGACGTTGCATTATTCCACATAAAGCGTATATTTAGTACCAGCTCCGCAGACTAACAGAATTTTGCAAAAAGCACACTTCTTTTGACACACTCTTATAATTTTTTTATGTGGAACATCTAGTAGGGCGCTTAGGTAGGAGTAAAAACTTTTTGAGGGTTCTTTCCGATTTAGCTCTCCTCTTTAAATAACTTTTATAACATTTCCCGATATTTCGTAATATTTTGTGACATTTCGAACGTTTTGTCATATTTCATGACATTTCGTAATAATCCAGTACATTTCAGAATATTTCATTACATTTCAACGCAATCCGTAATATCCCATAACATTCCATAACGTTTCATGACATTTGTCGCGGCGACGGTGACTGACCATAGACTGACTGGCTGTTTTTAAACATGACGAAAAAGAACTTTGACAATAATCAGACAGACGATTTTTCCTTATGACACGACATTAATAAATGTAACTAAAAATACTTTTCCTTTGTTCATTGACGACGGAACAAGTGGTCCTTCGAGCAAAAAAGACTAGTCCGACGGAGATATAGTTCGATTATCAGAACAGGTACGATGTTGACTCGAGCCCAAGCAAAATTAGCAACCGCCACCGAACAAGCCGGCACGCAGCATGACTTGACCGCCGCGACCAGCATGAGCGCAGCTAACATTGCTGAAGGTAACAATAACATGAACCCTGAAGATCAGGGTGAGAACAACGTCTCCCCCATCACATCAAGAAACAATTCACCTCGACGTTCAATTGTTTCCGTTACTTCGTCAATACAGCGGCGAAGATTATTCGACTTGCAACTGGAGGCGGCGAGACGTATGGCAGACGTAGAGAAAGAACTCATTGCGAAAGAATTGGAACTTCGATCTGCTGCTATTCAAGAACAGGAACGCAGCAGCCGTGCCTCCTCTCGAGTATCTCTAACAAAAAAATACTCAAACATTTGCAACACGAAGACATCAGCTGCAGCGATTGTGCCCGATACGACAACTACACATACGCCGGTGACCAACCTGCATACTACGGACCTCTCCAAGTTTTTGGCACGTCAAACGTCCATAAAGGAGCTTCCGTTATATTCAGGTGATCCTGAAGAATGGCCAATGTTCTTCAGTCAATTTAAAAGTACAACACGACTCTGCAAGTACAGTGATGAAGAAAATATTGCACGACTGTCAAAGTGCCTAAAAGGTAAAGCTCGGGAGGCAGTTTCTGCTCTTTTGGTAAGTGCATCGAATATAGACAAGATTATAGACACACTAAAACTACGATTTGGACGTCCTGAGTATTTAATTGAGTCCATGCTTATGAAGATACGCACAATGCGCTACATTCGACACGACGACTTTAATCAACTCGTTGAATATGCGACCGCTGTACAGAATGTTGTAGCCATTATGATCTCCACAGATGAGTCAGGACATTTGACAAACACGACGCTAGTGAAAGAGATCATCGCAAAACTTCCGTCTTCTTTGAAATTGCAGTGGGGGTTTCATATACAGGACAATGAAATTAAGACGATTTCTCTCACTGATGTAGCCGATTGGTTGATGATGGTCGCTAATGCCGCTGTACACGTCACACCAATGACAGTTTCAAGGCCGATGAGTTCTCACCGAGATAAAGACAAAGATAAGTCATTCAAACATTCTGTATTAGCCACTGCGAAGACATCACGTATTTGTTTTGAATGCAAGGGTGACCATGATTTTAAAGATTGTCCGAAATTTTTGAAATTGAACATTGATGACCGATGG
The DNA here is from genome assembly GCA_949709985.1 of Luffia ferchaultella. Lineage (NCBI taxonomy): Eukaryota > Metazoa > Arthropoda > Insecta > Lepidoptera > Psychidae > Luffia > Luffia ferchaultella. The sequence goes on along the minus strand of OX453250.1, from coordinate 22,803,784 downwards.
AAGTACGTAACAGAAAAGAAGCTATGCTTTTCCTGTCTATCATCCAAACACCAGCTCAGAGACTGCAAGAGAAAAGTCAAATGTACAGAAGCAGATTGTTTTCATCGTCATCATCCTTCATTGCATGCGCCACCGATTTCTGCAGTAACCAACACGAAGCAGAGTGACATTCCAGTTACTGGCTCGATCTCTATCAACCACTACGATGATGTACGACAGGGCATCCTGCTAAAAGTAGCCCCAGTTGTGATTTCTGGACCGAATGGTGAATTTGAGACACTAGCTCTTCTTGACGAGGGATCTGCGGTTACACTTGCTGATATGTCACTTATTGAGCGCATCGGCATCACCGGGCCTAGCGCCTCCTTAAGCTTGCGCGGCGCGACTGGGATGACAACAACGGAATGCGATTCTTTGATAGTTTCTTTTGATATAAGAGGCCGAAGCTGTAATAATTTTTTTAAGTTAAACAATGTACGTAGTGTACGTAATTTGTCGTTACCTGTATATAATTTTAAGTTTCATAAACTTGTAACAAAATTTCCATACCTGTCTGACTTTGTCAAAGACTTTGACCTGACATCATATGATAGACAAAGACCCTTGTTACTGATTGGCTCTGACAATATCGACCTAATTGTGACTCGTAAAGTTTATCAGGGCCCCAAGGGTAGTCCTATTGTTTCAGAGACGTATTTGGGACATATAGTTCATGGTAAGTTATCGTCTACAACTCCAAGCAACACACCTGTGCTGCATATGTGCGCCTGTGACGAACTAAACGTCTCAATCAAGCATTTCTTTTCAACCGAAAGCTTTGGGACAAAACCGCACCAAGACACTCCTCGTTCTCGAGAGGACTTGAAAGCTCTCAAGATCATGGAACAGACGACAAAGCTTCTCCCTGAGGGACGATGGGAAACTGGTTTACTGTGGAGGGACGAAAAACCACAGCTCCCTGATAGTTTTCCACTCGCAAAAAGTAGACTGAATGGTATTGAGAAGAAACTACGTAAGAACCCAGAGCTTGCTGTTCGGTACGCCAACAAAATTATGGAAAATGTGAATAAAGGTTATGCTTCTAAACTTAGTCCAGAGGAAGCGAAACAAAAGACTAGTCTGACTTATTATTTGCCTCACTTTGGTGTGTTCAATCCCAATAAACCGAACAAATTACGTTTAGTTGTTGACCCCGCAGCAAAGATAAACGGCAAATCTTTAAATGATTTTCTTCTGTCCGGTCCTGACTTTTTAACATCCCTTCCTGGAGTGCTACTGAGTTTTAGAAGCCGCAAGATTGCTGTTATGGGTGACATTCAGGAAATGTTTCACAGAGTAATTATCAGGCCAGAAGATCGTCAAGCTCAACGTTTCTTGTGGGAAGATGATGAATACGTCATGAATGTGATGACCTTTGGCGCTGTTTGCTCTCCTTCGTCATCTCAATACGTGAAGAACCTGAATGCTGAGCGTTTTCGTGAAACCCATCCAAGAGCTGTCATGGCTATTGTAGACAGACATTATGTAGACGACTTTATAGACTCCGTAGATGACGAGGAAGCTGCGATCCGTCTTGTCGATGATGTTGTCATGATACATGCTGCTGGAGGGTTTAACATGACCAGCTTTATGTCAAACTCCAAAAAGGTTCTTAGACATATACCGACGGAAAAATTAGCATCTGGAGGTGTAAAGTTACTCACCGATAGAAACGCTGAAACAATGGAACGTGTACTTGGAGTGTATTGGAATCCCGAGTCTGACTATTTCACTTTCAAGCCTTTGAAATTCGATGACAATTCTAAGAGACCAACGAAGCGAGAAGTCTTAAGACGTTTAATGTCAGTTTTTGATCCTTTAGGTTTTCTTTTGAACGTAACTGTTATTGCACGTATTTTACTTCAAGACATCTGGAAGTCTCGCATTGGCTGGGATGACGAGATTGATTCAATGCACTGCGAGCGATGGCTTCAGTACCTTAAAGAATTGCTGAAGACTCGTGATTTGACTATACCGCGATGGCTGAAAACAGACTACTGCATAAGAGATGACCCTGCCGAACTTCATATTTTCTGTGATGCTAGCTCGAAAGCTTTCGCTTGTGTCGGTTATCTTCGAAGCAAAGCTACAGACGGATCTTGGGTCATTACCTTTGTTATGGCCAGAGCGAGAGTTGCGCCTCTGAAGCCTTTAAGTATTCCGCGACTCGAACTTCAAGCAGCAGTTTTAGGGGCACGATTAGGACAAGTTTTGAAGAAACATATTGACTGTCCAATATCTCGCACGCTCTTTTGGACAGACTCGAAAACCGTTTTGAGCTGGTTACGCTCGGAATCGGGAAGATTTAAGCCCTTTGTTTCACATCGAGTTAGTGAAATCACTGAAATTACAGATCCAAGTGATTGGAGGTGGGTTCCAACGCAGCAGAATCCAGCCGATGACGCTACTCGCGATGCAGTTTCAGAAAATACAAAATGGCTTGCGGGACCAGTTTTCTTACAGGATCCTGAAGACTTGTGGCCTATAGAAGAGGAACGGCTCTGTCTTAATCCAAACGACCTTGAGGTAAAGGCTATCTACACACTAGAAGAAACGGAAGAGCTTATAGAAGACAATCGTTTTTCAAAATACTGGCGTCTCGTTCGAAGTGTGGCATGGGTACTTCGTTTTTTCTACAATTTAAGGAACACAGGTGATCGTCGACACAATGAATTGGAGGCGCAAGAAATATCGACAGCCGAAATTTTATTGTACAAACAAAGTCAGCGACGATTCTTTTCGGCCGAAATTTCTGCCATTTCCAAAGGCTTTCCTGTCGACAAGAATAGCTGTTTACGCAAAATAACACCATCTATTGACTCTACTCAGCTCCTTCGCGTCGGGGGAAGGATTGAAAATGCACCCTGTGTCACAGGCGATGTCAAACACCCGATCATCCTACATCCCAAAGACCATATTACCCAGCTGTTGATTCAACAATTTCATATTGATTGTGCGCATGTTGGAAGAGAGCAGGTTCTTAATAATTTGCGGCAAAGGTTCTGGATAATAAATGGACGAAACGCCGTGAAAAAAGTATTTCATAATTGCCAGTATTGCAAGAACAAGCGAGCACAGCCTTCTCCACCTTTAATGGGTCAACTACCAAATGTGAGACTTATGCCGAATGGACGCGTTTTTAAGTATACAGGTTTAGATTATTTTGGCCCGATCACCGTCAAAGTTGGACGACGTCATGAGAAACGTTACGGCGCTCTTTTCACTTGTCTTACCGTGAGGGCTATCCACATTGAAGTCGCGAGTGATCTGACTACAAGTAGCGCTATCATGGCCATACGGCGCTTTATAGCTCGACGTGGTTGTCCTACCGAGATGTGGTCGGATAATTCCACCACTTTCAAGGGAGCGGATAATGAGCTTAAAAATTTAGTGAAGAATATAAACAGAGATGAAATACTCCAGTTCAGCAGCACCAGAAGTATAAAATGGAGTTTCATTGCTCCAAATGCTCCCCATATGGGCGGTTGTTGGGAGCGACTAATACGATCTGTCAAAATCGCTTTGAAATCGACTCTTAAAGACCGGACCCCAGATGATCAGACATTACAGACACTCCTTGCAGAGGCTGAGTTCATAGTGAACCGCCGCCCACTTACATACGTTCCCATTGACCATGATGACGATCCTCCATTAACACCTAATGACTTTTTATTATCAAAAACTGAATGGGTTGATCATCCTCTTGACACGTTTACCGACGGTGATCTACTGAAAAGAAACTGGCGACAAGCACAAGCGCTCGCTGACTTATTCTGGCGGAGGTGGGTCAGGGAGTACTTGCCAACTCTGACACGACGAGAAAAATGGTTTGCTACAACTGTCCCATTAGCTGTAGGTGACGTAGTGGTAATTGTTGACAACCAGTTGCCACGTAGCATGTGGTTGCGTGGAACCGTGACAAAGACCTACCCTGGTAAAGATGGTCATATACGCGTTGCCGACATTGTAATTATAGACTCGACCGGACACAAAAGACTTTACACGAGGCCAGTGACGAAACTCGGTAAATTAGACGTTCGCTCCAACCCCTAAGTATTGGTTTTCCAATACTGGAGGTGGGAATGTCGCGGCGACGGTGACTGACCATAGACTGACTGGCTGTTTTTAAACATGACGAAAAAGAACTTTGACAATAATCAGACAGACGATTTTTCCTTATGACACGACATTAATAAATGTAACTAAAAATACTTTTCCTTTGTTCATTGACGACGGAACAACATTTCATGATATTTTCTGACGTTTCTCGACATTTAATAATAATGTCATGATATTGCGGACATTTCGTGAGATTTCATAGCTTTTCATAACCTTTCTTAATATTCCATGACATTTCAAAACATTTCGTATCATTCTATATTTCATGAAATATCGTGACATTCCGTAATGTTTTATGACAATCCATACTATGTTGTGACATTTCATATGTCGTAACATTTCTGGACATGTCGTGATAACCATGAAAAACTTTGTAACGTTATAACCATATTTCGTACACACGTTATAATAAACACAACTTTCGTATAGTACCCACTTATCTTTTAAAAAATATTTCTTCAGTTTTAAGCATAATAAACTAATTTAAGCATTATAAAATTTAGTTTTAGGCACAAGAAGGACTCCTACGTTTTATATGATGATTGCTACTAATCGTTTTTGAGGTGAAATTTCATTCTGCAGCGGTAGAACGTGAAATTCAGTGTAATAGTTGGACCCATAAAATTGTTGACTTGTTATTTGTTAAATTTTAAGTTTTCGTTAAGTTTTCATAATTGTTTTGTTAAGTATTTTAATTGTAAACGTTTTCGTTTTATTCACTTAATTTATTTTTTTGTTTACAAAGAGGGCTAAAAAGTTTTTGATATCTGTTGCAAACGTGACGTATTGTCATTACAAAATAAAGATGGTGTATTTATATTGTTTTATTTATTACTTGGCTTGTATTCAACTAAAGATTAAAATTTCCATAATGATGTTAGGGCTTTCTTTACTTCTTTCTGCAAATTTATTATTATTAACTGTTACCAAAAAATGTATAATGGTGTAAAGGAAACGGCATTTGAATGAATTGTCATTTAAAAAAACTAAAAGTTGTAGAAAGCAACTTAAAACTATTTAGTAGTAGGTAGGTAACAACATGGTAATTTCAACGTCACACTATCATGAAAGTATTACGTACTATCGATAATATAAAAAACATCCATACACATCCCTAGAACTGACTCGAGCTCGCGTGAATTTTGCAGACATAGGTACTCATTTCCATTTTGCTCAGAACAATTCAGGTCCTCTCTTACGCTAGTCCTTGGTCCTATAAATACCTTTATGGTCACATATATCACATAGTCACATTACTACATGGTAGCACTCAACACTGCATTAGATGGGTGGTATGGGGGCCTTTAAATATTGTTCTGTGATTTGTGATTGATCAGATTGAGTAGCCGAGTGGTATGGTAGCCGATACTCTGTGTGGTGGCCGAGTAGCCAAGTGTTGCGAATAGGGATGCACAAAATATTTAATATCGATATTTATATCGATATAAATATCGAAAGCTGGAGAATATCGATATTCGATATATCGACCGTTTTAAGCCGATAATATCGATATAAAAAAATATTTTACAATGCCTTCCGTACATGAAAAGTGAAAGCGAATTTTTTTTCAAATGTGGTTATTTCTCTGAAATACAGATACTTAGCAATTTCGTAAAACACTTTCAGATAACAGTCTATTTGCACTACATTATAGATAATATCATAGATGTATTTTACAAAACTATTAAGCCATAGTGCACTCATTATGTTCATGTATTCGAAAAATATTTAGTAACAATTAAGTGGTAAAGACACGTCAGAAACAAGTAAAACACGAATATAGCTATAAAACATTATAAAGTTAAATAATAGGTGGTAGAAAACTAACAAGGCTATCAAAGAAAACTTTTTAATATGAATGTAAGGATTTGAGATAAATATAGAAGGTTAAATAGTATAAATGGTAAAGACATATTAAAACTGGTAAGGACAAGAAAAGGACAAAAAAAAAACAAAAAAGACAGCATTTTTTCACTAAGTTTGTATAACATTTGCTGCGTTGATAAAACAACACACCTCCACCACCCAGAGCTTCCACGGACAGGCATTACTTAGGGCACAATGGAAGTCTTGCGCGTCTTTCGTGGGCAAGGAGACTAACTAGAGTGAATAAGACATCTAAACATAGACTATTTTTTTTTCAAAAGACGGTAAAGACAAGTTTGGGTCGTCAAACGTATATCTCCCTATATAAAGTTATAATTATTTAAAATTTGTTGTTTGATCTTACTTAATTATTAGTGCAGATTATGAAGTATAAGGAAATGTTAATTTGATAGAGTTTTTTATAGATGTTTTTATATTGTCTGACTTACAAAATAAAAAAACGTGATCGCGCCCACCGGATAACGTGAAAACGTATGATTTAACGGTGTATATAATTTACAAATTACGTATTTTAAAAATAATCATCTTAGGATTATTTAAAAAATAGTTATATTCATACACATCTTGTAATAAAGAAATGAAATTTCCAGTGCATATTTTTTATACAAGATTAGTGCAACCCTGTTTTGTGTAGGTCGTAGAAATATCCGTCTTTTAGAGTAAAGTTTCGTTTAATAATAAATTTTGCAATGAAATAGATTTTCTATAAAGGTTTCTCGACATCAGATCTTATTTAACGATGCAAGACGTTTTTAATATGGATATATATATCGATATAAATATCGGAACCAGGTAAATATCGATGGTCGATATGTCATACTTTTAGATATCGATATAAATATCGATATTTCTATGCGTATAATATCGATATTTCGATATATCGTTGCATCCCTAGTTGCGAACTGGTGGCGAACTGTGGTTGCGAAAGTAAAAGTACTTCCTAATTAAAATTGGAGGGAGAACGGAAGAATTAAAAGTAGTATCAATTATTTTCATCTGAACAAATATAGTATTTTTTAACCCATGCATATAGTAGGTATAATAGTTTAGTTTCGCATTTCAAAACCTGGCGAGACTGTTTTGGATATAATCAGATAAAATATAATCACAGAGTATTATATGTGATATAATCGATCGATCAATTGTATTGTAACGAATGGTAACGAAAGCAGTGCGTCGCAATCGGACTGGCAACTATTTTGAGGTTATAAATTATAGGAAGGGATATAGAATATAGACAAGGCAAGGGCAAGTTGTGTTGTGAGTTGTGACCTGATTGGGTTGTAACGCACCAAATAACAGCAGTACATTGCGCGGCGCGGCACGGCTCAGCTCCAGTACCAGCAGCATCATCAGCCAACGTGTTAACGTCATTTTCTGCCGGTCACGTTCGCACATTGCCAACCACAGGATAGCAACTGCCCGTGCCACACTGCCAGTCGTTTGGCTCTGTGCTTTTGACCCATCCCGTTTGACGGTCAATGAACTTGCCTTTCCTCCTTTCTCCGTTTTGTTTGAAAGTAAACGTGACTCAATGATTGCTCCAAAAAAAATTTTGTATTTGTTCGACGTAGATGGAACCCTGACGAGGCCGCGCCGAGTCATATCGGACGAGATAAAAAATTTTTTGTTACGCGAAGCGAGTCCTCGCGTGGCCGTTGGGCTGGTCAGCGGGTCTGACTTCGTAAAAGTCGCCGAGCAGATGGGTGGTGCCACAGAGTTAGCGCTCTTTGAGCACGTTTTTTGTGAGAATGGTTTGATGTACTACCGTAAAGGAAAGCTTGTCAGCGAAGAGAACATTTTGAAACATATGGGTGAACAAAAACTACAGCACATTATTAATTTCTGTTTGGGCTATCTTTCTAAATTGGAGCTACCAGTTAAAAGAGGCACTTTCATAGAGTTCCGTACTAGTATGATTAATGTCTGCCCAGTTGGTCGCTCATGTAGTCAGGCGGAGCGAGATGAATTTGCTGCATATGATAATAAACATAAAATTAGAGAAACTTTTGTGCAAGCACTAAAACAAGAATTTATAGAATATCCATTAACATTTGCCTTAGGTGGTCAAATCAGCATAGATATATTTCCTAAAGGTTGGGACAAGACATACTGCTTGAATCATATACTTAACAGTAACTATGAACAGATACATTTTTTTGGTGATAAAACTGATCCGGGAGGCAACGATCATGAAATATATAGTGACCACAGAATCATAGGCCATAAGGTGACTTCACCTGAAGATACTATTGAACAAGTCCATACATTACTTTTACTGACTTAAAAATATGATAAACCAATTTTAAGATTGGACACTATGACATGTCACCTCGTGATAGATACATACATGGTACATAATGTAATCCATGCAAGCAAATGACATACAATGGGTAGGTACATATATTTTATAATATATAAAATTGTCCCATTAACCATTCACAATATTAAAATATAAATAATATTAAAATCGAAATAAAGATAATTCTAGATGTTTTTATATGCTTATTCAGGAAAGTATTTGGTTTTTCAGTTAGGCTAACATGCACACCTCTATTGATGTATTATCTCGTGCCAGAACGAGATAGCTCTAGGTATGTGTGACATAGAAATATCTCATTTTGGCATGACATAATATGTTGACAAAATTTTGTCATCTTGTGCATGTTCGCCATACTGATCAATAATCTATTCATATTTAATACAAGAACAGCCATGTTAACTTTTCTTGTGATATCATTTCCTATTTCGTTTATTGACATATGATAGAGACTGGTGATTCCAACTCGTAGACCAGCTCATATCTAGTACCATTTTCCTGCATAGAACGCTCAATCTATATTACTTAATTTTAAATTCCACTTTCACCTGATATTATATCAATTTTAATTTATTTCTCACTCCGTTGAGAAACTTTTTGTTGATGTGCATTTCACTATCTACATATAACAACCAAGACTCATTCCCAGTATCAATATTTATCATATAAATACTGACCCAATCTGGGATTTGAATCCGGGACCTCCAGCTTCATAGGCAGGGTTGCTACACACTAAGCTAAGCGGTCGTTGAAAGGTGAAGATGCACGGCCCATACAAAATTAACCCAAGTCCTACAGTAAATAGAAGTATCTTAACCAAAAAGTAAAATTTTGTTAAAAAAGAGCATTTTTCCTTTCGCTATCCTTACAGTATAACGTATAAAAAAATTGCTATGAAATTTTTTTCAGGCAAATCAATATGCACTAATATTTTACAGTATTGCAAAATACTTGGATATCTTGACTTGACATAAATTATGAAGTTTCATTATCGAACACTCAAGGCGTTTTTACTTGTTCAGCCACCGGACATGGAATTAGCGCGAATCAAAACTTGATTTTTTGATTGTTATTGTTAGACTAAAATAAAATAAATAAGATATTAAGCAGTTATTTTGGTCTTTTCACTTCAGTGGTGTTAAAGCTTAGTGACCACAAAGGCAAGCAGTCGAAACAGGTTTTCTGTTTGCTCATATTTGATACAATACAAATGAGAGAGATGCAAGACATTGCTGTGCCCCATGCATGCCGGCCGGGCCGGGACGGCTGACAAATAATGTAGGTAGTAAAAGTAACTAAAAACATGTTTTATTTTTGTGCACTCTCTTTAAACTTATAAAAATAAGGTCTTGTCATGGAACACTTCTCCTGAACGATTTCATAGCAATTGTCATGGAACACTTCTCTATATAAGGGACTTGTTGTGAAGTTGATTTCGTTTAAATACCTAATATTGTCTGAGGCATCTTTACCTGCATATAAAACCCATTGATTTGATTTAAGAAAAATATATCAATGCTTTGTGTGAAATTAAAACAAAGAGTTCACTGTTTATATGATTTACTTCTATGTAATTGTCTTTTCATATTATAGTTTTTGTAAATTACTTATTGTTGCTACCACATATTGAATAATTACAAAATAACATTTAACTATAAATAAAGATTTATGGAGTTCTTATTTAATTTGTTGATGTTATATAGCTAGTACCTATCTATATTTTTATACTTATGTTATATTAAATATTTCATATTGACTCTTGAACATTTTATTTGTAATACAAGCAAACATTTTTATGCATGAAATTCACTATTATAATGTACCATAAGGTATAATTTTCAGACCATTTTTCCTTAAAAACTGGTATTTAAAACCAAAGGTTGTCTAGTTTGTAATATTCATTACCACTAATTTTCGATTAAAAAAAACATCCCAACGCGCGTTAAGAGTAGAACTAAAATTCCATCTGATCTCAAAGTACCAATTTTAGTGATGATATAGTTCTCTTGAACTCCTGTTTTGAAAAAAATAGTACATAGCATACTATGTACAAGAACTTATCATGAACCAAAATCATAAGTTTGTTTCAACTATGCATCATGTGATAAGTTAATAGGTAATAATAAATGTATTTTTATAGGTTACCTACGTTTTGGTTATTACAAATCATTTTGTTGCCTATATTTACATTCACAAACGTTTTACCACTAAATAATTTTGTGGTTGATTGGTAGATTAATACATTAGTAACATATGATAATATTAACTCTGGACGTAATATTGTAAGTTCAGGGAATATCACAATATACTATATCTAGGATTGTCTTTTTGAAATTTATAATTTCGGTCTTAAGTTTTTATTCTTGGCATGGCTATGGAACCCTATCAGGTGTAATTCAACGCACAATTCATTGCATTGTTTCTTGACTCTCTCTTGAGGTGTCACTAATTTGATCTCGATTTTGTTTTTCTCAACTTTTCCATTACACACATCTGCTCTGCTCTACCTATAGATTTTTGTCATATTTCTACACTTCAGTAAACTTTAAACAAGTAAACAAAAGTCACCTGAAAAATGAAAATTATTGTCACCCTACACAAAGGGACTTTCACTTCGCTATCTACTCTGCCCGTTTTGCAATACCAAGTGCACAGTCCTTAAACTAATATGCGACATCCTTAAAAAGCTTGCCTATAAACTGTTTACAAAATTGAAATGAGCACAAACTAAAATGACCAATTTTTCAACTAACCGAAATCCATGGATTCTGGCTCAATTGGTCAATTTGTGTGGTGACTACTACCATAGTGCTATAACTGAAAATTATATTTTATTATATTTATCAAGAAAATATAAAAATAGATCTGACTCAATAATAAAATTAACATTGGTTGAAAATATCATAAACTATCAAAGATTGTTTTCTGTCTTTCTTGCAAAATTAGTTTTAACCATAGTTTTAATCAAATCAAATCAAAATATCTTTATTTTGTAGTTATGTAACATAATCTTGAAATACGTTTTAAGAGTGAATTTTATTACTTTGTGGAAAAACGTCACCACAAAGGCGCATTCAAAAATGCTGGTACCTCTCAGAAGAGTACGCAAGAAACTGAGGGACGCTCTTTTTAACAAAATTATAAAAAAAAAATTTTAACAATAAGTGCTTAAAGAATAATATTATTGAAACAAACTGATAGGCGAGCGGCTTACACCCATGGATTTTTATCATCTAAGTAGTCTGATACTTTATAATAAGCTTTTGCATAAAGCTTTCGTTTTATTGTAGTTTTAAACTTATTAAGGGGTAGATTTTGAATGTCAGCTGGGATCTTATTGTAAAAGCGTATACATTGCCCTTTAAAAGATTTCGTGTTTTTATTGAGGCGGCTGACATGATTAGCAAGTTTATCTTTGTTTCTTGTATTATCATTATGCCGATCACTATTTTTTTTAAATATTGTAATATTTTTTTTACGTACATAATGTTTTCAAATATGTATTGAGATGGCAATGTCATTATATTAATTTCCTTAAACTTTTCTCTAAGCGATACTTTAGATCCCAGTTTATAAATTGCTCGAACAGCTCGCTTCTGCAACACGAAGATTGTATTAGCATTAGCAGCGTGTCCCCACAGCAGAATGCCATAAGTCATTAAACTACGGAACCCACTGAAATACACCAACCTCGCGGTCTCTATGTCCGAAAGGAAACTAATCCTTTTTACAGAATAAGCTGCACAACCGAGCCTTCTCGTCAAGTTAGTTATATGAGGATCCCATTGCAATTTCGTGTCCAATGTGATTCCTAAGAATACAGTAGAATCCACAAGGTCCAATTTCTCGCTTTTAATAACAATATTGGTAGGTGCCTGTTTGACGTTCGGTAGCGAGAATCTTATGCATTTGGTTTTTTTTTTCATTTAGTAATAAATTATTAGCCGTGAACCATTCGACTATTTTGGAGATAGCATTGTTTACATCGTCGTAGGTAAATTTCTTTCTATTAACTTGAATACTAAAGAAGTACCTATCATCAGCAAACATTACTATCTCGTGATTATTTTTTACAAGGTAAGGCAAGTCGTTAACATAAACTAAAAAATAGAAATGGACCAAGAATTGAACCCTGTGGGACGCCCATCGACATTAGGGATCCTGATGACCTCTCTCCGCTTACATCAACCCTCTGAACTCTGTTACTTAAGTACGACCTCAGAAGGTCGAGCGCACGGTCTTTAACACCATACTGACACAATTTCCCGACCAATGTATCATGTTGGACACAATCAAAAGCCTTGGAAAGATCACAGAAGATACCTATAGCATCTCCAGAGCCTTCCCAGGCCTCAAAGATATGCTGAATCAGTTCAACACCAGCATCGGTTGTTGAACGGCCCCGAGTGAAACCAAACTGCGATGTTTAACATTATTTTAAATGGCCTGATGTTACTGTACAGTACCTATTGCCCTCGCCGTCTAATAGGACACTGAAACATCCATGACTTGGTTATTTTGTTCAAATGAACTAGGTAGTTTATTGGTAAATAAATGAATTTTAAAAAGTAGTGAACGATTTTAATATACAGAAGAAAATTTAACAACCATCCAAAAAATTTCTAGATGTTAGGAATCACCAATAGACCTCATTACGTAAATAATAAATATAGGTTACATTTTAATAATAAATTATTATATCTAGTGTTATGTAAGGTGACCTGGGGGAATTCCGGCAGGATTTTCAATGAGATTGACAGGGGGTTTCTATTTTGGTCAATTACTAAATGCCTATCAGTTTTTCTATCAACTTTATATTACTTCTGTTTATTTAAGAAACGAACATGTGCTTTGTATCAATAAATCTCTGTAATATCGTTGCGTTCCATAAATACAAGTATCAAAAAAGTATATTTATTAATTTCTTGTACGAGGAATTCCGAAACATGCTGGTGTAATTCCGAATAACATTAAAAATATTCACAAAGGAGTTCTATTACATCTGAACTTAAAGTTTACATTTCTTTTTCAATCGCAATTACCCCTCTCACTAAAATACTGTTGCATTCCTTCAAAGAATAGCTACGCTTTCCGCTCTCCAATCGGAATTACCCGGAAAAAAATTGAATTTTTAAATTTTTTTTTTATGGGGATGCTGCATGCGTCCAGTCACTGATAGCTATTTACAATTTTACATCAGTTCATCAGCTAAATCGGTGGGAACTTCATGATGGTTTCTATATGAATGTTGCCATTATACAAATATCGACGCATTTGGTAGAACTTTCAAAAATTCGGAATTCCCCCAGGTCACCTTACCTATTTCATAACGTTTGGTTGCCTTCTTTGTGACGACGCGCCCAAGACCTTGAGATTGAAACGGGGCGGAGCGTGTGGCGGCCGTGAATGGTGACTAGAGCTAGAGATTGGTTTCTTCGGAAAAAAATTGTGTAATAGTCATATCTCAATATTTTTTTCTGTTGAACGATACTAAAACAAGACGGTCATCAGTTTTTTACCAAAGATCATTACATTAAAAGGATGGTTGTTAAAATTTCACCTTGTACCTACCTATAGATAGAAATATTTTCGGTAGCTATTCAACAACTTTATATCCAGAAGGAATATTATTAATGTTAGAAAACCTACAAAAGCGGTCATATCCTACCAGTGTTGCCAGACGTCCCGATTTTAGGGCTCCAATTAAATGTTCCGCACGGGACGCCAGTTGTCCCGATTATTACGTGAAAGTTCGATCGAAATGTAATAGAAATATAGTTGTTTACAGCTGGTCTATTCTCTGAATACAACGTACCTAAACTGAATCGGAACATAATCTGAAAATTGCTGAATTATTAAATAATGGTACGTACGGACGGCCAATTATCCCGCCAAGTGGCGTTAATGAAAGTGGAGGTTGAGTGGAGGTCACCAGTTGACGTCTGTCATACTGTTTTCGAGAGTTTAATTTCATATTTTATGATGTTTTACATCACAGATTATTTTACATATATTTACCTGAAAACTGTTTAAAAATGAGTTAAAAATATGGATCGTTCAAAGTACAAAAGTTACGTGAGGAATTGAACAAAAGAAAGGCTGAAACTACAAATAGATTTGATTCAAATTTTGGTTTAGGATATCAACGCTTTTCTGCTTGCTTTTCTTTTCGATTATTTTGGCCGTTGATTTGATTTCATTTGACCACGGTTCGACTTCAGATGACAGTTTAAGTTGACCCCCACTTACAATCGAGCGACATCTACAAAAGCTTTCCAGATGAGGTGCCAATTCATTCAGCAATTTTATTAGAATTACAATTTTTTTGCAATTCAATTTGATTTCGAGTCATGTATGGACTTCCATAGATTTTTTAAAGGCAAGATATGTGTTTTTTTAGTACAAAAGAATTTATTGTCATATTTATAAATTTGAGTGATTATAAAACTATTAAGTAAATAATAAATGGTTAGTAATTTTTTTTTTGTCACGAATTCTTCAACGAAATCCCGCATTTTTTATTTTCGCATACTAATCCCGATTTACGCGAAATAAATCTGGGAACACTGCTTCCTACACTGTATGTAATAGGTAGGTATTTACCACATTTACCTACCGTTTTTACGCTTTTGTCGAAATATGGTTCAAAATAAAAATTACACTCGTTTGATATTAGTTTTTTGTTTTAGACCCTAGTTTTGATTGAAAACATGATATATATCAGAAAGTAGGTAGTCTTACCAAATTGATCCCCTTGGTTGAATAAGCTTCTGCACCTTCAAAGCTTTTCCTATATTGTTTAATTAGCTTATGTTGTTTAGGTAAATGAACTTAGACGAATGAAGTAGCGCTGATGGTTGTTAAAATTGAAAGGAATAAGGTTAAAGGAATAAGAACCGCTTAAATTCTAACGGCCAATGGACTGCATAGATAAACTTACGTTGTCATCGTGTCCGCGCACGATGGTTAATTAAACAACCTAAATTTTATTGTTTTAAGGTGATCAAAAAAATAAATGTCTAGTTTTTCGTTGGAGTTAAACATTTGACAACTTTCAATATTATGTTTTGTATGTCACAACCGTTTTTAGACACTATCACAACTATAGGGCTGAAAACGAAACATTTGTAACCGCTTTAAAGGTGTTTATTAAAATGTTGAAAAAAATCTAAGGTGTCCTTTATACCTACGTGAAAGCTGAAAAATAAATAAAATTACTTCTGCTCAAATGGGGTTCCGCTGAACAGCTATTTTAAAATCAAATAAGGTTTCTTGGATAGTTTTTCAAAATTAGACCCCGTTTACGAAACATTCCGCTTTAAAGTAGCCTTACTGTGTATAGGTATAGAGCAAAGTTCCTAGGAAAATATCACGACTATCTGGCGTTAACTAGTTTACGAATTATAGCTAATATTTAGAAAACCATGTTCTGCGTTAATTTTCTTCTTACTGCTTTGCTCCTAGTTAAGTATAGTAGCGTGATAAGTATCTACTCTATAACTTGTATCTAGAAACTGGTACAAATATTCTATTTGGTGTTTGTATTGTATTGATTGTATTTGTACTTTGGGTACAAAACAATGTTTATAATATTTGGAAATAAACAACACAACAAAGTACAGTGGCGGCGAGCGCAATCCTTTATCAGAGCGCGCGGGTGCGACTGACGTCACGCACGTTCTAAGCGACAGCGGTTGAGCGCACAACTTTAAAAATCTATTACTTTGCCATTTTTGAAGATATCAATAAAATTCTTTCGCTAATAAAAAAAACAGTAGACTGGTCTATATTTTCGGAAAATATATAAAAAATATTTTAAAATTTTTAGTCCAAGCCTATTGAAGCTCATATTAAGATTGTCGAGGGAAGGGAGGAGGCTGAAAAGTGGAAAATGTTATTTATAACATTAGTTTTGAAGTTTGGTGAATCTTTTACAGTTTTTTCACATACGTAGGTTTCTGTATATGAACAAAATTGGGCCACAGTTTCTTTTTTTTTCCAATGAAGGGATGAGCAAAAGAATTTATTTCGACTAAAGGAAGAACTGGATTGGGTGGGTTAATTAGAAAGATATAAATAAAAAAAGTGCCATAAATCCTTTAGTTATTTTGGTAACATAACTATAATAATATTATTGAACAGGTACATATTCAACAAAAAAAATTCACACATTTTGTGGTCCCAGTAGGTAGGTACTTATTTTTCTAAAATTATTCCTACAACCGAAGATTCCAACATTCTTAGAAATATAGTCTTTTAATTATTGAAGTAATTAGATCTATACAATTATTTTAGTTCTCATTTTCAGTAGGTATGGTATCAAAGATGGTTATAATCTTTTAAGGATTGTTTTTCTGCTCATTTTCTTATTACGTATTGAGATTTTGTTATTATCTAATTAAGTAATTTTGAAGACACTAAACATGTAAATATATGTTGGTTCGATAAATTTTGCTTCTTATTTATTCATAATTTGATTAAAAGTCATTAACATAATGTAATAATTGTGAACTGCTGGGGATCATTTGAAAATATAAGAATTGGATAAGAGATAAACCTGTTACCAACATATAATGTCCTTGAGTAGGTCTGGAATCGACGGTGATTTCACATTTCGTATTGAAGGCAACTAGGCAAAGGTGAATGTGGCATAACATCCCCAGGTAACAGCAACTGTCAATTGAATATTGGAAGCCCTATTTTATTTTCTTAATTATTTATCATCCTGACAAAATTGTACTTAATGAGTCACAAGAATATATGACCAGCTTTGAAATCAATGTCCTTTGTAAAAAGGCTTTCTTTTCTCGATGAAGGACAGCATGCCTTCCTGCCTGTCTTTGGTGGGCACGTTCATCTCGTAGTAGCGCTGCTCCACCTCATAGCCATCCTTAATACTCAGTTGTATACCCTCATTGATAGCTCGCTTGGCGCAGCGTAAAGCTATTGGCGCATTTGGGAGAATCTCTCGAGCCAGTTCCAGTGCTTTTTCATAAGCAGCTTCTTTATTGTTGTTTTGTGGCACCACATGATTTACTATCCCTGAAATATTAAAAAGCTAAATTTAAGAATACATCTTTCAGCCTGAGCAATGAAACAAAGTCACGAAAAATTGGTGAGCGTCAGATCAGAATGGCGGTACAAGGTTACCATTTAGGATTGTGATTATGCTGTAGATTTAGTACCTAATTTGTACTATTTACTAGCTTTCATCAAAGAAATTGTACCTAACTACTTTCAAAAATATTTAAGATTCAAAATATACCGCCATTCTGACGTCAGGATGGCGGTACATTTTCTAAATTAGGTAGGTACTTCTATTAAAATTATATTTAGAGTTATCAGATATTTTGTACCTAATTTGTACCTAGACATATATAAAATCCATACGTCCAAGTCACACCGTTAAGTAGTATTCGTCAATATAAACTTTACGGCCATTATGACGTCAGGATGGATTATACATTATCAAACTTTGGCCAGATTAAGCGCTCTTATTAATTAAAATTATATTCAGAGTTATGAGATAGTTAGTACCTATTTAGTACTTAAACATATATAAAATCTACATACCCAAGTCAAATCGTTTAGTAGTATTCGTCAATATAAAGTGTACCGCCATCCTGACGCCTATGAAATTCTCAAACGTAGCAAGAAATACGTGAAAGAGTACAAATGTTATTAAACAGGAATTTAGTAGATACCTAATTTGTTCCTAACAAAAATATATAACTTCAGTAAGTACACAGTACTTTTATAAATATATTGATGAATGAACGATAAGTTAGACCAAGAGCCCACATACAAAAGTAATTTGTTTTTGTGATTTTTTTAAATTTCTTACCATACATGATACAATGTGAAATAACATAATTATCTTGACCTGTTTGTTATTTGCATCTTCAAGCCATCAAAGCACTTTCATGGGGCGTGATAACAATGAGCGTTATAGTGTCTAATGCCTTCACTGTTGAGGGCTTTTAATTAATAATAATAATAACGTATACATGACAACAACGTCTAGGTCTCAAACTAAGAATTAGCTTGTGTTTTGGGTGCCTAGCAAAGACATCACATACATATAACAACCAAGACCCGGTACCAGTATCCATATTATGTAAATACTGACCTCCCGAACCCGAGACCCTCAGCTTCGTAGGCAGGTTCGTCACCTACTAGGCTAAGCGATCTTAGGTACCACTTTTTTACTCTCTTACTCTCTTCCCCCCTTATATAAGAAAAAACAAGATTTATTTAACCCCCCCCCCCATCCAATCTTACGTAAGATCGTTATCTACCAAAAAAGTACACTTCTAAAAAAAACTCATGCACCCACATATTTAACGATGTCGACATTAATGTCCTTCATGTGGCACATACCTTCCTTACTCCGTTAGGTACTTCGCCCCATCTTTAATATACGGCTAAAGCCTGCTCTTTTTTTATTTCAGAAGCAATGCCATGAACTTTTTAATTTAACAGCTGGTAACAGCAAAGCCTTTTTCGACTTAAGTATTGGGAGCACACCGAACAAATTATATCTGTCGAGCGTAATTAAACGAGTTTTGTATAAGGGCTCTCGGTCTATCTTATCGTGTATTCGTCTATATATTTATACAAGTATTGTATACTTACTCAAGAGATATATTTTTGTTAGGTACAAATTAGGTACTAAATCCCTGTTTATCAACATTTGTAAGTACTCTTTTACGTATTTCTTGTTAAGTTTGAAAATTTCATAGGCGTCAGGATGGCGGTACAAATTTTGTATTGACAACACTAATATATGTTTTAGAACTAAATAGGTACTGAATATCTCATAACTCTGAATATACTTTTAAATAATAAGAGCGCCTAATCTGACCTAAGTTTGATAAAGACGTCATCCTGACGTCATAATGGCCGTAAAGTTTATATTGACGAATACTACTTAATGGTTTGACTTGGATATGTGAATTTTATATATGTTTAGGTACAAATTAGGTACTAAATATATGATAACTCTAAATATAATTTTAAATAATAGAAGTACCTAATTTAGAAAATGTACCGCCATCCTGACGTCAGAATGTCGGTAGGTACACTTTAAATCTCAAATATTTTTGAAAGTAGGCAAGCACCAATTTTTTGATGAAAGGTACTAAATAGTACAAATTAGTTACTAAATCTAAGCATAATCACAAACCTAAACGGTAACTTTGTACCACTTTGTACCGTCATCCTGACGCACGAAAAATTGTACTAACACGGTAAAAATATATTTCTTCAACCAAGAATATTTTTTGTATCAAGACATTGCGTTAAACCAAGAAAATAATTTGTTGGTTTAATACAATATGTCTTGAAAGAAAAAATATTCTTGATCGAGGAAACAGTTTTTTACTGTGTAAATATGCTATATAAACCACTAGTACCAATCATGCTAATTTCTGGGTACTTTTGAGCTTAAGTACATTTTTGCTGTATCCACTTACTCCAGCTACTTACATCCTCACTGACTGCTGCTGTTGCCAATTATTAGTGTTTCTAGTCCTATTTTCATATACCCTCAGCAAGCTTATTATCAATAGTTGATACTGTTATTAAAAGTTATGGATTTCACCTGTAATTTCCTAAAAATCTGGTTACTACAAAACCTGACTATCATCTATCACCTGGTGGCACTATGACTAATAAACAGTTTCAGATAATTTTCAGACACGAACCTAATTGTTTTGCTTCATTTCCGTCGATAATTCTGGAAGTGAATATAAGTTCTTTGGCAATGTTAGGGTGTACGAGGCGCGGCAGGCGCTGTGTGCCGCCTGCGCCAGGCAGTAAACCGCGACTAGTTTCGACAAGGCCGAGGCGCGCCGAAGTTGATGCCACGCGCACGTCGCACGCCAATGCCAGCTCTAGACCGCCGCCCACGGCCACGCCATCTATGGCCGCAATGGTGGGCATCGGTAGGTCTTCGATCTCTGTCAAAGTCTCTCGTAGACCACGGACAAACTTGGTCACCTCTTCATCGGCCATCTTATAACGCTCTTTTAAGTTGGCTCCTATTGACAACAAAATTATAAAAATTTTATGAAAACTGAAATTGATCGTTTAAACTATGGAACTAATAAGTACTACGTACAACTGAAATATCATCTCTTTAAACATCAGCATGGTCACACGTAAACTGGTGATAAAAAAAAGTAACCGGGTGCTTATCTAACTCTTTTTACACCTTTTCTGTGTGGCTAGCACAAAATATTGTACCACTACACTGAGAAAAGTGTTATGGTGAATTTAGGTTTTATAACAAGGGAACCGAGGAATAAAAAACTATGCATCTTCATAATTACGTTACAGGAACTATAATTTCCGCTGACGCATGCATTATTTTTTCCTCTTCATATTTCTCGTTTTTTATTATGAGGGTCATCCATTGCTCGACTGTTGATAAATATTTTTCTTAGGATAGGTAATTAGTGGCCTACGAAAGTCAGTTATTGGCATTGCTTCGCAATACAATTATCGCTCACGTCGCGTTCTAATATCATTACTGAAAATTGTTTGCACTCAATTCAATGGGACCCTGTACATGTATGTTTGGCCGTTAATATCTCTGAAAGTTCTGAATCCATTTTGTTGATTTTTGTGTTTGGTCATTATTTTTCAACAAAGGGACAGTAAAAGAATTATCAAAATCAGCTGGTCTAACACGCCACTTTATCCGTTCCATATCCGAGCTGCTATTTCACGCCGCCGGCTGTACACACTCGCCGAGCGGAGACGAAACCAGAGACAGTGCTATGGCAGGTAAAAGAGGAGAGAGGGTAAGAGAGTGCCTCTCGGGGTGTCTAGCCGGTGGCGTGAAATAGCAGCTCGGATATGGAACAGATAAAGTGACGAGTTAGACCAGCTGTTCACTAGATTTAAAAGAATAGCAATGTTGTTTTGTGATCCGTAAAAATAAACAAAAAAACTTCAATAAAAATAAAATACTGAGTTCAATGAAGTCGTTTGTATGTTGTGTTCGTAGAGTTTTTAAACAATTTTATTTTTGTCTTCCAATATGGTACATTTAACATTACTTAGGTACCATAACAAAGCTTTATTTGGGTACCCCTTATAGCAAGGTAATAGTAGCCCCTACTATACTCTGGATTTGATAATAAATGAAAAATAACGTATCAAAACAGGCGTCAACCTAGGTTAAAGGACAAGCTATTAATGAAATATAATTATATGCCACGTCTATAAAAAAATCTTTTCGAAATTTGATTCGATAATATCTTCTAATGTTTATGTTTTTTAGTGGGCTGAAACCGAAAATACGGTCAATTATTCTCCACAACGTACAGATTTTGTTCAATCTCGTGTAAGCACAGTAGTCTGATATAACGATAAAAGATAACAGGACTTTTGATTTATTTCCATCTTACTGACAATATAAAATACATAACTATGTACATATTTCCGCTTGTCAGATTAAATAATGATGCATACTTAATCATTATTTTCATAAAAACGTTTTTTAACATTGAAAATGTTTATCAGATCGTTTTCGTGGGGGAGTGTAATTTGGTTATAAGTCCAAAATTCATGATAGTAGACGAAAAGCAGTGTTGTCAAAAGATTGTGGGGGCATTGTATGATGCCAAATTTTCTAAAATCTGACTGATTCACATAATGATTAGCAGTAAAACATTAAATAAATAAGTGTCTGATTATGATACTATTTTTTTTTTTTATTTTAACTTCAGCTACCATAGACTCGAAGTCCATGTTCTTATATGAGCTTTATTACTATATTTTATGAGCAAATTTAGCACATGCACCGCGTTTGCAGAGTTCTCTTGCGTCAGTGAGTTTGCCCTATTTATATCCTATTTCCTATTTACTCATATATATATACATGCATATTAATTTTTTTTTAATACTTTTTTTTCCTCTTTCTAATAAAATGTTTACATTTATGACACTTTTATGATTTAAGCACACCCGAGCTGGCCTAATCCCCCCACGCAGCGCCTGTTCACAGACACATTATGATACTATTAAAATATTACTTTTCTATAAGGCAAACCATGTCGTGATAGCCCAGAGCGCAACGAACCTGTCTCAATTTTATAAGGCCATGGTTCGAATCCGGGCGTGTACCAATGAGTTTTTCTGACTTAAGTACACAATATCACTGACACCGTGCTTCGGAGGGCACGTTAAGCAGTCGGTCCCGGACGCTGTCAATAGATGGCGGTCGTTACAGTTCCCAACCCGCAGTGGAGCAGCGTGGTGGACTTAAGCTCCAAGCCCCCCTCCTCACCCTGGGGGAGGCCTAAGCCCCTGCAGTGGGGTAAAATGGGCTGATGATGATGATAATGATGAAGGCAAACCAACGAATTTTCATTTTTTTTTCCTAATGAGTTTTTTTAAAAGTATTCTTGGTAGATAACGATCTTACGTAAGATTGGATATGGAGTGGGGTTAAACAAATCTTATTTTTTCTTATATAAGGGGAGAAGAGAGTCAAAAAGTGGTACCTACAAATTTTGACATTATTAATAATTATTGTTAATACTTATTAATTAATGGAACCAATGCAATAAAAGAAGAACTTAACACAAACAACTTAAAATATAAACGTAAATATAATAACTTTAAAAAAATTAGAAGATAGAAATAAATAGACTAATTATTCTTTGATATAAACACATATTCGAGTACTAAAATGAATTAAAAAAAAATAATAATAACTTGATAATAATATGTATTTAATGACAATATTTAATTAATTATTACACATATATTTATAAAAGTACTATACTTACTGAAGTAATATATTTTTGTTAGGTACAAATTAGGTACTAAATTCCTGCTTAATAACATTTGTACTCTTTTACGTATTTCTTGCTAGGTTTGAGAATTCCCAAAGCGTCAGGATGGCGGTACACTTTATACTGACGAATACTACTAAACGGTTTAACTTGGGTATGTGGATTTTATATATGTTTTAGTACTAAATAGGTACTTAATATCTCATATCTCTGAATATAATTTAAAATAATACGAGCGCTTAATCGAGCCAAAGTTTGATAATGTACCATCCGTCCCGACGTCATATAGGCCGCAAAGTTTATATTGACGAATACTACTTAATGGTTTGACTTGGATATGTGGATTTTATATATGTTTAGATACAAATTAGGTAGTAAATATCTGATAACTCAAAATGTAATTTTAAATTACAGAAGTACCTTATTTAGAAAATGTATCGCCATCCTGACGTCAGAATGGCGGTACACTTTAAATCTCAAATATTTTTGAAAGTAGGCAGGTATACATTTTTTGTTGAAAGGTACTAAATAGTACAAATTAGGTACTAAATCTACAGCATAATCACAATCCTAAGCGGTAACCTTTTATCACTTTGTACCGCCATCCTGACGCACACCTTGAACACGCAAATAAGAAACAGTTCAAGATAATTATGTTATTTCACATTGTATCATGTACGGAAAGAATTTAAAAAAAAATCACAAAAACAAAAGACTTTTGCATTTGGGCTTTTGGTCTAACTTATCGTTTATTCGTCAATATATTTATAAAAGTACTGTATACTTATTGAAGTTATATATTTTTGTGAGATACAAATTAGGTACTAAATCCCTGTTAAATAACATTTGTACTCTTTTACGTATTTCTTGCTAGGCTTGAGAATTTCACAGGCGTCAAAGGCAGTACACTTTATATTGACGAATACTACTAAACGGTTTGACTTGGGTATGTAGATTTTATATATGTTTAAGTACCAAATAGGAAATAAATATCTCATAACTCTGAATATAATTTAAAATAATAAGAGCGCCTAATCGGGCCAAAGTTTGATAATGTACCATCCATCCTGACGTCATAATGGCCGTAAAGTTTATATTGACGAATACTACTTAACGGTTTGACTTGGATATGTGGATTTTATATATGTTTAGGTACAAACGGTACAAATTAAGTACTAAATATCTGATAACTCTAAATATAATTTTAAATAATAGAAGTACCTATTTTAGAAAATGTACCACCATCCTGACGTCAGAATGGCGGTACACTTTAAATCACAAACATTTTAGAAAGTAGGCAGGTACAAACTTTTTAATGAAAGGTATTAAATATTACGAATTAGTTACTAAATCTACAGCATAATCACAATCCTAAACGATAACCTTGTACGGCCTAGTACCGCCATTCTGACGCTCACGTTTTTTTTAGCGAACTGATAGTGAATACCAATCCCAAAAAGTCATACGTACGAGGCATATAATATATTTGTAAGTGTACAAAAAAATGTCTTAAAATTTATTTAATTAGTACTGAAAAAAATTTGTTCCATGCTGAATAAATGCAAAAAAAGTTGTGCGCAAAATCTTCGTCCACTCGTTACAAATCAATGACAATAACATGAAAATCTATAAAAATTAAAATTTGAGGTGTTATCCCCCAAATGCTATTTTAATATTTTAAAATTTTCGAAAATTAGTTTTATTAACCTATGTAAATGATCGCAGCGTCCAAACGGGCTCGCAGACAAACTTACAGGGCCTCTTAAAAAGAACCGGTTAAGTGCGAGTCGAACTCGCATGGAGAGGGTCACGTCACCTAGTGTGTTTTATTAACCTAGGTTAAAAGTTGAATCCGACTCCTTCGTGTAAATAACCTACCATAGGCAACTACTAGGCAAATAGAACTTATTAGTTGTCTGTAAATTTAGCAACAAATGACATCTATGCATTTTTTCTTCATGAATATTTCTCGTTTTCTGCGGGAATGAAAAGATATTATTTTCCTGTAAACAATGAGTGAGGCTGTATGTAACTATGGATGAACATATTCTAGATTTTTTCATTTAATTTTAGGTTTAGTGAAATGGACGTCCAAATGGACGTGGGAATCTCCCAATGGCCAAGTAAGAAATGAGATAGACTTCATAACTACGAACAAACCAAAGATTTTCTTAAACGTGGAAGTCCTTAACAACTTTAACTATAATACTGATCACAGATTACTCCGAGGTCATTTACGCATACTTGAGCCAAAGAAATCAAGAAAACATATACAAACTACGAAACAACAAATCACACTACCAATACCAAGTCAAGATTTAGAATCCTTAAAAACTAACTTAATATTAATAAACCAAACTGGAACGGTCCAGGAAAAATATGACAGCTTAGAAAAAGAAATAAAAGAAACCAACAAAAAACTAAAAAGAAACAAACCACATAGACTGGGACCAGAAGCAAGAAATTTAATTGAACGAAGGACACTCTATTTAAAAAACAGGAAAAATAACAAGGAAACGATAACTAAACTAAGTAAAGAAATAAATGTAGAAATAAGAAAATACAGACATGAATTGACAACAGAAACATTACAATTTCATATTACAAAGTCAGGCGGAATCAAAAATGCATGGAAAGAACTCCAAGAAAATACAAATTGGATAACTACATAAGACATCATAAAATTAACAAATCTAAATCTAAGAGAAACGAAATACTAGAAACAGCAACCGATTTCTATCGTGAACTTTATAATGGTGACAAAATTACATAAACTACAAACAGTATGACAGTCATGGATGAACCGATTCCAAACATACTAAGAGACAAAGTTATCAAAGCAATGAAATCACAGAAAAAAGGGAAAGTACCTGAAGATAACATTTCTAATGAACTATTAATTGGAGCATCTGAAATTATTTTGAACACACTGACAGACATATGCAATGAAATTTTAAAAACTGAATATATACCTCATCAATGGACCACGTGACTATTATTTTACTTCACAAGAAAGGGAAAACAGATGATATCTCGAACTATAGGCCTATTTCGCTAATGTCTAATGTGTATAAAATATTCTCGAAGATAATATTAGAGCGATTAACAAAGACCTTAGATGAAAATCAGCCAAAAGAACAGGCAAGGTTTCGAAGTGGCTTCTCAACCATCGACCACATTCATGCCATTAAACAAATTATTCAGAAATGCAATGAATATGAAATAAACTATTACCTAGTCTTTATAGATTACAATAAAGCATTCGATTTGCTTAAACATGAAAAAATATGGGAAGCTCTTACCTCACAAGACGTCCACAATAAATACGTTCGTATAATTAAGAAGATATACGGAAATATGAAAGCTAAAATACGCACAGAAAAGGTGGGACAATATTTCCCTATTAGACGAGGGGTTAGACAGGGAGACCCTTTATCACCAAAACTTTTCTCGGGAACCCTGGAACATGTGTTTCGACAGCTCAAATGGAACGAATATGGTATAAATGTTAATGGAGTATTACTAAACCACCTAAGATTCGCTAACGACCTTATACTAATATGCGGAGACCCAAATACACTACAAGTGATGGTTGAACAACTTGTACAAGAAAGCGAAAAAGTAGGGCTATCAATGAACACCAGTAAAACAAAGTTGATGACAAACCACATCAAAATACCTATTAAACCCAACAACACTACGGAATTGGAATATGTTAACGAGTTCACATACCTAGGCCAAATAATTTCTCCCACAGACCTCACAACAAAAGAAATCAAAAATAGAATAACCATAGGATGGAGGAAGTAATGGACTCTAAAGGATGTCATGAAAAATTTGGCAATACCAATGAAAGGAAAAAGAAAGGTATTTAATACAAGCATGACCTACGGATGCCAGACATGGAGTTGTACAAAGAAAGACATTAAATCACTAGAAACTTGTCAACACAGAATGGAAAGAAGTATGCTTAACATAAAACTAAAGACAAAGTGCCCTTAAAAATAATAAAAAATATAAAAAAAATTATAGATATAAAATACCGAATCAAACAACTAAAATGGAAATGGGCGGGACATCTAATAAGAGTTAAGACAGAAAAGTGGGCCAAAGAAGTAATGGAATGGTGCCCTAGATATAAAAAGAGAAGTAAAGGTCGACAGTATCGTAGATGGGAAGATGATATTAAAAGTAAAGCAGGAACAATTTGGACGAGGGAAGCAAAAGATAGATCGTTGTGGAGAATACTTGGGGAAGCCTATGCTGGAAAGCAAGACAATCAAGAAACCGGTGTCTAATATGAAGATTTTTTTATTTATATTCACTTACAGTTATAAATCAACTTTCTTTTATAGTAATAAGATGAAATGTAACTTATAAGATTGTTAATAAAGGCTATTATTATTATTAGTAATAGTTTATGAGATACAGGGGTAAACTATGCATTTTTAAATTGTAATAAACATTATAAAAAATTATCTAACAAGACTTTCATTTATATGAAACACTAGCGGTCGTACCTGGCTTCGCTCGAGTGGACAACGGAAACGTTCCTTTTCCCGTTCCACGCATTAGTACATTGCACCTGTTCGAAGTCGGGGTGGGTCGCTATTCCAACCATAAATATCATTACACTATAGTATCATCGTTATCATCCAAACAAATAAATTCTCTGGCACGTCTAGCAAATAATTTGATTGCCATAAAAAAGGTTATAGTAAGTCAACCTTACAAGATACACATATGGTATGGTGTCGCAAACTTTTGGTTAGAACTTTTAAAGGAAAACAATTCCGTGATACATGATTATTGCTTAACATCAACCGTTTACGCAGCGCGCCCAACGGAAGCTCCCGCTTTTGCAACATTTGTCATTGATGCTCAGCTTCTATTGGTCGTAGTGTAATGTAAGAATAGCCTATAGCCTTCCTCGATATTTTTTATTTATTTATTTAATAAATTCACAAAATAGACTACAATCAATACAGCACCAACACAACTTAAAACAATTTACTTTAATCTGGATTTGCAATCAGATATGTGAACATAACATTTTCAGTGTTGCATGAGTATGAGCAAAATAAAACTAAAACATCAACTATTTTATATAAATTACATTAATATTTTCCCTTTACAATCAAACAGCAGGGTTTTACGGATGCACTTTTTAAATCTACTAGTATTAATATTAAATATTTCCACATCACAAGTGGCAACCAACTCATTATATAGACGACACATTCGAGGAACAGGACTGTGGAATGACACATTATTTCTGTATATGCACAGAGCAAAGGTTGCGGGACTGCGGGATTTATACCTTATGTTTATATTTATGGAACCCAGCAAACCAGGACAGTCTATAATAGAGTGGAGAATTTTATGCAGATAGACAAGGTCAATATAATCTCTTCTTGTGGACAAAGAATCGACCTCAAAATGTTCACGCCTCTTGTCATACCCTGATAGCGAGCGGCCCAATTTATGACGAAATGATAAAATTTTAAGACATCTATTCTGGATTGCGTCTATTCTTTCCTTATGATTTGCGTAGTAAGGTGACCAAACCGGACTTGCATATTCAAGAACCGATCGGACAAGACTGTTATAAAGATGTAGTATGCTGTCTGGTTTTTTAAAACCTTTAGTGATTCTAGCAATGAACCCATGAAGTCGAGAGCTTTTTCTTACAATATAGTCATAATGAGTTTTGAAGGACAGTCTCTCGTCAAAATAGATGCCCAAGTCCTTGGCGATGGTTCTACGGTCTAATTGCGTACTTGCTATTGAATAATCAAAAATGATTTTACTATTTTTTTTAGTAAACGTGGTAACAAAGCATTTGTTGATATTCAAGGACATACGATTGCGGTTGCACCATTCAAAAACTACTTCAATATCGCGCTGTAGCTTAGAACAGTCGGTAACGCAGTTTATTTTTGTAAACACCTTTAGGTCATCGGCGTACAGTAGACAGGGACATTTAAGACTTTCAGCGAGGTCATTAACAAACAGCACAAAGAACAAAGGTCCTAAATGCGACCCTTGTGGGACCCCTGAGGGGACACGCGCCGCAGAAGTATATCCCTTGATTGCTACGAGTTGACTTCTATTATTCAGGTACGAGCAAACCCACCGCAGAAAACTGCCATGAATACCATAATCAGCTAACTTAGCGCACAAAATGGAGTGACTGACCCTATCGAACGCTTTGCAAAAATCTGTATAGATAGAATCTACCTGTCCAGCTGAATCAAATGCATCACAGAGGTAACTTTTATACACCAGAAGATTTCTGACTGTAGACCTTTGTTTAACAAATCCGTGTTGATTGATAGAGATAAAAGGTTTAATATGAGCGTAGACACAATCATAAATCACTGACTCGAACAATTTAGCGAAACACGAAAGAATGCTGATGGGACGATAATTATCACAGTGCGTCTTATCTCCCGATTTGTAAACTGGTATTATGTGGGCCGTCTTCCATTTTTGGGGGAAGATGCCAGTGCTTAGTGATTTATTGAATAAGAATGACAATGGCGCAGACAGCTCCAAGCCACACGCGATAACGAATGCAGACGGGATACCGTCGGGTCCAGCACCCTTATTGCAGTCCAGTTGTTTTATCCTAGTGCATATGTCAGATTCCTCAATGCGTACTGTTGATACAATGCTATGACCAGCATCAGTAGAAGCATGCCACGGCTGAAGATCGTGTACAACCGATTCGTCCCTCTCATAAACAGAACTAAAATATTTACTGAAAAGTTCTCAAATGCCAGCACTATCTGTGGCTTGTTCACCGTTATAACACATGACCTGAGGTATTGTCGAAGAACCTTTTTGATTTTTAACGTAGCTCCAGAACACCCTCACGTCACGCCGCAATCCCTCCTCGATGGAAGATCTGTACCTATTATAACATTCACTCAATAATCTTTTGCTTCTTGCGCGCAGGAGGGAATAAGTGTCATAGTCTCGAGGATTTTTATATCTTTTAAAGCGCTTATGAAATTCAGATTGTTGCTTTAGGGATTTCATTAGCCCTTGGCTATACCACGATGGGTGCTTATTAGAAGGTTTAATGAGAGGCGTGTTAATACGAACAATAGTGTCGAGGGTGGAGTAAAAAACGTCAATACAAGTGTCAATGTCAGAATGAAATGATAGCACCTCAGACCAGCAATTCTTATTCAAGTCTATCTTTACGCGATCTAAGTGACATTTCCTATAATTAATTTTAGCTGTATTTTTGGGTATAAATGATTTGGGTTTTTGGAATTTTAAGTAAATTGTAAGTGAGGGATGATGAATTTCATCCAATCGACTGAGTGGATCCACGCCATAAACATTAGTGTCGACTAAAGTAGTTAGTACCAAGTCATGGAACCTGCCGTTTTTGTTTTGGATGTTGTTAAATTGAGATAGATTACATATAGCTATAGTGTCAAGAAGAAGTTTAGATTTTTGTCAACAGGATTGCTGGGAATCATCAATTTCAAGTGACTGGATGGTGTCCATGTAATGAGAGGCGTGTTGAAATCGCCCAGTATAAGAAATTCATCGTTGTCCCCCGCTCCTAAGATCACACTATGCAAATTATTGTAGAATGCTTCTAATAGTTTTGTCTGCAGATCGGGAGGTAAGTAGCATAGGCAGACATTAAGGGTTGGTTTATTATTATGGCAAGACAATACAGTCAATCAGATGTCTTCCACCACACTCTCCCAACCAAACCGACGGATAACTTTAAGTTTTTTGGATGCGGCTATCAAGACTCCTCCCCCCTCCGTCTTAGGTACGCAAGAGCTGTGTCGATCCCTACGGAAAACATCGTAACGAGCGTCGAATAGCTCTCCATCAAAAATATTGTTATTTAAATTTGTCTCCGTCAGGCAGATAAATGGACTATCTAACACAAAAAGAATTTTTCAATTCGAACCAGTAGTTCCTGAGATTTGCGCGTTCAAACAAACAAACTTTTTAGCTTTATATTAATTAATAATATAGATATAGATGACGCAGTTGAGTTTTTTTTTTAAATTATGTAATTTGTTTACAAAGTGATAATTTAATTTCTTTATCGTTTAGTTTTTTTCTATAAAATATAAATGAATGTCTATATTCTGTATTTTTTTTTCAAAATTTAAAAAATTACAGATTCGGTGATAAGGGCAATAATCAATTTTCTTTAATATCTTTGAAACCCTGAATATTAAAATTGTAAATAAAATATGCTTATATTGTTTATAATAAACACTCTCATTTGCCATGTCACTAGGAGCCCTGAGAAAGGTTTTTTTTTTAATTTTCTACTTTGCTCCCCAAAATGAAAATCTTTCATTTACGCTATACATTTGTTATTGGGTTACCCAACTCTATACCTACATGTGTCGAATTTCAACTTTTGCATCTAGTAGATTCGGAGAAAGTAGACTGTGACAGATGGACAGACAGCCGGATACCAGAATGACCCTATAGGGGTTTCTTTTTTCATCTTTGATGTGCGGGACCTTAACAAGTGCGAATCGGACTCGCACACGAAGGGTTCCGAACCACCATACAATATAAAAAAACGAGCGCGACGTTAATCGAACTTAACCATTAATCGTTATTATGTAATTTAAGAATTATTGTATAAATGTATTTGACGACCGCTTAGCCTAGTGGGCAGCGACCCTGCCTGCGAAGCTGGAGGTCCCTGGTTCGAATCCCAGGTCGGGTCAGTATTTATATGATGAAAATTAATACTGCCACCGGGTCTTGGTTGTTATATGTATGTGGTGTCTTCGCTAGGTACCCAAAATACAAGCTAATGCTTAGTTTGGGACTTACACGTTGTTGTGATTGTGTGTGTTATTATTATTATTATTAAATATATTTCATTTTTATTTCGTTAGTTATTTAGAAGGCGCTCGATCCTCTCTGGCTAATCCGAAAAATAATAACTAGATGTACTGGTAGCTAGACAATTTTTATTGCTTATTTCATTACAGTGTACCTTGACTTTTAGTATCGATTGTGAAGAGAATAAGCTCTGCAAAGGAATGCAAATAACACGCTGTCATTTTCTATAGAATTTTACAAAAGTTTTACTTATGAAAGTACATTTTATAAGTTACTCTATTACTCGTCAAATAATACAGTCTAGTTAGCTGTAATAGTTTTCCGTTTAACTACGTTATATATTTATTTATTTATTGCATTGTCACATGTCATATACTCCTGTCATAAATTTTTTCCACATATCCATAAACAAAGGTTTAGCTGGTAGAGGGGGGACACATGATTAGGGCTTTAGGAGTGCATATCTCAACAACTGTTGACTAAAATAAAAAAAATGTTTGAAACCTTAACATAACATACATATACATCACAACAACGTCTAGGCCCCAAACTAAGCATTAGCTTGTGTTTTGGGTACCAAGCGAAGACACCACATACATATAACAACCAAGACCCGGTACCAGTATCAATATTCATCATATAAATACTGACCCGACCTGGATTCGAACCCGGGACCTCCAGCTTCGTAGGCAGGGTCGCTACTCACTAGGCTAAGCGAAATCATTTTTTGAAACCTTGAATTTTTTTTTCATTAAAAAGTTGTCCAGATTTTGAAAAAAGTAATAGTCGGTAAGTGCAAGGTCTGGTGAGTATGGCGGATGAGGAAAAACTTCCAACCCCAACTCTAGCAGCTTGCAGACTGTTTGTTGTGCAGTATGGGGTCGCGCGTTGTCGTGAAGGAGCAGCGGGGACGACCGATTGACCAAAGCTGGTCGCAGACGTGCGAGCTTTTCCGATTCTTCACAGTACACATCTGCAGTAATGCTCATACCATTTTTAAAAAGCTGTGATGCATCACACCGGCACTAGACCACCAAACAGTGACTATCACTTTTCTAGGGGTCATTTTTCGTTTAACACATTGCTTTGGTGCTGAACTAAGATCTAAGCAACTTGCTGAACGCTTTTGATTGTCGAACAGAATCCATTTTTCATCACAGGTAACAATCCGGTTCAAAATTCCTTCATTTCTGTGCCTGTTGAGCAACGCGAGGCAGGTCTCGGCGCGTACTTTGCGTTGGCGATCGTTAAGTTCGTGGGGTACCCAACTATCAAGCTTTTTTACTTTGCCTATCTGTCGCAAATGGTCCAATTTTATTTTGATGCTAACATTAAAAGCTTCTGCGAGTTCAGCTGTAGTTTGAGTATCATCAGCTTCCACAATCGCCATCAATTCATCATTGTTGACCAGTGTCCGGACGACCACATGGTTCATTATTCAAGTCATAATTTCAAGAACGGAAGCGTGCAAACCTATAAACGGGTTGTGCGTTCGTTTGTTAATGTCTCTCCGTAAACGTTATTGATGTTACGCGCAGTTTGTGCCGCATTAGTGCTACGACGGAAGTCATACTCCATAATTACACAAATTTTTTAAATGTCCATTATGACGAAAAATGTTCAAATGTAATGAAAACACAACGCTTATCATTAAACAAAGGACTGACTTTGTAAAAAGAATGTCATGTTTTTAAAACAGAATTAATTTGATTTTAGAATTCCCAGCCAATCAAAATTTTTTTTTGTTTGAAATGGCCAGTACTGAAGAATGGCAATTTTATACGTTAAGACCCAATACGATGATTCTTTTTTCGTATTTCAGTTACATGTATAGCGACCTATCCCAAAAAAACTTTTTTTCTTAATTTCACTAAGTCATTGTGTAGCGGTTCATAGATTACACCTAGCTTTCATCTATACAGTTTGAATACTAACCGTCCAGAGTCCCGTTGTATTTAAAATCTGCTAATATTCAATAACAATATTGGCGAAAAAACTATATTTTCATTTGTAGCCGTTTTCGAGAATACTACTTGGTTTACAATAAACACGCAACCCTAATGAAATTTGTTTGAAATTCACCGACAGTCGCAGCAAGCGACTGCGGCGGGTGGCGGCGGCGGTGCAGGGTAAAGCGGGGCGCGGCGCAGCTTTCCGTATGTTATGTTGCGTAATTAGTCTCACAGTGACCTTGACCACATGAGTCATGACATTGCGAAGGTTTTACCATCAGCTGTTTGCAGTTTGTCGTATTCTTTCTTAATGTACTTTTAAACATTTCGTGAATAAAATAGTGAAGGTGAATTATTTAGAATTGTGTACGAGGCTAATTAGGCGAGTTACTAAATGTCTAGAGCAAAATGGACATCACGCAGAAAATTCAAGAGGCAGTAATTACCTACTTCACTTCACGCGGCGTATTAAAAAAATTATTTGTATTATCGTGTAATTAAAACTTAAACATTTATTCCATGAAATACTTTTTTTTAATTGGAAATGTTCATCACATCAAACAAATTAAAAATTAGTATCCGAAAAGTTAATACAAACGATGACGTTGGTATCGTAACTGTGAATTAAACCTGTGTTAATAGCGTGTTCTGTGATAATTGTGACTTCGTGGTAACACCAATATGAATGAATCATCAATCGTTCCTGGTGTGATTTACAAAAGCGAGGATTTTTGGTGAGTCTAATGCATATTATTCACAAATAAGCATGTAAGCAGTCGCTGCCTGGGCGCGCGCGCGCGGACGCGACGTGTCTAGTAGGTATACCATTTACGTTACGTTACGCGTGCGTTGTGCAGGGTTGACGAGACTGGGAATCAATTACTTTTTTCATGTTTGAGATTTTTTCTTGCACTTGTCTAAAAGTCAAGAAAACAATCAGTACAACACGCTAAATTTGAGACAAACAAATGATGGCATCCATACTGTATATTGCCAATAGTTTCCGAGAAAAATCCCACACAGACAGACGGACGGACGGACATGGCGAAACTATAAGGGTTCCTTTTTTGCCATTTGGCTACGGAACCCTAAAAAGGGACACCTGGAGAATCAAAACATTCCGTTGTCCGTCTGTCTAGACCCTTTTTCAGCGGAACGCGTGGAGGTATGGAGTTGAAATTAGTATCAATTACTATGCTTTTATAAATGAGTTATAACAGATGTCTTTATGAATTGACGAAAATTCCCGAGCTCCGTATTAAGATGGTAGACCGTACCTTGCTTGTATAGCACTAATATAGTTTTTTAAGTTCATTGAAAAATGCATTTTATTATATTCATATAATCCACTTATAACACACGAACTAAGTCGCGGGCAGGTGCTGTCTATAATTTCATATTTAGTTATTTAAATCCCATATTTTCAATTATTAAATCATGACATCTTGACAGATGACGAAGTAAATCAGTCTACATGTGACAGATAATGCGACATTGCCAAATCTAATAGCACGGTTTGTAACTATAGAAAGCAGTGGTTCAGTATATTCCTACCTACATCTCCAGTTTTCGGATATAACCACAGATCATTGATATAACCTACTCTTTCGCGTCACCCTGTATAGACAAACCTAAGCTAATCTATTAATTTTGAAATAGTTGACCATCAAACTATTTTGGTCGAATTTTGAATGAATCAATAAGCCTTTGGTTAGCTTTTCACATTCTTCTAACTACTAACCCTAAACAATAAATATTTAAACAGATATGGTAGTTTTAGAAATCCAAACCCATGATGCTATTTGATTAGTAATTAAAAAATATTACCAGCACAAAATATTCCTGGCACGAGGCTTCTGATTATGATGACGGAGAGTTTGGTGTCATCCTTGATGATACGGTTGACGTCACGCATGGCTTCGATCAGCTCAAAGCCGAGCGCGTTTCGGTCGGCAGGCCGATCCAGCGCGTAGACAACAATGCCGCGGTCGGCGCCAACCAGTCTTTCCAAGACCACGGGTCCCCGCACCTCCGTTGAAAACCCCTGTACACTCACAACGCGCCATGCTCGTAAAAGCGCTGCCGCTCCGCGACCACACATCATTCTGCAACTACTCTAATCTTTACGCCTGTTATGATAGTAATATCTTATCGGTACTTAACTGCATAGATATCACACTTTATTTAAACAAAAGGAAACCATGTCACTAAAATAACTAATGCGATGCGATATTTATTTACAGACCCACTAATATTTGTTTGAGATCAGAAATTCATTCATATTGGTTTTTAATCCCCGACGCAAAAATAGGGGTCGTGGCATCGTAGCTCCCAAATGGATAAACCAATTTAAATGCGGAATTTTTTTATATGAAAGGTGAATTAGTAGGGAGTGTTCTTAGCAGACAATTCAACTTTGGTCGAAGGTTGGATTGTCTGTGGTTCTTAGCTGTTTGATGAAAATCAGTCCAAGATGGCCGCCGCCACAAAACGGCGGATATCATATTTTTTTCACTACTCCATCAATATGAGTATCAAATGAAAGGGCTTGACTAGTAGAATAATAGTATTCTAATAATAATAAATTTCAAATTCAAGATGGCCACCACTACAAAATACATTTTTGCTAATTACATTTTTTTCACAAATCCCTCAATATGTGTTGCAAATGGAAGGGCTTGACTAGTAGAATAATGTACACTATATTGAAAGGAAATGAGGAATATTAACTTGTTACGGACATCGGATCGGCTGCGAAAACGAGCCCCGCCCCGTGAGAAGCGCTTGCGCACCTCGCACCGAGCGGCTGGCGCCTCTCGCCTGGGTCGCGACCGGAGGCCGCCACGGAGCGCTCTGATTGGTCTAAAATTTGGCACGTTGACAACGCACTACGCTAAGCATCTAAATTTGTATATATGTAAGAGCTATTGTAATGTAACCATTCGCTCGAGTTACCCTGAGCGTCCGACCCGCGCGGACGTCTCAATTTGCGCCCGTATCGCTCGTGAGCGCCGTCACGAACCTACGCGTAGTGTAGTGCGCCGTCACAGCGAGCGACCAGGTCGTATAACACCCACCTTCCTGATCCCTTTTCCTATTCTTTGACCGTAGTTTGGCCATCAATCGACTTAGTCCTTGGTGGTCTCTCGGTCAGAGCAGGCAGGGCCGTTAGGCACGCACCCCCTGGTTTCGCCCACACGGAACTAGGGGACGCACAGTAGGTGCTAGTGTAGGTACACTCCACACTACACCACGCCACACACACACACTTCACCACCACTACACAACACATCAATTAGCATGTCCGCTATTAATACCCCCCCCGCCCCTCAGGCAATGACATTGGAAGAGCTGATGTCTTTTATCGTCGCCTTCGCCTCTACGAACGGCCTAGTCGTTCCGGCCACTCTAAATCTGGCCAGTATTTTCGCTCCGGCTAACACCGCGAGCTCGTCCGCCGTCGTAACGGTAAATTCCGCACGCGCCGCCGCCGCCGCCATTCCCGATTCGCCCACTTCCCCGGCCATGAGTGCGAGCGAGGCCGAGAGTGACGCCGCGACCTCTCGCTCTAATTCAGGTGCGTCTGACGTCACATCAGACACCTGCTCAAATACGGGCAGTAAGCGCCCGCGCCCCGCGTCAAATTCCGAAATGGACTCGTCCGATTCGGATACAACAATTACCAACTCCGTCCCCGCTGACGACGGCTTTGAACTCGTCAAAGCCGGACGTAAAAAAAAGCGTGCTTGCGACCGCCGCCAAGCCACCGTCGCCTCCATGGAGGTCGACCGCCCCACACCCCCCGCGGCCGCCGCATCTCAAGCGGCCACCGCCTCTCTGCCGCATCTCAAGCGGCCGCCGCACCGCCCGCCGCCGCGCCCTCTGCGCCGCGCCGCGACGACCCAATTCTGGCTCATAAGCCAACGCCTCCGCCCGCAGGCAAGTCACCGCCTCCAATCGTCCTTCGGGACAAATCCCAATGGACGCACGTCGCAAAAGTATGCGGCGAGCGTCACATTAATTATGTAAAAGCCGTCAATACAACCGACGGCATCCGTATCACACTTAGTGATGCGGATTCTTTCCGTGCCCTTTCGAGGTACCTCATGGACTCGAAAGTGGCCTTTCATACGTTTGCGCTCGCTGAAGAGCGCAAACTCAAAGTGGTGCTCCGTGGCATCCCAGATGAGGTCGCGAGTGAAGAAATTCACCACGACCTCAAAAGTCAAGGCTACCCTGTTGTAGCCGTTCACCGCCTCCACAGACGAGACGGTTCTTCGCTAGGCCTCGTCCTAGCCATCCTCGATAAAAAAGAGGAATGTAGAGAAATCTACAAAAATAATTTAAAAATCGCCGGCCTGAGCGGCATCCGGGCGGAGCCTCCCCTCCGGCGAGGGGGCCCCGGCCAATGTCATAGGTGCCAGCTGTATGGCCATGCAGCGATGAACTGCAACGCCGATCCGCGTTGCGTCAAGTGCCTAACTCCGCACTTCACTTCTGAGTGTCCTAGGGACAAACTCAAAGACGGACCGCCCGCGTGCGTGCTCTGCAATAAGACCGGCCACACGGCCAACTACAGAGGATGCCCAAAGGCACCCAAATTCACTCCGCCAGTGCGTCGTCAACCCGC
The DNA here is from genome assembly GCA_949709985.1 of Luffia ferchaultella. Taxonomy (NCBI): domain Eukaryota; kingdom Metazoa; phylum Arthropoda; class Insecta; order Lepidoptera; family Psychidae; genus Luffia; species Luffia ferchaultella. Next base: position 22,765,180 of record OX453250.1, on the reverse strand, counting down.
ACACAGGCCATGGGCCCCAGCCCTAAATAACACTTCCCAGTTTCCGGCGCTTATTCAGCGGCGCCCCAACCCCATCGCCACCCGCCCTACCGCTGCCGCTCCCGCGGCAGCGTGGGGCCGTAAAATGGCCGCGGCTCCGGCAGCACCAACCACAACCCCCGGGCCTGCGCCCATAAAACAACTCAGAGACGCGAGCTCATTCCTCGCGAATCTGCAAATCATAAAAGCGGCTATAGCTGAAGTATCGGAGGCTGAAGTAGCAGCTCTAGCCTCCGAAATTTCAAATAGCAAAAATGCTATTGATAAAATCAACGCCCTTAGTAGGTACCCTAAGGTAGTTAACTCCCTGTTTTAAACACCAACAAACTAAATTTTCACCGTACTAAAATTTAATAATGGTTGCACCGGATTGCACATTAGGCACCCGCGCTGGACGACATAAGCCAAGATCGGTCTCGCTTATGTCGTTCAACGCGCGCAGCCTCACCAGTAACTACATTGAGTTAGGCGAATGTGCGCATGAGTACAATATAGATTTCGTTTTAGTGCAGGAAACATTTCTATGTAACAAAAGGCCCAGGGCCTGTAAAATCAGCAATTACAACTTATTAAGAACTGACCGCGAACGCGGAAGGGGCGGTGGTACCGCAGTGTATTACAAACGCTCGCTGTATTGCTGCCCTATCGTCGCGCCCCCTCTTACTAATTTAGAAGCCACAGTGTGCAGATTGGCTATGACCGGTCACGGGACCGTTATCATAGCCTCTGTGTACCTGCCTCCCAATAGTGAGTTGCTCCGGAGCGACATAGAAGCCCTTCTCGCCCTTGGGGATTCCGTTATCCTATTTGGCGATTTGAATAGTAAACACAGAGATTGGAACTGTGTCACCACAAACACCAACGGCCGTAGGCTCTCGGTCATAGCTGAGGCCTTAGATTTAGACTTGATCGCGCCCCTCTCGCCGACGCGGTTCCCAGACATTGACTCACACCGACCAGACATCCTGGACATAGCGTTGCTTAAGAACGTGGCGCTTAACCTGAGCTCCATAGAGACGCTTCACGCCTTGGGCTCGGATCACCGCCCCGTTCTTTTGAAACTCGGCCCACCCGATAGTCCGCCGGCGGACCGCGTTCTATTCACAGATTGGGGCAAAGTGTCAGCCTCTCTTCAAAACATTGACACACCCGCGTTAAATAAAATCCCAGCTGACCTTCAGTCAAATAACGACGTTGACCTAGCGATAGGGGCTCTTACCGAGCACATTCAGAAAGTGATCGCGGACAGCTCGCGGAGGGCTCCGGTGGCTAAACCCCGCCTGAACCTGCCGCCTGATGTGCGCGAACTCATAAGAGTCAAAAACGTTGCTCTGCGCCGCGCGAGCGCATATCCCACGCCCGAATATAGGTCACGAGCGCGCGCCCTCCAACGACTTGTGAGGGAGCGCACTAATGAACTACGTAATGAACAGTGGGACCAACTTATGGAAGGCATTAAGCCAACCCATAAGGCCTACTGGAGTGTCGCCAAAGCGCTCCGTTTAGACGGATACGTCGCGTCCCCCCCTTTTAGGAAAAAAGATAGTACCCTCGCGTTCGACGACGATGAGAAAGCGGACTGTTTGGCAGATAGTCTTGACTCTCAATGTTCACCCAGCACACTAGAGTGCGACCCCAACCACGTAGCCCACGTCGAAAACGACGTGCGCAACCGCGCGGCCCGTCCGCCCTCAGCGGACCTTTCACCTGTCACTTGCGATGAAATTAGTAAGCATATTAAGGAGCTTAAAATTAGAAAAGCTCCGGGTCTCGACGGAATCAATAACAAAGCATTCAAATGCTTTTCCTTTCCTTTAGTCGCCCTTCTGGCAGCCATATTCAATACATGCTTCAAAAATTGCTACTTCCCCCCCACCTGGAAGGAAGCCGTGGTAATCGGCATTCCCAAACCAGGCAAACCGAGAGACCTCCCTACCAGCTACAGACCCATTAGCCTCCTCAAGGTAATGGGCAAACTGTACGAAAAGGTTTTAAAGACTCGTCTCAGCGATCACCTGATCGGTAATTCACTTATAATTGACGAGCAATTTGGTTTTCGCCCCAGGCACTCCTGCCCTCAACAGGCACTTCGCCTAATTGAATATATATCCTCCGGCTTTAGAAAGCACAGTAAGACAGTAGCAGTCTTTTTCGATGTGGCCAAAGCTTTCGACAAAGTTTGGCACGCGGGGCTAATTTATAAACTCCACAAACTTGAAGTCCCCGATCGTTTAGTCTTTATCATCCAAGACTATCTCACTGACCGACATTTCGTCTACAAACACGAGAAGTCCATTTCAGCCCGCAAAATACTAAAAGCTGGAGTCCCGCAAGGCTCTACGCTAAGCCCGCTATTGTACTCAGCGTACACAAACGACATCCCGCTGCCGCATAACGGCGTCCAACTAGCACTGTTCGCCGACGATACAGTGCTTTATCTGCGCTCGCGACACAATATACACATCGCGAACCGTCTTCAATCCTCTATCGACGAACTCACGCGGTGGTTCCGTCTATGGAGGATTGAAATCAATCCAGATAAATCCGCGGCTGTCTGTTTTCACTGTTCCAAAGTGAAAACCCGATTCGTAGTCCCACTGAACATTGACACTCTACAAATGTCCGGTTCCAACATTCCGTGGCAACACACCTACAAATACTTAGGTATCACGCTTGACAAGCATCTCCATTTCCGCGATCATGTCAAGCGTGTTTGTAAAACAGCTAAATTTTACTTAGCTCGTTTGTCCGGTATGATAGGTAGCCGCAGTAAGCTATCGATGCGCAACAAGCGCACTCTATACGTAATGGCCATAAGGCCGGTCATGACTTACGCATGCCCGGTCTTTGCATACGCCAAGCAATCGATACTTAAGCCGCTACAGACCATACAGAACAAGTTCTGCAGAAAAGCTATAGGCGCCCCATGGTATGTTCGAAATAGTCTGCTTCACAGCGATTTCGACTTACCATCAATATCCAAGTACATGAAGGACGCAACCGAGCGCTTCTTCGCCGCCGCGGTTATGCACCCCAATCCCCTACTTTCGGAAGCGGCCTCTTACGAGCCCCCGCCTACCAATCACTTTACCAGACGCCCACGGAATGCTTTAACAGATCCGCCTGATGACTTCACCTCCGAGGTCGAGAGTCTCAGAGCACTAGGCAGATCAGACCCTCAGTCTGATGTAGGCGAACAGTACCCACCAGAAGTCACCTAGTAAACGTAACAAATCTGTTCGAATGGCGTCTGAGCCTTTGTTTACTCACAGTCGGGCCGTCCAGCTCGTACTGCCCTCCCAAACCGAGGGATCGACACGTGTCGGCCCTCATCTCTACTCACTCATACGCCGTACGTGGCGGCACCCTTAAGGCACCGCCCGTCAATGGCACCAACGCACCGAAGCATCCTCAATGCGTCCGGTCGTCGTTCAGTTCAAATCCTATAACACTCAACGGAGTATAGGTTGAGGAGTCGTTTAGCCGGTCGGGCTACACCTTCTGGGTAGAAGTCCCAACCCGGCACTACCTGCGCGGAAGGTCGGGCGCGTAGGTGTCTGTAAGCAGATTCGGCCCTCACTAAATAAAAAAAAAAAAAAAAATGTAATGTAACATTCATTCGTATTCCAAACTCAACAGTGAACCAAGCAAATATATAGTGAACCAGCTACCTTGAGTTTTATTGTACAGTCAACATAACTAAAGAAATGAAAACTAAAACTTGAAAATATTTTTTTTGTCTGATCATGTATGAATTAGTTTAACTAAATAACTGAGTTTAAAAATTTAAAATGAAAATTGAATTTAAAAAACCCCTGACTCAAAAAAAAAAAACTAACCTTTAAAAAGTGTGAAATAATACAAGTTTGTTCATTGTCCAATGATTTTTGATCCTTAAAGGCATCTGGGACCACTAAGTAAACTTAAAATACCTAATAATTAGTGATCCCAGACGACTATAGGATCAAAAATCATTAGACAATGAACAAACTTGTATTAATTCACACTTTTTAAAGGTTAGTTTTTTTTGTGTCGGGGGGGGGGGTATTTTCAATTTGAATTGCTGTTTTGTTTAGTGCGTACCGAAAAGTCGATCAGTGTACAGTAAATTGCTTTCATGCGTAGTAAAACTTACTTAAGTATACTAATAACACAAAATCTAACTAGAAGTTTGACGGAGTAATGTTTTATTTGAATTAAAAACTACTGAAAATAAATACCTTATTAAAAAAATTTACAGCAAGCAATGTGCCTACAATGATGTAAACAATGCTATCTTCAAAATAGTTAAATAGTTCAAGGTCTATAATTTATTAAATTTAAAAAAAAACCAAATGAATAAGATTTTTGCTACCAAATGTTACCTACAAATATTATTAAAAGTGAGGAATTGGAACTTGTGAATTCTACTGTATTTTTGGGAAACACTAGACGCGAAATCACAATATTCATATTACTAACTTGGCAAGAAGCGTGGCGAGAAGGCTTAGTTCTTCAGCTTAGCTGTAAAAAGAATTCACTGCCTTTTGGCATAGAAACCGCGAGATTAGTGTATCTCAGTAGGTTCCATACTTTGATGACTTATGGCATTTTACTGTGGGAAAAGCTACTAGGCCTACTAGTATATATACAATCTTCGTGCTGCAGAAGCATGTTGTTCGAGTAATCTATAAACTTAAGCTTAAAGTATCACGTAGAGAGAAGTTTAAGGAAATGAACATAATGACATTGCTGTCTCAATATATATTTGAAAACATAGTGTAAGCCACGAAATATTGTTCTATAAAAAAAAAATGATATTGTCCTGCATGATGTTAAGATAAAAAGCAAAGATAAACTTGCTGATCATGTTACCCGCCTCAGTAGTCACAGTCACAAAATAGTGTAAAGGGCAATGTAAACCTAAGTTTTTTTAATAAGATCCCAGTTGATATTTAAGATTTACACTTTAACAAATTTAAAACTACACTAAAACGAAAACTTTATGCAAAAGCTTATTTTAAAGTAGTTACCAGACTATTTACATGATAAAAATCTGCTAAAATAAAATCTGATAAAATCCATGGGTGTAGACCATAAAGGTGTAGGTAGACCGCTTGCCTATGTTGATTAGTTAAACATGCAGTGGTTTAATATTTAATAAAGTTATTTATTAAATATATATGGATCAAAATGATGTCAAAAATCTCGGAAGAGTAAAGATGCCTTTGTACGTAAGGCGCATCGACGAAGTGGCTCTCATCACGAATAGCTTCACCAGAAGTTGAAGCGTCACCCATTTTTACTATAACTAAGACTTCACTTTTATTTAATACTAAAAAAATGTTTATAAATACAACAGTCTAAAATTATTTACAGATAAAGTTAATATTTGCACAAGAAAAAGAATCACTTTTTTCACTTAAAAATTTTAAACAACAAAACGTAACAACAAGCCACAGCAACAAGCCCAGACAAGCCAATGAGCCAAATTGAGCCAAATGAATGAAGTTGGTTGTGTTGTAATTAGTTGAATCTATATGGCCCTAGTTAGGCCCTAGTACTAAGCTTGGAACATTTCACAAGTAGCATGTGAAAAATCACATGAAATGCGTAATCATACGTCACACCTGCTACTTTCTTTCACATGGTCTGCTACGTGCTACTTCTGCTACAAATAATACTAAACGAAATCGCCGACCACGCGCATTTCATCGTTTTGGATGAAATTTAACTTTTTCACAGTTTCATTGTGATTTCACTCTTTCACAGTTTCAATATTTTCAACGTGATTTCACTTGTAGCTCGGGAGTTGTGAAGGGCGATTGTGTCGCAATAACGTAGTTTAAGAATTGTATGTGTGCTGCGATTTATGTAAAGTTATCGTTGGATGTTCGATAATCTATATTTTATTTAGTGTAAATAAAATATAGATTAGTTTAGTACTTGTTAGTCTATTTGAATATAAGTTTCCTACTTTCTTTTAAATGTCCGTTATGACTTGTGTAAATGTGACTGTTTAGTCACTAAAAATTGCTTTCGAAATCGATATCTCAAAATGTGCATGGATTCGTGATCGAAGTCACGAATCTGTTGTCAAAATTAAAAAAAATTGGCCGTTATTTGGTCATAATCATATAACTCATATTTCAAATTTAATTTTTAATAGCAAATGGTACATTTTGTAATATTGATATGATTGATTCATATTGATTGAGTGATTGATATTGATTGATAGTATATTACGAGCGTTAAAAGCTCGTGGAGTTTAAAAATCGCTGTCTGTGCAATTTCACAGGTGAAATCACTGTGAAAAAATTAGTCATTTCATCAAATGAAAATGAATCAAAAGTAGCAATCATTTCCATACTTACTAGTACACAATGGCTGATGCTGGCCCACAACAGGCCATCGCCATTGTGTACGGGGGCAATGGCGCATGATGGCGGATAATTGTTAGTGGCTCAGTGGGCAATGGTGGGTGGCGCGCAATGGCGATGTTGTCGGTTTTTTCAAAGGAATCGTGGCGTGGCGTGGCCGGTGTGTACACACAGTCGCCCAGTCGCCCATTGCACACGACCGCTGACGGGGTGGTGATTACTGCGACGCAACTTGTGCCTATGTTCACATCCGCCATAAAGGTTGATTGGAACTTGTATGCAGTACACATAAATTGCAGCAGCCATGATTACTTCGACGTCCATTCGCAGTGCTTTGCGAGGCGAGGCAGTAATGAGCTATATACCATTGTGTGAACACTTTTTCGCCAGTAGGCGATGTTGGCCTATCGTAGCAATGGGCCGTGCATGGCCCATTGTGTACTAAACGCTACTAAACCAATCAAAATCAATAGTAATATAATGGCCCTAGTACACAATGGCCGATGCTGGCCCATTACAGGCCATCGCCATTGTGTACAGGGGGCAATGGCGCATGATGGCGGATAATTGTCAGTGGGCAATGGTGAGTGGCGCGCAATGGCGATGTTGTCGGTTTTTTCAAAAGGAATCGTAGCGTGGCGTGGCCGGTGTGTTCACACAGTCGCCCATTGCGCCCGACCACCGACGGGAGTGGTGAATTTATTGCGGAAAGAAATAAAATACTACAATGTCGCTATCGTGGAATAATGAAGAGACCTTCGACTTTATTCAGTTGTATCAATCTGAACCCATAATTTGGGACCCAAATAATGAATTTCATAAGGACAAAAACAAGTTATGTTAGCATTTCTTAGTAGGTATTTGTTTTTTTTTCTACGAACGAAAATTATAACAGAATGTACCTACACACACATGCACATACGCATTGAATAGGTTTTTTTGTAATTCCCAGACGATATTTTGATTAAATTGCCGCAGCCGTGATTACTTCGACGTCCATCGTAGTGGCTTTGCGAGGCAGTAATGAGCTATATACCATTGTGTGAACACTTTTTCGTCAGTGGCCGATGCTGGCCTATCGTGGCGTATGGCCGTGCATGGCCCATTGTGTACTGGACGCTTAACATAGACAAAAAATATGTTGCCATTTAATTATTCATCTTTCCTTCGCGACCATTCAATTTCGTTTTAATAAACTAATATAATAAATGAATAAACCGAATTAAACAGAAAATGTGCTTCTATCTAGTAACAAAAAAAAAATTTAAAAACGAGCAAATAATGAATTTTATCGAACAATCAAAAACAAACGAATTAGAAAATTAAAAAGTGTGTGCGTGTAACCTTTATGCGCGATTGAAGTAAGACTTTGAAGTTTTTTTTGTACGTTTTATAATAACAAATATGAGATGATTCTTCGCTACTATCCCAGTCTGACAATTCTTGTAAAAGTTCGAAGTCAGAATCGCTTTCACTGGACGTAGACATTTTCACACTAAATTACAACTAAATTAAATAGATATTGGTTTCAAAATATTAGGATAAAAGTAATTTAGCGAATTTTTATTTGATGATAGCAGACGATCGATAGGTAAACCATCACATTTGACAGATAGGCCGCATGTTTATCCTCAGTAATAAATTCTATTCTTCAACAGCTGTGAGAAGTATATTGGGACGCACGAAATGTCATTTTCATACAAAAATCTAACTCTGGTAAGCTATCGACCCTCCCGGGGCCTCCCGTCGATAGATGGCGTGCGACGGTAGATATGTCTATCCGTCGATAGGTTATTAAGACGACAAAACTATACAATGGATAGAATTTCTTACCCTAGTATGGTTAGACCGTCGATAGATGGGTAATTGGGTTTGGCTGTTAGAGATTTTTAAAAAGCTTTGCAATTTAAAATTTTTTTTTTTAAACTGTTGAATTTTTATTCACTTTGCTATTCACAATTGATCCGTTTGAAAATTTGGAAAAAAATTGAGTTACTCCCTAGTCGCGCCTAAAGAAGTTTTACTTCAATTATTGTCACCCTAGAAGAAAAGAGACTTGAACCTCGCTATTTCATCTCCTCGTTTCGCAAAGCCGGGTGCACAGTCCTGAACTTAGTATTACGTCTATGTTAAGAAGAGCATCAGTGCCATCTAGCATCGTCATTTGGTACTTTTTGGTTTTAAAGTTAATATGTCTGCGTCATTAGTTCCATGGTTGTGTAGACTAGACGAAGTGGTGTGTCTGTGATGCGCATGGGTGACGCGTTGACTGGTTTTGATTCTGAGAGTTCAGTGAAGTAATCTGCGTGTAGATAGAAAAATAGAGTTAATATGATGCAAACGCTCATTGACATAAATGTATCGATATCGACATTTATATCGATGTATTCTAATGATAAGTATACTAATAATATACTAGAGTAGAAAAGCTCCGTATATCCTTGTATGTAACAGTTGAGCATCGTTTGCGCATAGGATACAAAAGGATGGAAAATAACTGTACCATAGTCTCAGAATAATGACTGAAGTATAGAAGGCAGTCTTGTATTTTTATATATTTGTTTCATTTTTCACATGTTTTCGACATGGTGAATTTTAGTGCGAGTGAAAAAGATGTAAGTATATATATATTCGGCTTGCTTCAACTGCTTGTACCTCTTTCTGTGACATTAGTCTGACTAGTCAGATGGACGTCAGACTGACGTTTGCATCAATTTATTATCACGTATCACGTCACTTCCGTCAGAAAAAAATCTGAGTTACTCCCTAGTCGCGCCTACAGAAGTTTTACTTCAAAAAAAAAAAATTAAAAATGGAACGTCAATTACCTAAGATAGAATTTTAAAATATTGTTTATGAAAAATTGAAAAACGAACAAACAATGAATTTGATCGAACGATCAAAAATTCTTTCGGGTGCCAACTTAAGTAAGAATTTTTAAGCATTGTTTATAAAAAATTGAAGAAAGAACAAACAATGAATTTGATCGAACAATCAAGAACAAACGACGAACAAACGAATGAGTAAAAAAAATTAAATAAAACCATTTTTTGACCGCCACCTTAAGAGAGCCACCTCAGATTGGGATTGGGCCATTTTATTGGTTAAATACAATCGGTGATTGTGGCACCACACATTGGCCGTTGGCCAAATCATTTGTTTGTAACCAACGTTGGCTTATTAATTGGTGAAGCATACACACGTTGGCTCTTATACTAGTTCTGTTCCGTTAGAGCCAATGTGAAGATGTTCGATACAGAAATTGAATTTGCTCTAAGCGCTTTCTAAAAATAAAATAAAAATGATAGTAAAGAAATGTTTTAAAAAGTTTTAGAAATTCAAAGACTTTACATTTGTCCTTGCGGATAGCGATGGTGGAGATGAGAATAACATTCTATCACGACCATACTCAACATACGCACTCAATGAATGCGTGTTGTAACACGACTGAACAGTGAGTGAATCGTCAACGTTGGCGCATGGTTTCGAGTGAAATTCGCTTTGAAGAAACCTACACGCGACGATCACTAGCCAATGTTGACGCCAACGTTGGGACCAAGGTACCTCGGTAAACCTCGATCTTCACGCTGGACGAGTAGAATTGGGCCAACTTTGTGACCAATGTGTGGTGCCGGGGAGGAGCTTGGTTGGTGTGCGTGCGTTCCAAGCTCAACAATTCCAAGCTAGGATTGATATTCTAGGTATTCTAGGGTAGGCATGCTAGGCTTTGGACATAGATAGCGACAAACAAAATATTTAAAATATATATATATATATATATATATCGATATAAATATCGAAACCAGACCAATATCGATGTTCTATATATCCACCGTGCTACGCCGATAATATCGATATAAAAAAATAATCCTAGGATGCTTCACGTACATGAAAAGTGAGGACGATATAGAATTTTTTACATGTCTTTTGGAGTAGTCTCGTTGAATAATAAAATAATGACCGCCAATGCTGCTTAAAAATCAAGTGTGAACGGGGTAGTCACGGCGCGGCGATGTTTAATTTTTGGTAAGCGACTTATATACTTGGTAAAAATAAATAATACAGTTACAGTTTTTATTTCTACAGTGGGGTTTCTTTGATATTTTCGTAAACATTTAAGTGCATTTAACGTAATGAATACCTTCGGTTCTTGTACTATGGTTAAAAAAATATATAATAGTTATCATGTCAATCAACATCAACCATGAATGTCATACGATGTTATAGTATAACAATAACAGCTAGCAAAAAAGTAGGAAAAGCAAATTTTAATAAAAAAATAATAACAAATACAGCAAAACGACAAACACTAGTATGACGTAGTAGGCTGTTGTTTTTTTTCTAATATAGGCAGAAGAAGATTATATTTTAATTTGTTTTTTTCAAATATCTATAAAACCCCACATTGTATATTTTCATACGCATCAGGTGGTCCATCTCCCTCACAAATCATTGAACCAATTTGACGAGAAAAGTAGTATGGAAGGTGGCTCTCATTTTTTTAATTGGAATAGACTTTCTTTAATGGTTTCTCAACACCAGATACCATTTGGTGATGCAAGAGGTATTTAATATCGATATGTGAATATCGAAACCAGGCAAATGTCGACGCTCGATATATCGACCATTTACGTACCGATAAATGTATCGATATTTTTATACGTATAATATCGATATCTCGTTGTATCCCTAGCCATAGATAGAATAGAACACTGCTGTCTGTGATGTGAAACGATAAATAAAACACTTTTCCCTCAGTCTCTCACAATCTCTCAAAAAAAATAATTATACATAGCATAGGTCACTCTGTGGTCTCTCAGTCCCACTTGGAGTGGAGTTAGAAAACAAAAATACTTAATTTGTAAACTAAAATGTATTTAAAGCCATATGAATGTAAGTTGGATCCAGAAACGAAATCAATGTTTAAAGCTTATCTGTTGAAAGATGTGTCAAACACAGAATTCGTTCGAAATAAAATATTAACGGGCGCATGGAGTTGTGCAGCGATAAAACCAAGTCTCATAGTGGACCCGCTCCAGCTGGCTGTAGCAGCAAACCGTGCAGCCGTAGCTGTCCATACTGGCGCGCTTATCACGCGTACTCTCCACTCGGAGCTTCTCTACAACCTTTCTCTCACGAGAAACATTACTGCCAGTCTCACCCAGTTTGGAATCGATAACCACGACAACGTTTTAATAGTTTGCTTTATCATCAAAGTGTCAGATATGTATTCGTCAGAGGATTTAGTACTGCAAATAAATGGCCAAAGATGTCCTTTCGACGATTTAAAGAAGTACACCGACATGGACAAAGTTAATTCAGTGTATAAATTAAAAAACATTAAAGGTACTGCAGATAACTTGTTGGATATTATACTAAGTAGAATTGTTACTAAAAATTTTATTTCTTATTGAAACAAAAATGAAAAGCAAAGAGTAATGTTAATGTCAATGATCTCAATACAATATTTAAATACAGGTTTATTTATACACCTACCAGCCTGTTCAGTCTGCTACTTTTTTTTGTTATGGAATAACCATAGTTGTATGGTTATTCATTCAGTTTCTGAATTGAGTATTCCTAGATAATGACAACTCAAGTGGAACTTAAGCATGTGTCTGTTGCTTAAACGCGATTTTTTGTTTTCGATTTGAGTATGGTCAAATTAAAATCATTTTTGACAGATCTAATACTCATTTCATGCTTAGCTTCCACTCATATTTTTAGTTTTTTACGTTTCACAATTAATTTTACAGCTCTCATCTCATACTTAAGTTTGCGGATTTGACTACTTAAAGTATACTTAAGTATAGTTTCAATGTTTTTTATGTGTTGTTTGCAATCTACGGGAAATCATATTGTTGGAAAAAAAATCAAAGACCATAAACCAGATAAAGATTTCATATTTCTTTTTTTTAATGGTAATCTACTTAAGAAAAATTAACAAATATTGTTAAATTGACTCATTGTTTAAACTGTTCAAACACAGAAAAAGATGTCAGACACTTCGTTGTCATCATCATCGGCATCAGAAAAGGCCCAGGGAGCACCAAGATCTATATAGTCTAGACCTAACTTCTATTAAAGTCTTTTGGAAGATGAATATAGGAACACGTTTCGAGTCTCTAAAGTTTCTCTTCTAATATGAACAAATCTACACCTTGTAGAATTATGGGACGCGTCTAACATCAGATAGTTTTGCTCTGGCCACAATATATTAGGTCTTAACCTATAAAGCTGCCGTTTTGTATGAAATAAGTTTTTTTTTTCAAACATCTTTATTTCTGTTATTCAAAGTAATCACCTGTGCAATCGATGCATCTTTGCCAACGCAGTGGCAGTTTATTGATGCCTTTCTTGTGAAAATCAACTGGACGGGAGGGAACAAACTCTTCAAAGGCATTCTGTACTGTCTCTCGGGAATTGAATTTTTTCCCCATTAAAAAGTTGTCCAAATTTAGAAAAAAGTAATAGTCGGTAGGTGCAACGTCTGGTGAATATGGTGGATGAGGGAGAACTTCGAACTCCAACTCTAGCCGCTTGGAGTCTGTTTGTTGTGCAGTATGGGGTCGCGCGTTGTTGTGTAGGAGCAGCAGGGACGACCGATTGACCAACGCTGGTCGCAGACGTGCAAATTTTTCCATCATTATCATCAGTTCTTCACAGTATGCATCTGCAGTAATGTTCATGCCATTTTGTAAACAGCTGAGATGAATCAGCGGCACTACCTTTAGAAGCTATAGAAATTGCTATTTTTAAATACAAAGCATAGAATTATAATTAATTTTGTACTGAATTCATGAATACAAAAAAAAAAATATATAAGAAAATTGAAATTGTGATATACATGACATAGTTGATCAACCAGTCATATAGCGTCTTTGCCTGATTTATTCTTCATCTCCGCCAAAGCTCCATCTTGCTTACGCAAGTAGATCGTGCCGTTAGAAGTCCAGCAGTAGCGGTATTCAAAGGATTTTGTGAAATCGCGTACAAGGAAAAGAAGCCGCTTCGATTTTGGTGTCACAAGTTCTGACAAATAAATTGGTTGTTTCATGTCCTCAAAGCCAAGGTGTGTTGAGTTTAGTTGATTGGGGAGATGATCACGATTATATTTCTTAACATTATCCAAGAAGTTAGTTTTCAAGAGAACTGTAGCAACCTCCACCACAACAGATGAACTTTCCTTCTCCGATTCATTAGGTAGCCTATATACATCTCTAATATCATTTTGCTAAATTAAACTAATAGACTGAACATTAGAGATATGATGTAGTTAATAATACACAAAAATAATAATAATAATAAAAAATAAAACTAATCCAAAAATCCACCCCTCGTCGCCCCCGACGCAAATGTGCCCATGACGCTCATCGCATTGCCGCGCATTTTGCTAGAATTCTAGGTTCATAGTATGTATGAGTTTCTGGATGTAGCTATATAGATCTTTCGATTCTTTGGTTTTTTTCAGGACATTCTCAATTTCGACACTTGTTTTCAACATGTTTCTTTCAAAAATTTCAAGTTCATCATCAAAAGCGGATAAATGTACTGTGATGAATTTGCGTTCATCTTCTAAATTATTAATTTTTGTCTCAATTGTGTTAATCTGCTCAGACATGAATTTGAGGGATTTTTCAATTTCTTGGTTAGATGTGTGAATTGAAGTATTTTGCGCTTTGTTCCTGAATATATGATTCCAGAACAACTAGCCGGTTGCTCTGGGAAGAAATTTTGAAGTAAAAATTTTATTTCTGACTTGAAAGTACCGAATTCCTCATTCATGATGTTTTCGCCAGATACACGACGCCGTTTGTTGCGTTGTGTTAATAAGTTGTAATTGGCGTGTCATTTTCTTGGGATATTAGTTTGGATATATCAGATTCGGAAGCTGTAGTGTGCATAGGTGTAAATTGCGAAGGTGACGTACGGTGCATTTTCTATTTCATTACACTTCATACAATCAAAAGGAGCACAGCAAAATGAGGTGCGCACTCGAATATGTCGTACAGATAATAGTTTCTCGTTGTAGTATTAATTATAAGGAGTTCAATGTATTTTTCGTTCTACCCACAACGATCCAAATATAACGTAATACGAGTATTAATTAAATTTTCAACATATATCCGAAAAATCGACACTTACATGATAATCAGATTATACACTTTAACACTACACACTTTATTGTATACTTTGAAATATGTCTTTTTAAGAGAACCCAGAATAATCAATTTTAGTAGTTTGTTTTGAATGGAAAAAGAAGTTTTCAAAAGAAAAAGATTAAATGTTGAAGGAGTGGGGGACATTCATATGTTGGCATATGATAAATCAAAATATGTACCTTCTGTAATGTATGTGTTGTATGTTCTAGATTTAAATCCAACATGATACATTGGTCGGGAAATTGTGTCATTATGGTGTTAAAGACCGTGCGCTCGACCTTCTGAGGTCGTACTTAAGTAACAGAGTTCAGAGGGTTGATGTAAGCGGAGAGAGGTCATCAGGATCCCCAATGTCGATGGGCGTCCCACAGGGTTCAATTCTTGGTCCATTCCTATTTTTAGTTTATGTTAACGACTTGCCTTACCTTGTAAAAAATAATCACGAGATAGTAATGTTTGCTGATGATACTTCTTTAGTATTCAAAGTTAATAGAAAGAAATTTACCTACGACGATGTAAACAATGCTATCTCCAAAATAGTCGAATGGTTCACGGCTAATAATTTATTACTAAATGAAAAAAAAACCAAATGCATAAGATTCTCGCTACCGAACGTCAAACAGGCACCTACCAATATTGTTATTAAAAGCGAGAAATTGGACCTTGTGGATTCTACTGTATTCTTAGGAATCACATTGGACGCGAAATTGCAATGGGATCCTCATATCACTAACTTGGCGAGAAGGCTCGGTTCTGCAGCTTACGCTGTAAAAAGGATTCGTTTCCTTTCGGACATAGAAACCGCGAGGTTGGTGTATTTCAGTGCGTTCCATAGTTTAATGACTTATGGCATTCTGCTGTGGGGACACGCTGCTAATGTTAATACAATCTTCGTGTTGCAGAAGCGAGCTGTTCGAGCAATTTATAAACTAGGATCTAAAGTATCACTTAGAGAAAAGTTTAAGGAAATTAATATAATGACATTGCCATCTCAATACATATTTGAAAACATTATGTACGTAAAAAAAAATATTACATTATTTAAAAAAAATAGTGATCGGCATAATGTTAATACAAGAAACAAAGATAAACTTGCTAATCATGTCAGCCGCCTCAATAAAATCACGAAATCTTTTAAAGGGCAATGTATACGCTTTTACAATAAGATCCCAACTGACATTCAAGATCTACCCCTTAATAAGTTTAAAACTACAATAAAACGAAAGCTTTATACAAAAGCTTATTATAAAGTATCAGACTACTTAGATGATAAAAATCCATGGGTGTAAGCCGCTCGCCTATCAGTTTGTTTCAATAATATTATTCTTTAAGCACTTATTGTTAAAATTTTTTTTTTTTTATATATAATTTTGTTAAAAAGAGCGTCCCTCAGTTTCTTGCGTATTCTTCTGAGAGGTACCAGCATTTTTGAATGCGCCTTTGTGGTGACGTTTTTCCACAAAGTAATAAAATTCACTCTTAAGACGTATTTCAAGATTATGTTACATAACTACGAAATAAAGATATTTTGATTTGATTTGATTTGATTAAATCAAAATTTGTTTTCATTAGTTGCTGCGGCAGATCATGGCTGTACGGTAGTATCAGGTGAGAAGAATTGTAAATATGACGGTTCAATAGTAGCTATAGCTAAACATGTAGGAACTTTTTATTGGATGGATTTTAAATTAGAATGTAATACAAATAACAGTGACAGTTTTGCATTATTAAGTTTGAGCACATGGCACGAAAGACTGGGTCATCAAAATTTTAAACATGTCAAAGAAATATTAAGTAAAAGTAATGTGAAATATGAAGGGCAGATTGATCAGTGTACAGTTTGTATACAAGGGAAGCAGCATAGATTACCTTTCCTTAATTGTGACAGTCATACTACCCGTCCAGGAGAGCTGGTGCATGCAGATTTATGCGGTCCGATGAAAACATGTTCTCTAGGTGGGTCATATTATTTTTAGTGGTGAAAGATGATTATAGTAACTATAGATTGGTATATTTTCTTAAAAATAAATATGAGGCGAAGGAGAAAATTGCAGAATTCATAGAACAGGTTGAGAATGAGTTTGAATGCAAGGTTAAAAGGTTCAGATCAGATGGTGGTGAAGAATTTATGAATAGAGATGCTCAAAGAATATTTAAAAATAAAGGGATTGTGTATGAAACAACTATTGCATACACATCAGACCAGAATGGGAGAATAGAGAGAGATCCGTACAACTGTGGAAGCTGCAAGAACAATAATTAATGCAAATCTAGGCAAGAAGTTATGGGCGGAAGTAGTGCATAACGCTGTTTACACAATAAATAGGACAGGTTCCAGTAGTCCAAAGGGAAAGACGCCATATGAATTGAAGAGTTTTGATATAAATATTCTGAGAGCATTTTGAACTGAAGTATAATTATAGTCTTATTTCAAAAAGGGAAAGAGGTAAGTGGGATCCAAAAGGGAAATTGGGACGGTTTGTTGGCTATGGAACAAATACAAAAAGTTATAGGGTTTGGTTTGAAAATACAGGGGAGATAACAACGCAGAGATGTGATACTTATGAAAGGGATGAGAAGCGACAGAAAACGTTAAAGTTATGAGTGAAAACACAGAAACAGTAGAGGAAAGACAAGAAAAAGTGGTGGATGAACCGGAGACAGTGGTGACAGAACAAGAAAAAGATGAAATAGATTAGGAAAAAGAATTAGAAAGGTGCCTTGAAGGCAATCTTGAAGAAGATTGGTTTAGTTTGGAAGTGGATCGGTTGGAGGAAAGGAAAACCAAAAGAGGAAGAAGAGTACAGAAGCCTATATGGATTAAGGATTATGAAGTGAGTTTAGTAGTACAAGCAGAAGAGGAATTGAGTTATAAAAACGCAGTTAATGAAAAAAATGGAAAGAAGTGGATGGAGGCGATAAATAAGGAGGACTCAAGAGAAATAATACTTGGAAAGAGATGGATTTACCTAAAGGAATGAAAATTGTTTACAGTAAGTGAGTTTTTAAAATAAATATAGGTGAAGAAACTGACATTTATAAAGCCAGACTTGTAGCAAGAGGTTTTAAACAAGAAAATATGTTTGATCATTCAGAGGTATATGCTCCAGTAGTGAAGCTATCAACTCAGCGTGTGCTGTTAACTTTAGCGAGTACAAACTGTTTAGACATTCAACAAATTTATGTGAAGAGTGCTTTCTTATATGGAAATATAGACGAGGAAGTGTATCTAGAAAAGCCTAATGGTATGAAAAAAGGATGGAAAGGTTTTGAAATTGGAAAGCTCTCTATACAGACTCAAGAAGTTACCTAGATACTGGAATGAAAGGTTTAATAAGTTAATGAAATAGGAAGGGTTCAACCGTAGTAAGTGTTACTACTGTTTATATTTTAAGCCAAACATGAAGTTATATGTCTTGTTATATATGGATGGCATTATTTTAATTTCAGAAGACTATGAAAAAATGAAGAAATTTAAGGATGTGTTGAGCCAGTGGCTACACCCATGGAGCCTGGAATGAAAATTGAGAAAAGTAATCAAGTAAATGGAGAATTGGTAAGAGAAAGTAGGAAATTGATTGGAATTTTAATGTATGCTATGTTAGGCACACAACCTGACATTTGCTATGCTTTGAGTAATTGAGTCGCTTTCAAGTATGTGCAAATGTAGATTGTATGGAAGGGATTAAAAAGAATTTTAAGGTATATAAAAGGAACATTGGGTATTAAATTAATTTATAAGATGGGTGACAAGGATATTCTGATGCAGACTGGGGAGGAGATGAGAGAGACCGGCAGTCTACATCGGGATATGTTATGAAGTTATATGGTTGCACTGTATCTTGGTCATCAAACAAACAGCAGTGTGTGGCGTTGTCATCAACAGAGGCTGAGTATGTTGCTTTAGCTAAAGGAATTTTTGAGGGGTGTTGGTTAAAACACTTGTTAACTGAAATTGGTCTAAAATGCAATACTGTGATTATGTTCGAAGACAATCAGTCTGCCATTCATAATGCGAAGAATCCCGAATACTACAAAAGATTGAAACCTCTTTTGTGGTATTCGGGATCTGAAATATTTTATTAAAGATAAGGTTGAGAAGAAGATTGTCATTTTAAAATATATTGCAAGTGAGAAGCAGCTTGCAGATATCTGTACTAAACCGTTGTGTAAACAAAAATTTGCAAGTTGTCGAAGTACCTATATTGTTCAGTCAATTTGAGATTTATACATCAGATATTAGTAGAAGTTTCTTGGTTTTGTAGTGATGGTACATTGAGGAAGGGTGTTGGAGAAGCAATGTTGCATCACTGGTATAATGTTAGTCTGTGGAGAGTAGTCTGTCGTCATCTGGTTAACTTCTGTAGCTATGGCGGCGTGTTTTAGATGCGGATGGATGTGTTTGTAATATTATAAAATAAAGCTTCATCCTATGGATTCTTATCTTTTTCTTCCGCCAATTCATCAAACCTTCAACGAGCCACGACAGTCTGTCTTAATAGAAAACACGCAATTATCAAATTTACACCACAATGAAAAAACAATTGACAATCATATGAAACAAGTATCCTACAGAGTTCTATTTTTAAATGTTGTAATTACTTTTAAACATTTTTTGTATGTAGCCAGTTCCATATTCATAAATAGCAGCCCTCATATAAATATAAGATACTTGAAAATACTTCAGGACTCAGAAATGAAATGAACAGTTAATTTTACATTTTTACTTACATAAATGCTTAACCTAAAAGTTCCAAGTTATGAAACATAAATTAATAAATAGTTAACAACATTGAAATTTCATATATGCTAAATGAATTCCATTTTGCTGATACAGTAGGTAGTTAACTAAAAATTAACTTGAAAATATCTATATTTACTTACCAACAAAATATAATAAAATTAGACTTTAAACACAAAATTTATAAAAAAATTATATTCGGTTGAAGAATATAGAACTTATATGCCATTAAAAGTTTATCTCTTTCTTGAAAAAAGTTTATCTCTTTCTTGAAAAAAGTTTATCTCTTTCTTGAAAAAAGTTTATTATTTTATTTTAAATGGCCTAACGTCAGACCCGGCAATATTACCATCTCTGTCTATCAGCACATTTTAAACTTAACTTTATATACAGGGTGGCCGGAAGATTGACGTCAAAAAGAAAAAAATAGGTCCCTCATGTCATGGGGTACCCAAATCACACCCATGTATATTCCGCGATTTTTCACCATTTTCGAGTTATGATTTTTTTTCTGAATCTTTAAGAATTTGCGACCTGACCAAATTAAAAAATTTCTAAACAAATAACTAGAAGACTTTTTATAATTTTTTTTTTGCAACTCATACTTCATAAGTTGTACTTTAATGCGTAAAATAATTAGTTTCGTAACATTGATAAAAGTTATTGAAATGTTGGACTCCAGAGAAAAAATTACGTTTTGATAATTATGAATAAAATTTTCAAATTTAAATTAAAAATCTAAGCAGATGACTACATGGTTCCTTAGTAAGTCTAAAAAATGTGCCATACTTTCAGCTTTCATAATCATTAAAAAAATAGCACTTGATAAGACTACTTTTGCTAGAATTGGCCTTCAAAGACAGCAAGGTGGAAAATTCTTAAAACTAGCCATCGGATTAAAAATATTATTTTTGCCATTTTATGATTCTCAAGATTATTTAATGTTAGATAATGTTGGAAACTAACAAAAAAAAAGCTTTAGATGTTAATTAAGAAAAATTTGAGTAAAAGTGGTTTTGTCAATAAATCACAGGCAATGTGAGAGAAAATATTTATTTTTAAAATTTACAACAGGTTTTCAAAGCGCCTACCTCCAGCAGTAATGCACATTCTACACCTACGTAAAAAATTGGCTTTTAAGTGTGTAAAAGCTACCCTATTCTCTCTTAAAACACGTCCAAGCCGGACGAAGATAGAAGCTATAGATAGATAGAAAATAGATAGAAGATAGAATGGCTTGGATAGAAGTCCTTGGGATGTCCAGAGCATGAGCCATTTTTCTTGTACTCGTAGACGGATTTCGCTGAATTTCTTCAAGCACCCTTTCTCTGCGATCCGGTTCAGCTCTAGGAATTCCTTCAACCGCCGCGTTGACCAGGAATGCAGCCTGCCATTAACGTGTTGTGTGTTAATAAAAACACGATGGTCGGGATAATGCTCAGGTTGGGGGCCACCACCTCGCTGGAGTACTTTGCGATAGAGTCGCGCTGCTTCAAGGCTGTTTCCTTGTGCAACTCCATAAAAATAATGCATTTCTGCATATTCACTTAACGTGTAACTCATCTTTTACACTTCCAAGTGAACAAAGTCCAAATTCGAATATAAAATAGTCTAGTAAACGAGCCAAGTAGTCAAACAAGAAAGGCGAGCGAATGTATGTAGTAAAATCAAATTGGCGACACGTGTAGCTGTAAACACAAAGTGAATACGACTGACTTGTTTATTTTTTGCGTTGGTTTGGGTTGCACGCGGCCCCTCGCCACTGAGTGAGAGAGATGGCAATAATTCCGTCTCTTATCCTCTCTGCACATTGTTATCGCAGATGAAAGAATTACGCGAAGAATGCATTGCGCAGAATTAATTAAACTTAAGATTAAATAAATAAAACCTCCGAACGATTAAATCTTAGCTTTTCTGCTGTAATTTTTGATAAAATAACAAAGTAAAGTAAAAGTAGACGTAAGAAATCATAAAATGGCAAAAATATTTTTAATTTGATGGCTAGTTTTAAGAATTTTCCACCTTGCTGTCTTTGAAGGCCAATTCTAGCAAAAGTAGTCTTATCAAGTGCTATTTTTTTAATGATTATGAAAGCTGAAAGTATGGCGCATTTTTTAGATTTACTAAGGAACCATGTAGTCATCTGCTTAGATTTTTAATTTAAATTTGAAAATTTTAGTCATAATTATCAAAACGTAATTTTTTCTCTCGAGTCCAACATTTCAATAACTTTTATCAATGTTACGAAGCTGATTATTTTACGCATTAAAGTACAACTTATGAAGTATGAGTAGCAAAAAAAAATATTATAAAAAGTTGTCGGCGCCTATCAGCTCCACTGAAGCCGATGGAGGCGACCAACAGAAGCGTTTTCTTTAGTGGACTGTATAGGTTTTGAATTACAAAGACGGGCGTTCGCACCATGCAATAAGGAAGGAAACTGACCTTGGTTGACCGCACCTCTCCTGCAGCTCCTCGGCTTCTGGTCAGCTTCCGCGGCAAATGCACTACACGCAGCGATTTCACCACGTGTTTTTGCGTTGACACTTAATAGGCGTACCACACATTTAAGTAAATGGAAGTAATTAGCGTTTAATTTGTGATTAGCGTATTTTTGGCGGCCGACACCGTTCGCGTGCCGAGCGTAACGACGAAGTGCGGGGGAGTCAAAAATTATAGGAATAGCGGGTAGGTAATGATTATACGGAATAGAAAAGAAGGGATGCATTGGCGCAAACAAAAGTCTTCTAGTTATTTGTTTAGAAATTTTTTAATTTGGTTAGGTCGCAAATTCTCAAAGATTCAGAAAAAAAAAATCATAACTCGAAAATGGTGAAAATCGCGGAACATACATGGGTGTGATTTGGATACCCCATTACATGAGGGACCTATTTTTTTCTTTTTGACGTCAATCTTCCGGCCACCCTGTATATTTTTTTAATAACTTGAGCATGCGTCAAGATGGCGGTACAAAGTAGTCCAAGGTTACCGTTTAGGTATGTGATTATGCTGTAGATTTAGTACCTAATTTGTACTATTCAGCACCCTTCATCAAAAAATTTGCACCTACCTACTTTAAAAAATATTTGAGATTTAAAGTGTACCGCCATTCTGACGTCAGGATGGCGGTATATTTTCTAAATTAGGTACTTCTATTATTTAAAATTACGTTTAGAGTTATTAGATATTTAGTACCTACCAAATTTATGCCTAAACCTATGTGTATAAAATCCACATATCCAAGTCAAACCGTTAAGTAGTATTCGTCAATATAAACTTTACGGCCATTATGACGTCAGGATGACGTTTTTATCAAACTTAGGTCAGATTAGCCGCTCTTATTATTTAAAAGTATATACAGAGTTATGAGATATTTAGTACCTATTTAGTACTAAAACGTATATTAAATCCACATACCCAAGTCAAACCGTTTAGTAGTATTCGTCAATACAAAATTTGTACCGCCATTCTGACGCCTATGAAATTTTCAAACTTAACAAGAAATATGTAAGAGTACAAATGTTGATAAACAGGGATTTAGTACCTAATTTGTACCTAATATATATCTTGAGTAAGTATACAGTACTTGTATAAATATATAGACGAATAAACGATAAGTTAGACCAAGAGCCCATATACAAAATTTGTCCAATTACGCTCGACAGTAATAATTTGTTTGGTGTGCTGCAAATACTTTGAGTCGAAAAAGGTTTTGCTGTTACCAGCTGTTAAACAAAAGAGTTCATGATATTGCTACTACAATAAAAAAGAGCAGGCTTTAGCCACATATTAAAGATGGGGAGGAGTAGCGGAGTAATGAAGTTATGTGCCACATGAAGCACATTAATGTCGACATCGTTAAATAGGTGGATGCACATGACCTTATTAGTATAAATGATACCGAAAATCCGACACAGAGTAGATATGTTCCAATCGTTGATCCACTGCCCGGACTGATTCACATATCTAATAATTAGAAGTAAAACATTAAATAAATAAGACAGGGGGGGGGGGGGGCTCATTGTTATCATGCGGCATGGATGTGCTACCATGACTTGAAGACGAGAATAACAAACAGCTCAAGATAATTACGTTATTTTACATTGTATCATGTATGGAAAGAAATTTAAAAAAAAATTACAAAAACGAAAGACTTTTGTATATAGGTTCTTGGTCTAATTTATCATTTATTCGTCTATATATTTATAAAAGTATTGTATACTTACTCAAGATATATATTTTTGTTAGGTAAAAATTATGTACTAAATTCCTGTTTAATAACACGTGCACTCTTTGACGTATTTCTTGCTAGGTTTGAGAATTTCATAGGTGTCAGGATGGCGGTACACTTTATATTGACGAATACTACTAAACGGTTTGACTTGGGTATGTAAAGTTTATATTTGTTTAAGTACTAAATAGGTACCTACTAAATATCTTATAACTCTGAATATAATTTTAAATAATAAGAGCGTCTAATCGGTCCAAAATTTGATAATGTACCGCCCATCTTGACGTCATAATGGCCGTAAAGTTTATATTGACGAAAACTACTTAACGGTTTGACTTGGATATGTGGATTTTATATATGTTTAGGTACAAATTAGGTGCTAAGTATCTGATAACTCTAAATGTAATTTTAAATAATAGAAGTACCAAATTTAGAAAATGTACCGCCATTCTGACGTCAGCGTCAGAATGGCGTTACCCTTTAAATGTGAAATATAAATTTTTAATTAAAGGTACTAAAGAGTAGAAATCAGGTACTAAATCTACAGCATAATCACAATCCTAATCCTTGTACTGCCTTGTATCGCCATTCTGACGCACACATTACTTGACAGTTTTATACATTTAGAAAATTCTTTCATGTATAATAATTTAAAAAAATAGTCAACTACTTACCATATTACAGACAAATGGAATCAGTTTTGTACTGCATGCATAACAATTTTTTTTGTTTTGTAATTTTGTACTGAGGCTCCTACCTACAATAATTATGGAGATAACACATTTTATATTTACAGTTAAATATTGCCCAATTAGTCTGTGCTCCTCCTTATACGCAGGATATTCAGTAAGGGGAATACAGAAATTACAGAAAAAGTAGACCAATGCATTTCCATGTCTACCTAAACCAATGATAAATGGGTTATAGCACCATTTCTTTATTAAACATTATACAGTTTTATCGATATTGTTGTCAAAAATCACTACAGTGGGTCTGTGAGGACATTGGAAACAGCCGAGGCTCCTAATAACTGGAACAGTGAACGCAGAACTGTTGTATGTTATCTAAGCACTAGGAGCATTACTAAACTCTTAAAAGAAACTGAAACATAATTATAAAGTTATATTGCATAACATCGGCATAAAATTAATAGAAATTTCACACATCATCTTCTTTGAGATCTCGAGTAATATTAGGTTCAGTTCAGGTTCTCAGCAAAAAATCGACAATATAAGTCCAAGTTATATGTAATCATTACTGCCGACCGATTCGCGACAAAATAAATTGAATATTACATGTATTAGACTGTTGTCATTATGTATATATATCTAACTGAAAAACGATTCAAATTGGTGGTAGCAACAGAGCCTGTATAGAATCGTTGGCAGGTTGTGCGAGATGGGCATCAATCAGCACGAGAGCAATAAAGTCAGCTTGAGGCAATATAGGTACCTACAAAGTGTGATTTTTCGTTTTAGCCAAATTAATACATATAAAAGTTCAATAGGAGAACACACATTTGAGGGCATTTCCCATTCATTCAGATAAAAAGCTTATTTTTTATTGATTTTATTAAATGTCCAAATTTTCCATTTTATCACATACAACCGCGTCATATCGACGCAATGCGATATCTAGACGTTGACATAAATTTACTGACCGCGAAACGCATCTGGTAAAATCTCGAATTGTTTAGTAGTATTTGGGCTTAGAACTGATACCCACAAAGATTCATGACCCACATCGAGCTGGCAGGAGGTTTAAAACACACCCAGTATATAAAATAAAAAACCTGAAAAGTGGTCCAACCTTGTAGGCCAAAATATGATTGGATGATGAGAGCTGGAAAATATGACTGCACATTTTTGAAATATGATTTATTGTAGAAGCTATTTGATCAATGAGGAAGAATTTTCAGGGAAATTAAATTTCACTTCAAGCGTTCGAAAAAGTTATGATTGGAAATGTGAAACTTCTGCTATATTATATAAGTATATCAATCAAATTTCCCTATTTTTTATATGTTTTGAGGTGTTTACTTAGGGACTGATGGCAATTCGATTTTGGAATTAATTAGTTGAAAAATTAGAAATTAAAAAGTTATTTTTAGAATAACTCAAAATCTACTCAACCGATTGATATCACATTTTCACAGAATGTAAAAGAAGTAAAAACTTTGGGAATGTCATAACTTCGATTTTGATTAAAGTAATTCGAAAAAAATAATACTTCGAGATTTTTTCACCATATCTTTTGATCAAAACCGATTTTTATATGGTTTTTTACTTACGGTATTCGACGCGTTTGTTGGAGAATTGATGCTGATTAGATTTTGTAATCTATCAATTTGTTTGAACAACAATTTAAAAATAAAATTTTATCAAATTTTATTTTTCAACTAACTCAACATCTACTCAATTATTTAAAATAAAATAAAACAAATCAGACAATGCGTTCAAAAGATATAGGATGGTTTACGTACATAATATACACACAGGCATTTCAGCATCATGTGAATATGGTCAGAAAAGACCTTAAAACATTGACGTCTAAAGAAAACTTAATTTTCGAAAATCAAAGTAAAAATAATAATTTCCCAATTATTTAATATTTTAGAGTAAAATTAAAAATATCTTGCGAAAATTCTGCAGTATAACTTTTCAAATAATAAGCTATATCCCATAGATGCATAGAATGAAATTTTAACAACCATCCAAAAAAATCTAGGTGTTAGGTATCACCAATAAATCTCTTTACGTAAATAAAAAATATATGTTATATTTTCATAATAAATTATTTTATCTAGTGTTATTTTATAATGTTTGGTTGCCTTCTTTGTGACGACGCGCCCGAGGCCTCTAGCCCGACACAGGACGGAGCGTACAGCGGCCATGAATGGTGACTAGAGTTATTGGTTTTTTCGGAACAGGTTTGTGTAATCATATCTCAATAATTTTTTATTGATCGATACTAAAAGGAAACAAGACGGCCATCGGTTTTTTACCAAAGATCATTACATTAAAATTTGGATGGTTGTTAAAATTTCACCTTGTATATAATGATGGCTAGGGCCAGTGATACTGACAGTCACTTCTTACACACGCTTTTTTGTACAAAGTGTCCTGTCAGTCCAGCACTGGCAAAAGAACAGTTGCCAAAGGCGTCAGCTACTGTATCAATGTAAATTAACCTTAACTACTCGAAACCACTCTTTTTTTATTAGTGATTATTGACAACAACATGAGAGCGGAGAGAGATGAGGCGCGTATTGTCTCGCCGGATATCACTAGGTTAAATGTGCCGCCATACTTTCTAAGTTTGTCTCAGTTTGGACTGGGAGACCTAGGCCTACTGTGTTTCCTATTTTCTTCATTCTGATGTAAACTGCAAAATAGACATTTTATTATATACATTACATAAATTCATTGGAAATCTAAAACTAGTTTTAAATTAGATTTGAAAATAGCAAAACGGCTCACTTATGTCTAAAGTAAAATCAAAGAGACCTGATAGTTACATATTTAACAGGCAAGTAATAAATTAGCGTAGTAGTAGTAGTCGTCTAGGGTCCAAATCATTATTGAAAAGTAGAGGAATTTGCATGTTTCCAACATTTGTTTTTGTACTCTTATGCATTATAGGCGTTACATTCTCGAACGCACTGCCGAATTCAATCATATAGTTTCCAAAATGACTGAAACCCTAAGATGGTGCACTTAACATGTCTATGAAGCATGGGAGTCATGAATAATTAATGTTTCCAAAGTATGCCATTACAATACATAAGCGATTTGGAGTACGGGAGGGAGAAACCTCTAAAATATGCAGCTATATTCATATTCGTTCCATCAACTTAGTACAAACTTTTATGAATAGTTTGTGTTTTTCGCACAGTAATGCATATGGTTTAAGTATTTGGAGTGTCACTGAGTACTATTAATTCGTTCACAGAAACTGATTTAATTAAAGCGCAATACAACGGTTTTGGTCATACAATCACAAAGCAATTAAAAAATTGCTCCATGAATTCTTAGCCTCAGTCAGATGAAAAAAAGTAATTAACCTCTCCAACCTATAAAATATAACACCTTTTTAAAAACAATGAGGCCTTATTATTTTTAATATAAAGTTTCAAACTAGTAAGTATTACATAATATGACATATTATGGTTGACGCCTCAAGTTTTAAAATATATATTTCATATTTTAATAGTTATGCTTTTGAGATTTAAATGCTAATATTGTAATTAATGTTTGAATTTTTCAGTTCATTGTTTTTTTAATATATATATATTATGTCACCGCAACATTGTATAAAACGTTAGTTTATAATTAGGCTACTGAGATTGTAAATTTTTATTTGCAGATTTTAGAAAAATCATAATTTCTTGAGGCTTTTGGGTGGCTCGTCGCTTCGCTTTGCTCCTCGCATTGACGCAATCATAACCTAACCTAGCCAACAGTAGCCATTGAACGGTAGTGTTATCCACCTTCCAGCCCCATCATCAGATCAGCTCGATGGTACCATAATTATCAATTGTTATCCAATTTATACATATCTGTATTTCAACTTGATTTGATCAACCCTTGAAGAGTACCCTCGTGAGGATACCATCCTGGCTGCATCACCAGGACCTGGTCACCAGATCATTGTATTGTAAAAATTTATTCTTTGTAAGTTTAAAAGTAGTTAAAATTAAACTTGTAAGATTTGATGACAGACAGACACCGGGACAGGTAAAGCTAAAGAAAACTTTGTAATAAAAAGTATTTTTTTTTTTCTAAAATACTAAGGAATGGATTTATATGCCAAAATCTTATTTTGGGCGCCACGTTTTTAATGGCGGAGCGAGCAGCGGTTGCTTACGTACGCAAACTTAGGATCGTATTTAGAGCTACAAACTACAATACTTCTTCCTGATTTTTTGTTCCTGACCTTTAATACCAAAAGGTTCTTTCTGTATCTCTAGGCAATGAACTATTAAGAAAATAGAATGAAGGGAACGTTACTACCTTGCTAGAATAATTGATTGTTACAATGGCATATTGTACCTAATGAGGATGAAGGGCGTGGTGTTGTTGTGGAGCGAAGGGCAGCGGCAGTGACAGCCCATATAACGAGGGTCACCTCCGTGCCGCCGCCACGTACACCGAAACCGTCGAGTCCTTGGCGCCCACCGCTAGTGCGCACCGCAAAGGGTGGAATGACAGGCACGACACAGGCCCGATGCGCGCACCCATGAAACCCTCATGGAACTTAATCGTGTTCAGCGGCGCCCCCTTCAGATCGTAGATGCCGATGCACTGGTTCGTGGAGCCGCTGTACAAAAAGTACATGAATGTGAGATGGGTTGGTCGATTAACATGAGATGATACTGTGGTGGACGGGGCGGTACCAGGCTAGCAGGTTGCACAGCGGGTGTACGTCGACGGCGGCGACGGGGCTGGTAGCGCGCACCGCCTCCACAAGGGCGCGCTTCCGCGTGTCGTAGATCCGTACCTCGCCGCTCACGCTGTTGAAACAATCACTATAACTCCACTCGCTCGGTCGACACAATGTATGGGGGCAACGCTTCCTAACCATGCGGTGATCATGCTGTAGAGGTCGGGCCGGGTGCGAGCGCAGAGCACGGCCGCTTGGTGTTCGTGGAGCTGGTAGAGCGGTTCGGTTGGTGTACGCTCGTCCCATGCGCGAACCGACCCGTCACCAAAGCCGACCAACAGCTCGGGGTCAGGTCCCCCCGCGTCCACGGAACACGAGCCGCCGCGCCACAGCGATGTTGCCGACGCTTCGCACCCTAGGCGAAGAAGAACCAAATCAGTTGATTGGACTAGGTAATTTTATAATTCTATAATCACCTGTGAGAACCTCTAATTGGCTTCCTGTTTTTATTAATGTTTACTATAAGTATTGTGTAGCTGTTGGTTTTCTTATGATAATAAAAATAAAGAAATAAAATAAATCAGTACTAAGGCCCACAGACGAGGCTTTTAAGTGAGGGTACCTGTTTCGATATCGCGACTCTTCAGCTCGGTGTCGGCATCCCAGAACCGTACGACAGAGGCGGGCCCAGCTAGCGCCAGCGAGCGTCGCACACCGCACCAGCTCAGCAGCGTGGCTGGCGGAGGAGGAGAGTATGTGGTCGCACCGCTACTCCCGCCCGTCGTGCCTGCGCCATCGCGGAATGTTTAGTAATAACTGCATTGACTCTAACTGAGAAACAACAGAGCTACACTATAACTATTCCATTATTACATTTTGTTTATATGAGGAGTGTTTATTTATTTATTGTGGGAAATCCAACCGCTGTAATATACAATATTAATTGTTTAATTAAAAATGAGGATGAGATAGATACTCCTTGGTAAGAAACAAAAATAAATACTAGCAGGCATAGCCTTAGACATTTATTATAATAACTAGCTTGTCGCCCGCGGCTTCGTCCGCGTGGAGTACACAGTTATCCCCGGACAGCTAAAAAGACGCGACGCTCCAGAACATTGTGAGACACTCTAAAACATTCTGAAACTTATACTATTTCCATTTCTTTATTTTCTCGATGATATATCTAATTTGATAGTTGTAGTGTTCAAATAAGTAATAATATCGATCGGAGGCAAAGGGATCTGGCCCATACAACCTTGTCTTAGGTGTATTTTTTTAAAAGCAATTTTATGTTAAATTGTCTGTTTATTTAAAAAATATTCAACGTTTCGTTATTTGCAATGTATACCCCGCCGGAAACTTTTCATCAGTTTCTGGTTCTGGTATATTTCATCACTAAAATGTTTATTATATAATGTAATACTCTTATTACAAAAAAAAGAGAAATATAGTTTTTTTCGTTATTTACTCTCATTTTAATATTTTAAAAGCAATATTTTGTGATAAAATTAAATTTAAAACGAAATCCAATTCCTCACAAATTAGTGAATGCCTTACAAATGAGTGAATGACACACAATTGAGTGAATGACTCACAAATGAATGTCATGATATGTGTTTCTTTTACGAAACAGATGGCGTATTGTTAATTTCATGTATTTTATGTGCTATTTATTCTACTATTCTGTTCTTAGTATCGCGAGTTCGGAGGTTTTTAATTTTGTTTTATTATATTTTGAACAAAGACAAATACAACAAAAGCATTCAAATATATTTTTTCAAAGTGGCAACACTCAATGGCCCACCGCCATTTTGTGTTTGTTTTAATGTCACTCGCAACAAGACGCTCGTGTTAGTCACTACATTTCTGTTCGCTGAGTTTTGTCACATTATCCAAACGTTACGTTGTGTATTTTGTGTTCCTCCGTGTTGATTGCTGCCCTGTTGTCAAACATCAAAATGCCGAAAGGATCTGTTCTGAAAAGGCAGGCGAAAGAACTGGTGATCAAGCGTGTTGCGGCCGCATAAGGAATTAGTGGACATACTGTTTCAAAAATTACTACCGAAGTTTTCTGTACAATCGGCGTGCAGGAAAATAAGGTTCGTACGCCGAAGAAAAAACGCCAACCACGTCGTGTGACATCGGTTGACAATTTCGACGCTGACGCTATTCGCCGTCATATATATGACTATTACTTGCGCAAAGAAATTCCAACACTTAAAACTTGTTGTTTCTTTGCGTGAATGTGGTTTGTTCTTTGTCCAAAAATCGCCATTAAGTTTGGTTTTGAAAGAAATTGGATTTGCTTATAAAAAATCGGACAAACATAAAATATTGATGGAGCGTTACGACGTTGCTATGGCTCGCTGCGAATTTTTGAGCGAAACCAAAAAGATATCAGATTGGTCAAATGTTTCACTGATGAGACTTGGTTAAATGCAAATCACACAGTGTCTGAACTGGACTGACGACACCGCCGCTTCCTCTACCTCAGTGCCAATGGGAAAAGGTGAACGGCTTATCATATGCCATGCAGGGTCTACGAAAGGATTCGCGTCAGATGCTTTACTGGCCTTTAAATCCAAGAAAACAGTGGACTACCACGAAGAAATGAACGGGGAGGTTTACGAAGGATGGTTTAAAGAAATGGTGCAATCTCTGGAAGAACCGTCGATAATTATTATGGACAACGCTACATATAATTTCAGACAAATTGATAAAATGCGGACGCAGGCCAATAAAAAACGATATAATTGACTGGCTCCAACGTCATGGCGAACATGTGGATAATACTTTTTTAAAAGTACAATTAGTGAATATTTTAAAATCGAAAAAAAGCCTTCCTAAAAGATATGTCATCGACTATGGTCATTGGGTTCTTCGACTTCAGCCGTATAATTGGCAGTACAATGCTATAGAACTAATAGGGCACAAATCAAAGGACACGCCGCTCGAAACAATACCCATCCCCCTTTTACGGTAAATAAAATGTTAGATTTATTAAAAAATACATGTGCGGAAGTAACTGCCGAAAACTGAGAAAATATTGTGAAAAGAACCCAAAAACACTATAATGTCGGATCGGGAAATTCATGTGGCATTCGATAATTTACAAGAACAGGAACTTATAATAAATGTTGGGGAAAGATCATCGAGTGACAGTGACGATTCATCAGATTTTGATTAAAATAAATAAATAAAAATTACCTGTCGTTATAATTATTTCGTTTCATTCTCGAGTACCTATCTATACGTACTTATTTTACAACAGCTATACTTATTACAATAGGCATGGTGACAAGAATCCCACAGGTCGGCCCCAAAACCGGTAAGCCGTTTTGGAGATTAACCGAAACAGACAGACTAACAGACACTGCGATTTTTATATATATAGGTATAAAAAAATTATGTTTATGTATCATATATGCAAGATGAAATTTTAACAACCATCCAAATTTAAATGTAATGATCTTTGGTAAAAAACCGATGGCCATCTTGTTTCCTTTTAGTATCGTTCAATAGAAAATTATTGAGATATAGTTACACAAATCATTCCCGAAAAAACCAATAACTCTAGTCACCATTCACGGCCGCTGTACGTTCCGCCCCGTGTCAGGTTAGAGGCCTAGGGCGCGTCGTCACATAGAAGGCAACCAAACATTATAAAATAACACTGTAGATAAAATAATTTGTTGTGAAAATGTAACCTATATTTTTTATTTACGTAATGAGGTCTATTGGTTATACCTAACATGTAGATTTTTTTTGAATAGTTGTTAAAATTTCATCTTGTACAAAAAGTAACGTATGTCACTTCTCACACCTTTCTTTTCACGTTAGCGAAGTTTCATTACAATTGGTTTAGTTGTTTCGGAGTTAACTCGAACAGACAGACAGACAAACAAAAAGTATTGTATGTCACTTCAGACAACTTTTTTATCATATTTATGAAGTTTCGTTAAAATGTCACCTCCGATAATGCCCTTTGTATGTGTACAAAGTTTCATTGAAATCGGTTCAGCCGTTTCGGAGCTTCGACTCGAGCAGACAGACAGACGGACAGACAGACAAAAATTTGCCTATGACCCCCCCGATAATGCCCTCTGTATGTGTGCAAAGTGTCATTGAAATCAGTTCAGCCGTTTCGGAGATTAGCCGAGAAAAGTTGTAATGTTTTTAATTTTCTATTTTTTTTAAATCATAATATTTTGTTTCCTACGTGTCGGAGCGTGTTCTCAAAAATAGAAAAAATTGAAACTCGCTCGATAGTTAAATATTTAAAGAAAATTAATATGGTGCAGGTAAATCAAGATATGCAAAGAACATTAAGGGTTAAGGCTGCTCCTTCATTCAACAGTTGTTCATTGGTTTACTGTGTTAAGTGAGGAAGAATTTCCACCAACGACAATCCACGCTCGGGGCGCCCTATAACGGCAGTAACTGAACAAATTAATGAAAAATCGAAAAAATTGTTTTGGAGGATCTTTGTGTTATCGTTCGTTTTATAGATGAACAAGTGTAGATTTCGATAGCGAGTGTCTATAAAATTAAACACGACCATCTGGGCATGGAAAAAGTGTTATCACGCTGGGTACCCAGAATGCTTACCGAGCGCAGTAACAAATCAGACTGGATTGCAAAGCCGTTTGAATTTGTTACAGCAAGATTCTGACCAGATTTTGGCTAGATCATAGCTATGGATAAAACATGGCTTCACCATTACGACCTGAAACGAAACAGTAGTCCATTACTTGGAAGAGACCGTTATCTTCAACTCCTAAGAAATTTAGGGCAATGTTATCTGCCCGTAACCTCTTAAGCTTTTTATTTCTGGGACAGCCAAGGGGTGGTAACGATCGAATACCTCAATTGTGGAGTCACTATTACAGGGACTTTATATGCAGGACAAATTAAAAAATTGCAAACGAAATGCCGTGGTAAACTCGCTAAAGCTATTTTCTTTCACCAAAATAACGCCCCCACGCACAAGTCCAGAGTTGCGATGACTGCCATTGCAGATACTGCTTTGCTGAATGCTTTGAATTGATAGAACACCAGCCATGTTCACCGGACCTCGCCCGTAGTAATTTCGATCTCTATCCGCGGTTAAAAGAGCGCCTAAGAGGTCGAAAATTTGAATACGATGAGGCAGTTTTCGGCGTAGTATTCGAAACAACATCGGTCACCTCCCATACTACCTTGGACCTCATTTCCAGGGTAGTTGTATAAAAATAATAAATGGTAGATTTGATAATTATTGGTTTAGTAAAAATGATCATTTATTAATATTTACGATACGAAGCCAGAATTAATAAATATCGTATAATAATACTTCAGACATCGCTGTATAGGCATAGCTCCTTTGCCTACTTATCAGTGGGAGAAAGAATATTACTGCGCTATGCTCTATAGGTCATCAGTAGCATGTGTTCTGTGGTAGCAACACAGATTAGTTGGTATGAATTGGTATGCATGATCGGAGCTGAGGTATCGGATGGTATGTAGATACCGTAGATACATAATAATTTTTTTCAGAGTTAGAGACTATTCTGATATATGCTGGTTCTGTACTATTCTAATTAAATAGGTACTGAATTATCGTGATGTTTATAATTTAATTAAATAGACTAATTTTTAGTAAACTAGTCCACTTTCATTTCAAAAGCCCTTTTCGTTTCTCACAGTAGGTCATTTAGTAGGTATATTACAACAGTAAATAACTTTTGCGGGAATTTATTCAAGATTTTTTTTCAAAAGGAGAGGATAATCTAACATTGATTAGCAACCAGCAGAATCATAACAAAAATAAAATTCTATTGAAATTTTGAGGTTATTATTATACTTACTGAACTGATTTTCTTATTTAACGTATTTTGAGGTTATATTTGCGTGATAGTATGCAGTGCCGTTGCATAAAGTAAACTGATGTTTAAAAGTTTTTAAGACGTTATTTTACGAATTACCTACTCGGAATTATCTAGTTGATACGAATAAAGTAGCGAGCGGTTAGTAATTTATATAGGTACCTAGGTATATTTTCGAAATGTACTACATACTATGCCCTTTCATTTGATATCCAACATGGCATTATAGAATAATAAAAATACCTGGGGCTTCCCACACAGCGCTATTTAGTCCCAACTAAGCAAAGCTTGTGTTATGGGTACCAGTGAACTGATACACTTGCTTAAATATTCTTTTTTTTAATAATATATACATATTTTGATACTTTTACATCTAGACCCGGAACAAATAGACATGTTCATGCACACACATATTTGTCCAAAAAAAATGCCAAAAAATACCAAGTAAGAAAGATGTATTACAGTGGTCACACTGCAGTTAATTAACACTATGTTTCAACACCCAATATACCCACGTTCCGTTTTGTTTACAGAATTATTGCCTTCACAAACCGATTACATGAGTTTTTTAATTTTCTGACTTCTATTTTTTAAAGTGATAAATAAATTAAACTAAGTGATTTTTGAGCTATTTTTGTGTATAGAAGGAATTCGTATACATTTCAAAAAGGTCAGGTCCAGTTTGACCATCATTGTTTTAGAGGCTCAGGATGAAGAGTTTTTTAGCAAAGGAATTTCAAGTCTAGAAGAAAGATACGTCAGTTGTATCGACTTAAATTGGGATGATATTGGAAAACAAAATTATGTTTTATTATAAGATCTTATATATCTTAGTCACTCTTATTTTTTTATTCAACACTCCTCGAATATAAAAATATTTTGTATAACATATATACTCACTGTGAGGTGACTTCTCATTACGTGGGTGCGCACCGGCGGCCTGTCGTTCATCGCCGGTCGTGCCCATAAATTGTTCGGAGACGAGTTGCGCCAGGCTGTAAAGTGGTTGGGCGGGCGGCGGACGGTAATCGGGCGCAGGTCGCACGTCCAATGCGCGCCACGCCGTCACCAGGTGTGGTTCCTGACCGCTACCTAGCGGCCGGTAGATTGCCAGTGCGCCCGTGTGTGACGCCACCGCCAGTAACGGCCGCTCGTGCGCATTCACGTACTCGAGAGCGGTGATACGGCCGGCAGCGCGCCGCCAAGCGCCCACGCAAAGTTTGGCGCCCGTACCCCAGTCCCAAATACCGAAGTTATCCTTGGAAGCAACCGCGATGTGCTGGTCGAACGGGTGGAACAGGATAACGGCGGGAGGTAGCACGCAGCGGGAGTTGAACGCCTGCGTCTCGAGCCTCGCAACGCGTGCCTGCCGTAACGCTGCACATACCATATATACCGCTGTTTGAGTACGCACGGTCGCTCGGCCGAGCGGTGGCCATAGGGGGAGATATGGTACCGCGCGCTTCCCTGCGCAGTTCGCGATTGCGCGAATACCGCCAGCGCCGTTGCTGGTAGAGTCGGCTCTGTTCGTCGCGCCGCCACTCGTCGTCGACGTTGGTCTCGCCAAACTGGGCCTCCGCCCACTGCACGAACTGCGTGCTCACTATCGGCTGCTTATTCGGTTGACCTGGACATTGGACGTAGGTGTTACGTGTACCTACCGACTGCTATTGAAAACACGAGCAGGAGCGATTAGTGTACTCACCACAAGTGGAGGACGAGTCCTTCGTGGAAGTGTCTTCGGAAATCGTGTTGGGGAAGCCAACTTTCCCTTTTCTGTTGTGACCTGTTACATTTGTAAAATTCAAAATTAAATATTTCAAATTGAAATTCCGGCAGTTTTCTATATCCATAAGGTCTCCCCTTGAAGTGTCCGCGATATGCTCATTCATTTGGTAGGGTGCATAGAGAGTAGGCAGTATGCTCATTGATTTGATGATTTATTTTCATTACATATGAAAAAGAAAAGAATTTATCACAACAAAAGTGAGTCTTATTAGGAAAATTTAAGTTACATAGAAAAATACGAAAAAGACCTGTGAATTTTCAGCATATAATGGAAGTCGCGCGCGCCGATGTAACACACCATGAACTTAGTTTCCAATGACTGTTTATTTTGATTATTATGATTGTGAACATCGTTATTTTTCAAACTTTACTTACATTAGAGAAATAGAATTGTTTTTATTGTGCAAATGGTGTATCAAGATTTGATGTTATATTTATGTTTTACTTTTTACGAGTAAAATTATTTTTTTAATGTCAGAAAATACCACATATCAGACAAAAAAAATTTAAAAGCTATAACTACAAATTTTTGTATCAAGTTTTTGAATTTTAAAAATAAATGAGATAATCATTTTGGACCGGCTAATTTAGTACTAATTGTAGATCTCTATTACTTATATGAAAATATAGTATAGATGCGCCTTACAGAATGGCGCATGGTAAATAATTTGCTTATAGTTGTTGCATTGAGGGCACTGATAGAGGGTCATATTTTATGTGGTTTTAATGGTTATAAGATTTAAATAACCTTTGGAACGCAGTGTGAAGCGAAATGAGAACGAATGTGTGACGAAATTATTTAATGAGTAGGAAATGCGATGTGTAACAGAATAAATGAAACAGGAAATAGGAAATGAAATAACGAAAGACAGCCACGACACGAACGAAACCCTATCACAACGAATGAAGCTTCTTGAAAGAAGTTAGATTAAAAAATACAATTGAATACGAAAATTAACAATGGCTGCCTTTTGTAAAATTGAAAATGACATTTGTACCTGTGCATGTAGGATGTCATTTTCAAACTCTTTGTCTCAAAAACTCGAACCTGATGTCAAAATTGAAAAATTTCAAATAGAATTTATAGGCATATGGTGAGTCATTTTTAAACGATAATCTCAAAACCTCGAATCCGTAGTCAAAAAATAAAATAAAATGGCCACCATTTTAAAAATCTTCAAATGAAATTTGGACTTTGGCATGTAGGATATCATTTTCAGACATTTTGTCTCGAAAACTCAAATCTGAAGTTAACATTAAGAATGGCCACCATTTTGTAAATCTTAAGTCTTTGTATCTCGGCACATAGTGAGTCATTTTAACAAGGTTTCGTCTAGCTAAAACTAGCTTACACATTTGAAAATTTTTATGAAGCTATGTTCCCAGGGCCCTTGGGGTGAAATTTTCTATGGAAATTTTAATGACGATCCAGACAACCTTTGGAAATATCGTTTATCCGCGCATTGAAATGGAATAGAATGGAAATAGGAAACCAAAAGTTAGCCACAAGAACGAAACGCCACCGCTACGAACAAAGGGATTCGAATCCAGTACGCGCTTGCAGACAGACGTGTCATTTGCAACTATTATTTAATTTACACAATGATAATTAAATCTGTGTCAAAGTAACGTTCAGTGCGAAACTGTGCCAGCGCACGTTAGTCATGCGAGTGCGTTAAGCCATTGACACACTTCTGATATTAGTGTTGTTTTTGGAATATTATTTTAATAGTGGATAGTCCCTTCAGCCAAAGTAGCATGGCAAGTTGTAGCCCACCACCGTCACAGAGTACAGCAATTGAAGAAGCTTCTGCACCCACAAAGGAATAAGAGTTAGCAACCACCCAGGAAATTTAAAAATGGCTTGCCATCATTGAGCAATGTCTGAGTAACATATGCAGCATATCAAGCGAAGGAAAAATGAATAACGAGCAGAAGCTATAAATAAGCAACATTAGCAGAAATGTGATGGGAGATGTGTCGCAAATGGCTGTGAAATATCAGTCACTCAAACAAAAATATATTTCAGCCTAAACAACAATTGAGAGTTTAACTGATCTAAAAGAGACTATATCCAATATGAAGAACAAATAGAAAATTTGAAAGCAGGTTTTGCTCTGTCCCAAAGAACCAATCATCCAGTATACACACATCAAAAAAGTCTAAGCAACACATACAAATTTCAATTTTACAATGTGTTTTCGCATTAAAGCCTTAGTATTTTCTTATTTATATTATTTTTTAATGCTTTTTCGATATTAAACAACAATTGCTTTTTTATATTTATTTTATTAAATCGAGTATCATTTGTTTCTTTTTCACAAATTCAAAAGCGAATGCATTTGTTCGAATTGTATAGCGTTTTCTTTGCTTATTAAAATTTAGTATTCTGTATCAATTTTATGATTTAAACAATAATTTGAAAAAAGTTTTGAACAAATTTGGATTTTGAGATATTTTTTACGTAATGGAGCGACATCATTTGAACGCAGGTGAAATGCAAAGAGCTGTAGGGATGTTGCAAGCGGGAAGAAGTCAATCTCAGGTATCTCGGTATTTTGGTGTCAACAGACGCGTTATTTGCCGTCTCCATCAGCGTTACAGTAACACGGGAGATCCTGCTGAGCAGCACCCAGGTCGAGAAAGGTGTACAACCACACGGCAAGATCGATACATACAACTGACTGCAAGACGCCAGCCTATGTTAACCGCCCAAGAGATAGGTTTAAGGCTACAAAATTCAAGTAGTGTTGTTGTTAGCTGCCAAACTGTGCGAAATCGACTGCATGAGTATGGCCTACGATCACGACGGCCAATTAGGTGCCCACCGATACGTCACGGGAATCGCGCTTGTCGAAATGAATGGGGCCACGTACCGGAAAGCGAAGCGTTGGACGCCCCCCGGCCAGGTGGACAGATGACCTGAAGCACCATACCGGGGGTAGTTGGATGCGAAAGGCGGAGGACCGTGTGTGGTGGTGAGGCCTATATCCTGCAGTGGAGAGACACGGGCTGATGATGATGAAATGAATGGTGTAGGGAACAC
Organism: Luffia ferchaultella; assembly: GCA_949709985.1. NCBI lineage: Eukaryota > Metazoa > Arthropoda > Insecta > Lepidoptera > Psychidae > Luffia > Luffia ferchaultella. Next base: position 22,725,565 of record OX453250.1, on the reverse strand, counting down.
ATTACATGGACCCGGGAACAATGGGATAAAATTTTATTTTGCGATGAGTATCGATTTGGGTTCAAGCCTGATACTAGAAGGGTAAGAGTGTACCGTCGTCCTGGAAATACTGAAAGACTGAGGTGCGTTCAGGAAGTGCATCCATACAACGGCTCAACAGTTATGGTATGGGCGGGTATTATGAAGAACAGACGAACTGAGCTCGTTTTTTCAAATGGTAACATGAACGCTGTAAATTTTGTTGAGGATGTTCTAAGGCCTTATGTCCGTCCATTCGCACAAACGCTTGGCTCCGATTTCACGTTGATGCATGACAATGCGCCTTCGCATACAGCTTTGCACACACGGGAGTACTTGGCAAGGGAAAACATCCTGGTATTGCCTTGGCTTGCACAATCGCCAAACCTCAACCCCATCGAGCATGCATGGGACATGCTCCAGAGACGTGTTTTAAAGGACTTGGATTGAGTGACAACAACCCAACAACTGATGGACTTACTAAAATTTCATTGGGAGCAATTACCGCAGGATAACATTAACAGTCTCATCGATTCTATGAATAATCGGTGCCAGCAAGTTCTCCATAACAGAGGAGGCCACACTTTGTATTAATTTATGCAATTTTTGTACAACCATTTAATTTTAGTTTAAGTTTAGTTGATTAGGCACCTTACTTTGTACTACGTACATACAGTACTTACTCGTAATTATTGTTAATTAAGATTATTAAAAAATAAATATAAAAAAACAATTGTTGTTTAAAATCAAAAAAGTATTAAAAAATAATATAAATAAGAAAATACTGAGGATTTAATGCGAAAACACATTGTAAAATTGAAATTTGTATGTGTTGCTTAGACTTTTTTGATCCGTGTATCTTTTGCAGATGTAGCGAGAAAAACTAATAGGCCTGTAATTCGACCATCAAGCACCAGTAATATTGCTATATACCCAGCAGACCAAGACAAGTTAAGTGAAGAAACCAAGAAGTTTATTAAAACCATCATCAAGCCTGAAGAATTGAAACTCCATATCCGTGGAATGAGAAATACCAAAGGTGGCGGCGTTATTATTAGCACTGAAAGGAAAGATGACCTTGTTAAGCTAAAGCAGCTGGAGCAGCTTAAAACATCAGGGCTAATAGTTGAAGAGACTACAAAACGTAAGCCAAAAATGATTTTATTAGGTGTGCTCACCAACACATCTGGGATAGAAGTTTTTGAATGCCTGTATGAACAAAATATTTCGGGCAAATACGAGCATATAGAACGCAAAAAGTTCTTGAATTCTATCAAACTGAGACATAAATTTATCTTATCTTAAAATATGTTGAAAGGAAGTTAGTCGTGTGTGTGAGAGGATGTGTATGTGTTGTGTGTATAGACTCAGTAAATAACTATGGAGTCTGTTGTATATGAATTGAAACGCCTTTACAATGGTGATGAAATTCAACCGAAGTATCATCTGTTACAAGTTTGAACTCTTTTATCAACGCTAAAACAATTATTAGCTTTTCGACTTTCTGATAATTTACGCTATTGAAAAACAAAATTACGCATCGAATATGATAGTTGCAGCTGTCAACGTTAACATGGTCATTGCCTTGTTTTTTACAATCCGGATTTAAAAAAAGAATTTTCAAAAATAACCCACAGTTCTTCAGTCTCGCCAAAGAAGATAATTTCTATCTGACTCATGTATCCCACTATCATAAATTACACACCCACTTCTTTTTTTTTTATAAAAAAAATCATCCATAGTACATGTATGTGCAAGGAGTGTTCAATAAAAATTGAGGATGAGATAGATACTCCTTGGTAAGAAAAATACTGACAGACATAGCCTAGATATATTATGTTGTAATAGTAACTAAAAAGTTTTTGATTTTCTGTTGTTTATTAAAAATTGTAATCATTTGTCAGATAGTGTTCACGAAAACGGAAAAAATGGAAATTCAGGCGGTAATTAAATATTTCATTTTTTTACTGCGGAGCGGTAAATTAAGACTCGCGAGGAACATCAGGAGTTAAGGGTCCTTCGTATTCAACAGGAGTTCGTTGGTGTACTGAGTAAACTCAGTGACACTTAAAAGTGAGGAAGGACTTCTACGGCCCAAGCTCGGCGCGTCCTACGACGGCCGACACCGAACAAACTACGTACAAAGAAATAAAAAAATGTTTTAGCGTATCATTTTGTTACTGTTCGTTTTATAGCTGAAGAGGTGAAGATTTCAATACGGAGTAATAATATTATGCACGACTATCTGGCCATGAAAAAAATTGTCAGCACGTTGACTGCCCAGAATGTTTAAGAACGCATAGAAAAGACGCGCAATAAAGATTACGAATATGAAACAACCCACACTGGAGATTTCGGGAAGTTGTTTGGATTTGTCACAGCAAGATACTGACCGATTTTTGGCTCGATTTATAACTATGGATGAAACATGGCTTCACTATTACGTACGACCTTTAAACGAAACAACAGTCCATGACTTGGAAAAGACCGTTATCTCCAACTCTTTAGAAAAAGGCAATGCCATCCGCCGGCCGGCCGGTAAGATCGTTTCTGGGCCAGCCAAGGATTTGTTAAGCCACTTTTCCGAAATTATTGTCTTCTTGTAGCAATTTTTCCAAACGCCTTTTCTCTCGAATTTTATTTTTATAAAAGCTTAATTTACTTGTCTATTTTTCGGAGAGATGAAAAAAGAACTGAAATTGGACTTCAACCGTTATTCATTGATGTATTGAATTTAAGAAAAAAATAATTTGCGGAGTACTATGTGGCCATTTAAGTAACTGAAGGATGAAAATAAATTCGAGTGCACAACCGATGGATCCCATACTGGTTAAGCATGGAAATGATTGCTACTTTTAATTCATTTTCATTTGGTGAAATGACTATTTTTTTCACAGTTATTTCACCTGTGAAATTGCACAGACAGTGATTTTTAAACTCCACGAGCTTTTAACGCTCGTATTATAATGTCAATCACTCAATCAATATCAATCAATCACTCAATCATATCAATATTACAAAATATACCATTTGCTATTAAAAATTAAATTTGAAATATGAGTTATATGTTTATGACCAAATAACGGCCAATTTTTTCAATTTTGACAACAGTTTCGTGATCGGAGTCCATGCACATTTTGAGATATCGATTTTGAAAGTAATTTTTACTGACTAAACAGTCACATTTACACAAGTCATAGCGGACATTTAAAAAAAATAGGAAACTTATATTCAAATAGACTAACAAGTACTAAACTAATCTATATTTATTTACACTAAGACTAAACATTCAACGATAATTTTACATAAATCACAGCACACATACAATACTTAAACTGCGTAATTGCGACACAATCGCCCTTCACGACTCCTGAGCTACAAGTGAAATCACATTGAAACTGTGAAAGAGTGAAATCACAATGAAACTGTGAAAAAGTTAAATTTTATCCAAAACGATGAAATGCGCGATTTCATTGAGTATTATTTGTAGCAGAAGTAGCACGTAGCAGACCATGTGAAAGAAAGTAGCAGGTGCGACGTAAGATTACGCATTTCATGTGATTTTTCACATGCTACTTGTGAAATGTTCCAAGCTTAATACTGGTTTACCCACAAAATAAGGTAAAATTACAAGTTGAAAATATTAAAATTATTTATGTCTAAATATCGCTGTTTCATACTGTATACTGCCTTATTTAAGTTTTATTTATTATATATTTTATTTAAGTTATAAATTTAAGGTAATTTAGTTCATTGATTGTTTGGCACCGACTCAAAATTACTTAAGTATAAGTACATTAGTTTATGAACTTAGGGTCTAAGGTTAAATAATAATAATGATACGAACACAAAAAGCAACTAGCGCCATTTAGCGTCAACCAGTAAAACCACTCAAAGAACAAAGACAAAACGAAACCCCCTACTCAATACTAGATGGCGTTAGAGGAACTACTATAGAAGTATAGTCTTGAAAACCGAGTACATGCGTGAGGCTTTCCAGAATCATCCAACCCGGTCAATCGCGTTCGTGCGAGTCGGGTACGTTCTGGAAAGGTCTCGAGGCTCGTCTCGGCCCATATAAATAGCTGCAGGGAGGCGAGCCAAGCAGTTCAGTTTTGAGCTACCTCGAGGCGACTTCGAAGTGAAAACTAGTGATCAAGGGTGATATCAGTGAAACCTACGATTGGCTACGACCTAGGACATCGTTAGTGCTTAGTGTTTGGACCTAGTGCTTTGTGTTGGGCCTAGTGCTAGTAAATAAAGTCTTCAAAAGAGTCAGCAGGTCTTTCTCTCCAAATCCTTCGAACCCTAACACGTAACAATAAAAATGGTTTATTATTTTTTGCTGTTTAGTTTTTTCGGCGGTTTAATTTTTTTGTTAAAGTTTTAATGTATGACATTGAATTCGATGAAACGTCTCCTCGTCGTGCCGGTGGGATTCCATAAAATGCGACATAAAAAACTTGCACTTTGAAAGCTTCATACTTCTAAAGTTTAGTAGTTGCAAAACTGTTAGTTACATATCGTAGTGAAGAACCATCCGGTGACTACATTAAGTGAAAACTAGTGATCAAGGGTGATATCAGTGAAACCTACGATTGGCTACGACCTAGGACATCGTTAGTGCTTAGTGTTTGGACCTAGTGCTTTGTGTTGGGCCTAGTGCTAGTGAATAAAGTCTTCAAAAGAGTCAGCAGGTCTTTCTCTCCAAATCCTTCGAACCCTAACACGTAACAATAAAAATGGTTTATTATTTTTTGCTGTTTAGTTTTTTCGGCGGTTTAATTTTTTTGTTAAAGTTTTTATTGTATGACATTGAATTCGATGAAACGTCTCCTCGTCGTGCCGGTGGGATTCCATAAAATGCGACATAAAAAACTTGCACTTTGAAAGCTTCATACTTCTAAAGTTTAGTAGTTGCAAAACTGTTAGTTACATATCGTAGTGAAGAACCATCCGGTGACTACATTAATACATAAAATATATGTTTGACCCACACTTCATTCCCCGCGATGACGTCATAAACCACGAAAGCGAGCACTGAAAATGAGGTTTCGCATGGTCACCGATCAGTACAAGTCGCGATAGCATCTAAAATATTGGTTGGATTCGAACGAAATAAACTGTTAAATCATCGAATTCAATTAAAAAAAAAAACAAACGATAGTAGGCCGACTTCTAACCACCTCAACTGAAAAACAGAAGCTCAAAAGAGCTAATCACTAAAAGCGGCATCCCACAGAAAATATGATTCGTCGACGGAAGGTTCTCACCTCCAGGATGAATTGTGAAGCAGTTAATACCAAATCGATGTTAGTACCCCTAAAATCAAAGTTTCAAAAATCGATACCCTTTACCTTACTTTGATTGAATATAAGTCTCCCATTCGATTGCAGAAATGAAGCTACCTAGATTGTGATTTATAATTGGATGGCCGACCACCTCTATTTACAAAATAATTAAATCCCACAGAAGAAAGAATTCAAGCGCGACAAGTTGCGTAGGTACTTTTGCACGCCGAGGCCTTCAGGACGATCACTCAGGAAATGTCTAGTTGAAACGATCCCAATGAGCCTAAACACGCTATACAAAAGGTTAAGAATTCTGTAGATATAAATGTTTGAAATATATTTCTCATACATATTATCGCGCTTTACCGCCTTGAGCGCACGTGGGAACCCGAAAACAAACATAAGTTCGTACGGTCGCGTCATGTAAAAACATCGCTGGAAGAAAGTGGATGGGGTGTGTTTACGCATCGGTACACTCGCTCACGAAAGTACTAGGCCTATTGTTTTATTTTTGAATTAGCCTTGCGCTCTTCGGATTTGTATATTGGTTAGGGGCTGTTCATTAATTACGTAAGACAATTTTCGCTACTTTTTGACCCACCGTTCCCCCTATGTAAGAAAAAATAAGATTTGTTTAAACCCCCTCCCCCCTATCCAATCTTACATAAGATCGTTATCTATCAAAATTACATAGAAATACTTAGGAGGAAAAAAATATAAAAATTCGTAGGTTAATATTACAAATAGTAATGTTTTAACCAATTTGACACTTATTTCGTGGTTTGGTTTGTTTTCGTTTTACTTGGACATATGGACAACAAAACTCATTAGGGATCTTTTGGAAAGGAGTGTCAATGTTAATCTTTAGTGATAGCTGCAAAAATAAAGCTGTAAAGTTGGTTGTAGGCGTAAAATATAATTTTAAATTACTTTTTTGGCCTTACGTAAGAACTATAATAGACCCCCTCCCCCCCCATGTAAGAAAAAATAAGATCTAGTCGGACCCCCTCCCTCCCCAAATCATCTTACGTAATTAATGAACAGCCCCTTATTGGCAGATACCTTGAAAAATATATCTATATTAATAAAATTGAAGTGTCTGTCTGTCTGTCTGTTCCGGCTAATCTCCGAAACGGCTGAACCGATTTCAATGAAACTTTGCAGACGTGCAGAGGGCATTACCGCGGGTAACATAGGCTACTTTTTGTCTGTCTGTCTGTCCATCTGTCTGTCTGTTTGAGTTGATCTCAGAAACCGCTGAACCGATTTCAATGAAACTTGGCAGACTAGCAGAGGGTATTATCAGGGGTGACATAGGCTGCTTTTTGTTTGTCTGTCTGTCTGTTCGAGCTCATCTCCGAAACGGCTAAACCGATTTCAATCGACCGAAACTTGGCAAACATGCAGAGGGTATTATCGGGGGTGACATAAGCAGTTTTTTGTATGTCTGTCTGCCAATCTGTCTGTTTGTTCCGACTAATCTCCGAAACGGCTAACCTGATTTCAATGAAACTTGGCAGACGTAAAGAAAGCATTACCGGGGGTGACATAGGCTACTATTTGTCTGTTTGTCCGTCTGTCTGTCTGTTGCGGCTAATCTCCGAAACGGCTAAATCGATTTCAATGAAACTTTGTAGACGTATCTATGTGACCACGTGACCACATTTTTAAATGCATATATTGTCGAAACCGTCAATCGCAGAACTATCGTGATGGTAATCAAACTTGATGTTTTGACGAGATCTATGTGACCACATGACCACATTTTTAAATGCTTATATTTTCGAAACCATCAATCCCAGACCTATCGTGTTGGTACTCAAACTTGATGTTTTGACGAGATCTATGTGACCACGTGACCACATTTTTAAAAGCTGATATTTTCGAAACCATCAATCTCAGACCTATCGTGTTGGTACTCAAACTTGATGTTTTGACGAGATCTATGTGACCACGTGACCACATTTTTAAATACTTATATTTTCGAAACCATCAATCGCAGACCTATCGTGTTGGTACTCAAACTTAATGTTTTGACGATATCTATGTGACCACGTGACCACATTTTTAAATGCTTATATTTTCGAAACCATCAATCGCAGACCTATTGTGTTTGTACTCAAACTTCATGTTTTGACGAGATCTATGTGACCACGTGACCCAATTTTATACTACTACTATAACTTTGCTATAACGGGTACCCAAATAAAGCACAGTTGTGGTACCTAAATAATGTTAAATGTACGGTAAAAGAAGACAGAAATAAAACTGTTTAGTATAAACTCTGCAAAAACAAAGAATCAACTTCTTTGACCCGGTACTTTGTTTTTATCAAATAGATATATTTTTCTTTTTTTTTTTAGGATCACAATCCAATAATGCTATAACTTTAAATCTAATGACCTGATTTCAATTAATCTTTCACTGTATCTACCTTAAGTTGAAAAATGGTGACCAAACACAAATATCATCAAAATCGATTCAGAACTTTCGGAGATATTAGCGGCCAAACATATGTGTATAGGGTTCCATTGAATTAAGTCCAAATACGTTAAAGAGCGATATTAGAATGCGACGTGAGCGATCATGGCATTGCGAAGCAATGGCATTACCTATCATTTGTAGGCCACTAATTGCCTACCCTAAGGAAAGTGTTCATCATCAGTTGAGCAATGGATGACCCCTATAATAAAAAAACGAGAAGATTATATGAAGAAGAAAAAAATATGTGTCAGCAGAAATTTTGGTTCCTGTAACGTAATTATAACGTAACGTAATTAAAACTAGTTTCACAGATCCAAAGAAAGCCATGTGATCCTATACGACCTAAGGTAAAGCTCTGGTGTATTTAAAAAAAAAATGTATATTACACATAGCCGGTCGCGTTTGTATGCTGTAATAATATAAAAAGAAATAAAGAAAATGTAAGTTAACTGTGATGACACTATCAGTACTTACCGACGGGCAGCGTGCGCGAGTGGTCGGCGTGCGGTGGAACGACGCCGCGCGTGTTGGGTGAGGGCGGCAGAGAAGCGGAGGCGGGCACTCGTCCTTCCACAGTCGCGTGTGGCTCACGGCCGACACTGTCTAGCTGCGCGCGTACGTATGCTATCACGTCTGAGGCGAGCGCCGCCACGTGCGGGTGTGGGTCGCGCGCCAGCCCACATACCGTCTCCCACAGCTTCATGTACACCGAACCGAAACCTGCCATGCGTACACCAAATAACCTTAAATCGACGCTGTCCAGTTTTGCAAGCGATTTTACTTGCACGTTGGCAAACAACTTTTCATTTTGGAAAGAAAAAAATGGACATGAACAGATAAATAAAAATACAAAGAAGGAACCTTAATGCTGTAACTATGAATAGTCGCACCTATAGTCGGCAGCGTGACGGAGGGTATGGAGCTATGGGATGGTACTTTAGCTAGTGCGCCGCCGATTCGCATTCCACTGCCGCCTCCCGCCTCCAATGCGTCCAATCCCGGGTCAACGCGCGTTCGCTGCGTCCTGTACACCCGTAGTCAGTCATGCTTTAGCGTATGACGCACCATTGACCACGCCAGACAGACCGGCCCGTTGTTGTACACGTACTCACCGACCCTTCGACTTGGTGAGGTCGTCTTGCAGCAGCACCGCGATGAAGTGTTGCTCGAACGTCAGCACGACCCATTGTAGTGCTGTAATAGAAAGACATCTTGGTTAAGGGGTAGCGTCTGTGAGGCCCTCGAAGCAATAGACGAAAACGGACCGGCGATTATCTCAGCGCGCACGATGGGCGAGGCATCAAGAGGTGCGCGCGCTGCCAACTCGACGGCTACCTGCTGGTCGATCGCGTTGGCCTGGTCGGAACGCACGCGTGCCGGCCGTACGTAAGTGCCGAGTGCGAATACGCACGCGGCGCGCACCTCTGGATGTGGATCGCACAGCAACGGATACAGCTTCTCGTGCGCGAGATCGCGAACTCCGGACCAGCGCGCCGCCTCGTAGTCGCGCCACAACCGACCGAGACAGATTGCCAACCACTGCCGCAGCGCCGGCGACGCCTCCTGGAGTTGTTCCAAGCACACTGACAGCATCGATCCTTGAAGAGCGGCCTCTTGACCCGGCAGGTAGTTGTCCACAATGCCTGCTAATACGTACGCAGCTAGCGTCCTATGTTCGCTCTGAAATCATATAAACGATTATTAAGAAGAACAATAGTGTGACAGAAGGGGGGTCACCACTCACATCCACTGTTGGGTCCTGTAGCACGGCCAGAAAGTATTTGTGTCCCTTCGCGTTCACCAGATCGGCTTGGCAGCTCTGTGAACGACACACAGAGGATGCGTGAGCGTTTATCGTGGTGCAAGTATTGTGTCAATGGTCGAAGGCGTACCGGGTCGACGGCCATTATTTTAGCCCAAATATAAACCATGGAGGCACGTAGCTCATGCGCAGAGGCCTGTAGAAGTTTGAGCATGTACGGAAAGATGCCAACGGCGAGCACGGCGCGGACAGCCCATGCGCCCAATGCCAGGAAGCGACACAGTATGTGTAGCGCGCGCACTCGATGAAGTGTGCTCAGAAGCACCTGCAGCACCATCGGCAACTGGTCCGGTGGCGGTCGCTGTGGGGAGCCTGCGCACACACAAAAACACACACACCTCGCACGACCAGTTTGTGTAGAGAGGCAAGCATCCGAATGTGGTAATGTCACGAGTCGTACATTTATCGAGGTCGAGCCACACTTGGAAGGCGGTCAGTTGCTCCTTAAAAAAAGGCGAGTGCTGGTAGGGCGCCGCTTCTTCGCCCAGCATGGCAGGTAGCTGCGCCAGCGCCAGGTCTAGCGTCTGGTCCCAAGCCTGCCACAAGGGATGACCGGCTAGTGACGGTAGTGCCGGCGAAGACACAGGTGTGCAGTTGTACGACCTGCGCATATACATACGAGTCTAGTAAAATTATGTATTTGTACTAAGTATCGTAAAATGATGTAATTAGACCTAGGATAACCTCATAATCCTATCTGCGAGCAAGAAATTGCGACAGAGACTAGCAGTGAGCAGGTCGGCGCGGAACAGCTGCTGGAACAGCTCGGGCGGTAAGGAGTTCCACGCGATCGTGTCCGTGATCGCTGTGAAGATCCAGTTCAGTTCGCCCAGCATGGTGCGCCGGTCCGACACCTGCCCAGGGATCCTGAACACAAGACACACTATTACTACTGATAGTCTAAGACTGAGATTGTTTTTATAAAGCAATGGCAATGGCTAAACGTATAATGCTAAACGAATTTTAAATATAATATATATATGCGTAAATACCGACAAAAAAATAATTCTAATTAGTTTCTTAAAAATGCGTATACTTTCGAAATAAAATAAAACGGATTTCAGTCAAAAAAATTGGAAATGGTCAATGGTGAAACACTAATAAGTAATATGGGATATACAGAGTGGATTATTTAAATGGGACTCTATGGTAACATGTTAAACCATAAGTGATACAACTAAACTTTCCTTTGCAGCTTCCCTCTTTTTTGATGAAAAGTAAATTGGCATAATTAGTTTTTTGGTCAAGTGCGATTTCAATCCGAAAAGAGATTTTTCATTTTTTTTGTATCTTTCACTCTAGTTTTCTATAAGAAATAAATCAGTGTGTGGAATCAAAAAAATATGAACAGTAGAAATTAGTCATATTTTGAAAAATGTATTATTTTGCAATTGCAAAAAGTACATGGCCAGTATTCATACATTTGAATTACAAACAAATATAATAGTGATTTGTTTTTCATTATTATGATCAAACACGGCGCTGTCTAATAGTGACAATGTTGACTTGATTGAAGCATATTTTATTAATGATTGACCGATCGGGCGAGTGGTAAATACGGAAAACCCTAAATACGGAGCCAAAGGTCGCGAGTTAGATTCCACCCGAGACAAATATTTGTGAGCATGGACATGTCTATTTGTTCCATGTCTAGGTGTGAAATATCTTTAAATGTATATTTTAATAAGAATATTCTTATTTTATTTTCACTTTTTTGGAGGAACAACAGCTTAATTTAGTGGACATGGTTTACAAGGTAGTTTCGACGAAGCCAATTACAGCTCCTCACAGATAGGAGTACAATTAATAAAACAGAACAATGAACAAAAACACACAGCTATAACCTGTGATATCAACAAAATTCAGGCCACACCATTTATAATTGTTTAAGTATTTATGACTAATCAAGTTATTTGTCAAAAAACATTTGACTGATCCGCTGCCTCGCCACCACGCAAGTAGTGTTGAATAGTTCTAAGTCTATTTCTGCACATAATTTTTTAAAGTTGTTACTGGCATGCCACATGAAACTGTTTTGTCTGTAATTGGTTGAAGCGTGAGGAAGATCAATGAATATTTGATGAATATATAATGATCAATGAATTATTTCTGTTGTCGAGAAAATTATAGATGCCCATATCCCTTTCATTAACTGCTCTAACAAAGTGAACTATCCTAGATGGTACTCTGCTGCACTCATTAAATGCATAAAGGAAAAAAAACAAGTTTCATACTAAACACAAAAATATGGTAATCGTGCCGACTGGGAAACATTTAAACGCCTTCGTGACAGAGTGAAACGACTTCAGCAATCCTGCTTCGACCGATATATTTTAAAAGTTGAAGGTACAATCGAAAAGTGCCCAAAATATTTTTGGACGTTTATAAAAGATAGAGCTAATACCTAACAGTCTCACGTACGGTGACGCTCACGTTAACACTGGTCATGACATTTGTAATGCCTTTTCTTCTTAATTCAACGTTTAATGCTCCGTCTAGCTCTCAACGCAAATCCTTTATTTCAACTTCCTCACCATTATCTGTTTCTGATATTCACACTATCCACGTTTCAGTAGAGAACGTTCGTAACCTGATCAAGGCTCTCGATCCATTTAAATCAGCTGGTCCAGACCGGATACCAGCCACTTTTCTTATTAATACTGCAGATTCGATTCCTGTTCCCATCTCACTCCTTTTTCAACGCTCGCTGCGCGAAGGTATAGTACCACCTATATGGAAATCTGGGTTTGTAACTCCAGTGCATAAAAAAGGTTCTACAACTGATATACTTAATTATAGACCTATCTTTCAGTTGTGTATAATAGCTAAAGTTTTTGAGAGACTGATTTATAACCAACTTTATCCAGCAATTTCCAATTCGTTCAGCCCTACCCAGCACGGTTTTCTTAAAGGAAGATCAACTACCTCTAATCTCATTCTTCTTAATGATTTTATTACAGAAGTTATGAATGCTAATGGTCAAGTTAACGTAAGATACACAGAGTACAGCAAATGTTTCGATAGAATCGACCACAAGCGGCTGTTATTGAAATTAATAATTATTGGTGTCAGAGGCGATCTGTTGAGATGGTTTACATCATATATAGATAGGAGATCGCAAGCCGTAGTGGTAAGTAATTATATACCCAGCTGGGTTGACGTACCCAGTGGTGTTCCGCAGGGGTCCTTGCTAGGCCCACTCTTATTTATTATTTTCATCAGTGACATTGATAGTTGTTTTAACTACTCTCGTGTTTTGTGTTTTGCGGATGACATGAAAATATTTGGCAAAATTAGACTTGTGTAGCTTAGAGCAATACTGCTCGGAAAATAACTTAGATTTAAATTCTTTTAAATGTTCTGTTGTCACTTTCACCCGTAAGCATAGCATGATTAACTATACATACTTATTACAAGACGTGCCACTCCAGCGTCTCACATCGATCAGGGATCTTGGTGTGCATCACGATTAGAAGATGATATTTGATGTCCATATCAATAGTATTGTGGCGAGAGCTTCACGAGTTCTTGGGTTTCTAATGCGCAACTCGTCTTATTTCAAAAGTGCAAAAACTTTAAAAATACTTTATTGCACTTTCGTTCGCAGCATTTTAGAGTATGCTTCACAGATCTGGAGTCCTCGATATTTTACTTACATTTCTTATATCGAAAACATACAAAAGAAGTTTATCAAATTTTTATGTCGTAAGCTAGCTATCCCCTATAATAGTGAACTTTACCTCCAGTTATGTAAACAATATCATCTGCTGCCACTGCAAGGGCGACGTGATATTGCATTGTCTTTTTACAGAAAATAGTCTTGGGTTTAATCGATTGTCCTGATCTCTTGGCTAATGTAAAGTTAAATGTTCCCTCTAGATCCCTTAGACTTTCGCCAACTTTGTTTACACCTATCGTATCAAGTAATTATAGGTAGAATACATATCTGTGGCAAGCTTGCAACAATTTTAATAACATCTCCAGAACAGTCGACATTGATATATTTGATGACAGGGTGGATTGGACGCGGCGCGAATTGTCACGGAGATTCTTCGAATGAGTTCTTCTTCTTATTTATGTATACATGTATAATTTTTTTATCAGTTAAATTATAATTTTATAAACTAAGTGACCACGAATGTGTTTAAAATTTTGTTCACTCCATCGATCTATTAATTTAATTCTATTTGTGAGGATCTGTAATTGGCTTTTTGTTTTTATTTGTAAGTCTAGTATATAATAGTTTGCTGTTGATCTTCCTACAAAAAAAATACATTATACATTTCTAAACGAATAAGTAGGGACCATAAGCGATAATTCCGATAAAAGTTCAGAAGAATCAATCAAACTGGATGCAATTTTTAACAAAAACGAAATGTCAGCTATTTGACGTCGACGTTCAAGAGTAAGTAGGTGATGCTTTTTACATCATCATCAGCCCTTGTCTCTCCATTGCAGGATATAGGCCTCTTCCAAGGCTCGCTACCACACACGGTCCTCCGCCTTTCGCATCCAACTACCCCTGGTATGGTGCTTCAGGTCATCTGTCCGCCTGGCCGGGGGGCGTCCAACGCTTCGCTTTCCGGTACGAGGCCTCCATTCGAGAACTCGTCTACCCCATCGGTTATCAGTTCTACGGCAAATGTGACCGGCCCATTACCACTTCAGCTTGCTGATCGCTTCGGCTATGTCGACAACTTTAGTTCTTTGACGGATTTCAGCGTTTCTGATTTTATCCATCAAAGAAACACCGAGCATAGCCCGCTCCATAGCACGCTGAGCGACTTTAAATTTGTAGATCAGTCCTGCCGTGAGAGTCCATGTTTCGGCACCGAACGTCATTGTAGGTAGGATGCATTGGTTGAAGACTTTGGTCTTCAGACATTGTGGTAGTGGCGACGAGAACAGATGACGTGTGTGCTGCATTGGGAAGGTTTGCTTTTTACAATGCAAAAGATGTTCATCGGCATGAAATGTGACTTTCGTTCGATAACACAGGTAACGCATGAATTTCTTTTGTACCATTTCAATGCGGTCAATGTAAATAGCATATCTGGGATTCCAAATTTGTGATGCATATTCCAGGGTGCTACGTACCAAAGCGCAATACATAATTTTTAATGTTTTGGCCTGGGTTAAGTCTTTAGAACTTCGCATTAGAAACCCAAGCATTTTAGTAGCCTTGGACACAATACTATAATATTTATGTATGTCGGTCCTCTGGTACCCATAATACAAGCTTTGCTTAGTTTAGGACTAGATTGCGCTGTATGGGGTGTCTTAGGTATCACAGGTATTATTATTAATAACCATAGACCTAAAAATACTTTGCAGTGGTATCAGGAGACATATCATTTATTCATTGGTCCATACATTACGACGAAGTGGTAGTTTTAATCGTAAAAGAATTAGGCCAAGGACTGTGGGTGATGAACGAAGTTATAATTACTGCTGTGTTAGGCTATTTTGACGCATTTCCAAAAGCCTCCACAGTCAAAGCTGCTGAAAATACAGGCGTACATAAATCAACGATTAAAAGAATACCTACAAAACAATAAAACAAGCACAAATGTCAAATTGAACGCCGATCTGTATATGGCGTTGTATGGATGCACTTCCTAGACGCATCTCAGTCTTTCAGTATTTCCACGACGATGGTACACTCTTACCCTTCTAGTATCAGGCTTGAACCCAAATCGAGACTCAACACAAAATAAAATTTTATCCCATTGTTCCCGGGTCCATATAATGTGTTCCCTACACCATTCATTTCGACGAGCGCGATTCCCGTGACGTATCGGTGGGCACCTAATTGGCCGTCGTGCTCGTAGGCCATACTCATGCAGTCGATTTCGCACAGTTCGGTAGCTAACAACAACACCACTTGAATTTTGTAGCCTTAAACCTATCTCTCGGGCGGTTAACATAGGCTGGCGTCTTGCAGTCAGTTGTATGTATCGATCTTGCCGTGTGGTTGTACACCTTCCTCGACCTGGGTGCTGCTCAGCAGGATCTCCCGTGTTAGTGTAACACTGATGAAGACGGCAAATAACGCTTCTGTTGACACCAAAATACCGAGATACCTGAGATTGACTTCTTCCCGCTTGCAACATCCCTACAGCTCTTTGTATTTCATCTGCGTTTAAATGACGTCGCTCGATTACGTAAAAAATGTCTCAAAATCCAAATTTGTTCAAAACTTTTTTCAAATTATTGTTTAAATCATAAAATTGATACAGAATACTAAATTTTAATAAGCAAAGAAAACGCTATAAAATTCGAACAAATGCATTCGCTTTTGAATTTGTGAAAAAAAAAAACAAATGATACTCGACTTTTATACAACCAGCCAGTATGTCCTCTAGATCAAAAAAGGTTACTTAGGTATTACCTACTTGGTAAGAAATGATATAATAATTGATTAATAATTTGAAATAGTATGTGTTGCTTTGACTTTTTTGATGTGTGTAATTTAAATTGTATGGTATAAAAGGCAATCATAATGTGCATGAAATGCTGAAGGTAAATAATGTATTTAATTTGATAAGGATTAATATTGTATCGCATAAATTGCTTTCCAATTACTATATAATATGACACCTTTTTTTTAAACATAAAAATAGGTATAGTAAGCTATCCATAAAAGACAGACATATGCCATCGCAGACTTTTTTGTGTCCTATAAAAAGGAAACTATTCCTCCATACATTGTTTTGTTATATCACAAAGGGATTAGGCTGCGTTTTCGATGAAAGCTCGCAAGCGGCATGATTTTTTCTGACTTCTATAACAATAATCGTCATATTTAAACTAACTTGCACAAAATATTGATAAATTATACACATAAACCTTCCTCTTGAATCACTCTCTCCATTGGTGTCAACCATATGCAAATCCGTTTGGTAGTTTTTGCGTTTATCGCGTTCAGACAGACGATAGACAGACGCGGCGGGGGACTTTATTTTATACTAGCAACCCGTCCCGGCTTCGCACGGGTAGCAGAGCATATAAGCCGTAGTGTTTTTTCTGTATAGTTTCCTATCAGTATGTTGCGTCGGACATGTGGATTGGATTTAATTAGATTCAAATGTAACGTAAATTCATCCTACTTGGAGTATTACTAATGTATTTTATTTCCAAATCTATAAATATTTGAAAAAGTAAGGAATAAATACATAAAAACAAACTACAATAATTCTCTGTATACAACATTGGTAATTTCAGCCTAAACACGCCGGCCGGTGCGCGGCGGTCGCAGCGCCCAGTTTCTTGTCGCGCGATATTTATATTTCGCGATAGCTTCTAAGATATTGATTTAAATTGTGCTAGCGACCCGCCCCGGCTTCGCACGGGTAGCAGAGCATATACGCGGTAATGTTTTTTCTGTGGTAGTGTCATATCAGCTTGTTGCATCGAACATGTGGATTGGATTTAATTACCTTTAAATGTGACGTAAGTTCATCCTACTTGGAATATTTTTAAAGTATTTTATTTCCAATTCTATAAATATTTGAATAAGTAAATAATAAATACATATAACCTAACCTAACTACGCGTGTCGCGTCGTCCCGTAGGGCCACCCGGCTGGTCGCGCGATATTTATATTTCGCAATAGCTCCTAAGATATTAATTCAAATTGTATAGTGTAAAGGGCAATCATAATGTGCATAAAATACTGAAGATAAATAACGTATTTAATTTGATAAGGATTAATATTGTATGAATCCTTATCAAATTAAATTGATTTCCAATTACATCATCATATGACATTTTTTAAAACATAAAAATAGGTGTAGTAAGCTATCCATGAAAGATAGACATATGCCATCGCGGACTTTTCTTTAGTCCTATATAAGATACACAATTCCTCCATACATTATTTTATTATATCTCAAAAGGATTAGGCAGCGTTTTCGATGAAAGATCCCAACCGACTTGATTTTTTTCCGATTTCTTCAATAAATTTGCACTAAACATTAATAAATTATACACGTAAACCTTCCTCTTGAATCACTCCGTGCATTGGTACTAATAATATGCCAATCCGTTCGGTAATTTTTGAGTTAATCGCGGTCAGACTGACAGACAGACGCGGCGGGGGACTTTATTTTATAATATATATATAATTGTGTTGTAGATGTAGTGATACTATTTGGTAGGATTTGGTAAATATTCGAGTTCCCAAAATATGACTAAGCTCTGCTGCTCAGATTTTTTTGATCCCACACAATGATTTGTTTCTTATAGAAAACTCGAGTTAAAGATGCAAAAAAAAAAATTAAAAATAATCTCTTTTTGGGCTAAAATCATACTTGACCAAAAGAGCAGTACCCCGTGGTCCCATTGAGTTCACCCATTAACGGATTCACAGGGATTTTTTCCCCATGGTCCCATTACCTAGTGATGGAATTAAAATCATATTTTTATCGTAAGTAATTATATAGTTGTATTAATTTCATTGTTATGAACAACAGGAATAATAGTGTCAAAGGAATTAATATAAGGATTCGGCTGGAATATGGTGACTATATATATATATACTAGCGACCCGCCCCGGCTTCGCACGGGTGCAATGCTGATACTAAATACACTACAGAAAAACTGTGAACGTTGTATATAAAACATATGGGCCCGCTCCGGCTTCGCACGGGTATAAAATATATAGCCTATGTGATTAAAATCGATTCAGTAGTTTTGATTTATTCATTACTGCCCGTGGCCCGCACGCGTTAAATTTGGAGTAAAACAATCCCCCTTTCCCTATACCATGAAGATTTCCTGCTATCTTTGGAATATCTAAACTCATACACTACATTTTTATTTATTTACTTTTTACATTTTTAACTATTTATTTTATTTTTACAACATATTACAGAATGTCTTTATAAACAACGTTCACAGCTTTCTTGATAATAATAAATAATAATAATAAATCGCAGGGTCAAACCTTCAACGTTGCAGGCTTAGATTTGAGCGTTGACTGTTTTTCACATGGACAACTGTATGTCGCTCTTTCAAGAGTGACCTCCAGAGAAAACATGTTTGTATTGTCTAATGACAAGAAAGCTGTGAACGTTGTTTATAAAGACATTCTGTAATATGTTGTAAAAATAAAATAAATAGTTAAAAATGTAAAAAGTAAATAAGTAAAAATGTAGTGTATAAATTTAGATATTCCAAAGATAGCAGGAAATCTTCATGGTATAGGGAAAGGGGGATTGTTTTACTCCAAATTTAACGCGTGCGGGCCACGGGCAGTAATGAATAAATCAAAACTACTGAATCGATTTTAATCACATAGGCTATATATTTTATACCCGTGCGAAGCCGGAGCGGGCCGCTATGTTTTTATATACAACGTTCACAGTTTTTCTGTAGTGTATTTAGTATCAGCATTGCACCCGTGCGAAGCCGGGGCGGGTCACTAGTAGATCTATATTAAATGAACAATGTATTCAAGGTATTTAATTGGTTAAGGATTAATGCTGTATTGGTTAAAATCGCTTCGAAAATTAGCCATTATTTGTCGTAAAAAATAAATGACAAAAAAAAGTTATTGTGGGTTATCCATAAGAGATAGACATATACCATCACGGACTTTTCTGTAGACCTTTTCAATGTGTACAATACTTAGTACATTATTTTGATAAAACTCGTAGGGTTCAGCCTGCGTTTGCAATGTAAGCGGAAAAAATGTAATTATTTACGACATCACATTAGAAACCTCAAAAATAACAGTACTTCTCCACTATTTAATGGATGTTATTATAAATATAAACCTTCCTCTTGAATCACTCTATCTATTAAAAAAAACCGCATCAAAATCCGTTGCGTAGTTTCAAAGATTTAAGCATACAAAGGGACATAGGGACAGAGAAAGCGACTTTGTTTTATACTATGTAGTGATATAACATTGCATGTTTATTTTCATGGCATAAATTAGAAAGTGTAATAATAAGATTAACTCAGGCAGCTAGGATCAAGGCATTTCTGAGGAAAAATATGTTTATCATTTGTAAATTTTAACACATTTGTCAACCTAATTATTGCCCTTGTTGATCATGACCATGAAATTGGGTATTTGACTACTATTGAATGCATTATATTTATCAAGAAAATATAAAAATACTCTTTATATGATAACAAAATGTATAAAAAAAGTTATTTTCGAGTGGAGAATATGGAAATTATAAGCTTTTATTTTATCTTTGTCTCTTTCTTGCAAAAAGATATTTAACATAATTTTAAATGACTTGACGTCACACATAAGCAGCGGTGGATAATATAGCATAAAGCATTATTTAAGCACAACGGATTTAGCATATTATATTGGTTGCCTCTTGGTGCTATTAAATAGCGCGACGCGATCCCACAGTCCTGCCTTACCGATAGAACGATGCGATCAGCACAACGAAGCACGTCCTACAACGAACGCGATCGCGTGCTGACTGATTAGCGCAGCTGACGGTCGACAGCATGTGACCGCCGCCCAACGCAACGAACGAACGAGGCGCGATCGCGTGCTGAGTGCTGCAGCAGACTAAACAGTCGTGGTAGATATTCTCGCGCTAAGCATTCCCGCGTGTTATGCTATAGCATTGCATATAAATAAACATGCTGAAATAATATAGTTTATTGTCTAAAGCATGTTTTTAAAATATAGCTGATTTTTACACCACTGCACATAAGTACGCCGTGTGGTGTTGCCTTCTCTAACAGGGCATTTTAAATATTCATAACTTTTTAAATAATGATTTACTTTTGTAAAGTATTCCACTGTTATGATATATTTAGAAAGCTCATTAATATAATTTTTTTTCAAATAGTCAAGTAGCCTATTATAACGAACAATGACGTACGTATTACTTTCGATATAAAAATATTTCAATTCCGTTCCTAGGTCATAAGACCACAGGAAAAAGGTTCTCTGTGAATATGTTGATTAGTCAACTCGAATAAGGTAAAGGCTGTTTCATGTCAGACGCACAGTGACGGCTAATCTATTGACAGCAAGAGGGTAGTGATTGGGTGAACTGTTGAATAAAACGAATCATGGGTATTTCCCAATCGTAACGATTACGCAAGAACGATTCATACGCGTTGTTTTTGGAAGTGCTAAAATCAAAACATATCGGTTTATAGACCTAATAAATGTCGTTATCGGTGGCATCTGTAAAATGTAAATAATTATTATACTGCACGCTATCATAAAATTCATCCTACCTAGTAGTAGGTAGTAATTAAAAAATATAATACACATTGATCATAACGCATTTGCTAGTCTATGCAATTTTAAAAATTAATATGGATGGTAAGAGACCTCCATTTTCAAGCCTAAATCTTTATAATATGAATTCCGTTGACCTCATGATGGCAAAATCAATACAAAAATGAATACAAACTTTCCATAAAAATATGATTTTAATTACATCACTAGCTAATGGGTCAACTCAATGGGACCACGGGGAAGTGCTCGACCAAAAAACGAATTATGCCAATTTACTTTTTATCAAAAAAAGAGGGAAAGCTCCAAAAGAAAGTTTTGTTGTATCACTTACGGTTTAACATGTTAACATAGTCATATTTAAATAATCTACTTTGTATAACATAAACCCAATACTCAACCTGAATATCGGTGAGCTGATTTATTGTTTCCTAAAAGTATTAGTAGTGTTTATTCATTGGCCAATTTGTTGACATCTCTAAGATGTAATATATAAAATTAACTTGGTGATGTGGTATCTCACTTGTCGATGAGGTCAGCGACGTCAGTTGGAGTGACGCGCGTACGGTTTCGCAGGACAAACCACTTCATGGCCATCTTGACGGGCGTGGTAAGGCATGCAGTGAAAAGATCAGCGGGCAACTCGGGGTTCATGGGCAAACTTTGACCGGTGGCGCATGCGCCTAGCTGTAGGCAGTTGCGGTATGACACGGGTGACGGGGTGCCCATGCTCCCCTCTTCCACCTTTGAGTTCGCCTACGAAAAAAACGTGAGGTGCAGCACATTTATCAGTGGGTGTATGGAATACATCTGTGAACGTGCGCATGACAGTTACCTCGAACTCGCGCTCATGCTGCTCGGCGAAGTGTTTGAACTTGTCGACGATGACACCGGCGTTGGAGCAGTCATATACGTAGAGCGAAGGTGCACCCATCCATGTCTGTAGATCGTACATGGACAGTGGGATGTACTGTGTATAAGCCTGCAATGTACACAATGCTGTCTTATGATACTGCATTAGCAATATGGTTTATTTATTACATATCCATTTCATAACAACTTAGTCATTTTATCATGAAAATTTCTAAACTTTTAAAGCGATTGCAACATCAAGACCCAACCTCTCACTCATAGTTTTAACATTTTCAATTATCTGTCATTTGTAACAGATATCAAAGCTCTTTTAGTTTTTGTAGATTCACAACAATAACTGCAACAATCATTTTTAACATGATTGATGACAAATAAGATAAAAAAAATATTATTGAAACCACAAAAAGGAAATCAAAGAGCTAAGTAAGTCCGCACACAAATATTATATAAAAAATTAGCAACTATAACACATGTGGATAGAAACGCCTGGTTAAATTGTTGATTTGTTAATAACCAATTAAACGTTGATTTTGTTAAGTTAAACGTTTGTTAACTTTAAGTGAGTTAATAATTTGATTGATTGATTCAATCAGTAATTTGCTATTACATTCAGATGCATTGCCAGAGTTATAGAGCTGTCTTTTTCCAGCCAATCGATGTTTCTCAAATTAGAAAACTTGAATCTGGATTGTCATGTGATTAGACTATTAATCATAATCAATGATATCATATTACACCTGAACCTGTTAACCTTTGTCAAACAAATGACTGACTTGAGAGGCGTTTCAGCATTTGGGTGTTAATATTTAAGAATTATAACATAATTAATTTTATCTGTAATATTAATAAACATGGAGTAATAACAGATAAACTTTTCATTGAATATGTACTGTAGCTTATCAAAATATATTAATAAACATAGTAAGGAAATATTATGTTTCTCCCATTTTTACTTCATACCAAGGTATAACTCAGTGTAATTAAATATATCTTTACTGTTTATTATATAGGTGACACTTAAAATTGGTGAAAAGGTGACAGAACTCTTTGTCAATCTTATCATATATATTGCATTCATTTAACATTTTTTTTTACAAATCGATAGCAAAAAGAAATTTGTTTAACGTCAACATGAATTTAACATGAGAACATTTTCGTGCAATAATTTTCTATTACTTCCGTTGCCATTTGAGCCAGCAAGAAAATTATAACAGACTTCGGTTAGCCTTTCATGATGAAGGTTTATTTCTTGCCACTGTTTATAAGTGGTTTAAATGAGTCCAAACGTGGTCGCACTAATCTGACTGACGATCTCCGTAAGGGACGTGCTTGTACGGCGACGACCGAGGGTAACTACAGTGCTATGCAGTTCATGAAAGATTAACAAGATAGTTACTTACCAACAGATATGAACAAGCTTAGACATCAATATGAGTCAAGTGCGAAATATCCATCATGAACATTTAAAGGTCAGGAAGCTTTGTACTCGGTGGATACCACATAATTTGACCGAAGCGCAAAAACTCCATTGTGTTAATTGGTGCCGCGAAACGATGGGATAATTGCCGGTGGTGAATCAAATGCTGTATGCGTTACATAGTTACAGGTGACGAAAGCTGAAGTTACTGTTACAATGCCGAAACCAAAAGAAAGTCTGCTCAGTGGATATTTCCTTTTGAGGAGTTGCCTATTATTAAATTGGTTAAATTGGTTCAATGCCAATAACTTATTATTAAATGCAAATAAAACAAATTGTTTAAAATTTACATTGCTTAATGTTAGGCAAGTTGATGTCAATTTGAGACTTGGTGGGGATTCATTAAGTTTGGTTAATGAAACTGTGTTCTTGGGCATTATTTTAGATGCAAATTTACAATGGAGTCCTCATGTTATGAGAGTGGCTGGTAACCTGAGCTCTGCTGTTTTTGCAATCAGGCAAATAAGAAGACTAACCGATGTGCCTACAGCGAGGCTGGTTTATTTTAGCTACTTTCATAGCATAATGTCATATGGCATTCTGCTCTGGGGAAAGGCCGCTGACATTCAAACCATATTTGTTCTGCAGAAAAGGGCTATTCAAGCTGTATATAAATTAAAATCTAGAGAGTGTGAAGGCTCACTTTAGAGAAAGCAACATTTTAACAGTCCCTTGTGCAGTACATTTATGAAAATATTTATGTACATAAAAACTTAAATGCTTTCTCTAAGGTGGGTGATAGCCACAACTTAAATACAAGAAATAAGCATATGTTATCGATTCCCAGGTTCAGACTCTCAAAAGTTAATAATTCTTTCATGGGAAATTGTATTCGTTTTTATAATGAAATTAAAGAAATGTTGAATTTAAATTCAAATCAATTTACAAAGAATGTTAAAGTCCAACTCATGAAAAAAGCTTACTATTGTATTAGCGAGTATTTAAATGATACATACGCATGGACATCATTGTAATAGTTATAAGCATATTAAAAAAAAATGAAACTAAGAAAAACATATATTTAAATAAAATAAACAGGGAGGAGTTTCTTGCCGGTTCTTCTCCTTCTAATTTTGGAACCGGTACCTAATTACGTAATCAATTCATTTTGATGTTCAATAAGTGTGTGTAAACATCTTATATTAAATAAAAACTTTTTGATTTTGATTTTTGATTGATTAAAGTAAAACAAGGTTGAAGCGTTGAAACAATATGGTGGCCTGTTTCTTCGGAATGACAGGTCATTGTGCACCAATTGTTTTAGAAGATAAAAAAACAGTAACTGCAGACGGGTATACTAACAATTATTTGCCTTTTGTTTTGGAAAAAGTTTGGGGAAAACAACCTAGCAGGATTCTTCTTTATCATGATAATGCCTCACTACATACAGCTAGCCAAACTTAACTATTTGGGGACGTTAGGTATAGAAATATGGCTCACCCGCCTTACAGCCCCGATCTCGCACTATGCGATTTTTAAATGACTTCAAAAAAGAAGGAGGTTTCTTGATTCGACCGTACATGTTTTTTTTTTTATGTGTGTTCAGGGATAACTTCGTTGTTTATGAACCAAATTGGATGATTTTTTTTTGTGGAAGGGAGATGTCTCTGGAGTGGTACCATGATAAAGAAACCAGGATCTGATGATGGTATCCCAGAGAAATCGAGAGCAACCTTCGAAAATCTTATTTTAAAGTATCGTATTTTATTTCCTAAAATAAAAGAAAAACTTCAAATGTGGTTTAAGGATGCCGAGCAATCAGTGGCTGCATATGAAAAGGGCGTCGAAGCGACCCCGTGCGAGTGGGCAAAGTGTTTCTCTCAGTGGTTCCATTGAATGCAGCGATGTATTGATCTCAACGGACACTATTCTCAAGACTATAATAATAAAAATAACTTGCTAGTTTGCTCGTTTTTTATTGTCTAAGGACTTTTAGATTGACCCACGTATGAGTAATATGAAATAAAATACGCAATATATTAGGGGGAGGTGGGGCACATTGATGCATAAAAATTCAACATCTTTTTTAATGTACGAAAAGCATCATATTTGAATATTGATTTTGACGTGTGCATTGGCTACTTTGTCAGCTTACATTTTGGTTACAAAATAGCCGCATAAGGTGATTAGTTATAGAGATATACTGATTTTAATAAAAAATCGTTTTTGCATCATTCTACCCCACCTGAGGGGTACTTTGATACATAGGATGGGGCAGTTTGATGCTTATTTAAAATCGAAGGGAACTGCAATATATACCGCAATCAAAATTGTTTTATTACTTAAAATTAACAAATAAAAACCATTTTATTGATTGAGATCACAAAATACACTATATTAAGCGTGTAAACATTATTTACAATCAGTCATAAATTTCTTAAAGAAAATAAACTAGATAATATTGTCATCATAGAGCTAGACTTTGTACTTTTTTAATTAAATATCTAATTATTTATATACCTAATGAGTAATCAGACTTTAAAATTGAACATTGTTAATGAAAATATACAGAACAACACCAAGTTTTATAATCTTTCACATATTTCACAAAAACAATGATAAAAACACTTATATAAACAAAACGAAACGTTTCCTTATCTCGTAACAATGCCTATTGGACATTATATCCAGTTAAATCTACTGAAAATGAATAAAGTGACGATGTTCGAGATGTGCCTTTGGAGAAAGTTGGTTTTGGTAATTGTAAAACTACATCTTTAACATCTACGCTTGCTTTGTCTTCCACGATTGGAAATACGAACTTAGAAGACCCTGCTTTTTTTCTGAGGTATGATACTTGATAGTCTGTCATACCATACTTAAATACAACTTTGGCAACGTAGTAAATGACAGTTTTCTTCTTTTCGAATTTAATCAGCAAGAAATCTCCAATATTTATAGCTTCAGGGTTAACAGCTTCTTCATTTACTTCATCTTCCGATTCTGATGGCATTTCAATATCTTCACTGTCACTTGTCATTACGACTTCATCATGACTCGAATCGGAATCTATTTCTGGTGGCAAAGATGTTGATCCCTTTTTAATTTTAACTCCAGTAAATCCCAACAGCTTTTTCGCCGTTATCAATTCCTTTGCATGTTGTTTTGCTTTTTGTAATTCTTTTTTCCTGTCTTTTTCCTTGCGCAAGCTTTCTAGCCTATTTTTTTCTGGTGTTTCGGTGTATATTCTTGATCGTCCCTTTTCTCTTCCTTTCTTTTTTGGGACATTTTCAGTGACGGATTTTTTTTGGATAAGGTCTAACTGCTTCAGGAGAAATAATACTTTTTGATGAAGAAACATGAAGGGGATCGTCAGCATTAGACACCAACACTGGGTCGGCCTCAAAAATAGGAGTTTTATTTGGTTCTCTGTCAACAACCTCGTTATTTTCACTTGTTTCTATGTCTACGAAGTGTACATCTTGTTTTTCCGCGTTGTGTCTGTTATCGTCTGTCAAATCATGATAACCCGTGCTGAAAATGTCTATTGGTGCAAAGTCGTCATCGTTAAATACGAGTTTATTGATTGGCCATATTCCAGTCTTGGAAAAACCACCTGTGATGTTCTTTGGTGTAAATGATTCCAAATATGCTAATTTTGACAGTTCAGCAATGTTGTATATTGTCAAAGTTTTTCCAACATTTTGAATGTGCCAATCGTTAAAAGCAATCTTCAATTTGCCTTTGAATGGTCCGAACACACAGACATCAAGGGGTTGTAATTTGTGTGACGTGTGTGGTGGAAGACTTAAGTAAACAATACCATTGTCACGACAGTAGTTGACTGCTTCTATCGATATATGAGATTCGTGATTGTCACAAATGATTAGAATTGGGTTATCCATATTGCTCGAAGTAAGGCGTTGAATGTGTTTCAAAACTTGTATAAACAATTCTGCTGTTATCCAGCCGCTTCTGTTTGCCAATCCCAGGCTTCCATCAGGAGCACCATTTAGGAAGTGATTTTTGTAGTGAACTCTTGGAAAGACATAAACTGGAGGAAGAGAAGTACCAGTTGCAGTAATAATTCCACAGAAAGTTACAAGCTCCCCGCGTTCTGCAGAAACAATTTGTCCCACTTGTCTTTGTTTTTTTTCAGCAAAAACTTTAGGATTTGTAAGTACAGTGCTTATGCCTGTTTCGTCTAAGTTTATTATACGGTCAGGTGTAAAATTGTATCGTCTCATTAAGCGTTCGTAATTGTCATGAAATTGACCTACAGCAGTTTTATTAAAACCAAAACTTCTTGCTGCGCTTGTGTTCTCTGGTTTTCGGAGACTCAATTCTGGATTCCTTTTCCTAAAGCCAGCTGCCCAATCTTTTCCAGCGCATTTGTTTTCTTTCCACGATTTTGGATATTTACACCTAGAGGATTCTGCGTATTCGTATGCCAAAATCAAAAGCTGTTGAAATGTAAGACCGTAATGCATTTTACTGCAATTCAACAAATATTGAGTCAATGACTTTTCTTGTTCTCTTGAAAAAACTTGTGTAACAGTATACTTGGAACTATAGGTGTTTGATGAAGTTGCAGTAGCAGCGTGTAATATAGATAATTCAGCATGTGGTGTAGATGATGCTGCTTGTGCCATCTCCATGGATGGTGCTATTGGTGATGAAAATGGTGCGACTTGTGCTGAAGACGTTGTTGCTTGTGATGACGACGATGATGCTTTTAATGAAGACAGTGCTGCTTCTGACGAAGACCATGCTGTTTGTGATGAAGATGATGCTGCATGTTTAGGAAACGATGTTCTGGTTGCTTCGAAAATTTTTCTGGACTTCTCTATACGATGTTGTAGGGTTGCTGCTTTGATGCCATATTTGTCGGCCGCTTTGCGTATAGATAAAGTCTTCGACAGTACTTCACGTATAGCATCTTTTATGTTTTCTTCGTTAATATATTTTCTATCAGTCTTGGGTTTATAGTTACGGACCATTTTCTGAAAAAAATATAGTAAAACATTGTTATTTCTCTCGGGGCACTTTAATACACAAAAGGGGTAGATTGATACGTATCATTGTATCCCACACCTTACTGAATCAAAGTGCCCCAACGGACTTTTTTCACAAACAAATAATTTATTAAATTATTTATTGATATTGTACTCAAAAACGTATTTAAAAACACTTTTGAATATATTCACTTACCTTAGGTAACAGGAAATATAAAAAAATAACTAATCAGACGGTGCTGAGACACGATCACACTTCAGGTAAAATTTTAGTAGGCAGCAGCACGAACACGTTTGTATTCTTTGAGAGCCAACGGCGAACTGGCGGCGAGCGGCGTCACAACTGTCATTCTTGTGCCTGTCCTTGAGCGTTCTAGTGAGGTGCCAGACTGCCTAGCGTTTTTCGGTTTTTAAAAATAGGTGCTGTATAAATGTGCCCCGTGTATCTATGTGCCCCACCTCCCCCTACCTATTTCATGAAAAGTTTACTTTTTTCTTGTTCTTCATTTGTTAATACTATGGTGCAAAAAAAATTACATATATATAAGGTACAAATTAATTTATCATCTGACATCAACTTTTCAAGATGACTTTGGGCTATGATTGCCATTCTTTAGTATGTTCTAGTTTATGTGGTGTAAAATAACACAAAAGCGCTTCTTAGTACTGTCCATCAAAATGGTTGAAGAAGATACAAATGATTATTTTCTAATAAAACCTAGAAATACTCGCAAGTTTTAGTGCTAATATTACAGCGCCCCCTGGTAGGCCATAATCGCAAACCTTATCTACGAACCCGCTTTTAGGTGATATGTATATAACGCAAAAAACCACGTCAAAATCCTTCCAGTTGTTTTAGAGAAATATATCTATTGCAGACATTGCAGTATCCCCTGGTGGCCCATGACCTTAAACCTTATTTAAGAATTTGCTCTTAGGTATCAACCTATATAAAGCAAAAAACCGCGTAGAGATCCTCTCAGCGGTTTTAGAGAAACGTATTTATTGCAGCACCCCTGATGGCGCATAATCGCACAACTTATTTAATTTTCTACTCGTGATATCTATGTAATGCAAAAAACCGTATCAAAATCAGTCCAGACGTTTCGAAGATGCGCATCAACTGCAGGGCCACTGGTGGTTAATAGCCATAAAACTTATTAAAAAACCAAATTTTTGAGATGCTACCTATCTAAATACAAAATTTCATACAAATCATTTTATTTTTTGGTGTATTTAAGGCAAATTGTGGACACCTCTCTTACTTAAGTATAAAATATATAATTTATTATAAATGGCTTGATTTTGTTTTGAAATTCATATTAGTTAAAATATAACATACTCTATTAAACACCCATATCTCTCCTTGAATAGTGGGCTTGGGCACTCCATGTCCATTGTAATGGAATAAAACTCGCTCGTCCTTGGCATTCCTTCGCAGAGAGCAGCAAAGTTTCTTTACCTAGGTCATCAAAATACTCCTGATAATTAGTATGAAGAGTATGAACAACATTTAAATTTTACTTATATTTTATGAGTTATCAACAGTATGCATGTTGTGTTAATTAATTAATAATAGTAGATAATAACCACGTAGAGAAGATACTGATGTCATATAGCCCAACTACTTAACACATTTTGTTTTTGATTAAGAGTTGTTTGACGTTTTTTTCCTAATTAGCACAGTTGCGACACCTTTTTGAACTATGATTGTGATGACAGTTAAAACTTTTCAATCAAAATGATGCATACGCGTGAAAGGTTAATTCCTATTCTTGAGAGTGTATCAAGTATAACTTGGATTTTCAATACCTAAGTTAGACAAAATCTTCACTTCATATCCTTTTTAGGAATTTTGTGTTTTGAGAGTTACTAGATTTAAAATTTACTTACGTAGAACAGGTAAAAATGTTAAATAAAATATACTTTCAATATGAATATAAATCATTCTTGGCAGTGTAATAATCAGATTAGACAATGTTCATACAAAATGTCAGTAGAACAAATGCTAAAAAAAAATGTAAATTTGCCAAAGTTAGAGCATCAAAATATATTATATTTCTGTTATTTTAGATGGAATATCATCAAGCTAAATTATCAGTAGTAAAGTTCAGTAGTAACATAGTCCAGTTTACTTTTATCAGATTTCAATTGTTTAAATATTTGTTCAAATATCTTTTTTAAATAACCTATAAATGACGCGACGAAAGACCTCGCTGTGCGATTTTAATGTGCACGCAGTGCGATTTTAATAAGACTCTTAACCTAATAAAATGTTTATGACTTGCTTTGCCTCAGAGGCTCGAACATTTTAAACATAATAGCATTTAACCAAAAAACAAAATGTGATCTGGAGTTGAGCTATTTAAGTGTCACCTCTATATAGTTATTATTGTTATAGATTAATTAGAGTATGACCTCATCGCTGGTGGGGTCTAGAGATTGCTTGTAGCGTGCGCGGGGTTGCCAGCGTTCATATTGACTCTGCAACGCTTGTCCAATTGACTCCAAAGCTTTTGTCGGCGACAGCGACAGCGGGTCTACGGCAATACACCAATGAACATCTGGAGCACTGGCACTTACTACAAAACAAATAGAAACAAGAGCAGTACCGATCCAACACTCAAGACGTGCACAGGGTTGTGTTTTGACCACGTCAGGAGGATCCACACCCACATTTAGGCATAACACCAGTGCCACACAGTGTGTTTTGTACTGAAATCACAAACATGTCACTGATTAAAAGCCAATAATTAAAATATCTAAAGGAAAGAAATGGGGGAACTATAATATGTTCTCAGGTATTTCGAAAGGGATTATTTATACCCGAATTTTTTTAATTAAAACATAATTATGGATATTCTAAAGCTATGATAGTTGGTTTACAAAATTATAGTAACTATAGTAAGCATTGATATCATAGACAATGCTTTGAGAATTCTAATTTGAAATTATTCAAGTTAGGGTTTGGTATAGTTCCAATCAACCTTTATGGTGGATCCGAACATAGGCACAAGTTTGTCGGAGTACCCAGTTTTAGGTGTAGCGGGACGCAGTGGAGTGAGGGGTATACTACTGTATCTGTGCAAGCA
The DNA here is from genome assembly GCA_949709985.1 of Luffia ferchaultella. Lineage (NCBI taxonomy): Eukaryota > Metazoa > Arthropoda > Insecta > Lepidoptera > Psychidae > Luffia > Luffia ferchaultella. Next base: position 22,694,329 of record OX453250.1, on the reverse strand, counting down.
CGCTTACAGCGTTGTATTCTGAACAGCCATAAAGTTTGAGGCGAACTATAAATATGACATGTGGACATATAATAGGTGACCGACCAGGGTTCCTACTCATGACATATCTGGGTCATCTCATATTTATGAGCCTGTCCCATATCTTATATTTTGGTGGCAGAATAGTCTCATGTCATTGCTCGGCGATGAAATAAGCGTTAATACTACCCAAGGATGTCCTCAGGGAGGAGTACTTTCTCCACTACTCTGGAGCCTGGTAGTAAACTCGCTTATTAAGGATTTAAATGACAATGTATATCCTACGGTGGGTTATGCTGATGACATTGTTATACTGATCAACGGGAAGTTCTGCAGTACGGTTGCGGAAAGACTCCAGAACGCTCTACAAAGAGTCGAAAGATGGTGTGTGAGCAATAGTCTTTCTATCAACCCAAGAAAAACGGTGGTTGTGCCCTTTACAAGAAAGCAAAATCTGATAAGCTTGACAAGACCGATCCTGTATGGGGCACAATTACAATTTTCAGACTCGGTGAAATATCTAGGTATTACACTAGACAAACACCTCACCTGGAAAGATCAAGTAGACAGCATCGTTAGAAAGGCTTACAAATAATTTCTGAGCCTTTCTAACGATGCTGTCTACTTGATCTTTATTATTATTTCTGAGCCTAAGATCTGCCCATGGTAAAACCTCTGGATTAAAACCCAAAGTCCTATTCTGAATATATACCATGATCATCAGACCCATGCTCACATATGCAAGCATCGTTTGGTGGCCAAGAACAAAGCTAGTAACATGTAAACAATTACAAAAATTGCAACGACTAGCATGGTTATCAATAACGGGGGCTTTTCGTACAACCCCCACAAAAGCAATGGAAATACTTCTGTACCTGCCGGCTTTACACATTGTAATAGAGGCTAATGCAAGGATGGCCATAATAAGACTAAAGATGGTCATCTAAAATCAGATCGGTCTGAGCTGCCGCATATAAAGTATGACACAACTTCAGAAATGGAGGTAGTAATACATGCAGTCTCGGACAAAATACTACCGAAATATGTATTCCACAGAGGGTTCGATTATGCTTCCTGATCGTGATGATTGGAGGAGTGGCACTCCGAAAGCTCTTAAGGGTGGAATGCTCGGGTTCACGGATGGATCAAAAATGAACAAAGGCTCAGGTGCTGATTGTATACTGCCCAAACATGGATTTGGCAGTGTTGGAAAGCATGGGGCACTATCCAACTGTATATCAGACAGAGATACAAGCGATTATTATATGTGCAAGAGAATGCCTGGATAGAAATATTAAAAATTGTTCCATTTACTTACATTCTAAGGGACGGCCAAGCAGCAATCAAGGCTTTAAGCAGTACAAAAATTAACTCATCATTAACTCTCAATTGCCTGGAGAACCTGGAGGAACTGGCATCAAATAACAATGTAACATTGGTCTGGGTGCCAGGACATGAAGGAATCGAAGGGAATGAGAGGGCTGATGAATTAGCAAGGGAAGGATCTTCTAACCGTGTATGTGGTCCAGAACCATACCTTGGGCTTTCAACAAACACCATCAAAACAAAAATAGATGAGTGGACGAAGGAAGTCCAAAGTCAATTATGGAATGAAGCTCAAGGGCAAGTACATGCCGAAATGTTCCTAAAGGAGCACAAACCTGCTAAGGCTAGGCAACTTCTAGAACTAGACAGGAAGCAACTAAGATTGGTCACAGGAGCGCTGTCTGGGCGCTTCACCACCAACAGGCTCTTCGAACACATGAGACTCAGAGACAGCACTGTGTAGGGCATGTGGTATTACGGAGGAAACAATGCTACACATTCTCTGTGAATGTGATGCACTAGGGGCATCACATATGAATCATCTAGGGATATGCTATCCCAAACCGGATGAGATCTGCGACCTGCAAATTGGTCAAATCATACAATACATGAAATGCGTATTTGAGAATGACAATTAGTAGGGTCGAAGGATGGGGACACAATAGATCTAAATAGGTCGCAGTGTAGGGTAAGCCCACCCCAATCAAATAAGATATGTTTTGGTTTTGTCATGTATACCATAGAGACGCTTTTATGCATTGCGAAGTGCTGAGCGAATGGACAACACTTCACACATACATAAACTGTCAATGACCTTTTGGAAAATATAAATAATTGAAAAAGATGTATGAAGGAGTGAGACTGGAGTTGAGTTTCGTTAATATTTTCTGATTCATTAAAATACTAAAATTAATGTGCATACTTTTGCAGCTAAGCATTCAGCCTTCAACATTTTTGTGGAAATCATTCGACCAATGCATATAAAGTGGATTTGGTATTGAAAAAATAGTTGTTCTGAGAATGCCATTAAAGCGGGTAACTAAATGGCAGAAATTTGAGTGAACTTGTATACAATTTATAGATATCGTCAAAAATAACTAAATAGCTTTTCCTGTCTTTCTGTACTAATTCCCCCTGACCATGTTGTTCCATTTAATTCATTAATTAAGGTGATAACCTTGGACAATACGTAATTGCATATTTCTTTACAAAATATTTGGATATTATTTTACAATAACTTCTGAAAACAGAAAAACGCTATTACACTTAATTAAATTTCACTTGGAATGATTTAAGCGAGAAATATAACATTGAGTATGCGTATTCGTATCAGAGGTCACGCTGAGAAGATACGCAGTTGAGATAATCAGTCGACCTGATACGATCGAAGCGGCGGGCGGTGGCCCACCTTCTCTTTGATCCTCCAGCTATGTTCGACTCGGTCGGCACCCTTGATAAGTTCCAGATGTCGCGGCTTGTCAAAGGCGAGGGGCAGATCCCAGTCCGAAATCTCGCTGGGGGCCTCGCTGTCGCCCCCTGCACAGCTGCTTTCGTCTTTCAAGGCAACATACGGGGCCATTTCGGTCATCTTGGGTCAGTGGATTAATAAATTACAGTGTGTGCTGCACACTTACACAAAAACATTTTTAAAAATTCACGGAATAATCTACGCGTGCTAAAAAAATCACATGGACAGTTGAGATGAACATGAAGTATGAACCATGCATGCAGTCATGCAGTGCTACAGTGCTACACACTACTCTTTGCACACAACCCACAACAAAACATGGAATTCATTCGTTCATGAGGGACTTCGATTGATACTATTGATAGAAGGAATTGAATAGCATTGAATAAATCAATAATAAATCACTCAGGTTATGGTATTCAGCAGCGTTGCCAGAACGTTACTTTTGTAACATTTTCCGTTACTTTTACGTTACACGGCTTAAAACGTTACTTTTCGGAATTAAAAGTAAAATTGTAGTCTCATCGGAAAACTACGTGAAACGGAACGCAAACCAAACGAGTACTTTGCGTTTTAATGTTAACTGTGGTCTTGCACAGTTTAGACTATTCTTTGGTTTCGTCTTTGGATATACAGATGACAAGACCTGGACCAAACAAATTATTCGAGATATTGCTGCCTACATTTTGTCTTTTATCTCTTTTACACATTTGACACTTGAGTAACATCCATCACTTTCTTTTACAAAACGTAGGCAGCAGTATCTCACCAAAAAATATGTATAGAGTGTGACATGCCTGTGATTTTCTCTATCGCACTTAGGGATGCACAAAATATTTAATATCGATATTTATATCGATATAAATATCGAAAGCTGGAGAATATCGATATTCGATATATCGACCGTTTTAAGCCGATAATATCGATATATATCGATATAAAAAAAAAAAAATTTGCAATGCCTTCCGTACATGAAAAGTGAAAGCGGAAAAAATTTGAAATGTGGTTATTTCTCTGAAATACGGATACTTAGCAATGTCGTAAAAAACTTTCAGATAACAGTCTATTTGGACTACATTATAGATAATATCATAGATGTATTTTACAAAACTATTAAGCCATAGTGCACTCATTATGTTCATGTATTCGAGAAATATTTAGTAACAATTAAGTGGTAAAGACACGTCAGAAACAAGTAAAACACGAATATAGCTATAAAACATTATAAAGTTAAATAATAGGTGGTAGAAAACTAACAAGGCTATCAAAGAAAACTTTTTTATATGAACGTAAGGATTTGAGATAAATATAGAAGGTTAAATAGTATAAATGGTAAAGACATATTAAAACTGGTAAGGACAAGAAAAAGACAAAAAAAAACAAAAAGGACAGCACTTTTTCACTAAGTTTGTATAACACTTGCTGTGTTGATAAAACAACACACCTCAACCACTCACAGCTTCCACGGACAGGCATTACTTAGGGCACAATGGAAGTCTTGCGCGTCTTTCGTGGGCAAGGAGACTAACTAGAGTGAATAAGACATCTAAACATAGACTATTTTCTTTCAAAAGACGGTAAAGACAAGTTTCGCTCGTCAAACGTATATCTCCCTATATAAAGTTATAATTATTTAAAATTTGTTGTTTGATCTTACTTAATTATTAGTGCAGATTATCAAGTATAAGGAAATATTAATTTGATAGAGTTTTTTATAGATGTTTTTATATTGTCTGACTCACAAAATAAAAAAACGTGATCGCGTCCACCGGATAACGTGAAAACAAATGATTTAACGGAATATATAATTTATAAATTACGTATTTTAAAAACAATCATCTTAGGATTATTTAAAAACTAGTTATATACATACACATCTTGTAATAAAGAAATGAAATTTCCAGTGCATATTTTTCAAACAAGCTTAGTGCAACCCTGTTTTTTGTAGGTCGTAGAAATATCCGTCTTTTAGAGTAAAGTTTCGTTTAATAATAAATTTTGCAGTAAAATAGATTTTCTCTAAAGGTTTCTCGACATCAAATCTTATTTAACGATGCAAGACGTTTTTAATATGGATATATATATCGATATAAATATCGGAATCAGGTAAATATCGATGTTCGATATATCATACTTTTATATATCGATATAAATATCGATATTTCTATGCGTATAATATCGATAATATCGATATTTCGATATATCGTTGCATCCCTAATCGCACTGTATCCTGTGAGTCCTGGAGTCCTGTGACTGTATCGCTGATCGCACTGCTTGTTAGAATGAGGAAATAGAAAGAGCGAGTGAATTTGTGAGTTTTAGTTGGTTTTAGTCCGAGTAAAAGTGTTCTGTGGAGCCATTTTCTGTTTGCTGTGTCAAAAAATACAAAACAAGGGCAAAGACCTTTTTTACGTTGTTAATAGAATAGAACTAAGGTAAGTAGGTAGGTACCTACCAACCAAAGTACTAAGCACGCACAGTAAGGAAGGACATTCAATCACAGGGCTGCAAAAAAAAAAAACTGCATGGTGAGCTGGGGGAATTCCGGCAGGATTTTCAATGAGATTGACAGAGGGTTTCTATTTCGGTCAATTACTAAATGCCTATCAATTTTTCTATCAACTTTATATTACTTCTGTTTATTTAAGAAAAGAGCATGTGCTTTGTATCAATAAATCTCTGTAATATCGTTGGGTTCCATAAATACAAGTATCAAAAAAGTATATTTATTAATTTCTTGTACAAGGAGAATTCCGAAACATGCTGGTGTAATTCCGAATAACATTAAAAATATTCACAAAGGAGTTCTATTACATCTGAACTTAAAGTTCACATTTCTTTTTCAATCGCAATTACCCCTCTCACTAAAATACTGTTGCATTCCTTCAAAGAATAGCTACGCTTTCCGCTCTCCAATCGGAATTACCCCGAAAAAAAAATTGAATTTTTAAATTTTTTTTTGTACGGGGATGCTGCATGCGTCCAGTCAGTGATAGCTATTTACATCAGCTAAATCGGTGGGAACTGGGAACTTCATGATAGTTTCTAGATGAATGTTGCCATTATACAAATATCGCCGCATTTGGTAGAACTTTCAAAAATTCGGAATATACCCAACTTCGGAATTCCCCCAAGTCACCTTACGACATTTTAACATTTTCTTATAGATTTTGACCTCCCAAAAACAGGAAAAATATTCAAAACCTGTGTTCAAAACATTTCTATCACATACTAACATAGGTTTATATAGATATTAGTAACAACTCATGCATTACTTTGTTATACAGTATATCTCGTCTGAATGGCGCCTGTTCATTGATTTATCCAAAAGTAGTCTTATTAGCTTCGCTTCCAATGGGGTATTCTGTGCATATGGAAGAAAACTAAAATTGTGTAAAATTGCGATCACGTAAATAACAGTAATTGACTGTTTTTATTTTAGCATTTATTTTCTTTTACAGGATTACACTCGTCGATTTGATTAATCCTTATGTAACAATTATTCAAAAAACACTGAAATAATGGTCAGTATCTTAAATTACAATAAAATTGTGTATAATAATACTTAATGTATTAAAAGGTAAAAATTAAGAAAAAAGTTACTTGTGAAAATGTTACTTTTTGACCAGTCTTAGGTAACTTTTGTGGACAAGGCACTGACAACACTTTGCCAAGTTAAAAATGAATTCAAGGCTTGGATACACGAACTAGAGATCACGTTTTTGGTAACGCACGAGCGGTAACTCTCGTGACACAAAATTTCGGACAAATGTATAATATATATAATAGGGTACAATTATTACATAGTCAATTAATGATAAACCCATTAGAAATACCTAGTCCACTACATTGATGTAAGAATTTTTTTATTACAATAAAATTGTGTATAATAATACTTAATGTATTAAAAGGTAAAAATTAAGAAAAATGTTACTTGTGAAAATGTTACTTTTTGACCAGTCTTAGGTAACTTTTGTGGACAAGGCACTGACAACACTTTGCCAAGTTAAAAATGAATTCAAGGCTTGGATACACGAACTAGAGATCACGTTTTTGGTAACGCACGAGCGGTAACTCTCGTGACACAAAATTTCGGACAAATGTATAATATATATAATAGGGTACAATTATTACATAGTCAATTAATGATAAACCCATTAGAAATACCTAGTCCACTACATTGATGTAAGAATTTTTTTTTTCATTTGAAACTCTCAAAGCGGATTTCAGACAACTAATTTTTATATGAGTTAATTTATATTTTTAAAAATCTATATTTCGAAAAATAACAAAGCCTGATCAGATTAACGATGGTAACTTTTAAATTATGTCTACTCATAAGTCTTTAATATCATTGTATGGTATTATATAGTAAAATAAAAAGTTATGATCAATTATTTTACTTGGACAAGAAAAAAATTTGAAATGTACAATTTTATACGGCTTTACATGGGCCTTACCCATATGCCTTTAAAGATTTTCTAAACAGAAAAATAAAAAATTTGTTGAAGTCTTCAAAAACTAATTAAAAAGAAAAATATCTTAAAGCATGTTCAAATAGGTACCTTGTTTTATTTTGAATCAATGTAAAATTTTATGTGCACTTTTGATGAATATGCAGGCTTGGCATAGGTGCATTTCGTGGCAGGTTTTGGTACACCGCCACAAAGTGCTGGAATAATATCCCTCCACCGATAAGGAAATCCCTCACAAGAAAATTTCAAATTACGCCTTTATCTACAGACTATGTAAATTTTATTAGTGATTTTACAAATCTTTGATAATTCGGCATTACTATTCGACCTGAAGTTAAAACTTATCTGTTTAATTACATTATTTGAGTAAAAGTGTTATATTATTTTAGGTTTAAGTTCTAGGTACTGTAGGTAGATCTACAAAAGTCTAGTTTACATTCTTACTTATTTTACCCTAATTTTTATTCTGCGCCAAATGTTTCTTCTTTCAATAACTGATTGTGTCTATTCGAGTCCATAGTGCTTGAACGAGGTATTAACTCTGCAAACTTTGTTTTTATTTAGATTTTTTTTGGTTTTTTTTTACGGAACACAACACAATATTGCTATAACTGATTTCGATAATTCTTTCACTGTATGTACCTTAAGTTGGAGAATAGGTAGTGACCAAACACAAAAATGATCAAAATCGATTCAGAACTTTCGGAGATATTAGCGGCCAAACATACATCCCATTAAGTCCAAATATTTTAAGGAGTGATATTAGAACGCGCCGTGAACGATCATTGCATTGCGAAGCAATGGCATTATCTATCTTTTGTAGGCCACTAATTGCATACCCTAAGGAAAGTGTTCATCATCAGTTGAGCAATGGATGACCCCCATTATAAAAAAACGAGAAATATGAAGAGGAAAAATATGCGTCAGCGCAAATTATGGTTCCTGTAACGTAATTACGTGACGCGTAGTTTTCTTCCTCGGTTTCCTCGTAATAAATTCTAAATTCATCATAGTATTTTTCTCAGTGTAGCGGTACAATATTTTATGTTAGCCACACAAAAGAGGTGTAGAAAGAGATAGGCATCCGGTTACTTCCTTTTCGCATTTTTTTAAAATCACCAGTATAGATATGACCATGCTGATGTTATAGAGATGACTTTCCAGTTGTACGTAGTACTTATTAGTTCCATTGTCGGGGGTTAAAAAATAAAACATGAATCAGCGCCATCTACTAACGCAGTCAGAATTTTTTTTTTAAATCTTGTGGAAAATCTCATAAATCCACATTACATAATTATTTGATAGCTGATTCTCTAGGTAATAAATGTATAGAACGAGATAATAACATCATATAATCATTGTAAAAGCACCATGGGTCTGCTACATTTGAATGGTCAAGCTGATAAACAAATTCAATGCATTTAAAATATAGTTCATTTCATAATAATACATATTTTGAGCACAACAGAATCACATTTTAATGGCACTACACACTGTGCAGTCAGTACACTGGGTGCCTTCTGGCAAGCAGCTCGTGTGAAATGAATGTCTGCAGTTGTACACTATTAGGTTAGACGCATTGGATAAGTCTCTGACAATGATACGGCCTTGACACGCACCACAAAGAAAGTCATCTGTCACCGATATACCTTTCTGCTGATTGAGCACCAGCTTCTCATGCAAGTCAAAATAATTTCTTAGGGTGATTGCTTTACAAGCTTCTTGGACAGACAATTGTAAATGGTAATCGCACATCATTTTTGCCAATGATTCTTTCAAATCTTTGATCTCACAACCAGAGTTAATATTTTGTATCAACATTCTAGGGTCAACGTAATTTCCAATTCTTTTCAGTAATAGTGTGACATATTCAGGCCTATTCACTGTTTTTTGTATCAAGTCAGTCCAAAGTTCTTTGTCATTGTGCTCCTGACAGAAGTTGATGGCTTGATTTATATCATTTAACTGCTCTATGATGATCTGTAAAGCTTCTCTGGTGTTGCCGATACGCCCTAGTAAAAACACCATTTCTGGATAAAATTGCCATCCCTGGCAAATGTCCAAGGCTTCTTGTATTGGGTAATTGTCACTAGACTTCAAAAAAGGCAAAAGCTTGTCGGGTGCATATTTGGCATAAAGTTTAACAAGTTTTCCATGATACTTTCCAGTAGGTTCCACTTTGCTATATGCGTCTAGATACCTATAGAGGAAGATATCATTACTTTCTAATTGTTTTTCTACCTTCTCCACTGGAACTTTAGTATTGTCCAGTAGTATAGAGATAGTTTTATCACAATCAAGGGTCATGAGTTCCAATATCTTGTCATCTATTATATTATACATGTTGTGCTTCACAATTAGATTGAAAACATCCTTGTGTTGAAGTTTCAAGTACATTGTTAGAGCTTTGTCGTATTTCTTTTCATAACAATAAAGCACAGCCAGAGCCTCTAAGTATATGTTCTTGTCAACCTCAGTAGTCAGAAGATGTTCTATGACCGCCTTGATTACTACACTTGTTCTGTATAAATTAGAACTCCATTCTTGCACTAACTTTAAGAAACTCTGAGGATTAACTTTTAAATACTCATAGAATATGAGTTCATAAACATGAGCACTCAATGCATGCTCAAGTGTTTTGGGAATGTAAGTACTGATTGTTCGGAGTTGATTTACTTCTGCAAATTTTAGTACTTGGTTTTCCCATAGGATCTTATCATCTTTACATATTCTAGCACACAATACGGCAGCGTTTTCAAATTGATTATTAGAAAGCAAATGATCTAAATATTGCACTCCCACAGTGACAACAGAATGCTTGAATGTTTTCCCACCCACCTCTTCTAGTACACTGAGGGCCTTTTCATATCTTCCATGGTCCATAAGCCAATTAAGTCTATCATCAATGTCATAGGGACTAGCTATGACTATATCTTTTGGAGACACGATGAAGTACCGATTTTCTTCGATCAACATATCTAGATGATAGTCATTACAGGAATATTCTTCGTATCCCCTTATATTTAAGCTGTCAGTTGAGATCTCGGTGAATTCACATTCCTTATAGTCTGCTACAGCTAAAACAGGCCTCTGAGCTTTTCCCGTTTCTGAATCACATTCCTTGGGTACCCCAAGAAGCACTAATTGATCATCTAAGGGTCCTAAACCACTAATGTAGTAATCAGTCTGAAATGTAAAGACAGGATCTACTAAATACTCAGTCACATCACGAGTTTGCAGTTCTATCTGACTTCGTTTTCGGATGATACATATTCTGATAGTATCCACCCAACCTATCATCAGAGTTTTCTCTGTTGACCATAACAAATTACAGCGGTAATCTTCAATGGAATTTGATTTTTCCCATTGGATAAGTCCAAGAGAGCAGCGCGCAGTGAGGTCATATACCCGCACGCCTACTTCACTAGCCCAAGCTATGAACCTGTCATGCCAAGCCATTGCCTGGACATAGCCTTCACACTCACACAACACTGTGGTACGCAATCGATTAAGGAATGTTTTTTCATACAATGTTAATTTGTTGTCACCTGCAAAAGGTAAGATATTTTAATAAATTGTGCAAGCATCATTTCCAATCAACATTAAATATAGAATAATTTATATTTTAAAGTATGGGCAAGTGTTACTGGTCATTTGTATTTGTGATCTAACAATAATTTTTGAGCGTATCCGAGTACTAAAATATTTATAAGAAATTAAGTTGATACAGTTTGGCCAGTGAATTGTGGCATCTATTGACTATGTTTTGTTCTTTTTATGTACCAGTAGTACTATTACAAAAAAAAAAAAAAACAAAACAGTCATTGGTGCCACGATTTGTTAGCCAAACTCTATTAATAAACGCTTAGTACGAAATATAAAAATAATAAACATTTAATTCTACGTATCTGTTGAAATGGGTAAAATATAAAAATATTTTTCATTATTCGTACTCGGAAAGTACGCTTGAAGTTACCTGATCAGAGGGATGAAAGTAATTCTTTTGGTCCCTGGGAAACGATTTTCCCTGCTGTCAAATTAATTTTAAAAAAACAATGCCAGCCATGTGTAACAATCTACTATTGTGGCATTGGGAAAATATGGGCAAAATCGTCCACAGCATGTAGTGTCTTTTTCAAGCGTGCATTATTTGAACCTGGCTTCATGAGTGGCTTCATAGTGATGAGTGTTTTTTACATCATAAACCATACATTTGCACGACAAAAATTTTCAGCAACTGTACAATCATGCAGTTCCAGAACATCTAGTGGAAATTTTGAACCGAAAGGCATATTTTGTAGTGAAACTTAAATTTAATTTGATAAGAAATATCAAAGAAAATATGACCCAGAAAAATTATCCAGTGATCTATGACCACCTGCTACATGTGGCAAGAACAAGGCAGTGTTTTGCGATTACCTTAAGGTCAAACGACACCGCTGATTTCTATACAAAATTTATTTGACCAGAAGTAAAAAATTATCCATAGTCATATTATTATTAGAACAACAATTATATGACACACTTCATGTGTATCATATAATTGTTGTTAATTTAATAAAATATGTTCTTTCTAACACAAAACAATTCTAATTTTGGTTTTCAAAAAATCTTACTGACACATCTATACCTAAGTACTAAAATTACAAATAATTTGATTTTTTGATTAAAACCCAAATTCTTGGGCCCCAATTCTAAAGCCAACTCAATATGTATGTATGTATATATTATTTAACATGTTAAACGTCGTGGCACCCACAGGTGGGTGACAATAGACTACCCCATCGGGCCACGCGAAATTTAATAAAATGTCCAAAAATCATCGGTGGTTTTTTTAGTGTATATCGAAAGAATAGATAAAAATAGTATATTTAGATTTGGAAAAAACAAAAATTACTAAATATTTCGAGCAGAAATCGCTGTCACCCACCAGTAATTGTTGTGGCTCCACAGAGCAAAACTCAGTTTATCACGCTAAGGCGCCGCGCGGGTCACACTGTCACCCACATATTGAGACCTATTTTTCAAAAATATTTCATGGGTCGCAAAGTTTCAACTTATTGTGACATTTGTCCTGGTACACCATATCTTTGCCTAGACTGTTTTAATTTTTTGCATCGTTGATCTCTTGTAAAAGCCTAAGAATATGTTATATTATAATGCAATCATAAACTTTGCCAAATCTTTATTAACCTATATACGATCTTCTTTCAATATTTGTTTCTTTTGTTTCTAATTTGATTTGTTTATCTTTCTAGCAATCAATTTACGTGAAAAAAATATTGTAACCACACCTTCATAAGTATTTTTGCTACGATTTATTGCGAATTTCGAGTTTTCATTTTTAATGCATCTTTATTATAAATAAGTAGGTGTTGTATAAAAACTTAATTTCAGGAAGTCATAGTTTCTGAAATCAACTTTTTTTAGTTTTATTTCGTCTACGCTGTTGAAGTCTGATAAGAATTTCTATTCCAGTTAAAAAATGGTTGCTCTTAATTTTAATTTCAAATATTGCCATGTGCACTTTGTTCTTTGGATTCACGTCGATCTAGTTTGAAATAATTTTAGACAATTTACATAGGTATTTTGAAAAAACAATAGCTTAAAGTTAGCTATCGTTTGCGGTTACCGGTAGGTGACGCGGCGTGATGGAAGCATCTCGTCATCCACCAGTGGGTGACGTGGCCAGTACGGGGAACCCACTACTTTTCGCTCGGCGTTTAACGTGTTAAAAACATTTAATTTAAGAGTTGTCTAGTACCCTTAGTACGGGCTCTACCTAATTTGGGACTAGATGAGCATGTGTGAGATGTCCTAGTTATTACTATATCATTAATAAATCAATGGGAACAAAAATATAATAGTAAGGTTAATAAAAGGGGTATTTACCTGTAAGAAACCTTCGACCAGATCCTGATTTAAAATAGTATGGATCAAGGGCAATAGATTTTACAACTCTTCCGAGTAATAAGTTATGTGTGTTCTCTTGTGAATAGAGGCCATAAACCAAAACTTTGCCATCGTCAGAACAGCTTGCGATGTAATCTCCGTTTATGTCTACTGATATATTATTGACTGCAATCGCATGTGCTTGTAATTCTTTAACTGTCGCGTCATGGGATCCTATAGGTACAGTGTTTCCTTCATGATCCAGTAAATGTATTACTCCCCATTGAGTTCCTAGGCAGATAAACTTAGTGTGCACACAAATACAATTTACAGCATCTTTCTGAAGAATATTCTGGACATCATTCTCCATACGATCGTATTTCAATTTGGGTTCTTCATCAGAGGGCAAACTGTCACAGTTTTCTAAATGTAAAGTCATGGTTGCTTTTTTAAATATACAACTAAACGTAAACTTGCACAGTACATATTCGATCAAATAGTCTTTATTATATCATTTTCCTTATGTTGAAACAGGACAATTTAGCACAAAATCACAGAGGTTGGCTAGAAGATGGCTAAATAAATTAAATGAAAATAAATCGTGCTTCATGAAATGACAATAAATCGTAAGCCAGACACAGGACACACACACAGATTATGCTATAGATTATAGAAGATATGTGTAGAAGATACATGAGTCGTATAGACTATAGAATCAAGTCGGCCATCTGTTATTTTTGGTGAAAATAAGTTAGTTCCATGATGGTGACAATACAGATGAAAACTTTTAACGTATAGTTTACTTTACCATCAAAAATGGCCATTTTTCATAGAAAATTCAAAAACAAGTCAGAGCTCACTATCAAATCCGGCTATCTGTGAAGAATCAGTCAGAAATGTAGGAATCAAAAATGGTCTTCGTCGCCAGTCGACCAATCACAAGCGACCATTTCTCGCGCGTGTTAATGGCGGATCAGGTAATTTTCATAGATTGAATTGAGTGATTTTTAATTGATTTATTAGAATTAAATTGCGTTTAAGTTAATGAACTTACTGAAATTACAATCATGGATTGTAACCCCGCACTGGTGTCTAATCGGTAGGTACTCAAGAATACGTCACAGAGATCCCACAAACTGGAAAAGAAATGTTGCTAAGAGAATGTGGTAAGTACTGCAGTTAGGGTTGACAAGTTTTTAAATATTTTTAACAACACACTTATATTGTTTCCTCCTGTATGTTTGTATGTAATGGAATCTAAGAACGCGATTTTCACCCACTTCCACTGAAGCTATCAAGCTGAAATTTGGAAGACATATGTAACTTCGCTGACATAAAAATAACCTGATGTTGCTGCAAGGGTTGTCTCCACATAAGGACACTCCTCAACGGTTAATAGCACGAACACGAAATAAATGCGTTGCTTTTGGTCCACGCAATCAACTTAAAGTCCGTTTCACACAAACGCTGTAGTTACATGCGCATTCAGTTGTCATCGACTACCTGCGCGTAGCACGTGTTTTAGAGAGTGAAACAGACGATATTGTTTGTGTGTTAGCGCCACAGAACAATATATACTTCCCTACGGGAAGAAGAAATGTAACTCTATGGGGGGAAAAAACGACAAGAATAGCGCCAACTACTGGTTGCCCCTAGAACCATTTAATTGTCAGCAATCACAAACCTCATGCCTCTTACACTCCTACATCTAAACACACACACGCACACAGACACACTCATCTATGTTTCATGTAAAATTATTAGCCCCCACTGGCCCCCATACATAACTGATTAATCAGCTAAACTTGCAGTGTTACCATGTAGTAATGTGCAATAATATTTTCATGTATTTGAGGTAGAATTCCTATAGTTACAATTCTTACCTAGTTTAAGAGATACAGATCGCAAATTGATATTATATGTTATTTAGATGGATTATATGATTACGAATAATAATATCAGTACTGAATAACTATGAGAATTTTTAGTTATGTAATACACCGAATAAAATATTTTGTTATAATTTTACTAATAAAAAATCATTACTATCTTACTATATAGTTATGTAATGAAAAATTTATAAATAAAATTGTAACATATTCGTATGGTCAACCCTGTACATAAGATATTTTTCCAAAACAATAATTGTTGTGGGTTATGACGACTGCTTATCCTAGTGGGTAGCGACCCTGCCTACGAAGCTGGAGGTCCCAGGTCGGGTCAGTATTTATAAGATGAATATTAATACTGGTACCGGTAATACTGGTCTTGGTTGTTATATGTATGTGTTGCCTTCGTTTGGTACCTAAAACACAAACTAATGCTTAGATTACTTAGTTTGGGGCCAAGACGTTGTTGTGATGTAGACGTTATTATTATTACGATACTTACTTAAAACAATCGTTTTTGGAATTTTTATCTATTTGTATAAACACGATAATAAACACAAAAACTACTGAACCTATTTCGGTAAATATTTTTGTGATTTAGCAGTTATAATCAAAGGTCTAATATAATATACAATTTGATGATAAGGATGCAGAAATCAAACATCAGTGATGTAAAATCAAATAAATATATATATAGGTAGTTAATTATTATTTACAAAAATTTGTTTGTGTAGTTCTCTACATGTTTTGTAGTTGTGAGTAAAATATTTACACTAGATTTATTCATTACCTGTAAAACTTTAATATTATGACTAAAATATTGAGAGACAGAGCTGTGGCGACGCGCCAGCGACTAACAATAACATTGTAGCGGTCAGCGGCCATTTGTAGAATACCCGTCACTGTAACTCGCAGTCGCACCGTTCTTGCGTGAATTTATGTTTAACTTAGTAGGTAATCTCGAAAAATGTTGTACTTGTGCATTGTCCTGGTGGAACTTAGAAGATAATTTGTTTCTTCGTGAAATGCCGTAGTGTTTCCATAAATATTTTATGAAAACGGTTCACAAATCGAAATAACATTCGCTGTTGAGAGTTTTTCATTTCTGGAGGTAGAAAATGTGGATTACACCATAAGCATCCGAAAAAAATTAAGTCATTTTGTTAGACGATAAAAAACATTGACTGACTTATTGGCCGAGTGGTTAGAGACCTTAATCGCAGAACCAAAGGTCACGGATTCAACTCCCGGCCGAGCCTAATATTTGTGTGCATCAACATGTCTTTCTGTTTGGTGTCTGAGTGCAAAATATCTATGTATGTATATACTGCAAAGAATATTAAGAGTGTATATCAGTTGTCTAGTGCCCATAATACAAGCAAAAACTTGCTTACTTTGGAACTAGATGGCGCTGTTAAGATTAATTTCCATTCAACTTGAGTTCGTTAGATAGAGCAAAGTATTATGGAAACTGTCTTATTACTTGTATAATTCAATTTCGTTATAATACACTTATAATTTTTTAATTAATGTTTCATAAAAGTGACTGGGTAAGGGTAAGACCATATTTTCTAACGTACAGTTTTTATGATCAATTGGAAACATATTGGTATAATATGTTAATGTTTCTGCACATTATGCTTCGAATGGTTTATTAAAAGAAGGCAACCCTTTACAGTTAATACAAACTTTTTATCAAAATGACCTAAACTTCACATGCGCCATTTCGAAAAAAATCTTAATCAAGCAATCGTAAATCAGTGACTGGAAATCCATTTCAACTCTATACTCTTTATGGATTTGTTAATATGTCGTCATTTGGTCGTCAGGTTTCGTTCAGTCAATCACCTTTTTAAAAAATCAAAAGTACTAATTTAGTTTTTTTTTTTAAATTTTAACCATATTTTGGATATAATACAAAAAAGGTACCTATACTATAAAAAGTGAACCTATCGAATTAACCATTCCCAAATTTTTTAAATAAATTCTAATACATTTTTTTTAAAGAATATGCGATTTTAATTACAAAATAGGTAATTTATTTGATTAATGGGACCATAATCAACAGTTTAATTAAAGAGTTCGTACAAATATTTCACACAATGATTTTGTTAAATTCTTATTTAATTTGCTCACTGCACGCGCATAGTTTATGAATTGTTCCATATACATCGTTCATAGTCGAATAAAACACTTTTGTTACAGTCATTCATACATTCTGCTGCGATTATTTTGGGGAAAAATCTTGAAAACATAGGATAGTTGTGTTTCTGGTATCATTGGCAAATAATGTTGCTACAATAAAAAAGAAAAGTTGGCACACAGTAACTGGTATCACTACCCCTGGCCCCCGTAGGTATGTCCATGACCGCGGCGAACAAGTTGCCTGGGCCTGGTTAGCGCGAACACGTCTCCCTGTACTTAAGCGTACTAAGCGCCCTTTGCAATCTACAGAAAACAAATGATATACAATTTCTTTAAATCTTTTCAAAAATATCGGATTATAATAATTCACATAATGAAGGGCTACGTGGCAGCAAATAACAAAAGTTATAAAATTGATGTAGTTCAACTTTAGGTTAGGTTGTGTCAATGCGAGGAGCGAAGCGGAGCGGAGCGATGAGCCACTCAGAATTATCACGACCTTTTATTTTTTTATTTAAAAATATTTATTTTATTCAATTCGTCTTCGCCACAGACAAGTCAACCTTATAGACCACGCTTTGACAGGGAGTAGCATTCGCCAAGGCTATGTAGTGACACTACATAACTACGTCTCTTGTGAGCGGTCAGTTGGAAGTACGTCGGAAGCATGGAACTAATATGTACTACGTACAACTGGAATGAGCTCTACGAAGAAATTTCGAGGTCCTAGAAATTTGACCTTGAAAACGAATTAAAAAGATAAAAGTAACAAGGACGTTAGGGGGTGCCATATTCTCTCTTTCTGATTAGGGTGACAAAGTTACGTAAGATAAATAAGACCATAACAGGAACTTTTTAATTTTCAACTAAGATCGAACAAAACTCTCTAAGCCTATTTTAACCCGTGACACTAAAGTAAACTTTTTTAACATAAGTATAAAGATTTCTGTATGTCCGTGTCAATAACCTATGTCGTAATTTAGTAAATTAGAACCTTTAATTCGAACATGTGTCAAAATTGGTTTAGCAGGTTTCAAATTAAAATGCTACAAACATACATAAGTATAGTTATGGAGTGAAAAAACATACATGAATGATGGGAATCAATTTACATTCATTATTAACAAGTAATTTTAATATTTATAAGGGATCATAAACCACGAACGTAAGTACTGAAAATGAGGTCTCGCGTAGCCACCGCGTAGTACAACTCGCGATAACATCAAAAATACTAGTTGGATTTGTACGAAATACTGTTAAATCATCAAATTTATAAAAAGAAAATAAAATAAACGGCAGTAGCCCGACTCCTATCCACCTCGATAGAAAAGTAGAAGCAAGCAAACAGAAGTTCAAGAGAGCTAGACACTAAAAGCGGGCAACCCGCAGAAAATATGATCAATCAACGGAAGCTTCTCACCTCCAAAATAAATTGTGAAGCAGTTAGTAACTCTAAAAATCAAAGCTTCAAATATAGATATCTCAATCACCTTAGTAAATTAGCTGCATGTTTCCTTTATGTATAATACCCTTTTGAATACAAACCTCCCATTAATTACAAAAATAAAGCTACCTCGAATGTGATTCATAATTGGATGGCTGACCGCCTTTATTTACAAAATAGTTAAATCCAACAGAAGTAAACCTCCAAGCGCGACAAGTTGCGTAGGTACTTTTGCACGCCGAAGCCATTAGAACCATCATTCAGGAAATATCTCGTTGAAACGATCCCAATGAGCCTAAACACGTTATTAAAAAGGTCAAGGATTCTGTAGATAAATATCATCATCATCATCATCAGCCCATTGATATATATGTTTGACATATATTTCTCATATATATTGTCACACTTCACCGCCTTGAGCGCACGTGGGAACTTGAACACATAAGTTCGTACAGGCAACCAAGCTCCTTTCTTTCCCGAAAAAACCCAACAATCTCAAAAATTCCCAATCATTCGGCGGATAGAATGGATTTAAAAGACTCTAGGTACCGAAACATTATTTCTAGGGCCGAAATGTCTCAAAATTCAACGTTGGTGCGAGACCTAAGGATCTCAAATATTAATATGATGGCCTCCTTCCTTTCGATTGGCACCAGAGATACGGACAGATTCAATACCCCATCGAAATCACACACACAAGTCTCACAAATGCATATATGACGTCAAATTCATTACCCGTATGGTGTCAGATCTGTAACTAAAATGACGTCAGATATTATAACTAAATTATTTTCGTACTTTTACTAAAAACGTCTCTCTTTAAAACAATACATAGGTTTCCATCTTTCATATTCATTGAAATATCTGGCAACCTATTATTTCGGCCACATCATAGGCAAAAGAGGGCAAAAGGCAACTACCAAAGTATTATTATTAACTAATCTAAACATTATGGACACCTTAGTATTATGACGTCAAAAACTTCAACTTTGACAAATGTCAAAATTCCCCAAATTCTCGTTTCAGTTGCCAGCATAAAACCATAAATTAAGACTTTCGTTTTAAATATTAATAAAAATTTTAACAAATATGAAATATACCATAAAAAGCTTTAAAAATACTATTATCATCCGCATACCAAGATATATTAAAAACCAGAAGTCACAAAAAATAGAGTGTAAAATAGTGTATTACTATCTATTTCTATAAATATATATTAATAAAAATAAGTTTCCTAG
Organism: Luffia ferchaultella; assembly: GCA_949709985.1. NCBI lineage: Eukaryota > Metazoa > Arthropoda > Insecta > Lepidoptera > Psychidae > Luffia > Luffia ferchaultella. Next base: position 22,674,434 of record OX453250.1, on the reverse strand, counting down.
GAAAAATCTACAGATTTCGCTCTTCTCGCAATTATCGGAGGAGGACATTGAACAAAATTGTACGACAAAAATTTTTCAAAGAAAGTTATGGACCAATTTTCGATGTGCTACCATACTTAGCCACGCAAGCTCTTGCATTTTTTGACGCTAGTGTTTTCGTCTACCTTTATAACTTCTTGAAATAAGGCCGAATCTTACTTTCTAGGGTAGCTAATCTGATAATCATTAAATGAAAAGGGCACATGCTCGAGTCAGGGTTTTCGACCGTTTTTAAAATTTTATTTTTCCAACTTGTAGACAATCTACCAGTCTCGGAAGGTTTTTTATTTTTTCGATATTAATTATTCCGTTTTTGAAACAATCAACTTTTTGTCCGAAAAATAGGGAAATTTCGACTTTTTCACCGTTTTCGATTTCCCGATAAAGTTACGAACCGATTTTAGAAAATTTAGTATCTTACAATGCTCCGAAAGCTCTTGATTTTTTTGCCATCCTGTCTTTTATCTATCATCATAAATATTGGAAATATAGGCAAATTTATTAGACTCCTACACGAAAACGATCTAATAAACATATTCATTGTTACAAAAAGTTTTTATAAAAATAATGATTACGTATGCGTCTTCGTTTATTCTGACAAGCGGAAATATGTACTATGTATTTATGTAATATATAATATGTATGTAATATGTATTTAATATTGTGAACAAGATGAAAACAAATCAAAGTTACCAGCCGATTTTGTTATCTTTTATTGTAATAATTACTGTACTTACTCGAGATTGAACAAAATCTGTACCTACGTTATGGAGAAAAATTGACCTCATTTTCGGTTTCAACACACTAAAAAACATTAACAGTAGATCATTTTGTAGACCTGTGTTATATTAATATTTTGCTAATAGCTTGTCATCCTGCGTTGATGCTTTTTAGGTACGTTTCTTTTTCATTTATTATTAATTCTTGCTTAGTCGGATACCCAAATAAAGCTAAATTACGGTACCTAAATAATGTTTAAAAAGAAAAGAAAATAGATAGAAATAAAACTGCAAAAGAAAACAGAAATAAAGTTGTTTAGTAAAAATTCCGCAAAAACAAAGAATCGACTTTTTTGATTTGCTATAGCTTTAAATTAAAAGAACTGATTTCGATAATTCTTTCACAGTATCTACCCTAAGTTATAACATAGTGATTAAACACAAAAATTATTAAAATCGATTCAGAACTTTCAGAAATATTAACGGCCAAACGTGTATAAAGTCCTATTGAATTAAGTCAAAATATTTTAAAAAGTGATATTAGAACGCGATGTGAGCAATCATGGCATTGCTTCGCAATGCTACTATGTAACCTTTATAGGCAGTGGCCTAATTAGTGAATTACCTACTCTAAAAAAAAGTGTTCATCAATAGTCGAGCAATGGATGACCCCTATAATAAAAAACGAGAAATGGGAAGAGGAATAAAATATGCGTCTCTGACTTCGCCTCCGCTCGGCGACTGTGTACAACCAGCGGCGTGAAATAGCAGCTCGGATATGGAACGGCCAAAGTGGCGTATTAGATTAGCTGATTTCGATAATTCTTTCACTGTATCTACCCTATGTTGAAAAATAGTGACCAAATACAAAAATCATCAAAATGGATTCAGAACTTTCAGAAGAAGTGATATTAGAACACGACTTGAGATCATGCATTGCGAAGCAATGCCATTACCTAACTTTTGTAGGCTACTAATTACCTACCATAAGAAAAATGTTCAACAGTCGAGCAATGGATGACCCCCATAATAAAAAACGAGTAATATGAAGAGGAAAACATAATGCATCAGCGGAAATTATAGATCCTGTATCGTAATTATCATGACGCATACTTTTTTATTCCTCGGTTCCCTCATAATAAAATCTAAATTCACCATAGTACTTTTCCCAGTGTAGTGGTATATTTTATGCTAGCCACACAGAAGTGGGGTAGAAAGAGATAGTTAGGCACCCGGTTACTTCTCTTTCGCACTTTTTTTTTTTTAATCAGTTTACGTATGACCACGCTAATGTTAGAGAGAGCTCCTTCCAGTTGTACGTAGTACATAATAGTTCCATGGTCGGAAGCCATTAAATTATCAATTTTGAACGAGCCAATGAAAAGTAGCCGACCTCTCCCTGCACCCCGCCGCTTTTTGGCGATTTCGTTTTGTCGTCATACTGACGTTTATTAAAGCGTGGTCTTTAGGTTGACTGGTCTGTGGTCTTCGCCGACGGATACTTATATTTGGATTGGACATACGCAACCAGGCAAGGCGCGCTCGCGTCGTTTCCGGTGGCCGGTCGATTTGGCTCAGTCTGCCACCGCCCAACCGCGCCGACACAAATTAGGTCGTAGTGCATTCGTTTATCACCGCGCATCTGAAACTTAGTCCGTGTAGTGCTGTCCGCGCATATAATTTCGGAAACTATGAACTGTATAGTCATATATACTAACTCGAAACTAACAGACATAGTGCGTATGTACGCTTTGTGTAATGATAACACTCGAGAGGCCGAAAGGCGATATCGTGAAAAAAAAAACAGCAAAACAACATCCATATCATTTTCAACGGGTGCAGGCCTTACATCCACGTGATCCTGAACAGCGTATGAATTTTTGTACCTGGCTTCAAGATAACATCCAGGAAAACATTTTATGGGCCGAGAAGTCATTAGTTACTTGTGTCGGCATTTACACTCAACACAATGAGCATTGGTGGTTGTTGAAGTCGTTCTTCGCATTAGTTGGATGTCTATTAAATATGAACACCGAGTTATTTTATGCAATTATTTATTGAGGTGTAATACAAAATCCACACAACCAGCGCGGCCATCTTGATCAGAGAGAGAGGAGGGGCGAAAAGTTGCCATAGCAAAAGGCACAGAATATAACAGTTTCCTCCCCCTTTAAATAAAAACTAACAAACAATTAGATTCTCAAGTTACAGATAGACTTACAAATTCAATTTCACAACAGGTTTCTTTACTCTGCTACTCCTACGCAGAAGTACACTAGTATCTGAAGTTACATTAGTATCATTAAAATTAGCAGGTTCAACATTATCTGTAACAGTCTTAGAATTATCTATCAAATTATCATCATTAGATGAACTACTCGGGCTGCGGATTTCAGGGTTTGAAACACTAGTTGTATCAGGTATTTTTGGAATGACATCAGGATTTCCCTGTGAACTACTGGTCACCCTAGGAACATAATTAGAACAATAAGCATTAAAATCAGTTTGCACATCAATTTTATCACCTACATTTCTGATTTGGTCAATATGTCTTCGCCAAACCATACCATTGTCCATCTTTAGCTCATAATGTAACAAACCTAAAACCTTAGAAACAGTACCTAATTTCCACTTCTCCGGGCTAATGTAATTCCTAGCAATCACCCTATCCCCCACCTGTAACAATCTCACTCCGTCCTTGACAGTACCATAATTGGGAGACAGTTTAGAAAATTTAGAACCAACCTTGTAATTGAAAACTAAACCAGTAGGTGCTTTTCCTGTCACTGTATGAGGTGTGATTCTAAATTGAAATAAAATCTTATTCAAGTTTTCTTGCAAGGTATTTCTATTTCCCTGTAAACACCTTAATTTATTTTTTAACGTTTGCACATACCTTTCTGCTTGGCCATTCGTAGCTGGGTTGTAAGGCGCAGAACGTTTGTGTTTGATACCATGACGTTGTAAAAAGTTTTGAAACTTAGGATTTACAAATTGGGAACCATTATCACTAACAAGCACACTTGGATAACCAAAAGTAATGAAAACTTTTTCCAAAATCTCTATTGTAGCATCGGTATCAATCTTATTGAGAATATGTATCTCTGGCCACTTGGAAAAAGCATCCACTAAAATGAGAAAATAAACTCCCATGAATTTCCCAGCAAAATCAATGTGAACCCTTTGAAAAGGTTGTGATGGGTACTCCCAGCTATGCTGAGGAGCAACCGCAGATGGGTTTCTCTGATTTAGGCAGCACTGAACACAGTTCGAAACTAAATCTTTAATTTGCCTATCAACTCCAGGCCACCAGCAGTAACTTCTAGCTAAAGACAACATTCTAGTTATACCAAAATGAGCATCATGCAAATCATTTAAGATTGATTCCCTATACTTAGTAGGAATGAGTACCCTTGAACCCCTCATGATACAGTTATCTTGTAAGGTAAACTCTGACTGATCAATGCCAAATCTGTCAGCATGCGACAGGCGCTTGCCCTCGCGCAAACCTAGTAATAAGGGCTTCAAAGTCTCATCATCCTTGGTAGCCGCTGCTATCTGCTGACTAGTCACCGGCAAAACATTAAACTGCTGGATCTGGAACACATCAGCTTCTTCCAGTGGACATGGTTCTTCATCACGAAGAGGTAGACGCGACAGGGCGTCGGCGTTCGCATTAGACTTTGAATTTTTGTATTTTATGTCGTAATTAAAACCTTGAAGAAATATGGTATAATGCTGCATACGTGCAGCTGACAGATGTGGCAAAGCTTTTGATGGTGAGAAGATTTGAACAAGGGGCTTGTGGTCAGTAAAAAGTACGAATTTCCTACCATATAGATATTGGAAAAAACGCTTGACCCCAAAAACTATAGCATATGCATCCTTGTCGATCTGGGCCCATTTACGTTGTGTAGAGTTCAACGTCTGGGATGCATAATGTATAGGCCTTTCTGTACCATCGGGCATGACATGGGATAGGACAGCACCAACCCCAGTCGGTGATGCATCTGTCGCAAGAACAAGTGGCAAGTCAGGTGAGTAATGAGTAAGTATAGTATCTGAAGCCATTTGTTTTTTAATTATTTGTAAAGCTTTTTCACATTCAGCTGACCAACACCACTTCGTCCCCTGACGCAGTAGTTTATGTAAAGGCTCCAGAGTATCACTGAGATTAGGGAAAACCTACCATAGTAGTTCACCATCCCTAATAGTGCTTGCAACTCACTGACATTACTTGGCTTAAGAGCTTCTGTAACGGCTTTAATTTTGGAATCAGTTTTATGAATGCCTTTTTTACTAATTTTATATCCGCAATATTCAATTTCTTTTTTCATGAATTCCGATTTCTCCAAATTGAGATGTAGGCCGTACTCGGACAACCTAGCAAAAACCATCTCAAGTCGTTGCAGATGCTCTTCATCTGTAGGTGCCGTGATCCTAATATCATCAATAAAGCAGTGCACACCCGGAATTCCCTTAAGAATATTTTCAATTTTACGTTGCCATTTGGCAGGTGCGCAGTTCAGACCAAACATAAGGCGTGTACATTTGTATAACCCTTTATGTGTATTCAAAGTCAACAGGTGCTGATCTTCTTCTCTTACCTTCCAATTGAGGTATGCATTCCGCAAGTCAATTTTAGTAAAAGTATTCCCCCCCGCTAAGCCGTTGAACAATTCTTCAGACGTAGGTAACGGGTGCTCATCCACCACTAACTGCTGATTCAATGTCAGCTTGTAGTCACCGCATAGCCTAATCTTACCATTAGCTTTCACTACTGGTACCACAGGGGTAGCATACTCACTGTAATCTACTTTGACCAAAACCCCATCGTTGACCAGATTTTCAATTTCTTTTTCAACTCTGTCCCTAATTGCAAAAGGTACTGGTCTAGCACGAAAGAACACAGGCTTCGCATCCTTTTTTAAATGAAGTGACACAGGGTCGCCCTTAATTTCACCTACATTTTTGTTATCAAATAAGGTACTGTATTTTTTGAATAAGGACTGCAAGGTGGAGTGAGAATTGTTACCTGACTCTTTGTTAATACTATGTACAGCTGCAGACAAATTATCCCAGCTGAATGCTCGGATCCACTCACGGCCCAGGAGAGGTTTCTTGTTACCCATGACAACATATAACTTTAGATTGTTTCTTGTCTCGGATCCAATAGTAATTGTTTTTATGTAGCAGAAACCTAAAACATCAAGGTAATCATTAGAATAAGTACATAATTTTACATCACTTTTTTGCAAGGCTAAATCACTAAAGTTCTCATTGTAACATTGCTCATTGATTACAGAAACTGCTGATCCGCTATCAAACTCCATTTGCAATGGTTTACTGTTAGTATGCACTGTAATTAAAAACTGTTTGTTTCTGTCACTGTTAATGTTATTCACCATTTCAACCGCAACTGAATTAACCTTGTTTTGAAGTTTGAGGCACATTTTCTTCAAATGTCCAAGTTTATGGCAAAAATTACAAGAAGCAGACTTGAAAGAACACTGGTCAGCATAGTGGTTACCACCACAACGAAAACAGGACACTTTTTTCTTTCCCACAGCAGGTCCCGCCGCAGTATCAGACTTTGGTACATACGGCAGTGCAGGTTTCTTCACATGCAAGTTAGTATTAGTAGTTTTTTTCTTAGCATTGTTATATACAACGTGCACTCTTCCTTCCTCTAAGTTGTTGGAACGTGAGCTTTCCAGCCCTACCGCAATGTCAAAAGCGCTTTCCATGGTTAAGTTCCTGGTTTCCAGCAATCTGTCCTTTATCGTTTTATCTCGAATTCCACAAACAAATTGATTTCGTAACGCCGTGTTAAGGAAATTGCCAAAATTGCAACTAGCAGCCATTTTGCGCAATGCAGCCACAAACTCTTTCACAGATTCTCCTTCACTTTGTGTGCGATGGTGAAACTTATAATATTCAGCAATTTCCAGCGGTTCGGGATCTAGGTGTCCCACCAGCAACTTCACATTATCTTGGTAAGGTTTCTCCTCGGGTTTACCGGGCGAAACCAAATCGCACAACGTGTCGTAAAGCTCGGCACCAATATAGTGTAAAAAGTAAGTGTTCTTTTTCACACTATCCGTAACGTTGTACAATATTAACGCTCCTTCAAATCTTTGCACCCATCGCTGGAATTTGGTCTTTGTATTATAAACTTCAATGAAGTTGGGAGGAATGGCACGGGAAACGTTCCCCGCTCCGCTGCCGCCACCTCCATCATTAGTATCCGGCATCTTTGCAGATCGTGGGTTGACTGAATCCAACTAAAATCGTCGCCAGTGTTGAAGTCGTTCTTCGCATTAGTTGGATGTCTATTAAATATGAACACCGAGTTATTTTATGCAATTATTTATTGAGGTGTAATACAAAATCCACACAACCAGCGCGGCCATCTTGATCAGAGAGAGAGGAGGGGCGAAAAGTTGCCATAGCAAAAGGCACAGAATATAACAGTGGTCCTGACAAAATCCCTATGCCGTTCGAGAAGACTATTTCCAAGAGCGCTTCAGTGTAAACGTGTGGGCTGGTATAATAAACGATAAAATACTAGGTCCGTATTTTATCGAAGGTCGACTAACTGGGACTACATATCTAGAAATACTGCAAAATATTGTTTCTGGTATGTTAAAAGATGTACCACTAGCTAGTCTTCGTGGCTTAATTTTCCAGCATGATGGTGCAGCACCACCTTACGTTACTGTGGTGCGCGATTACCTGGTCTAACACGCAACTTTTTATCCGTAACCTTTCTATCGGCGTTGAGCTATAGCGGATTCGGCAACTTCTGTCAAATCAGTAACATGCACACTTTTATCCTTTCATGACAGCCAAAGGATAGGTAGCAGATTGAAACAGCTGAAGCGGATAACGAAATGTGACAAGTCAAAAAAATGTTTGTATGGTTTTTCAGATTGACACATTTATTTACGACCTCAAATATCGTCAAATATCTGTTCGACCTCGGCGTATAAAAGTGGCGTGTTACCGATTTTCATACTAAATTAGACCAAGAAAGCGTTGACAGTTAGCGGATTCGCGACTTCACCGCCAGAGCTATCCGCGGCAGATAAAGTGGTTTCGTGTTACGCATTTAGTGTTTCCGTGAAATAACAGCGCGGATAAGGTTCGGATAAAGTGGCGTGTTAGACCTGCTGAACAGTGAATTTGGTGATAGGTGGATAGGGCGCTGTGCAGCGGTTTTGATAGGCTGTAATTTTATAGATAAGTGTACGTGATTAGGAGTGTTTTTAAATTTAATTAAAACCGAGATTTTAATAATTTAATTGTTGATTTTTATTATTATTACTGATTACGTATTATTATTATTGATTATTGTTCTTAATCATTATTATTAAGTACGAATCAACTGTTTGCTTGTTACTGATTATGTTAAGTGTTGTTAGCTAATACCAATTTTTAAATACGCCAAAAATACACAACTACAAATACTTCTAAATTTATTAAGTATGAAGATGGGTATTTTTGTTGGTCCTACACCCGAACAAAGTATGAAGAAACATTGGTATCAAACAGATTTACTTCAGTAGGTATAAACCTAAATGTTTCGTTGCGGTCACGTCACGGTCATAACCGTGCGCGAATGCGCGGCCGCACGGCTCGCTGCTCAGCAGCTGTACGATAGCGTCGATATGACGCGGTGCACGTTCTGTGCGGTGCACATAATGAAATAGAAAATCTGGACTTTTATCACAATCAATAAAAAATATATTTTTCATCCAAAATATTTTTTTTATATTTTATTTGGGCTTAGAAGCTGATACTTAGTAACCCACATCAAGCTGGTAGAAGGTTGACAAAACAGCCTGTATATAAAAAAAATTAATGACTATAATAATTTGCCCCGAAGTACAATTCACAAAAATTGGAAAAAGCTGGTTTCATAGGGGTGCAAAAGGGTGCTAAAATCACTGGGTGTTTATGATGCTTTAAAAAGCTTATTAAGAGTTTGCACCAACAGGCTGATTTTCCCTTGAGCCGCAAATTAGAAATAATATCATACCTGTTGAATATTGATTGAGATCTACGTTTTAGTTTTTGTCGTCTATGTTTGAGAATGAGATTGGTGAGGTAGATTGATAATGAAAAAAGAGTTTGCTTTGTAAATCACAGTTGTAATGTATCTAATAAATAAAAGATAATTTTTGGAAACGTTGTTTATTATACACAAAAATAAAACATGGCGCTGCGGCATAATATAAAGTGAAAAAAAGTTATATGTAGAATATTTACGTAGTAAATTAAAAGTCTGTAGGTTAGGTATTACGAGTACAGTAATGATCACATCTAGTCCAATCCAGTAATTTGGACACAGTGCAGTACAGTGTGATCATAATTGAGCGCGTTTTCTGGTTATTCTGAGATCACATAGTTTCAATAAAAGTTAGTATCTGGATCTTACATATTAGTTAATAACACACATATTTATTTACTTAAACTAGTATCAAAAGTTGCAAGTGTAGGTATAGCACAAATATTTTGAGCATTATTAAGTGACGCTGGTACTTTGAATTTTAGGATAGTTTGTCTATTCGCGCTCTAACGTTCTTATTTATCAACTTTTTTTTTTTAAATGGCACAATGTAGATCTCTAGTATTGCAAGTAGGTACCATTTTGAAGCTGATTAGAGGAAACGGAGAGATTGAGGATTTCTTTATTTTCCGACGGAGTTTTTTAAAACTTGGCATGGAAGTCCGTGTCAATCTCTATTTTTGCAACTACCATTTCGGAGTTGATTGAAGTGAATGGACAAAATGGAGAAATTGAGAATTTCTTTATTTCCCAATAGATTTTTTGAAACTTGACAGAGGTTTCCTTGACTCTAGTTTTGTAAGCATAGTTTGTAAGTATCATTTTGGAGTTGATTGTAGGATTAGGACGCGAAGGTCGTATAATAATAAAACCAGAGCGGTACTCACCAACTTTTTACATTTGGCTTGTTTCCATTTGTTATTGAAACTCAGAAATTTGTATTTGATTTCTGTAGGTATAACCTATGAACAATTCCCAACTCATGATTGGGACTCGTCATTATTAATTGAACTATTCATTAATCAATTCATTTATAGGAAAAGAAACAATTTTTAAATTAAACATTAAATAAATTAAGAAAAATTACATTATTTACATCATTACAGATTGTGACATAAGCTTGTTGCACTTATGCCACTATTAATAACAACAATAAAATCAACAAATCTCCATTTGGTAATAGGAACATAACCAAATAAGCATACAAAATATTCTAAACAACCAGCTAAGTGTGAGCATATTAACATGCAGAAGGTTCCGTACTCACAATATGGGCAATACAAGACTTCAATGAACACTGAAATTTTGTGCATTGTAATAAATAATCAATATAAATAAATTAACTGGCATTTGTTGGAAGTTGGTACTGTCAGTAGACATCAAATCTCATTTACAACACTTTATTAAAACCAGCATGGACCTAATATGGCATTATAATTATGGCATTGAATTCTATAGTTCCATAAGTGCTAATGTGCTAGCTGCAGAGCCCGACAAATGGGACTATGAGAATCGCCTTAAAAGATATGATATAGGTACTAATGCTAATGACAGTCTTTAGCTCTGACGAAGAGTCATCTCTAATGAGGGGTCAACTCTTTGTTTATGGTTGTTGACTAATTGCAAATGAAATCATACAAAGTAAAACAAAATATTGCTGCTTGTTATGAATTGACTTAGAAGCTGTATGTAAATATACTAGCGCGCTGATCTTTAAGTTTCTAAAAAATATTTAACAAATCCTTTCCTGACTTGGGCTTTGCGCACCAACTGCGTTCTCCAGAAGCACACTGTTTCATTTCACTAAAAAAATTTCTTATGCTGTTTATTGCATAAATCGATTAAGAAATGCATTTTAAATGCAAGAGTAAAACACCCACGTGTCTATTTCAAATACTTCTTTTTCTTAAATAATTTGTTTCGTGACCTCGCTGTAAAAAAAAAATGGTTAATTAGTTTGAACACAAAAGCACGTGTGTGCCTACTCACGTGCTTTTGCATTTAAATAGGGAACAATCATTTGCTGGTCTAGACAGTTATTGTTCGCGACGGCGAGCACGAGGCCGAGCTGAGTGTTAAGTGCTTATGTACAGTGTTCAACCCTAGTCAAATACGATAGAATTAGTACAAACGTAACTAAAACCGGACATTCAGATTTGAGTGAGACGGTTTATAGACGGTTTTATCTTTTTCTTATTTACAGCCAAGGTTTACAGAAATATGATCCCAGTCGAGAACAAAGCGTTTTGCTTTCAACTTAATTCCAAACTGAATAATTCAGTAAATTTTGTTTCTAACGTGCAAGCTGTACAGTTAGTGCCAAAATTTTGATCGGTGTGAAATCGAGGTGGGTATTGTGGCAGTAGTTTAAGTGGGTGCCAATGGGTTAAGTGTGGACCCCGCACCTGCGCAAACCCGCCCTGTAAATGTTCAGAGCGATCAAGATGTTTGGTGCGGCTTGTAAGTACATGTTATTATCACATTACTATAGTGGCTCTAATGGTTTCACAATAAGACGCCGCCATGACATCGCGCTACGAGCATATTGAAAAAAAGTGGCTATTACATAGAAGGAAAAGAATTCTTAAATTAATGCAAATTGCATTGGTCCAAGAATATGCGGTATTTGTATATATTGAAAACTATATTTTCTTGATAACAGAATTCTTTTTTTCTGTGTATGAATGCTTTGTTTGCATACCAAAAAGACAAAATATAAAAGCTTTCGGGCTCTTACGTAGTTATTTACTTTTGATGCATGACATAGCCTATTCAGAGTTTTTCACTTCTCAGATCAAATAAAGCGATGTGTGTTGAGTTAATATATGTGTACGCCGAGCAGCGTGAAGAGACGGTGGCGGGTGATGTGCGTAGTGCGGACGTGTTTAGCCACAGTGCGCATCCCGTCGCTGTTATATGTCGCAGCTTCCGACAGTAGCCGGCCTCGCTGTCCATTTCGCGTCGCCTGCCGGTGTACCAGCATCGTGTACCGGGACATCTCTCGTGGGAACCTTCAAATACACACAATATGCTGTAATTATAAGTTACATGTAATAGAAGAATAGAATCATATTGAAAATATTATATTAATAAAAAAAAAAAATAGTTAAAAATGTATAGAACATATAAGTTGTCAATGGTTTTATGAGGAGCCTTTATGAGGAGTTCATAAACATATTTATACAAATATACTAAAGCTTTAAAATATATAAGTAGATACCTACAATAGAAGATAAACACGGCATTACTGCTTTCTAAATGAATTTCTAATAAACTCCGTTATCGCGGTGTTGTATCAGTTTCATGATTAATTTCGTGTGATCGCCAAGTGATCCCTCAGAGTAGTAATTTATTAAACTGCTATAACGTTGTATAAATACATTGAACATAACTTTAAAAAATCTTTCAGTTCGTCTCCATATAGGCCTTTTTGTTGTTGAGACTACAGGGACACATGAAATATTAAAATATACCAAATGACGATTTGAAAATATAATAAATTTTGTCGAAATAAATTTTCAGGCAAGACAATTTTTTGGCTAAAAAAATAAGAAATTGATAAGAAGTGTAAAACTTTTTTGTTTAGGGAGTAATAAATGGATGTTCACCAATTCGAATTTATTACCAAATTCTCGTTAATGTTTTCTAGATGTCTATTACTCTCTTTGGTTGATTTAACCTGTATTATAACGTCGGTGATAGTGCAAGACCGCGTACGAGCAGTTTGTAAATACCGCGTATCTACAAAAGTCGCAAAATTGACATATCGCGCCAACGGATTCTTAACGCTGATTCGCTTAAATTAGATTTAACGCCCTTTAAAATAGCCAATAGAGAACCTCGTTTTTGGTATCGAAACAAAACCGCGTAACAGTTACAGACCTCATGCCGGCAGTAAATCCGCGTATTTACATTAATAAAGAACAAATCTTTACACGATTAGTGCATGCTTTCAAAAAAAATTTTTTTTTTCGTGAATAACTATCATGTATGTTCATTTCGCATACCTATATCGTATCTTTACTGTTATTTCTTTGCCTGGTTGATAGCGTTGCGTTATTTTTTAAATAATTAATGATTCTAGACCATAATAAATATTGTAAAAAGCAGTTACGCAGTTTTGATGTCACAAAGTTTTCGTTTTGTTATAATGTACGCGGTACTGCAATAAACTAAGCTTTACCTACTAACGGTATTTCGAAAATATTAAGTGTTTACTTCATTATTTTTAGATGCATACGTAGAAGTATCCAGTACCTACCCGTGCAGTACCTACATAAATAATACTGGAGAACGGTGATAGTGTTCAGTCTTCTTTAGAAAATGCTAATATTAGATATGAGGCTTTAACTCTGCAAGATTTATGTAAAAGACAAAAAATATTGCTGCATAAAAAAATTCAAATATTGCTGCATAAAAAAAATCAAATATTAAATAAAAAGTCTAATCAGAATAAACTTATATGGCCAACAGCCGCGTTTGTTAGAGGAATTAGAGCAAGAACGTCAATTCGAAAATTTAACATCTCAGTCTGCTATACAGTCTACGATTTCATACCAACCATACCATCAGATGAAGATATTAATGTTACATTGGAGTATAATAATAATAACCTAGACGTAGACGAGTTCTCGAATTGAGGCCACGTACCGGAAAGAAGCCGTATTTAGAACCCATTATTAAATATTAATGAATTAAGCACTAGACCAAAGGCAGACCAAAACCAAGGTCTTTACCTAATGCGTCCTACCTACAATGACGTACGGAGCCGAAACATGGACTCTCACGACAGGACTGGTCCGCAAATTTAAAGTCGCTCAGCGTGCTATGGAGCGGGCTATCCTCGGCATTTCTTTGATGGATAAAATCAGGAACACTGAAATCCGTCGAAGAACCAAAGTTGTCGACATAGCCGAAGCGATCCGCAAGGTGAAATGGACCGGTCACATTTGCCGTAGAACTGATAACCGATAGGGTAGACGAGTTTTAGAGTAGAGGTCACGTATCGGGACGCAAACGTTGGATACCTCCGGCCAGGTGGACAGATGACCTGAAGCACCATACCGAGGGTAGTTAAATGCGAAATGCGGAAGACCGTTTGTGGTGGTGAGCCTTGGGAGAGGCCTATATCCTGCAGTGGAGAGACACGGGCTGATGATGAATATGATGCTTTAGGCACGGATTTAGGTGTATTTTTGTAATAAAACTGAATATTTTACCAAGAATATATGTTATGAGTAAAGTTTTGTTAATGATCATAATATAATATTCAAGTACTTTGATACAATGTTTCACTGCAAATCCGCGTACCTGCTATAAATATACAAATTTTTCTGTTATTACTCATTCCAAAACCGCGTAAATGACTTTACACGGAATCTAAATTGGCTAATGGTAAATTTATGTTACTTACTTATGAAAGAAGCCATAAAGAAGTACCAAACAAGTTCAGTCGAAAAAATACATTCAAATTTTCGAGATAATCACTTTTTTCTTCCTCCTGTAAAATTGTGAAAACGCTGTTACGCGGTATTTACAAACTTCTCTTACGCGGTTTTGCACTATCACCGACGATAAGTCAAATCAAATCAAAATATCTTTATTTCGTAGTTATTTAACAAAATCTTGAAATACGTCATAAGAGTGAATTTCATTGCTTTGTGGAAGAACGTCACCACAAAGGCGCATTCAAAACGCTGGTTCCTCTCAGAAGAATATGCAAGAAACTGAGGGACGCTCTTTTTTTAACATATAAAAAAAAATTTTAACAATAAGTGCTTAAAGAATTATATTATTGAAACAAACTGATAGGCAAGCGGCTTACACCCATGGATTTTTATCATCTAAGTAGTCTGATACTTTATAATAAGCTTTTGCATAAAGCTTACGTTTTATTGTAGTTTTAAACTTGTTAAGGGGCAGATCTTGAATGTCAGCTGGGATTTTATTGTAAAAGCGTATGCATTGCCCTTTAAAAGATTTTGTGATTTTATTGAGGCGGCTGAAATGATTAACAAGTTTACCTTTATTTCTTGTATTAACATTATGCCGATCACAATTTTTTTTAAATAATACAATATTTTTTTATATATATATATTTTATATATATATATTAAGACGGCAATGTCATTATATTAATTTTCTTGAACTTTTCTCTAAGTGATACTTTAGGGCCCAGTTTATAAATTGCTTGAACAGCTCGCTTCTGCAAGACGAAGATTGTATTAACATTGACAGCGTGTCCCCAAAGCAGAATGCCATAAGTCATTAAACTACGGAACCCACTGAAATACACCAACCTCGCGGTCTCTATGTCCGAAAGGAAACTAATCCTTTTTACAGAGTAAGCTGCACAACCGAGCCTTCTCGTCAAGTTAGTTATATGAGGATCCCATTGCAATTTCGCGTCCAATGTGATTCCTAAGAATACAGTAGAGTCCACAAGGTCCAATTTCTCGCTTTTAATAACAATATTGGTAGGTGCCTGTTTGACGTTCGATAGTGAGAATCTTATGCATTTGGTTTTTTTTTTCATTTAGTAACAAATTATTAGTTGTGAACCATTCTACTATTTCAGAGATAGCATTGTTTACATCGTCGTAGGTAAAGTTCTTTCTATTAACTTTGAATACTAAAGAAATATCATCAGCAAACATTACTATCTCATGATAATTTTTTACAAGGTAAGTCAAGTCGTTAACATAAACTTAAAATAGAAATGGACCAAGAATTGAACCCTGTGGGACGCCCATCGACATTGCAGATCCAGGTGACCTCTCTCCGCTTATATCAACTCTCTGAACTCTGTTACATAAATACGATCTCAGAAGGTCGAGCGCATGGTCTTTAGCACCATAATGACACAATTTCCCGACCAATGTATCATGTTGAACACAATCAAAAGCCTTGAAAAGATCACAGAAGATACCTATAGCGTCTCCAGAGCCTTCCCAGGCCTCAAAGATGTGCTGAATTAGTTCAACACCAGCATCGGTTGTCGAACGGCCCCGGGGGAAACCAAACTGTTTGCGATGAATTAAATTATTCAAGTTAAAATGTGAAAGTAACTGACCCAATAATATTATAATTTATATATATTATATATTATAATAAAGTATTATCAATGTCAATAATTTCATCAGTAACAAAGCAATTTCATAATAATAATAATACCTTGGAAATCCCACATAGCGCCATCTAGTTCCCACCTAAGCAAAGCTTGTACTATGGATACCAGACAGCTGATATACTTAAATACTCTTTATAATATTTACATATATAGATGTTTTTTTTACACCCAGCCATGGAACAAATAGATATGTTCATGCACACAAATGTTGGGCCCGGGCGGGAATCAATCCCGTGACCCTTAGCTCCACAGTTAGAGTCTTTAACCACTCGGCTAACCTGTCATCAGACCCAAATGTCCAGTAATTCAATCCAATTTCTTGGGTTAATGGCGTTTCCTTATAGATTTCGCCAATGTCAAGTGTATATGATACTCTGCTTTATAAAGCAGGCTTCGTGAATGAACAAGGTCACAGTTTGTAACTAAGACTTAAGTGAGTAGTTAAGCATGTTTGATGACAGGATCGCTGTTGATGTATCTAAAATAAATCAGATGCACACAATATATAAACAGGGGTTAGTTGGTTAAAAGACAGACAAACTAGAGCTTAATATTATTATGGTTAATGAATAAACTGAGAATAAATGTCCAGTACCTAAGTATGCGTAGTCCGTGTCGCTGTATGCGTATTGATAAGTCGTCATCCTCGCCACCCCACCCTGTGTACCGGTTAGAGAAGCCGTCGATGTGCACGAAGTGCTCACTACGCATTGCGCACGCGCCTCCCACCAAGTACCAGTATGGCAACACATATCTGACAACAAACATAGGTCACACTAAGGGATTGACATATCTATTACAGTAAAACTTACTAATCAACTGGACATAAAACACAAAGCCCACGCAGTTGGGTTTAGAAACATGTCATTTTATACAAAGATTCATTGTGAAAATTAGCCATTTTTCAAAATTGAACCTATACCTACCTAAGGTGGTTAAAAGTGCGTTTTTATCAAACTAATGAGTGACCATACATTTCACTGATCTTTAAAATCAACCTGCAGAAGGGTGAATGGGCATATTAAAGTTTGTATTAAAAATACACAAATAATGCATTATATCAAGTCCAGTTGTTGCACAAATAACCTAACACCAAAATTATGCTATTATCACCCATATTATCTCACAAAGAGAAGCCGCGGCCGGACGCCAGTAGTACGTGAACGTGTTCTGAATTTAGCGGTTTAAATTTTTAAGTTTGCATAGTCAAACTGAAAATTAAAATTCAATACCTACTTAAAAATAAAACAGAATTTTTAAATTAAAGTACAAGTAGGTCTTTATAAGAGGGGACCAAAGGTATCGAAATGTGCAAGTAGGACTTTAAATATATATTTCTCGTTTTGCTGTTGCACACAGCAAGTATTAAATTTTATTGACATATCCCTGGGTGCCCATAATACACACCTTTTCGAAATGATAAAACGCTATCTATAACACTGTAACATATAAAATCAGTTATATATATTTTCATGGACTAATTGTAGCGTTTTCATTTCTGTAACAAAACAGCTACCTATTGCAAATATTGTCTATTGTTCTCAAATTCAAAATTTTTAAAGATGACACATTTTTTGAATTCTATTTACAATCGTTTTTATTACCTTCATGCGTTTTTCATATTACAATATGACTGAACATAGGTACTGCATTTTAGTTGTCACAAATGGACAACTTTTTTTCAACTCATTTTCATTTGGTTCTTTTTTTGAAAAAAGTAGCCCAGTAGGTATACAAACACAAATATTAATTCTACATATGAGATGCCATTTGAAGTGCTCCTGTCAATTTCAAAGAAACACACAAGGTACTACACTTATATGAAAATTTCACACCTTTGGGTTATCTTTAAACAGTCAAACTTACACTTCTCATCAAAAAAATCGTAAACACCCCTGAAGTTTGGTTTCAAATGATTCTTATAATTTTTTTATGCTAAAACAAACAGAATAAATAGTGCTAGTTAATTGCAGATATTATAAGGTATCATGTAACAAACATTGATGTTTCAAATTAAAATTAAATTTCTTTAGCTAGCGTGATTTTACCTAAACTTGTATGTTTTAACCCTTTGAAAAGACTTTGTGAAATGTTATAAACAAAGACATAAGACAAAAAATGTTTAACCTTAATACCAACTTCCTTCAGGTATTCATTTACAATGGCTGCGCCTGCGGTATGAGCCCTGGCTTTGTCCTGCTTAAAAATGAATTCTTTGCCAATAAAATGTGAGTAAGGTACCACAAGAGGTTCCAGACACTCTTCAATGTAACATGACCCATTTAATGACCAAGTTCGGTTTTTCCATCGATACTTATGCCTCCCCAAAGCGTCCATAAACCGCTACCGTAACTGATTCTTTCTTCAATGCAGCACGGTGCAAAACGCTTTCTCTCTCTTCGATACACCTCCTTTCTTCCGTCGTCACCATACAGCATGATCTTAAATTTGTCAGAAAAGAGAACTTTGCTTGCCAGTAGCTTGTTAACAAGATATCAGGCCACGCTCCGCCAATATTCTTCTAATGGTAGGATCGCTTACAGTAAATTCCTGAATCTCAGGGAGACGCTGCTGCAATTGAATTGAGTTAAATCAACGATTTCTTAAGAAATTGACACAATATACCAGTCATCTCGTTCAGACATGACTCAATGTCTACGAGATCCTGGATGGCGAGTAAACATACCAGTCTCCCGATAATGGTGATACACTCTTAACAACCGAGAGGTTAAGATGTAATTGTGCAGCCACAACACATTGACTGAGCCCTGAATCCAGCAACGCCATGACTTGGGCGGTTTCCATGGGCAATGTATCCATATTTGTTAGGATAAAAATTGCTTTGGTAGGATGTTACAAAGCTATGTTAACCATCACTATTTAAAAAAAAAACATATTTTTGGCAAAATTAAAAATGTAGATTAAATGCAGAAATTCCGACGGAATTGAAAACAATCTCCACATAAGCTCCACATTCATTTATTGGATAAAAAAAATTCAAATTTGGAATTGTAGTACATCAGGTGTAGACTAAATTGCCAGCTATTTATGAGTATTTTTTTATGACATTAAACTTTTTTAATTTAAATGCTGCCTGAATAGCACTTGCAGTAGTGTTTCGATTTTTTTTTTGATGAGATGTGTATACGTTTTTAGCTACCATTGTTTATTACAGTTCCAAAAGTAAAGTGGAGATGAATTTTTTTTTTCTGCAACTGAGTGCTGTGTTATTCAGTATGAATAAACATGGTACTTAAAACAATAGTTTTTTTACTTCATCAAATAACACTAAACTTAAGACAATGTAATGTCATATGATTGAAATTAATTCAAAATATAATATGAATTTCAATAAAGTCATGTTAGTACCGAAATTTGTCGATGCTGGCGCTCATGTGCCGTGGTTGGTGTGCACAGGCATAGAGGTTGGCTTCGTCGAGTGGAAGTAGATCAACATCATGCAGAACAAGGCAAGGAAACCCATCTGCCAGCGCTGTACGTGCACCAATGTTGTATAGTACACCCTTGTTCCAAGGTCCTTCGTCCTGTTGCTCTATAATGTAGATCCTGCATATACAAACTAAGAATCATATCCATGTTGATAAACATATTCAGTAAATTATGAAACAGTACACCTACAGCAAAATAAGATTGTACCTACTACCTATCTTTAATATTTACATATGTATACATTTCAAAAAAACTGCTAGAAAAACAACTATAATGCTTAGATATTTTTTATTTTTTTTTAATTTAAGCCTCTTTATTTCCATACATTTTTTTCTTAAAACTACAACTTTCAGTATGTGTTAGTTATTTAAGTAACTTTTTTTTTTCTTATACTTTTTTTTTGTTAGTATGTTAGTATCACTGCATGGATCCCATTTGGGTATAGGCCTCCTCCATTTTTTTCCACTCTCTTCTACTTTGAGCTGCACTCATCCACTTTGTGCCGGCAACCGAGACAATGTCATCAGCCCATCTCTTTTTTGGTCTTCCAACCTTTCTTTTTCCTTGTGGTCCAGCCCATTTTGTTGTTATCAGTGTCCATCTATTATCAGTACTTCGGGCAAGGTGGCCTGCCCATTGCCATTTTAATTTCAGGCAGTATTCAAGAGCGTCTGTCAACTTCGTTTTTTTTCTTATATTTTCACTTTTAATTTTCTGTATTTTTCTCAGGTTTAAGATGCTCCATTCCATTGCTCGTTGACATGTTCTGATTTTGTGTTTGATTTTGTTTGTATATATCCATGTTTGGCATCCATACGTCAAGCATGGCAGAATGCAGGTATCAATTATTGTCTTTTTCATGTTCAAACTGTATTTTCTCTTCAAAATTTCTTTTTGTGTCCAAAATTTGCGCCATGAGGAATCTATTCTTCTATTCACTTCTTCTTCATTGCCGTCTTTATTAAATGACATTTGTTTCCCAAGATAAACATAGTTTTTAACATATTCTATTTGTTTTCCTTCTATATCTATTACTTTTTCCTGGCTGTTTGTCATTATTTTCGTTTTGTTGGTATTCATATGTAGACCTACTTTTTTGCTTTCTGAGTCCAATGTTTGTATCATTTGTTTTAGTTCTGAGGCTGAGTTGGAAAAAAGGACAATGTCATCAGCAAATCTTAGATGATTGAGGTATCAACCAAATATATACAGCCCTTTACCTTTCCAGTCTAGTTTTTGAAATATGTCTTGCAGTACGGCTATGAACAGCTTAGGCGACAAAGGGTCTCCTTGCCTGGTCCCTCTTTCTATATTGAATACCTTTCCCTTCACTTCTAGCTTTATTCTGCTTGTACTTTTGGAATATATATTTTTTTAAATGATAATGTATTTTTGTTTGATATTGCAGTCATTAAGTGCTTTCCATATACTGTTGTGAGTAATGCTGTCAAATGCTTTTGCATAATCAATAAAAGCTATGTAGAGCGGTTGGTTTGGTTCTTTGTACTTTTCAATTATCTGTTCTGTTGTATGTAGGTGGTCATTAGTAGAATAACCTGAGCGAAAGCCAGCCTGTTCTACTGGTTGCTTGTTATCTATTTGTGGTGTGATTCAGCTCTTCAGTATTGATGTGAATAGTTTGTATATGACACATAGCAGGCTAATTGGTCTATAGTTTCCTATGTCTAATGGATCACCTTTTTTATAAAGTAGTATAATATCTGACCTACACCATTGTTCTGGTATTTTTTCAGTCTCTAGCACTAAGTTAAAAAGTTCAGCTAAGAAACTTATCAGGATTGGGGCTCCTATTTTTAATACCTCATTGACCAAGTTGTCTGGTCCAGCGCTCTTCTCAGGTTTCAGTTTTCGTATATGTTTTAGTACTTCGTTTTCTGTTATGTGTTTTATTGTTTCGGTATCTTTTGTAAACTTAATTGTAGTGTTTTGAATTGGCTCGTTTGGCGGTTTCTTATATAATTCTGTATAAAAATCAGTAGCATACTTCAATACGTCTTATCTATCTTTTGTTTCTTTTTGCCCTTGTTTCAGTTTCTGGATCCAATCTTTATGTTTACTAAGTTCTTTGTATGCCCTTTTGGAACTTCTATATTGTGTAATATTTGTTTCTATAATTTTTCTTCTATGTTTATTGTAATCTTCCCTTATTGATTTGTTTGACTCTTTAAATAAGTTTTTGAGTTCATATTTTATTTCATTTGTTTTGTTTTTGGTTTTTATTAATTCCATGCGTCGGTTTATTAGTTTTAATGATTTTTCACTTAGGATGCCATTTTTTTTATACTTTTCTTCCTCTTTTGTTTGATTTGAGACTACCAGTGATGATTTCTTCTAATTTGTCATAATAGGGTTGGACTTCCCTCATGTTCTGTAGTGTTTCTAGATGTTTGTTTGTGTTTTCCTTTAAAGTTTTTAAATAGGTTGATATTTCACTATCCAATTTAAGTGTTTTTGGTGAGGTTTTAAATGATCTTCTATTTTTGGTTACTTTTACTTTCAAGGATACTCGTGAAAGCCTGTGATCTGATGGGAAGTTCACCCTGTTTAGTACTTCTAAATTTGTTACATAATTCATTTTATTGCACAACACAAAGTCTATTTCGTTTTTAGTTTTGGAATCAGGTGAGATCCATGTCCATCTGCGACTTTGCCTTTTCTTAAAGTAGGTGTTCATAATCGAAAGTTTATTTTCACTAGCATATTGAATTAGTCGTTCTCCTCTCTCATTCCGATTTCCATATCCATGTTTCCCCACAGTGAAGTGTTTATAGCTTTTAGGTTGTCCTATTTTTGCATTAAAATCTCCGATTAATACCACTGTTTTGTCTGCTATTTTATGAGCTTTTTTTTAGGTCATCATAGAATTTGTTGATTTCATATTCAGTCGATTTTTCTGTAGGAGCATATATTTGTATTACTGATATAAAATTTTCTTTGAACTTCAGTCGTAGTAGGGCGACTCTCTGATATGCCAGTGACGTTTACAATGTTTTCTTTGAATTTCTTCTTTATTAAGAATCCTACTCCATGCAGGCCAATTGTCTCTCCTATATAACAAAAGATGTGTTCATGATATTCTTCAATTTTGTGTCCCATACGTCTCACCTCTGCCAGTCCCAAAATGTCATAGTCAATTTTCTCTAGGGCTTGCATCAATTCAAAGAAGCGTGCGTTTGATAATAACGACCGTACATTATACGTGCATAGTTTTATAGTTTCATTTTCATTGTTGTTTTTTACTTTTTTGTTTTCTCTTGATGGAGGGTGGTGGTCTGATGTCCCACGGTGACCAGCCGGCTTGGGACATGTAGTTTTAGTTGTTTGTTTTTTCCTTTTTACAGTATTGGTATTTTCCCCGTTGCCGGCCCTGTCCTATTCTATATTCTTATTTGTTTCTGAGTTTTTTGTAGAGGAGGATGAGTTGGTTCTATTTCTCACGATGTCAAAAGCATTTACTTTATTTTGATTTTGCATAGGCAGTGCTTGCTGTTTTCTTGGCTGTCTTTCCTCTATTGGAGATGTTGATGGCATACGCTTACGGTTTCTTTCTTCTCTTTGTTCTTCTCCTTTTTTAATTATTACCTTATCATATCTTATGTATGCTGTGTTTCCTTTCTCTCTTTCTTTTAGTAGAATTTCTTGCAGTTCTTTTCTTTTGTTTAATACTTCTTTTGGGTAATCCTCAGTGGCATACACATCTTTCAGTGATTTTCTTTCTTTCATCACCTCTTCTTTTTTCCACTCCCTAATAAACTTCACCAATATGGGTCTTGGTTTGATATTTTCCCCTCTTCTCTTTTTACCTAATCTGTGTATTTTGTTTATATCGTTTTCTGTAAGATAAATGCTTAAATCGTTTATAATTTTCTTCTCTACCATTTCAAATAGCTCGTTAGTCGATATCTCCATCTTTTCAAATCCAAACAGTACAATGTTATTCTTTCTTCCTTTTTTTTCTAAGTTGTATATTTTTTCCTCTAAAGTTGTTATTTTAGTGGTAAGAATTTTGTTTTCTTCTATCAAAGGCATTAATTTTTCATCCATTTTGCTCATTATAGTGTTTGTTACGGAATGATGAATTTCTTGAGTTTGTTTACTCATTTCTATCTTTATATGGTCTAATAGTTCTTTGAGTGAGGTGTTCATTTTTACAAAGGTATAATTTTCTTTTCCCTATTATCATAACATTTAAATGATATTTTTTTTTTTAACGCTTAGGTATATTTGAATCTTATTGTTACAACCCAACAATAGAATCTCTGGTCCTGGGAAATGTATAATGAACAAAGAATATAAAACAATACTAAAGATATAAAAAAAATTTACTCTTACAAATAGAATAAATGTTAAAATAAAAAAAAATATTTCATAATTTGTGTATTATACATTATATTTGCATTGTACATTTGACAGGCCCAGGGATTCTGCTGTCAGGTTATAACCAAAGGCAAGAAGCACCAACTGATACCATGACTTGCCCGTGGTACTACCAGGGTTGTACTACCAATTGGTCCATGAGGGATTTTTTGCCCATGGACCAACTATGTAGGTACAACTGGACATTTTTCACTTGCCCGTTGTGGTACTACCAAGCCTTGAGTTAGTTGAAAATTATAAACATCAGGTACCTATTAGGTTAGGTTAGGTTCTTTATCATAATATAAAATTACATGTATATGTCCCACAGCCATGGGATCAGTTTCATTTTACAATTTTCAACTAACTCAATACTTGGTAGTACCATGGGCAAGGAAAAAATGTCCAGTTGTATATAGCTTTTAGTACCTACTTGTACTGGTAGTAGGTACTGTAATGTCTTCTGTTTTATATAATTTCTAATACTCGGCTCGACAATGCACCACCACGCGCTCTCTTCACACGGCGGTTGTGACTCGATCTACTCATCGGTCGTTTCATTCAACCGGCGGTGACGTATGCACACGAGACAAGGATAGCGATAATAAATAGTAATACCCTACAGGTACCATAGGCAAGTCATGACTGATACATCTATGCACACTGCTTTGTTTTTTGGCACATTGTCTAAACAAAAAAGTGTAAATAATTATGCAACTGGCAATTACCTACAACATTTATTGTCAAATTGATGTTAATGATGGTCCACATGGAATAACATACACATCCACAGCACTATCTTGTCTTCATACAAATATGACCCAGTTATGCATCCAGTGAACTATTCATATATTACAATATGTAAGTATATTACTTAATATATCAAACTAAATAATAAACACACTATAGTACATTTTAAAATGCTCAAGGATAAAAACACATGTGTGCACTTTAATAGTTGTAACTGGTAGTCCCTAATTTAAATGGAAAGTAATAAATAAATTATTTTATTTAATCATCACATACTCACTTGTAATGAATGTTCTGCTTGCGCAAGAAGTCATGTATGTAAGGTATGAATATATCGAGTTGGCTCTGGCGGTTTCTGTATGTCACCAGCAATGCCACACTAAACAGAGGGTTGCAGTCAACCGGACTGAAGCTGCCATTCACTATACCACTAGCAGAAAAATCACTGTACTTTCTAGGTACATTAACAGGATCAATTGTACTTATACTTCTTAGGATGTGATACTTGCAGTCAGGTTTGGAACGATTTAATATGAGATTGGGGTTGACTTCCATAAACAACACAGACTCTATTTCTTCTCTCGATACAGATTCATAGTTATAAATTCCATAATAACAAAAGAGTAAAATTAAACCTATGAGCCATAATATATAGAAACCGAGCAAGTGCAATTTGACTTGTAAAAACTTATGAATAGATAACCATTTAGGCATTGGTGTATAAATTTAATTATAATTTAATGAATAAGAATGTCAACATAATAAAAAATATTTGATTTGGCTTTAAAATTCTTTGAATTTTACTCTTCCTTATTAGCTAGGTGAATTCCTGAAAAATAAAATTACTTTATTAATAAGCATATTGCAATGTAATACATCAGGGCATGTTTGAATACACGGCGATGTAAGGAATATATCATTCCATTATGAACAAAGCATTTCTTATCAGTATGTCATTATCTAGTGTTATTTCTATTATATTGCATAGTTCTACTCTAATTACTTATGTACTATGTTTAATGATAAAGAACATTCATTGTCAAGATTTAATTGTGATAAAACTCAGCACAATTAAAATTTCAATACACAAGCAACTTGTAAAAATGTATCCATTTAAATAACTGGATCATATGTAGGTAGGTAGCTTTGCTCTGTAAAAATCTGATACTCATGTATAGAGAGATACTGCTAAACATTTGCCTACAAACCTCGTCCTAGTTAATGGTGCACCAAACAAAGAGGCTGACTGACAATATCTATTGACTGATAACAAATCAGTACAAATGCATACTAGCAAGAGTAGCAAGTGTTATTTTAATAGTCATATCCCGCCTGCTGTAGCGAGTTGTAAGCGTATTAATTGTAATAATTTTGTTTGACCGGTTTCGAGAATTTTAAGCTGTAATATTTGACGTTTGCTCTTCTATTTCGCTTGACAGTTTGCGCTTTTGCACTATAAATGGGGTCAACGAGTCCTGATAAGTAAACAAACCATATCTAAACAAAAGTTCGTTCGTTGAGGGGGGGTTTTGGAAATTATTTAATATGAACACAAAATAAAAACAAAGCTAATAACAATAATTCACAAGTGCTAAACGAAACAAGTATTTGACATGAGTCTTCAAGCAGAATCAGAATTGGAGCTAATATGCCAGCCCATACGCTCGTACAAAGAACTACTTCAATTCGTTGAGGACCCACCGAGTTGGAGATCACTTTGTATCGACTTGCAGCCTCATAGTAAATATAAAGTGAAAAACATTGAAATACACGAAGATCAATGCCCTGTGTCCATCGAAAATCCGAGATTTTATTGTCATTTCGACATTAGTGCGGAAACGGAAATAAACGTCAAATGCCATGAAGAACAGAGTTTACCAAAAACATTGGTATGTCATGATATGGCTAATGGTTATCATGACGACAGGTAGATATGTTTTACCGTTTTACCTCTCAGTTTCTACCTTAGAATAATTATTGAGATAAAACTTGAAATAGGCACTTGACTAATAGGTATTGAATTAAATTTATCAAGAAAATATGAAAATATACTTTATAAGACAACAAAATTATATTAGATTGAAGAGTACCTATCGAATTTAAAAAGCTATAAATATAAAAGGCTATAATATATATATGTATATATATGGTTGAAAGGTTAAAAGTATAGCTCTATCTCTTTTTTTAAATGAATTTAACATTATTTTAAATAGCCACAGATATAGTAGGTACAGCGCATAGATAAGGTACAGCGTGCGGGACTGCTCTCTCTATCTAACAGGACATTTTAACATTCATAACTTCGTTTTAACTGTCTACTTTTTAAATTATTTCACTATTATTATAATTCAAAAAAAAAATTCAAAATTCAAAAAGTTTTTATTCAATATAAGATGTTTGCACACACTTATTGAAAGTCGTAAAAATTGATTAGGTACCGGTTCAAAAACTAGGAGGAGAAGAACCGGCAAGAAACTCCTCCCTATTTATTTTATTTAAATATATGTTTTTCTTAATTGTTTTTTTTTTTAATTTAAAGTCTTACAACTATTACAATAAAGTCCATGCGCACTTATCATTTAAATACTCGGTAATACAATAGTAAGCTTTTTTCATGAGTTGGACTTTAACTCGCTTTATAAATTGATTAGAATTCAAGTCTAACATTTCTTTTGGAATTTTATTATAAAAACGGATACAATTTCCCATGAAAGAATTATTAACTTTTGAGAGTCTGAACCTGGGAATTGATAACATATGCTTATGTCTTGTATTTAAGTTGTGGCCATCACCCACCCTAGAGAAAGCATTTAAGTTTTTATGTACATAAATTATATTTTCATAAATATACTGACAAGGGACTGTCAAAATATTACCTTCTCTAAAATGAGCCTTTACACTATCTCTAGATTTTAATTTATATATAGCTCGAATAGCCCTTTTCTGCAGAACAAATATTGTTTGAATGTCAGCGGCCTTTCCCCATAGCAGAATGCCATATGACATTATGCTATGAAAGTAGCTAAAATAAACCAGCCTCGCTGTAGGCACATCGGTTAGTTTTCTTATTTGCCTAATTGCAAAAACAGCAGAGCTCAGTTTACCAGCCACCCTCATAATATGAGGACCCCATTGTAAATTTGCGTCGATAGTAATGCCCAAGAACACAGTTTCATTAACAAAACTTAATGAATCTCCTCCAAGTCTCAAATTGACATCAACTTGTCTAACATTGGGCAATGTAAATTTTAAACATTTTGTTTTATTTGCGTTTAATAATAGGTTATTAGCGTTGAACCAATTTAAGACCTGCAAAAGTGAAGAGTTTACTGTTGAGAATTCCTCTTCATTTCTATTAATTTTAAATACGAGAGAAGTGTCATCAGCAAACAACACTATCTCGGCAGATTTTTCTACCAAGTAAGGTAAGTCATTAATATACACTAAAAACAGAAAGGGACCCAATATAGATCCCTGAGGAACTCCCATTTTCACAATAGAACCCTTCGATTTAACTCTATTAATATCAACTTTTTGAATTCTATTACAGAGGTATGATTCTATTAGATTGTTAGCACAATTATTTATACCATAATGTTTTAATTTAAGCACCAATGTCCGATGATCAACACAATCAAATGCCTTCGATAAATCACAAAAGACCCCTATAGCATTTTTAGAATTTTCCCATGCATCAAAAACATGTTTCAAAAGTAAAATGCCAGCGTCTGTTGTGGATCTTCCTTTCGTAAAACCGAATTGTCTAGAATGAAGTAAATTGTGGGACATAAAATAAGAAAGCATTTGATCGAGCATGATTTTTTCGAAAATTTTGCTTAATGTGGGCAACACTGCTATTGGTCTATAATTAGTGGGGTCTTTTTTATCACCAGATTTAAACAGAGGTATTATTCTGCTATACTTCATTAAATTAGGAAATATGCCCGCTTTAATACATTCGTTAAATATACTCGACAAGTATGGTGCTATAATGTGAACAACAGAACCTATAACTTTCACCGACAGCCCCCATAAATCCTCGGTCTTTTTAATTTTTAAAGATTGAAAAGTTTTAATAATATTAAAAGAATTTATTTTTTTAAACCTGAACTCCGACCCCTGAGTCGGTACATTTTCCTTTAACAAAGTTACAGCACGGTCAGGAGATGAACCCAAATGTTCCGTGATTTTAATGCTTATATTTTGGAAAAAAGAATCAAATTCGCGAGCGACGTCGATTGCTGAAGTAACAGTTCTGTCATCCACCCGTAAGGCAAATTCGTTGTCGGGAGGCTTCATTTTGCCTGTTTCAGTACGTATGATTTGCCACACAGTTTTACATTTTTTTTCTGACTTCTCTATTTTATTTCTAATATGAATAGATTTGGCTGTTTTACAAACCTTTTTGAATATCTTTGAATAAGATTTTACATAATTTACAAATGATTGATTAGTGTTTAAATTTTTATCTTTATATAAACAATAAAGCCGTTCTCTACTTTTTCGAATGCCCGGAGTAGACCATTCACAAAATTTCACTTTGTTACAAGTTTTTACATTCTTTAGTTTAAAACTGTTTTCAAACTCTCTGGAAACAATTTCAAATAAACTTTCATATGATTTGTTCGGATCTTTTTGTAAAAAATCATAATTTAAAATGTTTTTTTCCACTTTAATAGCAAATTTGCTTAATTTTATTGTAGACAATGGTCTATACCTGACACTCAAAGGTTTATCGGGTGATTTCTTTTTTAATGTGACTATTTGACCACAGTGATCGGATTGTAAATGATTTATCACTTCCTTTTTAAGCCAATCACAATTACAAAAAATGTTATCAATACAAGTGGCTGAGGATGCTGAGACCCTTGTTGGTTCAAAAAAGACATTAATTTAAATGTTTTAAAAAGTAATAATATTTTATTGCGCAATGGTGAATCTATAAGTAAGTCAATGTTAAAATCACCGCATACCAAAATACTTTTCTTTGAATTACAAAGTATGCTCAAAGCATCCTCCATCACTTCCTCAAAAACAGAAAAGTCAGAATTGGGCGGAAAATATTTTGATAGGTACATCCTATGCTTTGTCAAAATAAAATTATGTTTGAATTTATTGATGTCAAAGAAATTAAAATGGACATCACTATGACGCCAAGTCATATTAATTCAGAATTCAGAAAACTCTTTCAAATAAAACAGATAGTAAACCTTTTATGTGAACAATATTTAATTAAGTGGTTTATTGGTTGCCGGATGTTCGGTGCCGATTTCTCATTTTCTCGTTCCAGTGTTCAGTAAAGCTTCGCACGGCTTTATTTGAAATCTTGACATTTGTAATACAAGAAAACCTTCGAAGAAAACTCTCTTCGGTATCTCACGGTGAAGCGAGACGTAACGAGAGTGGAGACGTAATATAGGAAGTACTAGGTACCTTACTAGGTACCTACGCGAGTGGAGCGCGCGCTCTTGCCGAAACATTGATTAGGTTGGTATAATGGTATTTGTGCCGGTGCGGTGCTTAGTAAAGACGTTCGAAAAATCAATTTTACACTTGTCGACTTGAGGCGCGTACTCCGGTTTCCGCTTTATTTTTGGAAACCGTATAGTGGATATATTGCCGCCTTCTTTACACGAGACGGCAACAGAACCAATACGTTGGAGTAGGTGTGAAAGTTATAAAAATAATTTCATAGACTTGAGATCTTAGATCGTATAATAATTAGGACGAAGAGTCACAGTTACATAGGTAGGTT
This sequence comes from Luffia ferchaultella, assembly GCA_949709985.1. Classification (NCBI taxonomy): domain Eukaryota; kingdom Metazoa; phylum Arthropoda; class Insecta; order Lepidoptera; family Psychidae; genus Luffia; species Luffia ferchaultella. Next base: position 22,644,144 of record OX453250.1, on the reverse strand, counting down.
TGTTCGATCGTACTTCGAAACGATCGAAAACGTGAGCAAAATGTCAGATTCAGTGATTACACAGACCAGTTATGTCATTATCATTACCTATTTATAACAAACATTTGTTAAAATGTGTTTATTTCAGAATCTTTATTTTCTTTTCCAGTTCAATTTTATATGTGGGTTATACATAATTCTACTTCAAAGCGAATATTTCAAAACGTCAACTGGTGTAGGTGTATTTCATATTTTGTCGGATTTTTTTGCTCACATTTTGATTGACAAAACGCGGTATCTCTAAAGATTTATAGCGAAATTGCTATGAGCAGAAAACGCCATTACTAAGAAGAAGAAGATTTGTATGAAAGTAATGTGTATGGCAAAAATATGACAATATATTTATCTATCTATATTAATAAAATTGGAGTGTCTGTCTGTTCCGGCTAATCTCCGAAACGGCTGAACAGATTTCAATGAAACTTTGCAGACGTGCAGAGGGTATTACCGCGAGCGACATAGGCTACTTTTTGTCTGTTTGTCTGTCCATCTGTCTGTCTGTTTGAGCTGATCTCAGAAACGGCTGAACCGATTTCAATGAAACTTGGCACACGTGCAAAAAGTATTATCAGAGGTGACATAGGCTGCTTTTTTGTTTGTCTGTCAGTCCGTCTGTCTGTCTGTTCGAGCTGATTTCCGAAACGGCTGAACCGATTTCAATGAAACTTGGCAGACATGCATCGGGCATTATCGGGGGTGACATAAGCTGTTTTTTGTCTGTCTGTTTGTCGGTCTGTCTGTCTATCTGTTCCGGCTAATCTCCGAAAATACTGAACCGATTTCTATAAAACTTTGCAGACATGCAGAGGGCATTATCGGGGTGACATAGGCTATTTTTTGTCTGCCTGTGAGTGAGAAAATGAGATAGGAAGCATTATACCACAGAGAAAATACAGAGGTTCGGCGAAGGCCTCTACACAGAGCAATTGTGAGGAAAGCGCTAGAGGGGAGGCGTACCTTTTAAGCCATAGTTTAAAAAGTCCTTGCCAAACAAGGCTGTCGCGTTGCACTTAAGTGAATTAATTAATTAATTTATAAAAAATATTAATTGTTGTTATGTCACTATAGTACACACAACGTGTGCCGCCATTACTAAATGTCTTCTTTGTTTGCATGAATAATAATGTACGTAATGAAATATAATACCACAGTAAGTTAATACTATCTGCGAACCTACGAGTCACAGAAATATATTGTCCATACTCCGAGATTTAAGTGGCCACGTGACTAAATTTTTAAAAGCTTATATTTTCGAAACCACCAATCCCAGACCTATCGTGTTGGTACTCAAACTTGATGTTTTGACGAGATCTATGTGACCACGTGACCAAATTTTAAAAGCTGATATTTTCGAAACCATCAATTGCAGACCTATCGTGTTGGTATTAAAACTTCATGTTTTGACAAGATCTCCGAAACGGCTGAACCGATTTCAATGAAACTTCACAGATATGATAAAAAGATTATCAGGAATGACACAACACTTTTTGTTTATCTGTCTGTCTGCCGTCTGTTTGTTCAAACTGATCTCCGAAAGGGCTGAACTTATTTCAATGAAACTTTCAAAGTTGTGATTAAAAGATTATCAGGAGTGACATACAATACTTTTTGTGTGTCTGTCTGGCCGTCTCTCTGTCTCTGTGACATAGGCTACTTTTTGTCTGTTTGTCACTGAGATAATGAGATAAAAAGCATTATACCACAGAGGAAATACATACAGAGGTGCGGCGAAGGCTTCTAGACAGAGCAATTGTGAGGTAAGCGCGGAAGGGGAGGCGTACCTTTTAAGCCATAGTTTAAAAAGTCCTCGCCAAACAAGGCTCTCGCGTTGCACTCGAGTGAATTAATTAATTTATTTATGAAAAATGTTGATTGTTGTTTTGTCACTATAGTACACACAACGTGTGCCGACATTACTAAATTTCTTCTTTATTTTCACGAATAATAATGTACTTAATTAAATATAATACCACAGTAAGTGAATACCTATCTCAGAAGCTACGAGTCATAGAAATATATTGTCCATAATCCGAGATATAAGTGACCACATTTTAAAATACTTATATTTTCGAAACCACCAATCCCAGACCTATCGTGTTGGTACTCAAACTTGATGTTTTGACGAGATCTATGTGACCACGTGACCAAATTTTAAAAGCTGATATTTTCGAAACCACCAATCGCAGACCTATCGTGTTGGTACTCAAACTTAATGTTTTGACGAGATCTATGTCACCACGTGACCAAATTTTTAAATGCTTATATTTTCGAAACCATCAATCGCAGACCTATCGTGTTGGTACTCAAACTTGATGTTTGGAGGAGATTTATGTGACCACATGACCAAATTTTTTATCTCTCTGTCTGTCTGTCCGTCTATTCGAGCTAGTCTCCGAAACGGCTAAACCGATTTCAATGAAACTTTCAAAGATGTGATCAAAAGATTGTCTAGAGTGACATACAATACTTTTTGATTGTCTGTCTGGCCGTCTCTCTGTTTTTTGAGCTAAACTCTAAAATATTCAAACCAATTTTCATGAAACTTCGCAGACGTGAAAAGACGAGTGTGAGGAGTGACATACGCTACGTTTACATACATTCGTTCGTTCGTTCGTTCGTTTGTCTGTCTGTCTGTCTATATAGTTCAAGCTGAACTTTTGAAGATTTTAATGCAACTATGCAGACCTTAAAAATAGGTTGTCCAGAGTGATATAGGTAACTTTTTGTCCGTGTGGTTGTCTGTCTGTCTTTTTGTTTCGGCTTATCTCCAAAACGACTAAACCATTTCTATGAATCTTTGCAAACATAAAAAGGAGGTTATCAGGAGTGGCACAAGTTGGTTTTTGTTTGTGTGTTTGTCTTTGTGTTTGTCGAAACAGCTGATCCGATTTTACTGAAATTTTGCAAATATAAAGAATGCGTTGTCAAGAGTGAAAAGCAATTATGTTAGTCTGTCTGTTCCAGTTAATCTCCAAAACGTCTGACTGATTTTGGGACCGACTTGTGGGATAGCTATTCTTTATGCTAAAATGGCTAAATGGATTTTTATGAAATTAGGTATAGAGACTTCTTAGGCAGTTAAGTTTCAGAATGTTCTGGAAAGTGTTACACTGTTCTGGAGCGTCGCATTCCTTTAACTGTCCCAGTACAACTGTGGTCAACACGAGTGAAGCCCGCGGGCGGAAACCTAGTCTGTAATTAAAAACTATTAACTTTCAGTTTCATAGACGGCACGGCGAACTATGATGCATATAATTTCTATAACTGGGCAGGCATCGACACATTTTGTTACTTCAGCCATCACTTCGTGACCGTACCACCACTCGGCTGGATCAATGTAGCGCACATGCACGGCGTTAAAGTCATAGGCAAGTATCTAAACATTTTTAAAGACCTTCTTTTTAGCTATCGGTATGGTGCATTTGGTGGGACTGATTTTGTAAATAATAATAAATAATAATAATAACACACACAATCACAACAACGTCTAGGTCCCAAACTAAGCATTAGCTTGTATTTTGGGTACCAAGCGAAGACACCACATACATATAACAACCAAGACCCGGTGGTAGTATTAATATTCATCATATAAATACTGACCCGACCTGGCATTCGAACCCGGGACCTCCAGCTTCGCAGGCAGGGTCGCTGCCCACTAGGCTAAGCGGTCGTCAAATGCGTCGGAAATGGGGGCTATGAAGTAGGCGGTTACGTAAATGACAAAGTCCATTGCGCCATATGCAATTGACCCAAGTTATTATTATTCTGACCAATTATCACAATGGACAGAGTCATCTGTCCTTTTGTTTGAATTGCATTCAAATGTTTTTATTTAAAACAATAAGTATTTTACCGAAAAATAATACATGTTTAGTTTTATATAAATTTTGTAAAAAATTTAATAATTAAAGCTTATTCAAGACAGCTCTAGTGATAGCGCTGTCTGTCGTAAAGGATAATAACTAGTTAGATAGCGCCATCTGTGATAAAGTATAGCAACTCGTTCAGATTCAGTTTATTTCTCTTCTACAATGGATGTTTGATCTATTCCATCGCAATTTCTTTCTTCAGAACCTACCAAACCCTGTTAAATAGAAAATAAGAAATTAGAAATTAAAAGTATTTTTGAGTAACTTTATTTTTGATATTGATTTAATACTCAGTAGAGTGGGTCAATCGTTGAATATTGAATTGCGAATTTGAATAAATGTATGGAATGCTAAGTTGTATGAGAAATTCGAACTGGCTAAAATATCACTTTCAAAATTTTCAGATAGCATTTATTGAAGAATGTGGGGAATAATTTTTATCCGCTGCAGTACAGAGACAGTATATGCGTTTGGGGTTAAAGGTCGTGTGTTTGTGTTTCTGTATGTGTTAACATTTCTTTCAAAAATTACTGTACCGATTTTGATGCGGTTTTTTATATTACTTGTGGTATTACAGAGGCATCACCAAAGAGCAGTTTCAAACAATTCTCGTAAATCTGAAATGGGTGCCACAGGGCTCATACAGATAGAGCCAGCAACAGCAGACGTCAGCGTTACTGACATTGTTGATCATGATTCCGATGAGAGTAGGTACAGCCTGAGTCTAATAGCTGGGTGCAAAGATCGTCAATGTACACGTTAAAAAAAGTGAAATAAAAATAAATGTATTTTATCTTATAACCCACCGAAAACAATAAAAGGAGTCAATCCAATTCATTTAATCAGACTGTAGGTACATTACATACACTCAGCTTCGTCATTCAATAAGTATTAACATATAAAAGTGGTACACTAAATTAGTACTTAACTTCAATTCATCAGCCCATTTTTACCCCACTGCAGGGGCTTAGGCCTCCCCCGAGGTGAGCGGGGCTTGGAGCTTAAATCCACCTCGCTGCTCCACTGCGGGTTGGGGATTGTAGCGACCGCCATCTATTGACAGCGTCCGGGACCGACTGCTTAACGTGCTCTCCGAGGCACAGAGTCAATGATAGTTATGTACTTAGGTCTGAAAAACTCATTGGTACACGCCCGGATTCGAACCATGGGCCTATGGCTTTATAAATTTGAGACAGGTTCGTTGCGCTTTGGGCTATCACGACTCCCCTTTGGGCTATCACGACTCCACAATTGTTACTGCACAATCAGAAATACGTATTTTTAAAAATTCTGTCTATAAGACGACAGATTATAAAACTAATAGGTACACAATGTCGAAACTTACAATGTCAAAGAGCATCGAGTTAAAATTGAATTTCAGCTGCTGTAAAGGGGCATTGTCAATAAATTCGGCTGCTGTATAGAGGCATTGGCATAGTTGTTTCATTCTCGTCTAGGTCTTTGTATACTTTATCAAAAAATTGCAAAAAATAAAAGGATCCTAGAAAAATACACAATATTTTATTTGTTTAGTATTAATTCGTAGTAAAACTTGTTAATTTTCTTGATTGCGTATTTTCGAAGTACTGTACAATATCCCTTGGCCAAGTGCCTATACACTGTGAAACATCTCCTTTAAAATGTTAGCTAACCGTCTCGTGAATGGAGACAACTTAAAGTTTATCTATGCCGTCATCTTAAGTTACCTGATCAGTCACGCACGATGGTTCATTAGGTAGCATCTTCAATATCATTGTTTTTGGGTCGATTATAAGGTAAAACACATTTATTTTTATTTGTTAACAGAACCATCTTTTTTATATTTTTTAACTTAAGGGCTTTTGTTGTGGGTTTTTTCATTTTTTACTTTACTTTTCTAGAAGATTTTGTCTCAAACTCGTGTACTTTAAAAAAAGTGGATTTCTTTCAATGCCTTGTTCATTAATTCTTTATAATAAGATTTGATACAGAAGAGGTCAGATAAGTACTAGGTATTATTAGGTACCTACTTTTAACAAACGCCATATTTCAAGACCCAAACGTATTAAGTCATGCGGGCTGCAGGTCAATTAAAGCTATTTGACAAACTATATCGATAAGGACTTTAAAAGGACTTTGTCGCTCTATTAGTTCGTTTCGTTTATCGAGTAGCATAACTGACCTGCAGAATATATGAGACGAATACAAGTTTTGTTACTGCGACACTACTCATTGTTATAATCAGAGCAAGCATAAAGTTTGCGTCGAATTGTACTTTAGTGCAAATGTGTAGTAGATAAATTCTATATTTATCAATAATGTGCAGTGATTCGATTTCTAGGCACTGTGATTACGGAGTGGAAGTCGGGTGCTGCGTTCTGGGAGAGCGTATTGTGCACCGAGTTCGAATGGCGGCGGTTCGCTTCCGTCCTGCTCGCCGTCGCCAAGTGTTTGCGTCTCGACGGTTGGCTGCTGAATGTTGAGAACGAAGTGTCTCGGCCGGATGCACTGTTGTCGTTCGTACATGAGTTGGCACGGCTCCAGCGTGCAGAACTGCCAGACGGCGGACTACTGCTGTGGTACGACAGCGTCACCGTGAGTGGACAGCTCGCATGGCAGAACCAGCTCAACCATAAGAACAGGTTTATAAGAGACAGCTAGTGCCAAACTTTTGATCGTTCTGAAGCCGAGGCGAGTAGCGTCGTAATAGCTAGCTAAACATGAGTATCAGCAAGGTGAGAATGGACACCGCAACTGCACAAAGCGACAACAATGTCAAGTTCAAAGCGTTCAACATGTTTGGCGTGACTTCTAATATAATAATTGCATAGACGTACCACTGATATCACATAGCCGAATGGTCTCTTGTATTTTGGTTTTTGGAAGGCGACAAATCGTTCATTGTTGAGATTTTTCGCTTAATTGCGTTGTGCACGCTATGTTGGCTAAAACAAAGTAAAATCGAGCGTTTGGCTAAAATAGGGTATGTAACATAGATGTCGCTTTTATTATTTATTCGTGTGCGCGAGAATGACGGTACAAGGTGGTTCAAGGTTACCGTTCAGGATTGTGATTATGCTGTAGATTTAGTGCCTAATTTGTACTATTTAGTACCTTTCATCAAACAAATTTGTACCTGTCTACTTTCAAAAATATTTGAGATTTAAAGTGTACCTACCACCATTCTGACGTCAGGATGGCGGCACATTTTCTAAATTAGATACTTCTATTATTTCAAATTATATTTTGAGTTATTAGATGTTTAGTGCCTATTTTGTACCTAAACATATATAAAATCCACATACCCAAGTCAAACCGTTATTCGTCAATATAAAGTTTACGCCCTTTATGACGTTGGGATGACGTCATTATCAAACTTAAGTGGGATTAGGCGCTCTGATTATTTAAAATTATATTCAGAGTTATGAGATATTTAGTACCTATTTAGTACTTAAAGATATATAAAATCCACACACGCAAGTCCGTTAAGTAGTATTCGTCAATATAAAGTGTACCGCCATCCTGACGCCTATGAATTTCTCCAATCTCACAAGAAATATGTAAAAGAGTACAAACGTTGATAAACAGGAATTTTGTACCTAATTTGTACCTAACAAAGATATATATCTTGAGTAAGTATACAGTACTTGTATAAATATATAGACGAATAAACGATAAGTTAGACCAAGAGCTCATATACAAAATTTGTCCGATTACGCTCGACAGAAATAATTTGTTTGGTGTGCTCCAAATACTTAGAGTCTAAAAAAGCTTTGCTGTTATCAGCTGTTAAAATAAATCTTACTTTTTCTTACATAGGGGGAGAACAGGGTCAAAAGTGGAAAAAAAATCTTACGTAGTTAATAAATAGCCCCTAACAGTGAAAGCATTGGACACTATAAAGTTTGTTGTTATCATGCCGCATGGATGTGCACGATGACTTGAAGACGCAAATAACAAACAGCTCAACATAATTATGTTATTTCACATTGTATCATGTACGGAAAGAAATTTAAAAAAATCACAATAACAAAAGACTTTTGTGTATGTGCTCTTGGTCTGACATATCGTTTTTTCTATATATTCATAAAAGTACTGTATACTTACTGAAGGTATATATTTTTGTTAGGTAAAATTTTTAGGTAAACTTTTAGCAAATAGATCCACACAAACATTTAAAACAACCACGTCAAATAACCAGTAAACACACAAACAACCACGTCACATTTTAAAAACTTTAATACGCAATCACTTCAAGTGTGCTTAGAGTGGCACCCCCGAACAGCGCCCGCCGCTAGAACGGAACTCAAGATCATTAAAAACGTTAAATAACAGAAAAATAGGTCAGCTTCAAAATGTATGTTCTATGGTATGTCCTGAAGGATAGCAGCTGTAAAGGTGTTACGGCTGTTAATATATTCGTTCTTCCATAGTTTATTTTAGCTCAAGTAAATCAATTATCGTAAATGTCGTGATAGCCCAGAGCGCAACGAACCTGTCTCAAATTTATAAGGCCATGGTTCGAATCTGGGCGTGTACCAATGAGTTTTTCTGACTTAAGTACACAATATCACTGACACCGTGCTTCGGAGGGCACGTTAAGCAGTCGGTCCCGGACGCTGTCAATAGATGGCGGTCGTTACAGTTCCCAACCCGCAGTGGAGCAGCGTGGTGGACTTAAGCTCCAAGCCCCCCTCCTCACCCTGGGGGAGGCCTAAGCCCTTGCAGTGAGGTAAAAATGTTCTGATGATGATGATGGTGAAATCAATTATCACTTTTGAATGCGGGTATTTTGATAAAATAAAATGGTTATTACCTTGATAGTCTCAATCCAATAAAAGTTAATTGAATAATTCTCTGATATATAGTGACATGTAATATAAATAATATATTACTTACGTACTGCATGCTTATTGATTTTAATTTAAATAGAATTTTCTTCATTCAAGCGCACTCAAACATTTTATACAGTTTTGATTTTGGGAGTACACGCAAATCGTATGTACGTTACACCTACGTCTCGTAAATCCGCTACTTATCGGACTTGGGTATGTGTATTTTATGTATGTTTAAGTACTAAATAGGTACCTACTAAACATATCATAACTCTAAATATAATGTTAAATAATAAGAGCGCCAAATAAAACCAAAGTTTGATAATGTACCATCCATCCTGACGTCATAATGGCCGTAAAATTTATATTGACGAATACTACTTAACGGTTTGACTTGGGTATGTGGATTTTAGAATTGTTTAGATACAAAATAGGTACCTGAATACCTGATAACTCAAAATATAATTTTAAAGAATAGAAGTACTTAATTTAGAAAAGGTACCACCATCCTGACGTCAGAATGACGGTACATTTTAAATCTCAAATATTTTTGAAAGTAGGCAGGTACAATTTTTTTGATGAAAGATACTAAATAGTACAAATTAGGTACTAAATCTGCAGCATAATCACAATCCTGAACGGTAAGCTTGTATCACTTTGTACCGCCATTCTGACGCACACTATTTATTCTTATCATCTTACGCCGGGTGACACGTCACCCGGCGTGCCTACCGCTACCTGCAATGATCCCACCAGTAACTACCACAATGCATTTGCACTGTGTGCAGAGCGTTCTTCGACGCATGCGATGGTATCTTTACCAACTACTCATGGAGTGAGAGCCAAGTACAGGCGAGTGCAGAGGAGGCGGGTCCGCGCCTGCACGACGTGTACGTCGGTGTCGACATCTGGGGACGCAACTTCTACGGAGGTGGCAAGTTTAACACCCAACAGGTGACAGCACCTATTCTATCGTATTTATACCTATCGACCTAGATTTTTTCTGTTTATATATGTGTTTTGAAATGTTCTTATATAATTTTATTACCTATGTCGCGGTCCCCTTTATGTTGTAGGAGCACCTCACTTAATTCGAAATTAATGAGCATGAAAAATAAAGGAAGCTGAAAAATTGTCAACACAAAGTATTATATCGATGGATGTGTGTCATAATTCAATAGGTGGATGGATGTAATGGAGCTGGTAGTTGCTTGGAAGGAGAGTCAGGGGATAACAGGGGAAAAAATCTTCTGAGAAAAATCTAACTAACCGTTGACATTGCAGGCCAGCCTCAAAACTTTCCGCTATTTATAGTATATTGAATGCATATAAATTTTGGATATGAATGTTTGACGGATTGACGCGAATTGGATTTTGGATCGAGTGATTTGATAGATTGAAAATTAATCGTAAAAATATTTTTCTTAAAATTTTTTGCATAACTCAATTTAAAGTCTATTCGACCGATTGAAATTAAAGTCCCAGAGAATTTGAATTTCGGGAAAATAGGTTGTGATAGACGAACAGATATACACCATCCTTTATGTGTTCCGTTTTTCATCTTCGGTGTACGGAACTCTAAATACATAAAATTTCAGGCGGTGAAAGTAGCTCGTAAATACGGGTGCTCATTGGCCATTTTTGCACCGGCGTGGACGCACGAGGCGCTCCCGGAAGACGGTGTCGGCCCGCGATACGAGCAGTTCTTATTACGGGACCGTGCGCTCTGGGGTAGTCTGTGGCCTTACCTCAACACGAAACTGCCCCGACATCTGCCCTTCCAGACCTCTTTCTGTAGAGGCCAAGGGAAGAAGAGGCGACTCTACGGAGAGGTGAATGCGATAAGAGTAGATAATAACGCAGAGACGACATTGAAGTTTCGTAGACCGAACGTTTGATTGTATTTTATTTCAGGCAAACCAAAAGTTGTTTTTGTGGTTGCCACTGTTATTCGGTTAAACATCATTATGTTTAATATGCTTGTGTCATACTATTTTTATTCGTTTAGCTAAAAACTAAATACAATATGGCGTTCGGGCTTTGTGCCGTCAATGTTGCGTGTATTTCCTTGTTATCTATTCTTATGTTTAAACTGTGTACAATGCACACTACCGAAAATGGTGTTCCAGGTATTGTGTCCAGGGCCGTGGTACAACCTGCGACATATGCAGTATCAGCCCAACTCTGCGCATGGGCCCCACGACTACGTTCTCCAGATAAACCGTGCGGGGGTCAAACACGTTGCAGATGCACTCGCTGTCGACGCGGCTGGGAAGTCATCGCCACACGACACCGTTACGTTGTTGCCGGTGCCGGATGCACAGCTCTGTTACGAGCTCTATCTCGACGACAGTTTCACAGGTGGTTCGTGTCTTCGCGTGCAACCTACCGTCGCCATAGATGACGATCGCGCCTCACTGCTGTTCCGGTGCGAGTTTCGATGGCGCCGCTCGCTACTCGCCTGTATTGTGACCAAGACTTCCGGTAGTGCACATATGGCCCATCTAGAACTGGTACTGTCGCTGAGGACGGTGGGAGGTCCACGCCATTTGGTTTTGAGTAGCACTGCGCGTGACAATCCACTCGACCTCCAAACCAGTCTGTCGGTTTCCCTGGAGCCAATCGAAGGGCACGCTTTGGACGTGTTTCGCCGCTATATGGTGCTCGAGGAACCCGGCTTTTACGTGCCCGTTCACAAAGGTTACGGCTGGCAAGTTCGGTATGTAAATTATAAAAACGTACTTTTTATTGTGACATTGTCGCTATCGGTGAACTGCAAATATTTTCGTGTTTACGACAGGTATTACGCGGTGGCAGCTAGTGAGGACACAGCAGTGTTGACACGGGTGGCTGTGCGTGCCGTCGGTGGGTCCGTCCTACTCGGTCATATCGGCTTCTGTGAAGTGTCCTCAGATGTAAGTAAATGGCCAGTGCTATTACTCAGTAATACAATTCCTCATTCGGACTCATTCTGAGCTGCAGATAGTCGAGGATGTTGTGCGCAACGGAAGAGATGACGTCGTTTGTGATTTTAAATTGATATTTTATTTATCTTTACAGGATTACGCCGAGGAATCTGCCATATATTTAAACAAAGTGTGACAAGCTTGCGTCAAGGTCAAGGTATTATAATGCGCGCAAAAAAAAATTTGTCTAAATAACAGCATAAATAGGTATATAATCTTATATTAATGTTTGACAATTGAAATAAAATAAAATTATTGTCATGATGCAGATGTTTTTTATTGCGTACTGGAACATAGGGTATATATTACGTATAAGACTGTGATTGCAATAGTAATAATAATTAGTGTGCAAATTACAAGCGTGCCATTCTATTGTTTGTCTTGGTAAACGCAATCTCAGGTGGCTAATTTTGTTAAATTTTGCTAGTCTATACACTTGCTTTGCTTGAAAATTGGCTCTCAGAGTAAACGCGCAATGTATTGCAGTTGTAATCGTCTGCACTGCACTTGCACTGTTTAAAAGTGAAATGATTTAAAAGAACTTTATCATATATTATTTTATACAAAACACTTATAAGACCATATTTGGAATTCGCCTTAGTTATTTGGAATCCGTTTTATAACGTCTGAAAATAAAAAATTGAAATTACTTAGAATTTTTTTTGCGACCTCTTCACTATCGTCTGTTTCATGGTCACATGAGTTATGAGAATCTGTTGGCAAATTACAAATTTATCACACTGTCAGATACAAGAACTTTTCTAGATATGGTAACAATTTTCAGAATTTGTAAAACCTTTGTAACACCCCAGAACTTCTAAGTGAAATTAATTTGAGAGTGCCTATATACTATAAGAACTCTATCAAAAGAAGTATTTGTAATGAACACATATAGGTATAGAATGAATGCTAACTGGTTGTCGCGCTCCACAGAATAAACTAATAAATGCTTTTAAAAGCAATTATGTTGATGCTGAAATAAAAGTTTTGTCTATCGCTCAATTTAAGAATTTTTTTTTTGTTTCGACTAGTCTCGTAAATAATTAAGTTAGTATATATAACATTTGGATTTGGCGTTTGCAGCAGCCTTTGTTTGCATTTGAATGGCTGGATGGGTGGATGTGTAAATTGATATGACTGTATATGTATATTAAAATAATGTACAAGTTCGCCCGAAAAGCTTTTTATGTTTAATTGTCTACATAACTAATTCTGCACATCTTCGGGCCTAAGTGCACGGTCATTTGCATGAAACTCTTTGTCTCATCACTCTCTGTTGTTACGTTTCTCCTAAACATAAATTGTATTTTGAACTTCAAAAATATGTACTTATAGGTACATTTAATCCAAGTACATGTTATTCTGCATATTAAATAATTTGTTCACTGAATAACAATTTTTGGTTAGTTCCTTAACTATGTACGTTAAAAGAAATTAACAATCAAACTTTGTTTCATGACAACGATTGAACTTGAAAGTTTTGATTGCTTTACAGATTTGTCCTAATGTAAAAAAAATTTTCTGCTTCCACGCTAAGAGAGTGAACATAATGTTTATTGTTTATTGCATTCACGTATACACATATATCTTCAGTCCATAGTTTTAACATGAGCCCGGATCGGGTACAGCAATGTAAAATTAAACAAATGGAATGTGAGACCTCTTAAAATAGTCAGGTCCACAATGCCAGATATGTCTACATAACACTATTCATATATTTACTTAAAATTAAGTGTCTACTAATAATAATAATACTAAAAATAAAAAAGAAATAAATTGACACAACAAAACAACATTTTTATTTAATGCGACACTAACAATAAATTATTAGGTGCCATATCTCTCACATTAGGATTCCCTGTGTTGTGAGAGATAATCACTTCTAGACTTCTAGTGGTACTAAAATTAATCTTTTACAATACACTTTAACTAATATATATGAAGGAAATATATAGCAAATATAATAAATAAAATAGCAAACAATAATAACAGAGAAATGTTCACAAATTATTTAATAATGTCAGGAAAAAAACTATTTAAATAAATCATGTTAAATTACAAGTAAATTATCTTCAAACAACTCGTCTATACAGTAATAAAAGTAGTTTGTCGTTTTCTTATCTATAAATGATGCAAAATTGGATTTGGACTAGGAACCAAAATGGAATCCAAATACATATTAAAACGAATATTGGCAGTCAAATGTTCCTACGCAAACCTATTGGAACTACATTCTGGGTTCCGGAATAAAAAACAAGAAAATAACGGAGTTCCGTTACTTGCTCGTTGTCTAGTCACATTGAAATTTAATCGGAAAATGGGTCGTGTGTATATAATATCTACAATATGTACAATTTTTTTTTTGTTTCGGTGGCGATTTCGAAATTTTTATTTAAAATTATTGAATAATGTTACAATTGTTATTGTTTCACATAAAAATAGAAATTATAGTAATATTCAAAATACTAGTAAGAACTGGTTTTTCTATTTGTGGTAGAACAGGTGTTCCTTATCTCGCTCCCGCCAAAACGTTTGAGCACGTGCGGAGCGGCCGGCACCGGCAAGCAATGCCATAAGCCTTAACGCGGGCGGGCAGGGCAGTCAGTGCTTATGGTCAGTGCCGCGATTGCCGCCGTGACGAGTGTACGTGTGCATACGCCTTTAGCGAAACGACCACGGCAGGCAGGCTCGCACAGAAAACCGGCGCCAGTGATGCGACTGCGATGGGGTCGGGCGCCGGCTCGGGGGCTGTCGCCGCCACCGTGTCCTCGCTGCGTTCCGAGGACTCTACCGAACGGCTGATCGGTGCCAATCCAAAGCGCTCGCCCTCGGCCAAGGGTGCTCGTGCCCGTCGCCTAGCCGTGGTGTTGGGCGCTGCGCAGGTGTGCGTTGGCGCTCTGTTGGTGGGATGTGGTGCAGCAGCAGTGGCCCGTGGTGCAGCGCTGGCAAGGGCCGGCGCACCACTCTGGGCTGGTGCCGTGGCGGTGGCTGCCGGCGTCGTAGCCGTGCTTGCAGGTGTCGATGAGCGCCGGGGCCTACACCACACTGGGTCAGTGCCATCTCCGATGTGTAATGAACTAAGTTGCAAAAGTCTCTTAAGAACAGCCCAAAGGGCTGGGGCATCTTGTGATATATGTTCCAATTTCGCGCAGTATGCGTGACTAAACCTATACCTGTAGATGTGTACCAATCACAAGTATCGTACTTTTGAAGATTCTGAGAGAGTCTGAGAAAACTCGTCAGGTTCATGTCGGACTACGTGCAGTGCAGGGTTCCATAGTCGCATTTTTGCATTTGCAGTGGTTTTTCCTTGATTATTCCGAAATTAATGTATTGAAGTTGGAAGAAGTAAAAAACGGCTCTTGCATTTTAATTTTCTTTTTTTGATCACTGATAAAATATCAACATTGTTTATTCAATATACATGCGATATTTCATTCGTCTATGTCCATAAATGTAGAAACGACAAAGGTATGACCGATAAGATAAATGGATGGATGCACATGAGGATGCTATAAAAAAGTGGGAGCATTGCGTCCATTGCATATAACCCAATGTCTTCAAATTTCAAAGTACTGTGGCTATGACATGGCGTGTATTGTTGTTGGTCAATTTCACTGAAGCTTTCATAATATTTAAATTATAAAAAAAAATTCTGTCGAAGTTTCCATAGCTTACAAATTGAATCCAAAACTAAAGCAAAGGCGTTCATGGTATTTTATATGTCTATTTACTTTATAGACGGCCAAGTATGATTATGTTTGTTGTAATAAATAAAATTTTAATAAAAGCGATTAAAAAGCACTATAATTATTCGTTTTCACTTAATTTGACAAATTAAGTCTTGACAAATTAGTTAATTTGTGTAAATGTCCATAGAAAAGACATCAACGCGCGGGCAAATTTTTCGGGGAGGTGTCCAATAATAAGATATGACCCCAACGTCAATATGCTGACAGGATCAGCTACATGAAAAATGTAAAGTACCTATCGGATTTCACAGGCAAAAACTAAATATAATATACGTATATATATGTATATCATCTACAAGAAAATGCTTATATGAGTTCTTAAGATTTTGTATTTTACCTAAGTATTCTACGATGTAGAGATTTGGTATGTGGTACGACTTATTTGTCGGTAAAGACTACATAACCTCTTTTTGTTCGACACTCGAATAATATTTGTTTGACAGAATCCATAGCGAGAACAAACGATTCCTTATAGACCCCGAAAAAATTAGATGTTATTCGCACTTAGGACATTGCAATTTCTCACTGTAGAATCTTTTGTTATATCTAACTTTCCTAAAATATAACTTACACGCGTACACGATATGTTTGAATGTGTAATTTGTTTTTATGTAAGCCGCATACAGTTCCGCATTGAGACCAAATAAAAGACTCGGACATGAAGGGTTCCGTACCACTGTACAATATAAAAAAAACACGTTTCTTTTATGGTGACCTCTTTTTTCATCATAATTTTATTTTTATTTATTTATAAATGTATGTGTGTAGGGGTCGATGTTTGGGTGCGTATATGTATGTCAGTATGCGTGTGAAATTGTTCTGTTAATGTTTCCAATTATAGTGGCGTCTGCGAAGGTAACTGATCTGATCTTATAATGATTTTACAAATATGTCTCGATTGAGATAAAAAATGTCCAAATCGCTGAATTTTCTATCATATTCGTTTACTATTCTGTGCAAGATTGAATGTTTAGCGTAATTTGCGCGCGCTCCAACCGCAATCACCAGTGAACATGTATTTTTGGTGCGAACGCGTGATACTCGCAATCCGATCCGTTCAATTAGGTAAGAGCATTCTAGAAAACTATTTACTGCATCGAACAGCAGCTTCATGTCAGTGATAAGCCGTCTATCTTCGAGAGGTAGCAAACTGAAAAATCTACAGATTTCACACTACGCGTAACTATCTATCGGCATTGGAAAATGAATTTAGAAATGCTAAAACTTGGAAAGAAGGAAGTTTAAATTCTAAACACCTGTTTATTTATCGGTGAACACGACTCTTAGTATAGTAGAGGTAGAGCAGGCGAGGTAAATGACTCGTCGAAGAGCACCACTCATAGACGCCGCGCGCGAATAAAAGTTACATTTTTTCACGTTGACCGCTCTGTTGAACCGTTCGACCGATTTCTAAAATTTTTGATTTATTCGACAACCAACTAAAATCGCCCGACCGATTTTTTTCATTTTGTCGCTATCGATTTTCGTTTTTGAGATAATCGACTCCGAAGTTTGAGATTTGAGCAAATTTTCGAAAAAATTTTCGTTTTTCGAAAAAATTACAAAAACTACCCAACGGATTTTCAAAATTTTGATGTCAATCAATAGCTCTTGTAATTCCGCGTCCCTCTTTGAACTTCCTATCCCCAAAATTGGCACCATGACCGCGATGTTGCACTATCCCGTAAAACTGGGCCTTAGCCCAGAACGATTATATTAGCATTTTCCAATGCTAATAGACAAGTCTATCTGTGTAGGCACGTCATTCACCTAGACGATAATTTAGGCAGCGCGTAAAACTGCGCTGCACGGATTCCAGCTGCGCAATGTAACGTAGGATGGGGACCAGATTGGAGAAGCGCCATCACAGTACGGAGATAAGCAAAGTGTTTTCAAAGACGCTATGTTGTTAAAACATTTTGTACTCCTATGAATAAATCCCAGCATTTTATAGGCTTTCTGTGTAATGTATTCAAAATGCGATGTATATAATAGCTTGGAGTCCATCATCACACCGAAGTCTCGCACTAGTTTGACTCTTGGAATGGAAATACCATCAAGGTTGTAGTCATTTGTATTAAACGAATAAACGAAAGAATATCCCGAACTGAATTAAAGAAAAGGCAATTTATTTAGTAAATATATCGCACAAATAGTTTGGGCGGTAGTACGGAACACTCGGTGCGTGACTCTGACTCGTATTTGGTCGGTTTTTTTTTTCGTTCATTATTATTTTGTTGAATGTTCGACGTACAACAAAAATAAAAAAAAACCGGCCAAGTATGAGTTCGACTTGCAGACGAAGGGTTCCGTTAATACAGTACAATATATAAATAATGTTATTTTAATTTGATAATTTATTTTTAAAGTGAATAATATAACTCAATATTCTGTGAATATTTCAAGCGTCTACCTGTTGCCGTTATCAATATCGAGCAAATGCGAACAAAAAAAAATGTTTATCGTATGGGAGCCCCCTTAAATATTTATTTTATTCTGTTTTTTAGTATTTGTTGTTATAGCGGCAACAGATATACATCATTTGTGAAAATTTCAACTGTCCAACTATCACGGTTCATGAGATACAGCCTGAGGTGACAGATGGACAGACAGACAGACAGACAGACAGACAAACGGCCAGCGGAGTCTTAGTAATAGGGTCCCTTTTTTTACCCTTTGGGTACGGGACCCTAAAAATAGTACTATTTCTAATTTACTATATAGTCCATAATAGTACTGTTACGCGGTATGGCTGCAGGTTAACAGAAGATAGTATTTACGTCAGGTAAATATTAAACAAAGGATATTTTGCACACTAATACTGTTCGTCAATACGTTTTCCTCTTAGCAAGACCTACTTCATCCAATGCTTCTTTAAGATTTCAATCCGTTCCATAAAATATGGTCTCGACAACCCTTCAAAATATGCATTTGTTACGGTAATGGTCTCGTCATTGGTGCTAAATCTCTTTCCGCAGAGCTATTTTTTTAAGATTTCGAAAAGGAAACAATCGCAGGGGACTGACCACATTTGTAAAATATGGTGGATGAGCAAGCAATTTATAGCGTAGTTCATGGATCTTGTCAGTGGCAACGACACATGTACGAGTATATATTGAGTATCCGTGCACTGTCCTACTGAAAAAGATTTGTCTGAACCGTTTGGCCAACACTTTGGTCACTACTCTACCTCAATAAACCCAAATTGTTTTAATATGTGATATTGACGCGTACCCAGTGGCGGAGGCGGATTAGTGCGGGCGCTGCTGGCTCTGGCGTTGACGAGCGCGGCGTGTGCTCATGCGGCTGCCGTGCTCGCCGCCGCTGCGCTGCACCGACACCTTACACACGCGCCGCCCGTCGATATGACGCCGCCACCCACCTACCAGGTACCTATCTTAAACATAGTTAAATCATAAGAGCAGGTCATAACTACTTAGAGACGACACAGACGTTTCATAACCCGAAAGCTAAGCCGACAAAACGTTCATGGTTATTGGAAAACTTTCGGCTCATGGGACGTTTGCGTCGCTACTCAAATCGAGAAACGGATGAATCTAATTCTCAAATACTTTCTACAAGTTAAATATATGCGTTTACATTTTAATATATTTCCGCTCATGGCTTCGCCCGCATGGACTACACATTTGTATTGGAACCGCTTAAGGGAAAGAGACATAAATTTAAAAAAAAACTAAAATAATAAAGAAACTGTAACCGTAAACTTTAATTTGAGCAAGGCCACTTAAATAAAAATATTGTGACTTTGACTTTGGACGCGTCTTTTCAAGACATTGTGAACCTTTCTTGAAAATTCTGAAACTAAATGCATCACCGTTTTAATATTTTTTTACTTAACGTTTCTTAACGTCATTTTTTTTAAATATTTAATTGTATTTCTTTTATTGTTACTTTTTAAAGAGCATAAGGCCTAGGCCCAAAAAAACCGTAAAATATTTTCAAAAACCTACTTCGTTAACCTATGTAATGTGAAAAAACGCCTTAAAATCGGTCTGGCTGTATTAAAGAAATACACTTCCTACAACGCCTTACTTGTTTTGAGGTGAAGCATATGTAATGCAAAAACCACATCGAAATCATATCAGCCATTTGAAAAAAAAAAACAAATCTATGGCAGTCACACTGGTGACCTACAACTTGAAATATGTAGCCTATAACACTTTCAGAATCATAAGGATTATAAAACCAAATTTTCAATTGAAATTAGTCAGATACTTTTTCAGTTAAACGTCACAAACACAAATACACAAACACGCACTTTATAATAATAGTAAAGATGTGCTTTATGCTACTTATAATGTAATGTGCTTACATACCTATTATAGTACATCAAACTAATCAAATGAAAAAGCTATTATCTCCAACTTTATTTTGTCTGGTTTCTATTTCTAACGATTCTCCAGTTAGGACCTGTTGTATATTTAACTCGTTTTCCCTTCTTCTATAATGCCTTCTTGTGTTTCTTTTTCCTTCTCTACAATATCAATCTATTACAACTTTGTTCCAACTCTCTTGGGTACTTCTTAGAATATGGCCTCTCCATTTCCACTTTTGTTTGTCTAACTTGGAAAACCCATCTATAATTTTTGTGTTTACTTTTACATAGATTTTTTGTTTCTGTTTTGTTTCTTAATGCCCAACACTTCTCTCCCTATTTCTTTGGCAGTGTTCTAGCATTTCTCTATAATATTTTGCAAGGGACTGATTTCCGCAGCCATTTATAAAGCAAGTGAGGACGCATTGTGTTGAATATCTTCCGTTTTTTTCCGATACGAAAGTATTAGATTTTGAAACTTCCTTTAGTGACCAGTATGTCTTCTCGGCGTTGACTATGAGTTGTTTAATTTCTTTGATGTTTCAGAGCGTTTTTCGTCCTTCCTGTTGTTAAGTTTTTTAGTGTTTATATTCTTTTATAGTGTACCGATTTATTCTGATGCGCTCGCTGATACTCTTACTTAGCTCAGTTATTATTTCTTTCTTTTCATCCTCCTTTTCTCTATTGAATATAATAGCAAATTAATATTCTTAACTCACAACGCTTCGTTATTTTAAAAGAAAAAATAGAACAACACGAATCTTTCACTTACATCAAATATCGCATTGAGTCCAATAAAATTATTTGACATTGTTTATAATGATGGTTGTCTAAAATTGAGATTTTTGTGTCGGAAGATAACCTATTTAGTACTTAAAAATTAAAACCTGTTATTATAAAACTGACAACATTGTTCCGGCATGCAGGAGGAAATGGAAGCTTGGGCGCCAGTGCTGGCCAGCGGCGCGGTATTAGGTGCAGCAATAGTGCAGTGTGTGCTAAGCGTGGCGTGCGCTTATGTGGCAGCGCGCCAAGTATGCCCTTGTCTGAACATCAAGCGCGCCTTCGACCACAACCAGTTTGAGCCTGGATCCAAGGAAACGGATGCGCCACGGGACTCGCCGCCGTCTCGCCCGCAGCAAGTACAACGCATCGACACGAAGCTGGATACAATGCAAGGGGGAAACGATAAACCGCGACCACGTGGCCCAGCACCACCCGCCTTAGTGTTGCTGCCCGCGCCGCCCAATCCCGTAAGTACATCTTCACTTCACAATATTTTTATTTATAAAACACGATACGATACTATAATAAGAAAACATCTGATAACAAGCAACGCGACATTTTGAAAACTTTTATTTTTTTTAAATATTAATATAAAAGAGTACCTACCTAGTGCCTAAATATTAGTGTGCTAAACTAAACGCTTTATGTCGGTGAGACGAAACGAAGTACGAAAACATATTAATAAATCGTTTTGTTTGGGTATTACATTATGGCAGTGAACGAAAATAGCTTTGCTGTATTCAGGTAATTTATTAATTGTTCTAAAAATTTCATTTAATTTTTAATTTTCTCTTCATGTTGAGATCACTTAGTGTGTAAATCCGGTGGCCACAATTCTTAATTTTTTAACGGATATTTTTTTTAAACTCACGTTTTGTATCCACGCATGATCCGTGTTCCGTAGAATTAATGCTTCAGAAAATGTCCATATGAGTATAAGTGAATCCGCATGTTTTCAGACTTGGGTAGCTTGTGAGGCGTATCCTTGGTAAAGTTCGCTCCTAATTCAGTTACTGGCACAAAACAAGCAACATGCGTGTTACAGGCCGCATCTTATATACACAGAAAATGTAATAAAAATAACAAGTGAAGACGTGATGTCTGTTCCGCATGAGAACGAGGGGCGCGATACGTAACACATAAAGTAATGCCATAACATTATCATACTCTATTCTAAAATTAGCATAACTAAAATTGGAACGGTCTAATGGTGTTACGGAAGACCTTAGGCGATGTGTCCAAATCTCATTTTTATAGACAAGTGGGGATTCAAGCACATATAAAATTTTGTCAAGACTAATGCAAGGTGTACCATAGTCCTGGAGCATGCGTTTAAAAATGGCTACGATTTTTTGTATTGTTGACAAGCACATAGATAGTTTTTTCATGTATTTGTAGTCAGTCAGCTGGATCTAGGTACATTTAGGCGCGGCGCTTTTAGTTACTTAAATAAAATAAGCACAAAAAAAACAAAATGTAATTATTTTTGTAGGCACTGCTAGTATTTACATAAGGTTAGCGAGACTTGCCGTTTGACGCGTCGGTAGTGATGCAAGTGCACATTAGATTAAAAAACAAGATTCAAACCAATCCCTTAAAAGATAGTTAAATTGGTCATGTACTTTTAGTTTGTGTAACAGTATACAAAAAATATGTTTAGAAAGTTTCTAATTAAACAATTTGACTTCAAATATTGCGATGAACCTCAACGCAATAGGCAATTGAGCGAATGGAAATATGTGTATGAACTTTGGAAGTACTATTACCTGCCAAAAATTCAGTTTCTAGAAATTTAAGACTATATTTGACATGGGCTCTCCGGCTATATGTACACGTACTATAGACGATTGCAAATCGCCAAGTAACATTGTCATGCAAATTGAAATATTTTATACTAATTTCTTAGAAACGTTTGCTCAAGTATGTTATTAAATTAAACTGTTACCATATTAAACTGACTTCGAATAAATTACATGCGTGCTTACCCACTTGCAGTAGAAATTGAAACCCCTTATAGAGATAAGTACTATTTTGTTCGACGTAGCGTCGTAACGTACACTACCGTTCATCTTCGCCGAAATTTTTCATCGATATAAAATTATGATAATATATGAAATGAATGAGAAGCAAAAATTCAATTTATTAGATGAAATAATGACAATTAGGATTCAAATAGCCCTTATGGCCGTAGGGAAGTAACGAAAAATATGTGTAACTAGTTATAGGGATATTATGGTTTGTCCAAGCGAGCAGAGTTGCCTCTCTCTCCGTGAAATGGGTCCCCAAAGATCAGCACCGACATTCTGCCAGTGAAGAATATGATAAATCCCACGAGCGTTTAGTATTCGCCGCGTGCGCTTCACCGCCAACGTCGACTTCGTGAATTTATATGTGGGTCGTCGCGTCGCCATCACACGACTGGTGAAAACTGGGACGAGACACTACGGGCTCTTGGTCGCTTCAAATCGTTATAACCGAGAGTTTCTTTAGTTAAATAATTTTAAGCAGACGGCTCCTATGTCGTTACGAGGAGGGAGTTACAATTAGCCTATTTACAACGGCCGATAGTAACTTCTCTTGTTCCACGCAACAACACAAGATCTACTGGCTCGGTCTCACTATCGAAATAGTGTCGTATCATTTACGCTTATTGTTTAGTTTAGTCATTTTATGCTTGCTGCATGTTTTCTATACGACTGTGTATGCGAAACTGCACACCTCGCGCTCGTGTCGCTTCGAAGCTTCGTCGTCAGAATCTTATTCGGAAGAAGCAAGCAAGCCGGCGTCAGGCAGACGTCCAGCAAGAGTAAAATGGCGTGGATACGTGTCTGCATGTAATAGTTTCACTATAGTTGAGTGTCAAGAGTATTGTGTATTTGCAAATTTTGCATACAAACGACTTTGACGATTGCACCCCATTAAACTTGAACCGAATCCCGCCAATAAAATTATATAGCATTCAGGTCAGCAAAAAAGTATTTTGATACATCTAAAGAATGCATTAGTACAACCGTCAAAGCCATTTACATGGGAATTCGCAAGTATACAATCCTCTCAAATTGACGATCGATCGTCAGTTTGAACGTCTCACTTGCCGTATAGTGTATGTACGGTGACCCAACGGTGGCGCAACTTACGCTAGTTGCGGTTTCGCGACCACTTTACACTCGCTGCGGGTCTTAAGGCGACCCTTGAATATTAATCAGTTCTTATGTAATTATACAATCACCGAGTTGAAATACAGAATATCTTAATAGAGTACGCTTAAGCGTGGTGTACCATTGCGTCTGCGTTGTGAATTTTCAGAGAATGGGGATGAGTAGGTAGTCACATTAATTACAATTAAGTTGCACTAATAAAAGTTACTGAGTTATTAAATTCACTTATTTTACAATGTAAAACATAAATATAAAACTATGTATGTACAAGTGTTGTCATTTGACTTTAAGCAAATATCTTGCAAAGCATTATGCACTGCTTACTGACTCTATGAGTACTCTATTGAAACATAATTGTTAGGTCGGTGTATTTAATACGTATAACAGACATAAGTAATTAAAACCGCCAGCGTGTGTAACGTGAAATGGCAAGGCGTAATTCCAACGGGGCGCGGCCTTTGCGCGGGCGCAGTACGATTCTCGGAAAGCCGCACCAGCAATTTCTCTTGTCGGCCAACGCGCACTCTCCCATTTCTAGTTTCTTACACTCGTTTAACTTCGTTTGACATCTGTTTTTAATAATTTCATGCAAGTAAACGTAAACCGCTACATTAATAATGAATATTGGTTTCTCTAGATAATTTACAGTGATTGATGTATTGGAGAATAAGTTGACTATTCTTATATTCAATAGTCGACTTTTAATGGTATTCAAAAGTCGATGCAAGCATACTTAATGCATGGTATATTTTTGGGAAACCGATACCTCGGTCGCCATTGTAATCAAATAATTTAATAGTGAACTTGTGTTGTCTAACGTTTGTAAATGAAGTTATTATAATGTGTTTTATTTGTTGGTATTAACTAGAATAAATGTTAATTTATCAAAATTATGGTCGAACGAAACTCTTATCCAGGCGTGTAACAAGAAGAATACCACCCAAAAATAATTATATTTCTCACCAGTTTTATGAATAAAAGAAAACTCCACAGCCGACATTATTCGGCTGTGATAAATGAGATATGCTTCAAATGTATGTTGATATAGTGGCAAAGAAGTAAATGTCGCGCCCATTTACCTTGTGAATTTTTGCAATTTATGTTTTGTTTTGCGTGTGCCTATTGCTCAGCAAGATATCGTTTCGTTATGAAATAAATACATAGTAATTACTGTGTTATATTAAGATATTTATTTCACTTTGAAATAAATTTATTACTATGTTATATTAAGATATTTATTTCACTTTGAAATAAATTTATTACAAGTATCAAATCTAAGAGGGACGATATGCTGAAAATAATATAAAAAAACAGGCAAAATAAATTGTGCAACCAGCATGTTTGATCGCATTTTATGGCTCATACACAACCTTACATAAAATTAAACTATTCTGATTTTTCTTCACAGTACAAGTAGAATATAAGTCTCTTAGGAAATGGTCCAAAAATATCACTAAATTTTTCCTATAGAATATGAAAATCGAACTATAGAACTCTTGCACTAGAGCGTCTGGAACCTCTAAGAAACAATTTCCGGACGGACTGTAAAACTGAAATTTAACTTTTCGTTGTTTTTATTCGTTGAAGGCAGTGCTGAGATCATGGTTACTTTCTGTCATGTACTTATACAAAAGACTGGACACCGATTTGATAATCAGTTGAGTGAAACGTACCTTAGTGTCTCGCATCCGGTGTGACGCGCGCTCACTAACTATTACGATGTGCATTAATTGTTCACGGTGCGTGCACTGAAACCGCTCCACTTGTGATACGGCACCGGATACGGCACGAGCTACGAATATCGCCAGATAATGCAAAAACAAAATGTACGGAAAACACTAGTTTAAAAAAAATACTGCTTATCATGTAGGTAGCTATCTTATAAATATATGGGATGTTAATTGACACCTGTTATAAAACTATAAAGGAGTGCTTCCCTTCATGGACGATTTGTTGGAAAAATAAAGTAGTGGACTATTTTCTTTTATTATTTTATATGAAAGAGTTATCTAGATATAGGATAACTGTGAAATAATTTATAAAAAAAAACACTATATTACAAAAGTTTTTACCCATATATGAAAATAATATGGATCGATAGAATATTTTACACTAAGTTAAATTCTGAAGTTAAAAAAAAAGTTACGTACGTCAGGTTTTATGAATATTTATTTTCGGTACTTAAATTACACTTACAATTTATTCGTAAAACCAACCCAGTAAAATAAAAAATCCACAGATCTTGCAGTCCCCGCAACCATCGGTTTCATTGAAAATGAACCTACCCAAAGCCGATTTTCACAGATTATATTATTTTACTAGCGACCGCTCGCAACTTCGCTTGCGTAGATTACACATTCCTGTTTTAGGTAGTATTAACATTCGAAATGGTTAATACGTAGGTACTTTTTGCTAAAACTAATATTGGGGACACCCATTCAAACTTTCAATCTTCATTCTCCCCACTCCTTTAAGAAAATCGATACTCCCATACTTTTCACATCCCGTTTTCCACCCTTGATATCCAAAAACCTTGAAAGACGTCATTATTTATTTATGTTAAAATTTTTATGTTTCTAACTTTAAAGAACAAAGACTCTCATACGAAGCCCCTCCATCCCTCCCTCCTTCAATTTGAAATTTCAAAATATTCCTTTTTTTTTAAATTTATATTCACGTTATAAAATAAACCACTGTTCCAAATTTCGGCTTCCTAGATTTAGTAGTTTCGGCTTTATCTACGCTGATAGATCAGTGAGGACAAACGACAGACAGCCACAAAAAGTAACTGATGTCACTCTTGACAACCTTCTTTCACGTCTGCAAAGTTTCATTAAAATCTATTCAGCGGTTTTGGAGATTAGCTCGAATAGACACATAGACGTACAGACAGACATACAAACAAAAAGTAGCGTATGTCACTTTTGACTACCTCTTTTTCATACCCGTGAAATTTCATCAAAATCGATTTAGCCGTTTTAGAGATTAGCTGGAATAGACAAATGGACGTACATACAGACATACAAAAAGTAGTGTATGTCATTTTTGACCACTTTCTATCCACATCTGTGAAGTTTCATCAAAATCGGTTTAGCTGTTTTGGAGATTTGCTCAGACAAACAGAGAGACAGACAGATAGTATTATTTTATACATATAGCCTATAGCCTTCCTCCATAAATAGACAATCCAACACAAAAAGAATTTTTCAATTCGAACCAGTAGTTCTTGAGATTTGCGCGTTCAAACAAACAAACAAACAAACAAACAAACAGACAAACAAACAGACAAACAGAAAAAAAAAGACAAACAGACAAACAGACAAACAGACGGACGGACGGACTACGTCCGTCCGTCCGTCCGTCCGTCTGTTTGTCTGTTTGTCTTTTTTTTGACGGACGGACGGACAGACAGACAGACAGACAGACAGATAGACAGACAGACAGACAGACAAACAGATAAACAGAAAAAAAAGACAAACCGACAAACAGACAAACTGACAAACAGACAAACAGGCAAACAGACAAACAGACAAACAGACAAACAGACAAACAGACAAACATACAAACAGACAAACAGACAAACAGACAAACAGACAAACAGACAAACAAACAAACAAACAAACAAACAAACAAACAAACAAACAAACAAACAAACTCTTCAGCTTTATAATATTAGTATAGATTGCCACGAAAACGTGGCACTATTCTTTTCAACTCTTTAAACTCAGAAATAAATCAACGAAAAAATTCTCTGCTACCCGTGCGAAGCCGGGGCGGGTCGCTAGTTCAACATATTTGAAACATTTAGGTTTTAAACTGCAGCCTCTGATATCCTTAAATGTTCTGAACTCAATAATTAAGCATTCGAACGAATACAGGCCGAAAGGCGATGACCGTAATGTTAACAAGTTCCCGAACGTCCATAAAATCTAACATGTGATGTCAAATTTCTTGTTCGATTTCCAACCGATTTCCAAAATTTTGGTCTCAAACTGTAGCTACCGACGCCTTCTAACCTTTGGTTAAACACTTTGAAGCGATCCGACGAATACCCTCTGAAATATAGTAACTTATATCCACAAACACAAGCGATCGACCAAAAAATCTCATCTTTCGGAAATAATTTCTCTTACAATTACCAACCGATTTCCAAAAACTTGGTCTCAAATCGTAGCTACGTTAATGGCCGAGATGCTTTTTTTTTGATTTTCGATATCGGTCCCCGTTCTTGAAATATTGTGGATTTAGTAAAAAAAAAAACCGAAAAAATCCCGATTTTTTTACATTTTCCAATTTTTATCAAAAACTACTTAACCGATTTCCAAAATTTTGATGTCATACAATGCACAACTAAATTCCTAATCTTTTAAAACCTTAAAATCTTGGCTAGACCCCATACCCTCGGAGTTATGGCCAAAAATGCGTTTTCCGTGAAACGGATATGATAGTCATTTTCAATGACAAAAAACGCCACATATTACTCTTTCTTGTTTGCAGATTTGTGTCAGCATCTCTTAAGATAGACTATCGGGATTAGGTACATGGTTCCTATTTTTATTAGACCCACATTATACTTCTACTTTACACAATATTTACACCACTCGGTGAACCCCTTTTCATCTAGATTAGTTACCGGATTTGATAATATTGGAAATATGCCTGTTTTACAATTTCTGTGATTTGAGACAAATCACAGAAATTGTAAAACTTTTCCAATTTAGGACAAACATAGAAAATGTTTATACCAAACTTACACTTCCTTGCAGACATATTGAAGTAAAATATATTTATTTATTTATTCTTATTACTATACATAAAATACAAACAGTCCGTAAGACCAATACAGTAAATTATGCGGATCGCTCTAAACACCTCACAATGCCTGACCCTACCCGCGACAACGGAGATGCGAAGAGATCAAGATGGGCGTCAGCTCGGCACATATCGTTAATAATGCGCCCCGCGCGACCGATACGCGCCTGCCGCTGCAGGTTGGCCCGCGAACCGGGCGCAGCAAGCACGTCGTCGTAGTGCCCAGCGCGCTTACCCCTTTTCGGGACGACCAGCGACACACAGCTCAGCAGCGACGGCACCGAGAGCTTTCCCCTTACTATAGCCAAAATGTACATGGCTAGCGCAACGCGTCTCCTCAATTCTAGAGTATTGAATCCGAGCATTCCTATCAAATATAGAGTTGGATAGAGATACGGATAGTACCCATAGCATCTCTTAAAAACATATCTAATAAATATCTTTTGGACCCTTTCCACCATAATAATGTATTTGGCCTCATGGAGATCCCATAAAGCAGCATTATATTCAAGCTTACTTCTCACATAGGCGCCGTATAGCACAGAGAGCGTTTGAATTTTGAATGCTTTTAAAGTCGCGACCCTGTCGCAGTACCTAACCTAAGCTCTGTCGAGCTTTCGCACACACAGACTTTATGTGTTCTCTGAATGTGAGGTCTTTGGTAAAAAGTACTTCTAAATCTTTAACCGTATCCTGCAGCCTATTCATTATGCATCCACCAGTTCCGAGCAGGTACGGATACTGCACCGGTGTACGAGCTCTGGAGAAAGTCATGACAGCAGATTTGTTTACATATATATATATAATGTAATATAATAATAATATAATACATGGGACATCCCACACAGCGCCATCTAGTCCCAAAGTAAGCAAGTTTTATGCTTGTGTTATGGGTTACTAGACGATTGATGTACATACTGAAATATTCTTTTTTTATAATATATACATACATAAATATTTTTACAATAAATAAAATATTGAACAATAGTTGCACACAACAATAATGAACCACTTGTAAACTAAACACTTTATAGACACTTTGTAAACTAGTAAGATTATGAATGTCCTGTTATACAGAGAGGGTAACATCGCACGGTGTGACGTCAGGCTATTTAAATAATGTTTAATTATAAACTCATACATACATATAAGTCTCATACTCTTCAACCGAATATAATTTTGTTTATAGATTTTATTGCCCTATAAAGTCTAATTTTAATATTTTCTTCATAAATATAATATTTTTAAAATAAGTTAATTGCCCTATCGTAAACGGCTAGTGAATCATGAATACACATTTTTAATTTCACACAACTATATCGATTTAAATAAACTAGCGACCGCCCGCAGCTTCGCTTGCGTAGACTACACATTCCTAATTTAGGTAGTATTAACTTTCGAAATGGTTTATACATACTTTTTGCTGAAACTAATATTGGGTACACCCATTCAAACTTTCAATCTTCATTCTCCCCACTCCTTTAGGAAAACCGATACTCCCATACTTTTCACCTCCCGTTTCCCACCCTTAAAATGTGGAAATCCAAAAACCATGAAAGACATCATTATTTATTTATGTCAAAATTTTTATGTTTCTAATTTTAAAGAACAAAGACTCATACAAAGCTCTTCCGCCCCTCCCTCCTTAAATTTGAAATTTCCAAATATTCCTTTCATAAAAAATTGATACGTTATAAAATAAACCACTGTTCCAAATTTCGGCTTCGTAGACTTAGTAGTTTCGGTTTTATCTACGTTGATAGATCAGTGAATACAAACGACACAAAAAGTAGCTGATGTCACTCTTGACAACCTTCTTTCACGTCTGCAAAGTTTCATTAAAATCTGTTGAGCTGTTTTGAAGATTAGCTTGAATAGACACATCAACGTACAGACAAACAGACGGACAAAAAGTAGCGTATGTCACTTTTGACCACCTTCTTTTCATACCCGTGAAATTTCATTAAAGTCGGTTTAACCATTTTAGGGATTAGCTCGAACAGACAGATGGACGTACACACAGACATACAAAAAGTAGTGTATGTCACTTTTGACC
Source organism: Luffia ferchaultella (assembly GCA_949709985.1). NCBI lineage: Eukaryota > Metazoa > Arthropoda > Insecta > Lepidoptera > Psychidae > Luffia > Luffia ferchaultella. The sequence goes on along the minus strand of OX453250.1, from coordinate 22,613,556 downwards.
ACTTCCTTTCCATATTTGTGAAGTTTCATCAAAATAAGTTTAGCCGTTTTAGAGATTTGCTCAAATGGACAGACAGACAGATAGTAACTATATGGATTTAAATAAACTAGCGACCGCCCGCAGCTTCGCTTGCGTAGACTACACATTCCTGTTTTAGGTAGTATTAACTTTCGAAATGGTTTATACATACTTTTTGCTGAAACTAATATTGGGTACACCCATTCAAACTCTGAATTGTAACTGAATTGACTGCTCAATCAATTTGTTGAGTTTGTAAATTTTTGTAATACATGTAGATACCTAGATGATTTTATAATTGTATTTATTTAAGATAGGGACATGAAATGTATAATGTGTATACCATAGGCTATTATTTATATTTATTTGTTAACATATTAATTGTAAAATGAATTTTGACGTGCATAAGTATACTTGTATATTACATGCAATAAAGCTATTTGATTGATTGATTGATTGATATTATTTTATACATATAGCCTATAGCCTTCCGCAATAAATAGACTATCCAACACAAAAAGAATTTTTAAATTCGAACCAGTAGTTTCTGAGATTTGCGCGTTCAAACAAACAAACAAACAAACAAACAAACAAACAAACTCTTCAGCTTTATAATATTAGTATAGTTATGTCACGTTCAAATAGATGAAATCGTGGTTCGTTATAGGGTATATATATATATATATATATATATATATATATATATATATATATATATATATATATATATATATTTATTTATATATATCGTCAGGCTGTTGTATTTGCGAACAAAATCACGGGCCAGTTTTACAAATAAGTAAGAAATTAAATGAATATTTTTCGTCGTAAATGGAGTTCAGTTATGTGTCTGTTATTAGCGTAGGACTGAATGCGAGCCATTTCGACACAGATTTCGTAACCCATGGACATCGCTTTGTCGATGGACGTATCGGGTCATGCCTCATTGCAAAATATAGCGCATTGCAAAGACGGTTCCGCATGTTACCTGAGTTAGTGCACGTTGTGTCGTAAGGCTTCGATCGCCACTTGATTGCTGACAGCTCATACTTCTTAAAGACCATAACTCACGAACAAAAAGTTAACCTTTAAAAAGTTTTTGTCTATGGTAGAAAATATAAATATAAAACGATCGAATCACAGAAATCGTGACACGATGAATTAAGTAGGTAACCACAGACTTACTATCGCGTGGAATGAATACACGATAGGCCTATACACGACTGCGGACAGGTTACCCTTTCGATAGTGGCGAAACTGTGCTCGTTTACATCTCTATAATTCTGTCGTCTTATCTGAATCGATGTACGATGACGGCGGGGCTATGAGAGCGTGACGGCAAAAGCGGGAGAAGTCGCGCAAAAACTAGTATGTGGTACAGATGGCGTGCCGGAGTCGAATGACTGCTATTCATCGTATACCACGTCCAGCATAATGAAATCTAAGTAGAAGCTAACCGATTTCCGTGAAGATCTGACGCGGGCCTTAGACTATCGATCTGGCGTCTATTCAATTGGGTACTTCGGATCTAGAGTTTTCTGATAACGATCGACGGAATTGATAAATATATAATAAAAAAATAAATCGACGGTGATGATACATAAATAATATGACACACGTCTGTCTGCTCAAGAATCCAAGTTCGGACGGAATATGGATTTCCAAAAAGTAGGTATATCTCGACCGACAGTACTCACTCTTTGAAATCACCAATAGGCGAGAGTAAGTCAATTCAAACTGCATCAAAGGACAAGACTATTAAACTCGTGTGGTTGACAGTATTTGTAACACATATTAGGTATATATAGATTTTAGCTTTTGACACACCTTTTCCATATAAACTTTACCAATGCCAAATCTCACACTTCTCCGTACAGGTAAAATGAGTACAAAGTTTCCTCTTCACGTATTAATATATAGATAATCAAATTAAGTATAAATTATTCAAAAATGTAAATATGCTATTTTCTTCCTCATAAATCGAGCTTATGAATCCTTTGAACACTTTCTATTTTTTCTTTTTATTTCTATCTTTTCGCTATTTCTCATAGTTTAGGATTTGGCCATACAGTCCCATTTCAAAAACTCACCTGTATATAGATTTTAGCTTTCAACACTCTTACTCCACTTAAGGCGGTTACACACATGTGGCAAACATGCCAAACATTGACCATTTACGCCTGTGTGAGAGGCCATTCGCATCGGTAATGCCTTCTGTGGCAAACATTTGCTATCCGTGATAGCGAGCCTGTCGGTTTTCTTGCGCACTTCAAAGTGGCCGTACGGAAAAGAAACATTTGCCAAGTAGTGTAGGAGGTACAATTTCAAAAAACATTTGTCAATTATTAAGGCGGGGTCACACGGAAAACATTTCCTGATTTTAAGGCCAAATGTTTGTCCACATGTGTGGGACCGGGGTTAGACTATAACTATACCGAATATCACATTCCTTCGTGCGCGCAGTATGCTTAAAAAGGGGTCTATTGTTTTTTCTTCATATATTTATAAAGATTATCAAATCGATTAGTTTGATTCCCTGTTAAAGTAATCGATTTTTCAAAAATGTGAATACGCAGTTTTGTTTTATCAAAAATCGAGCTCATGACCCCTTCTCGTTATTTCTCATAGTTTAGGATTTGGCCATACACTTCCATCTCAAAAACTCATCCTGTATATAGATTTTAACTTTCTGCACTCCTACTCCACACAAACTGTAACTATGCCAAATCACACATTCCTCCGAGCGCACAGTGTGCTTAAAAAGGGTTCTAAAGCTTATCGTTCACGTATTTATATATAGATTTTAAATTATTGCTTCTTTTTATTCATTAGCTTTTTTATTAATTCATTTTCATTTATTTGATATACATTATGTAACACTATAACCAATCTCGCAACAAATAAATCTGTGACTATGGTTAGGTATATTAAGTAGTAGCTTTAATAAAAGTTGTCAGGGTTGAAATGAAGAGGGTAAACAAAGTGGGGACAGTTATCAATCATAAAGTTAGCGCGTAGCCTAGCTCCCGCTCTATTGTGTATCGTATGAAACTGATATTAGATATAAAGGTCGATGTATTGTGGTCGGCCACGTTCCGCAACAGAGCGGTTGTGATGAAAGATCGCCCCTTCTCCCCCCCCCCCCCCCCTCATGCAGCCGCACGTGCGTAATTGCCGACTTTCACCGGCGATAGATTAACAACAGACACGTTGATTGGGATGGGAAGATGGCCGGCACGCTCTCTACCTTGTATGTACTGAGAAACAATACGAGCAAAGAGTGTCACAAACCCAATTTCGATAACAGTAATTACTTATAAAAGAAAAACACAAAAATGTCGAACTACGCACTGTTATTTGTTTACCTAAGTATTGGTCTTGGCTTTACTCGTATAGAAATGCATACTGCCAACAGTCACTATAATTTATTGTCTTGTTTCCCTTCCTCTTTTTGGATTTTTGTACCTCAAAAGAAATCACGGAGCCCTAATAGGATCATTTCATTGCCCGTTTTTACTGTTGTTCTGTCTGTCGAGCTTCTAACTCAATGCGATCAAAAAAATACGGCCATTTATATTTTTACTCTCGCAAATAAATCAATACCTAAAATAATGTTTGGTAAGAAGCGAGCTTTCACAGCACAAGCAAAGAGAAAAATCCGAAAAAGTTTTAAATTGTAGTTACATCACATGTTTTTTAATACTGTTAAATTAATATATGTATTTATATGCCATATGACGGTGAATAGTGATACATCTGTAAATAACAGTACGAAAACCTCAGGGGGGGGAGTTTTGAATTCTATTCTCACAATTATTCCATCTCACAACTGGAAGCTTTGCTTCTAATTCATTACTAATCTTGATTGAATTTGAATCAATTTGGAACCTTTGGAACCAAATAACGTCGTCTCGATTTATCTGTTACGACAAGAAGAAAGGACAACAATCAAACACAATAGATCAAACAATCAAATATTCATAATATCAATTATGTTTCGTTTTTGCAATATGTATTCAATGAATAATAGTTAACACACGTGCTATGCAGGTTAGGAACACGATCGTGAGGACTCACCTGTCACAGATCTCAAAAAGCCTCTCCCGCTAAGGTCCCCGTGCCGAAGTTACGAAACATGGTTCGCGTGACGACGCCTGTCACGGCCTAACACGAAACAATTATGAACAGTAACGAATATTTGTGACGCACGTAGCATTGAGAAATTTATTAATTCATCGCGAGAGCCATAAAAACGGTTGATTGTTACGCCGATTCCCATCGAACGGCAGAAACCTCGTATCGCCGTGAAGTAACTCGCACACGCGATTGTTACAATTGTCGTCTGTGTGTTGTCTCGTTGCGATTTGCGGCAACGCAAAGGCCGATGAACTCGCGCCCTTTGTGTAATACAGTTTAATCGTATAACAACAAACCAAATAACACCCCCTAATCAAATAATATGAAAAAAATAATAATACACATGTGTGTATCTACTTATGTAAGTATATATATATTATGGTGCAATAGGCATTCTTCAAAATTTTGCGACATGGACCTAATATTTAATGTGTATAAAAATAGATGTCCTTAAACAACAGAACAGCAAATATAATAAAAATGGAATCGTTATAAAGAAGATATAAAAAAAAGTGAAACATTAATGCATCGTCACCATATGCAACGATCGACGATCAAACAAACAAGTGCAATACGTAGAACACCAAAGTTATAATCAGTAGCAATGACATGGTCAGCTATCAATTTTTAACAATCGATTTATCCCTGAAAATCAATACAAATCGATCAATCAATACAATACAAATTTATAAAAATCATTAAAATGCTCCAGATTGTTTGTATATCCAAACAAAATTACATTGTATTTGAATGTAAAAATTTTTGGTGCCCATTGAAAAACTGAGGTACGAAATATATGCTAGAAATTTATCTGACTACGAGTAGAACGAATAAAATTTTAAATTATTTCTGAATAATTAAAAAGTTAGAATGTACTATTTGGTCACACCATACACGCTGGACCATTGAAAAAAATTGTCTGACCCCTTGTCGCTCATTAAGCTTCCGCTTGTACCTACCTACCGCTACAACAGCCGCTACGCCACGATTGGTGCAAGCTAAAATCGCTTTAGAAATGATCCACCGGATGTGGCCACTACTTTAATATTAGTAAACCTTAGACATAAGATTAAATATGATTAAAGGTAATTTATTTATTTAATTGTTAAAATTGACCACAATACATGTAATATGAATTCAATAAGACAGTATTAAAGTGAAGTAAAATATTATTTAATCAAATAGGTAGCTTAAAGCGATCAAAAAGCTTAAAAATAATATTAGTTGTAATAACAAGAAATTGACAAGTAGGAAATTTTTCTTCTTAATTAATGGTGTTTTTTGCATATAGCAATCGCCACAGTCAAGTTTATTACTTCATGTAATTACATTATTATAGTAGGAAGTTTCTTAGACGATTGATATCATTCTGGTAACTTTTTGTAGCTAACTTCGTGATATTGATTTATAACAGGCGTGCGTTTTGTTGTACGAGTATTCCTACTAAAATTTCACCCTAAAAAATTTTGTTCGGTTTGTGCAGGGCCTGCGGTTCAATTGGATAAGTTAAGCATGTTTCTGAACAATTTTTTCTTCGTGAGCAACTTAATAGATCATAATTTTCTTTGACAGTCTTGTGTAATACGGCCTTACCTCTAAATTATTACGATTAGAATGTAATAAACCTATGTTTATTTCATTATTCACTTTGTAACGTGACAGACGGCGCCGCAGGTAGAGCTTTCCTTTTGTGGCTCACCTCACCGGTTGTCGACTACATTCTCCTTCTCAAACGACAATTTACATATGCAATAGACCAATAGATAACTTTCATAAACACAAACGCATACGCGTCTCTAAAAACATAAGTTATAGTTACACTTGTTCGAACCTTAACAAAGTAACTTGAGTAAAGTGATTGTTAATTAAGTAAATAAGTTAATTATCCATTAATACATTAATAATAAAAAATGTATTAGTATTTCAAATATTAACTTATTGACTTGATTATTATGATAAATTTGCTCCATCGTGATGAGAACCTATAATATGCTATTCGTAACACGCTACATTTTAGGTCGTAATGGAAGTTGAGTGAAGTTACTTAATCGGATCGCAACAATCAGGTTTTAAGGACATGAATATTTCACTCGTAGAATATGACCCGGGTGGGCGGTAGCGCAACGGTCCGCTAAGCTAGACCACTTTCGATTTCATGGTGAGAGTAAAAGCACAAGTCCGGTCACCACATCGCACCCATGGTGGTTGGTGGTCCGAAGTAGTCGTCGTGAATCCCCCGAAGCGCTCAAGAGCGTCATCGTACCTTACAGATTTTCCACAAATACTTTTACAATCGGCCGCAATAGTTAAAGAATGTAAAAAACCTATAACAGAATAATTTAAAAAAGGATGACAATTAAAGTAAAAATTAATTTGACAGCAGCGTTTGGTTTTAATTTAATAGTTTAATAGAGTCATAAATGTCAATTCACAGTATAGAAGTGACATTACGCAATTTTGCGGGGTTGAAGACTGGCGCTTGAATTTCACGAGGGTGCAAACCAAACTCGTCATCTTGCACCAGATAGTTAGAGTATGAGTGGTAACGCAGAAGAGGGCTTCTAGTCAATGCGTATTTTATGGTACTTATGTATCTACGAGCGACGCACGACGGTTAATTAACATTTTAAATTTTATTGTTTCACGGCGGCAAAAAATAAAATTCAGTTATTTAATTATTTCACTATTTTGGCAGCTTTTTAATTGTTTTTTTTATTTCACAGTTTTTATGTCGTGCGTTTTTAACAACTTTAATTTTGATTTTAATTAATTATTTTATAACGATGAGTAGATCTGTACCCAACAGTGGGAGGTATAACCATATGATGATAATGAAAAAACTGTTTTGAATAAACATATATACTGCAGCGCCCCTGGCGACTTAGAACCTTTGACTAACCATAACCCTGCTCTGAGTTGATCATACGTACAGATTAGCCCAAGCGAAACACACATCTACCGCAGCACTCTCTGGTGGCTTATAAATGGAAAACGTGTTGATAAATTTGAAGTGATGATACCGACATAAACCCAGCGGTTTTAGACAAATACGTCGACTACAATATCCCCTGATAACATATAACCGCAAAAATTTCTAACTACTTGTGCTGAGGTAATATCTATGTAATACTAAAAACTGGAACAAAATCAGTCCAACCGTTTTAGAAAGACAAATCAACTGCAGTGTTCCCTTATTTTTTTTTTTTTTTTTTTTTTTGTTTAGTGAGGGCCGAATCTGCTTACAGACATCTGCGCGCCCGACCTACCGCGCAGATAGTGCCGGGTTGGGATTTCTACACAGAAGGTGCAGCCCGACCGGCTAAACGACTCCTCAACCTATACTCCGGAGAGCGTATAGGATTTGACATGACGGCGACCGGACGCATTGAGGATGCTTCGGTGCGTTTCTGCCATTGATGGGCGGTGCCTTAAGGGCGCCGTCTCATCGGCGTATGATTAATCTAGAGATGAGGGCCGACGCGTGTCGATCCCTCGGCTGGGGAGGGCAGTTCGAGCTGGACGGCCCGACTGTGAACAAACAAGGCTCAGATGCCATTCGAGCAGATTTGTTACGTTAACTAGGTGATATCGGGTGGTAGGTACTGCTCTCCTACGTCAGACTGAAGGTCCGATCTGCCTAGGGCCCTTAGAATCTCTACCTCGGTGGTGAGATCGTCAGGTGGATCTGTAAGTGCATTCCGTGGGCGTCTGAGAAAGTGGTGGGCGGGCGGGGGCTCGTAAGAGGCCGCTGCCGAAAGTAACGGGTTGGGATGTGCGATCGCGGCGGTGAAGAAACGCTCTGACGCGTCCTTCATGTATTTGGAGATGGTTGGTAAGTCGAAATCGCTGTGAAGCAGACTGTTTCGAACGTACCATGGAGAACCTACTGCTCTTCTACAGAATTTGTTCTGTATGATTTGTAGCGGCTTAAGTATCGTTTGATTGGCGTATGCAAAGACCGGGCATGCATAAGTCATGACAGGTCTGATGGCCATTACGTAAAGAGTGCGCTTGTTGCGCATCGATAGCTTACTGCGGCTACCAATCATACTGGATAAACGAGCCAAGTAGAATTTGGCTGTTTTGCAAACACGCTTGACATGATCGCGAAAGTGCAGATGCTTGTCAAGCGTAATACCTAGGTATTTATAACTATGTTGCCACGGAATGTTGACGTCGGCCATTCGAAGTGTAGCAATATTGGGGGAGACTAACTCTGGGCTTTTCGCTTTGGAATAGCGAAAGCAAACGGCCGCGGATTTCTCGGGGTTGATTTCGATCCTCCATAGGCGAAACCACCGCGTAAGTTCGTCTATGGAGGATTGTAAACGTGAGGCGATTAGCCCGTTTGTTCGCGCGCGCAGATAAAGCACTGTGTCGTCGGCGAACAGTGCTAGTTGGACTCCGTTGCGCGGCAGCGGGATGTCATTCGTGTACGCTGAGTACAATAGTGGGCTGAGTGTGGAGCCTTGCGGAACTCCTGCTCTTAACGTTTTGGGCGTTGAAATGGATTTTTCGTGACGGAATACGAAATGTCGGTCGGTGAGGTAGTCTTGAATAATGAATACTAATCTGTCGGGAACTTCCAGTTTATGCAGCTTATATATTAAGCCTGCATGCCAAACTTTGTCAAAAGCTTTGGCGACATCAAAAAATACTGCTACGGTTTTATCTTTCCGTTTGAAACCGGAAGAAATGTATTCAACTAGGCGGAGAGCCTGTTGAGGGCAGGAGTGCCGGGGGCGGAATCCAAATTGCTCGTCGATTATTAGTCCTTTTCCAATTAAATGGTCGCTGAGACGAGTCTTTAAAACTTTTTCGTATAATTTGCCCATCACCTTGAGGAGGCTAATGGGTCTGTAGCTGGTGGGAAGGTCTCGGGGTTTGCCTGGTTTAGGGATGCCGATTACGACAGCTTCTTTCCAGGTCGGTGGGAAGTAGCAGTTTTTAAAACAAGTGTTGAAAATGGCTGCCAGAAGGGCGACTAAGGGGAAGGAAAAGCGTTTGAATGCTTTGTTATTGATACCATCGAGACCTGGAGCTTTTCTGTTTTTAAGCTCCTTGATATGTTGGCTAATTTCGTCACATGTGACGGGTGGTAGGTCTGCTGAGGGCGGACGGGTCGCGCGGTTGCGCACGTCGTTTTCGACGTGGGCTACGTGAATGGGATCGCACTCAAGTGTGCTGGGTGAACATTGAGAATCAAGACTATCTGCCAAACAGTCAGCTTTCTCGTTGTCGTCGAACGCGAGGGTGCTATCAGGCTTCCTAAGCGGGGGAGACGCGGCGTATCCGTCTAAACGGAGCGCTTTAGCGACACTCCAGTAGGCCTTATGGGTTGGCTTAATGCCTTCCATAAGTTGGTCCCACTGTTCGTTACGTAATTCACTGATGCGCTCCCTCACTCGGCGTTGGAGGGCGCGCGCTCGTGACCTATATTCGGGCGTGGGGTATGCGCTCGCGCGGCGCAGGGCAACGTTTTTGACTCTTATGAGTTCGCGTACTTCGGGCGGCAGGTTCAGACGGGGTTTAGCCGCCGGAGCCTTCCGCGAGCAGTCCGCGATCACTTTTTGAACGTGCTCCGTAAGAGCCTCTATTGCTAAATCTACATCGTTGTTAGAAATTAAATCAGATGGGATTCGGTTTAAAGCGGGAGTATCGATTTTTTGGAACGCGGATGACACTTTGTCCCAATCGGTGATAAAAATAGGGTCCCCCGGCGGGCTTTCCGGCGAGCCCAGTTTCATAAGGACGGGGCGGTGATCTGAGCTCAGAGCGTGAAGCGTCTCTATAGAGCTCAGTTTCAGCGCCACGTTCTTAAGTAACGCTATGTCCAGAATGTCTGGTCGGTGGGAGTCATTGTCTGGAAACCGCGTCGGTGAGAGGGGCGCGATCAAGTCTAAATCTAAGGCCTCAGCTAGGACCGAAAGCCTGCGGCCGTTAATATTGGAGGTGACACAGTTCCAATCTGTGTGTTTGCAATTAAGGTCGCCGAATAGGATCACTGAGTCTCCTAGGGCGAGGAGGGCTTCTATGTCGCTCCGGAGCAACTCACTAGTGGGAGGCAGGTACACAGAGACTATGATGACGGTCCCGTGACCGGTCATAGACAATCTGCACGCTGTAGCTTCTATATTTATGAGAGTAGGCGTGTCGATCGGGCAGCAGTACAGCGAGCGTTTAAAATACACTGCGGTGCCACCGCCCCTTCCGCGTTCACGGTCCGTTCTTAGTAAATTATAATTATTAATTTTACAGGCCCTGGGCCTTTTGTTTGATAAAAAGGTTTCCTGAACTAAAATGATATCTACGCTGTACTCAGACGCACATTCGCCTAGCTCTGTATGGTTATTTGTAAGGCCGCGCGCGTTGAACGACAGAAGCGAGATCGACCTCGGCTTATGTCGTCCAGCGCGAGTGCCTAGCGCGCACACGGGTGCACCCATTGGAATAAAATAAGTTAAATTAAATTAATTAATAGGATTTAGTTAGTGAATTAAAATTTAATAAAGTGATTTGACAACGTTAGGGTAACGACTAAGGGCAGTCATTTTGTCCTTAATGTTTTTACTGTTCGAAATTTCTGAAGCCAGCGCGGCGACGTCATCTTCAGAAACTTCGGCTATGGCCGCTTTAATAATATTTAAATTCGCGAGGAACGAACTCGCGTCTTTGAGGGGTTTGTTGGGCACGGGCCCGGTGGTACGAGCAGCCGCGGTGGCCGCCACCATTGATTTAGGTCCCCACGCCGTCGCAGGTGCGGCGGGGCGGAGGGTCGGGGGAGCGGTAGGGCCGCTGTGGTACGGGCGCCTTTGGATAAGCGCCGGAAAATGGGTAGTGTTGTGGACTGCCGGAGCCCATTGCCTTTGTGCGGGTTGACGACGCACTGGCGGCGGTGAAAATTTAGGTGCTTTAGGGCATCCTCTATAGTTAGCCGTGTGGCCGGTTTGATTACATAGGACACACGCGGGTGGCCCGTCCTTAGACTTATCACGTGGGCACTCCGACGTGAAGTGTGGTATGAGGCATTTCACGCAACGCGGGTTTGCGTTGCAGTTGATAGATGCGTGGCCATAAAGTTGACAGCGGTGACATTGACCAGGGCCGCCGCGACGGCGAGGAGGTTCAGCCCGTATGCCAGAGAGACCAGCGACGCGGATATTGTTTTGGAAAATAAGCCTGCTGGTCTCATTTTTTTCCAAAATGACAAGTACTAGGCCCAGAGAAGAGCCATCGCGCCTATGTAGGCGGTGGACTGCCACGACGGGGAAGTTTTGGGACTTAAGGTCCTCGAAAATTACATTGTCGTCAACTTCGTCGGGAATACCGCGAAACACGACCTTTAATTTGCGCTCTTCAGCAAGCGCGAACGTATGAAATTGAATTTTCGCTTCAATGAGGAAGCGAGACAGGGCTCTATAGGATTCGCTATCACTGAGGGTGATGCGAATTCCTTCCGTGGTGTTCACGGCTTTGTTGTAGCTAATGTGGCGAGCACCACAGACCGAGGACACGTGGGTCCATTTACTTTTGTCCCTCAAGATAATAGGAGGCGGTGATTTGCCAGCAGGGGGAGGGATGGGTTTATGAGCAGTGGGCGCAGAGGGCGCTAGGGCGGGTAGAGAGTGGGGAGTGGCGGCCGCTTGAGATGCGGTGGGCGCAGAGGCAGGGGTGGTCGCGTTCGCGGGCGCGGGGTTGGGAGAGGGCGGGAGCGCGGCGTTTCGAGCGAGGCGGCGCGCCTTCTTCCGTTCGCGGCGGACTGCAGCCGGATCTTTTTGAAACTCGTCTGCTTCCGAGTCAGACGAGTTATCATCGAGATTTAATGGGCGCTTTGAGGCGGCCTGAGGGGCCTCAGAAACCTCCATCGCGTCGGACTCTATAGATTTGTCATAAGTGACGTCATTGTCGTTTAGTTGTGGTGGGTCCGGGGACGTGGGCGAATCGGGCAGCGGAGCAGCGCGGCGCTTAAGAAAGGAGTTAAATTCCTCCTTTTGACCCGTTTCGTTAAGGAAAGCTAAAAGGTTGCTCTCCAGGTTACGGAAGCGATCTTCCATGGCCTGGAGGCGATATTCCATTTTGTAAGTTGACAAGTAATACGACTACATAAAGGATAATATTAGAAAAAAAAATAAAAATTTTAATATTTAAAATAAATTTAAAAAGCAAATATTAGTTGAGATGTTTAAAGTAAAATAACAAAGTAATAAATGAATGAATAGGACTTACTGAAAGAAACCAGGTGTCGGTCCGTACCTGGCACAAAACAATGGGCCGCTAACGACCGGCGGTAGAGCGCAAAGGTCGTGAAAACAATGGGCGAGGCGAGGCGGCGCACGGTGAGTGATTCTAAGAATACCTGACGTCACACGGGCGACGTAGGTAAGTGAAAGTGAAAGCGGCCACAGATCGTGTGTAACGTAACACACGACCTGTGCGGTCGGTGATGTCGCGGCCCGGCCTGTTTCCACGACTTCACCGGAACTATAAGCGGTAAAACGAATTACTCACTAATAGAAACGGTGACGGTAGCGTCGCCGCGGGGCGGGGGGCTAGTTGCGGCGACGATATCGGCCCTAAAAGCTGGTGGTTTACGCGGCGGCGGAATAAACACTAGCTTTTCACTATAACTTGAAAATGCTATCGGCACAAGTGCCGTAGCGATGACCACGACACGAATATCAAGAAGTCGGGAAGCCAAAAGGCGGCCTAACTAGTCGACAAACCGAGTGGGCAGCGGGCGCACAGTGAAACGTCCGCGCGGGGCGAACGCTCAGAGCAGACTGTGTGTTCCCTTACAAACCCCATTGTAAAATATATGTAAAAATATGCTCTGAAGTGATACCTATGTCGTGAAAAATGGAAAACTGCATCAAAATCCTGTTTGAGAAGTATATTCACTTTGGCGCCCTCTGGTGGTCTTTATTCGTAAAACAGGTCCAAGAACCTGCCCTGAAGTGATACTTACCCAATACAAAATAGCGCATCTAAATCGGTTCTGTAGTTTTTAGAAAAATGGTAACAGCCATTCACACAAACACACAACCTATTACCTACTTACCCCATAGTCCCAAAATTCATATTTCGTCTCCATCTAGTCGTGAGTAAAAACGGTAACACCTCTAAACGTCGATACACACGCCTATGAATTATTGTAGCATTTAAGCTTCCTAAAATGAATCATAATCATATTTTCCCAGTATTTACGTTACGTACATAAGCAACGTCGCGCCACTTTCTACATTTTCATTATTTTTAACGAAACAAGTTAGCAACGAAACTTTGTGACATAAGTCATGTTAATTATTATGCTCTTCGCAAAGTGTTGTTAGACGATTCTCGTAAGGTCTGTCAACGCGGAGCAAATAGATGAACTAAGCAATTTTGAATGATTTGGCAAACCAAGATTTACTGGATCAGACATTTAACTGAGTTAAGTTTAGTAGAGCGATAAATTGCTATTTCAACCGTGTAAAACACGAACTAACTTTAAATATCATATTATTTTACTTTTTGAATTATATTTGCAAAAATGTTTTCTTTAATTACATACTGTAATTCATCTCGTTTCCAAACCGTTTTAGAAAATTTGGTCTGGCGATATTGCGCGTGATAGCATTACGAATGTCGTATTATAGGTAGACAAGAAAACACGCATATTTGTAATTTTCAGAGATAATAAATAATATTAAATAGCAAAGCAACTTTTAACTGTTGTTAACGCACTTTAAGGTAAACTTTGTTTATATTTAACAATTATGTCGATCTGCAATGGATGCCGTGGTGAGTTGCTCCCGCGCGATGCGATCTCTTGCTCGCTTTGCCCTGGGCAATATCATTACATGTGCCTTAACATGACCGAGACTAACTACAAAAAAATGTCCAACAAGACTCATGGAATCATATAAATGTTCCACATGTATGGCAGCAGATAGAATAATAAGCAGCAAAAATAATTCGACGCCAGCGAAATCAAATAATGACATAAAACTGGCTGCGGAAGCGAGCGGCAGCGATGATGCTCTGCTGCATAGAATTGAGTTAGTACTCGACTCTAAATTAGCGGCTATGAATAAAGATGTCGTAGAAGAAATCAAATCCGCCATTTTACGCGATTGTAAATCAATTGCTGATACTTTTTCGATCGAAACAGAAACGCTTCGCGAGACATGTATCCTGATCCAGGAAGAACACAAAAAGCTGGTGGATGAGGTTAACGTTGTTCGTACTGAGTGTGGCGAGTTTCAGGATGCCCTTCTTCAAACTCGCGCCCAGCTTTCACGACAGCAGCAGTGGGCGAGAATAAAAAACCTCGAGATAATCGGTGTTCCTGAGAGTATGAACGAGTCTCTGATGAATCTTGTCGTTGGGAAGGCCAAGCACGTGGGAGTTGCCCTCCAGCGGGAGGAAATCGAGTTCGTTACCAGAATACAACCGCAGCAGAGAGAGGGTGCAAGGACGGCCGCGCGCCATCGTTGTCAAGTTGCAGACCGCGCCACCAAGGATAATTTGCTTTCCTCCGGGCGCCGTGCCAGGGGACATGTCGCTTCCGGGAGAGTCGAAGCCTATCTTTGTCAATGAGCATCTTAGTCCGGAGCATAAAGAATTATTTAAGAAATGTAAACTTCTCTTAAGGGAAACGCTTTATAAATTGATATGGACAAAAACTCTCACACCCTTGTCCGCAAAAACGAAACATCTCCTGTTCTGTACATAAACTCGAACAAGGACTGTTTAAAAATAGTTAAAATGTCCTTTGTTTTTGTATTACTGTGGTAAAAAAATGCGGAACATATAGTACGGTTTTTCGTCCATTTCTTTCTCTCTCCTGCCGTATTCCATCTGTCTAGGGAATCTACAAAGTCGTTCATAATAAAGACACTCGCCTCTGCAGACTGAGCCACAGAACACTTTTGCACATAAGTACCAAATATAAACGCACACACATTCCTCATATACCATACCTACACTGCATACAAACATACACCACACCACTTTACTCTCTATTTTCTTTAGATTTTTAAACTTAATCTTAAATAAACTATGTGTATTTTAACTATGTAGTGTTGTTGTGCACTGTGCGTGCTATTCTGTCACCATACACGTATAAAAATCATATTTAGATAACTAAGTAATTGACCATAGATTTTTAAGTACCTACGTATTTTGTTACTAAATTATTTACTGTAAGCTGTTTTGTTTTTTAATAATAAATTAAAAAACATAAATGTAATTTTTTTTATTTTATTTAATAACTAAGAAGCGACGGTAGGTATTTAGTCACGAAATAATATTAAATAATGTTTATCGTGGATCAGTTCGGCCTCGACCCGTCCCGGGACGAATAGAAGGGCGCTGTGTCGTCGCCGACCGTGTGAGCTATAAAATTTTTAGATTTGAATCAAATGAAACCTGCTTATTTTTATGTTGTTTTATGTTAACGTACTTCGATACTTTTGGATAGTACACAACGAAACGATTTTACTCGTTCCGCTAGACTAAATCCGCTTTTTCGTGTTTTAACTCAATTGAGGTTTTCACCCGGGAGCCGAATTAATTCGCTGCCCAGTGAAATGAACCACGGTGGCCGCCTTCCAGTTTTTGAGGAAGAATGGACATATAGGAGCACAGTATAGGAGTGGATACCGAGATGATGTATGTGAAAGGATGAATGTAAGAAACGTAAATACCGTGCCGACCTAAATTACGAAAATATAGGCTGGATAATTAATAGGATATGAGCGCTGTATAGTGTTTGTTGGTGGGGTTCTGTTAAACTTAACTACCATATAAAAGTATTAGATTTTGTTTCTACCATGATAGAGACCGCAAACTTCCTCATCTACATCTTTATGGCTGAACGTAGCCATGAAAATGAAGACGGGTGACCCACTATCAGTTCCATACGTGTGGTCACTTGTTTCGCATTGCGTGCACTTTATGATCAATCAACGAGCGTCACGGAGCGAACGGCTCGACGATGTGTTGTGCAAGAGCCGTGACCTGCGCACCTGCACTCACTCTCCCATCGCACCGTGTAACAAACGACGCACGTCGAAGCCGGTAAGAAAAGTCTTATTGCTATAGAATTATAATGCAGTAATATCTTCGTTAAAATGTCGTCAATTTGGTGGGCATATCGTGCCCCCTACTGTCTCTTCCTTCGTCCACATTTGCTCTATAGATGTCTAATCTTCTTTCAAACCACCCAATTATTTTCACAGACAAACAGCCACCAATACACAGTATCGCTTAAAACTAAAAAAATATTTTTATTGTAGACCTATGGTCTCCTTAATTTAACAGAATACCATAATTATTTCTAATGAGATAGAAAAGTGGAAATAGAACAAGTAATCTTGAGATCAAAAAGCAGTAAGTAACAAGCATAAAACAGTCATGAACTAGATTGAACGATTCTTTGGATAATAGATTTCTTAAAAGTGAAAAAAAATTTATTCAACATGTCATCATCACTTAAACAAACATTATATAGCCTAACTAAACTATTTCTTGCGTAGCGTGTCCTACAGAAAGCAATTGTGAACAAATTTTTGGTAATACACGTACATGGACGTTCACATCTGCGAAGGAACTCTAAAATTTATTCTTTGTAGTAAATCTAGGGTGTGCATAATAGAGTCTGTTATCATCCCGAGACCACGAATTTGTGTTACCCGTTTGAAACTAATATACTACAATTTATAATCATTCAAAATAGTTTGTAATTACATTTATCTGGATTTAAAAAGAAATTGTTTTCATTACAAAAAATGTCAATTCAATTTTTTTTTCACGTCACTAATTTTTCACCCTTCTTTCGAAGATATTCCACGTGATACCTTAGTATGCTAATTTCACTATTCGTGCTTTATTGTACATATTGTAAGCATAACTATCAAGATGGCCTTCACACGTTTGTGCAGTACCTACAATGACATCGACTTCGATTCGTATAATTTAAACAACACGTATGCGCTTACTCGTGCACGTGTCCGTCTTGAAAGCACGTTCAGTATCGTGTGATTCGTGGGTCACGACGCGAGGAACAATATGTCGTTTATTTGTCCGTCCGTCGCGCTAGACGCGACAATTAAAAGACAACTGTAAAAATAATCGATAACTGTAATTATTATTTAGACAAAACGCAATGTTAACGCACGCAAACCGTTGGTTCGGCCTATTTGCAGCAGCTGTCATACTTACAGATGAATATGTAGTTATCTTCACACATTGTTAACGTGTAGGAAAAACAAATAATAAGAGTGTTCCCAAAATGTCTCAATAAAAAGGCACGCCTTAGAGGTCAGGCGCGTACTCTTACAATAGTTGCCCAGTAATCGTCATTAGTGGGCATTCATCATACGCATCGTCACGCCGTATAGTGTGGCCGTCAATGATTGCCGCGTTTGTTCGCGACCGCGTTGTCGGTTTACATGTTAAAATCGATTCTTCTCGGCAAATCACCATAAATCAGTTACACGATTTTTTCTCTTTAATACTAATCTAGTGAGGTGTGGTGTGAAATAGATTCACGATAAAACGTTATAAAACTCGCAAATTGTTATCGCAAGTCCGTTTATATATCAAAAAACGTCGTAACTTATTACAAATGTCAAAGTGTATTTGTTTGGTCTTTCTGCACGTTGTAAGAAAAAAGAATAATATAGGTTGTTATTTTCTTATTCGAAAGCTCGCATTAGAATACAAAACTAACAGAGATTCGTAACGAATAATAAGTAAAGCTTTGAATTGTGGACGGAATAGAATTCAAGCGGGTAAAAGTTTTCGAGCGTCTATCAGAAAAACCTTCATTAATTTAAACAATAATTTCGCATCATAGGTATCGAATATCTTTATGTTCCGTTGAATACGGGGTATTCTTTGTAGCCCGTTCTCATAAAAAGTCTTGCGTAAGTTTCTATATTTTAGGTTAGTGATTCATAATTTTAGATTAATTTGCAAAATTTTGAATATCTCGCATTGATGTGGTGGTGAAGGTTACAGCGGTAAACGCCGGCTGATGCGTTTAGCGGTATTTTTTAACTGTACATCATATATTAACGATAATCGCCGGGCCACATCGCAGGGAACTTTTGTTAAAATATACCTTAATTTTTGGGATGTATCTCCACGCAAAGTGTCGTGATTATGTGGTGGCGAGCACAATTCTTGTTTGGAAGGTCCTGGTTCGAATTCCAGAAATCGACATGTACCAATGAGTTTTTTCTGACTTAAGTATATAACTAACATTGACTTCGTGCCTAGGTTGCTATTGTATTTGTCTTAAAATACGAATCAGTCGATACGTACAATGCGTACGATCCATAATATTATTAAAATTGTGTTTATTTTGAAAGCACATAAAAGTTTTAAAAATAAATGCACACGTGGACAGGCATAACTGCACAGTTTCGGACGGCCACGATCTTGCCGCTATTATCGGAAACTTAGCGAAGCGTGCGGCAAAAGCAAACGTATAGAAATTCTATGAAGCATACCACAAGTCATCGCGCTCCCATACAAATTGCACCACTAGCCCCACCGCCAATTCGCACCGCCATAGGTGCGGCCTGCCCCTGCGACCTTTAGATTCTGTAGCACTGCTTTAGTCCATTTTGCTCACGCGTCTACGACGTCTCAGGTGGAGCGATATCTCACGTTACATTTATTTTGTAAGATTTTACAGCTCTATCTGTCCACTACTGTACATTTGAATATAAATAAAATAGTAATATCTTGAATTTTGTTTACTTTGGTACGTGACAAAGGAAATGCCATCAAACAATCACAACACAGACACTGAAATTTCACATAAAGTACTAACCAATCATGCGCAAGTGGTAGGTGCTAAAGGTGAATGACCTTTCGTTTGCGTAATCCGCGGCGCGTATTAAATAAAAATGTCAATGGGCTTGTCGACTGAAATAAAAGTAATTTATTTTTAGAATTTCTACAGAAATTATTAATGTCATTACCTAACTTCGTGTGGAATATAACTCTTAACTACTGTTATGTAAAAAGGGTAAATTCCATATCCATCCATATCAGCCCATCGTGCCCCACTGCAGAGGCTTAGGCCTTCCCTTGGGATGAGGGTGCTCGGAGTTTAATCCACCACGCTTCTAGAGTGTGGGTTGGTGGATTTTAACGACTGCCATAGATGACGGCAACCTGGACCGACGGCTTAACATGCTCTCCGAGGCACGGAGTCAGTGATAATTATGTACTTAAGTCAGAAAAAACTCTTTAGTAGGATAGGTACATGCCGGTTTCTAAGATTCGAACAATGGCTTTCTAAACAAGAAGCGGGTTTGCCACCACTCGGCATATCACGAAAGGATGACGTTCTGCAGCGAAGTCGTAGTCATTTCCCAGAGTGAGCAAACTATTGTTTAGGTTTCACTTAAAATAATACGAGAGCAGAAAGATATTGTGCTAAGGTTTGCATTCGTGTGTTGCAATACTCCGCTCTCACGCCGCGGGCCGTTCACGCTCTCTTTTTGCCTCCTATATTTGTGTTAGGTATCCACCTACAATATTGTCTAACATTACTAGTCTAATACCTGTTAAAGCAATTTATTTCCTTATTCGTTTGGGTAAGGGAAGGTCTGCAGTGTGGGATTTTAGAAAAGATTTTAGATAAACTTAACGTCAAAATATTTCATCAGCGGCAACACGGGAATAAATCGTGATGTTTCTTTATATTTACTGGAAATGAAAATCTAAAAAAGTTCTCTCTTCAACTATAGCAAAGTCATCATCAGAGCAAACAGAACAAATTTATGGACTACATGGGTATTGAAAAGTGCATAGTTGAAAAATTTACGACAATTAAATAATTTTTTTTCACGTGGTTTTAAAAGGTATGAAGACGTATATAGATAAGTTGAAATAAAAAAATAATAATACTTCATAATTGTTTATTACACGCTTTACACACGCTTATTGAAAGTCGAGATGCATTTACGACCGGTTCAAAAATACTAGAAATATCTATC
Source organism: Luffia ferchaultella (assembly GCA_949709985.1). Taxonomy (NCBI): domain Eukaryota; kingdom Metazoa; phylum Arthropoda; class Insecta; order Lepidoptera; family Psychidae; genus Luffia; species Luffia ferchaultella. Next base: position 22,593,403 of record OX453250.1, on the reverse strand, counting down.
TAGGCGAAATATCTAATTTAAAAAAATATTTAAGTATGTATTTCAGTTCTCTAGTACCCAGAATACAACCATAATACTTGCTTACTAGATGATTACTTGGGACTAGATGGCGCAGTGTGGAATGTCCCAGGTATATTATTATTACTAGAAGGAGTAGAACCGGCGAAAAACTCCCTCCGGTATTTTTTGCTATATTATTTTTTCAGTATAGAATACTTAAGACTATTACAATAATGACCATGCGTTATTATCATTTAAATACTCTTTGATAGTTGAACAATTTTTTCTATGAGCAGAACATTTATACAACTTTCAATCAAACGTTTAAATATAATAATTCCATTTCAAGTCTATTATAAAAACCCACAGGGTTGCCCATGAAGGAATCGTTTGCTTTTGTAAATCTGAATCTAGGGATTGGAAGCAGATATTGCCTCTAGGATTGATCTTGTATTGTATTAATTGATAGCATAGAAAATTTCAATGTATTTCGAGATGAAACAATCAGATATAGTTCAAGCATGTTTGTATATGTGGCCAAAACACCCATTACAAAAAAAAGTTATATTAAAAAGATGAGCCCTTATAATTCTCACACAAATTTATACTTTATATTTTGTTCAACCGTCATTGTGACACGACCGTTAAAGTTTTTTTTTGGATTATAAAGTAATTTAAGTAATTTAGTAGAGTTATCTTATTGTCTCACTCTTTTTAAATTGCCATTTCTTTTGTATTTAGTTATTTAAGTTTTTTTAATCGCTCGTATTTAAAAAAAATAATTTTACCTTTTTTATTGATTACGTTATAAAGATAAGTAAATGATGAAAAAATCCTTTTCTAAGAAATATATTTTCTGAAGCGCCTCCTAACAGCTTGTAACCGTGATCTAAATTTGATCTGAGCTCGAGTACCTCATCAAAATGGACCTTAGCTGTTATAGAGAAACATAGTTTACTGCAGTGATTTTGATGACCTATGACCGTAAAACGTGTCTAAAAATTTGTACGTAAGTAATGCACGCCTATTGATAAAGGAAGAGACATTTTGATGATTAACAATATTTATATAATTAGAGAATAAAATGCAAAATACACAATAGATGACCATAATATTTCTTCCAGTTCGTATCTTATTTTTACTCTAGTTTAATCGTAGGGATGTGACGTGCAGATAACGTCGTGTCGTGTGACTTCAATACATCTCTAATACTATGTTATTGAGAACCCGCATTAAAATCGAAACGGACATTTTAGAGAAATAAATCTATTGCAGCGCATCCTTATGTCGTCTATAACCGTTACACCTACATAATTATTTAACTGTTTAATTTAGGTGCTTCAAATTTAAACGCAGCGGTAAAAATAAGATACACATGTCTAAAAGAATGCATCCGAGCGACTCAATATAAAAAAGGAAGGGAATTCGCGACTACATTAATGGAGTTTTTAAAACTCACGAACAAGATTTCTTTCTGTTGGAAAAAAATTAAAAACAGGTATGATGAACGTATTAAAATACCTAGAAAAGAAAATATTACTCAATGTAATTTCCGTGTTTCTTATATAATTATTGGGAATCATTAATTGGCCCTGGTAGACGCGTGGATGTGATCTAAGCTGTATGTATATTATAGGCAGCGATGAAGCCCGAATCTTCACTTTACCTACATAGAAAAAAAAAGAATTCCTATATAAATGCTAATTGCATTTTTCCAAGAATATGCGGTATTTGTATATATTGAAAACTATATTTTCTTGATAACAGAGTTCTTTTTTTCTATATTTTTTATAATAAGAACTTCTCACTTTAAGTACTCAATATGATATATGATATAATAACTGTTCGATATTAGTTAAAGTCCGAATATTAATGTTTTACGCTTTCTTATTGGCTTAGATCTATCTCAAAGAATGTTTGCAACAATACTCGTATTTTCGCCGGTCGGCCGGACTCAGCCGGTCTGCCTGGCAATGGCGTGTGCGACTAAAATGTTGACCAACGTTCGGTACATAATTACTTGCGCCCGAAGGTCTTTGTCAGTTCGTATCTGCTAATAACTTGGTAACAAGAAATGCTTGACATGTAATTTTGTTTTAGAATGAAAAACGTGCGTTACTGAACGTTGTTATACTTTTTCATCTGCGCCGAGGCGTGCCTTTCTTTTGTTGTTGGTTTCACCAATATTATATTTTATTTATTTTATTTATCCCAATAACAGTATCCACAGCTCTTAACATTGATTAATTAATTTTAATTTAACTTACACTTAAACAATAATACTCTGTTTATATAATCCTTTATTTCCTTTCCCGCATTTAACCTAACGTCAGAACTTATCGCGATGGCCGTACGCAACATTCATGGAAAATAACCGCTCGTTTAAAAATTTAAAATATAAAACAAATACGCATAATAATTACTGTAAAACTTTATAGTGAACGATAACAAAGAACTCTTAAAGAATTGTGAAAATCTGTGCACCAAAAACAAGAGAATCCAAGTATCTTCGAAAAGGTCAGTACCCATCACTTATTCCCTTCAGTTGTTAATAGTTGACGTGAGTGGTTATATTTTTAACCGCCTTCAAAAAGAAGGAGGTTCTCAATTCGACTGCATTTTTTGGAAGGGCAGAAAATTGAGGGATGAATCTCGTGTTTATGAATTTCACAGTAACTTGAGTTTTTTAATTATTTATCAAATGTTTAAGAAGCATTAATTTTCTTGCTTTAGCTCATTTGGCTTGCACCGACTCCAAAATTAATTGATTATATTTTGTCACTATTTAATTATTGATAATTTTGTAAATTAAATGTAATTTCTAACTTTTAATTTTTAATTCTTGAATATATAAGTAAAGTCTTGAAGTTGGTTTTTAAATCGTATTCTTAATAATATTCTACCTACTTCAAAACGTACTAAATATAGGCTATTGTGTGAATTAGGAAACAATACCTAGCGCAAAATAACTTTTAATTATTTTTATTGTTTACAATAAATATGCCTCGAAAGAACTAGTTACAAGTCAAATGTAAAATCTGCTAAATACCTCTGGTTGGTAACTGAGTGTAATTCGAGTCGTTCTCGGAAACTTATTGTTCTAGTTAAATTTTAAAACGATGAAAATTCTATTTTGATTTCACTCAAATGCATAGGTATTTAAAAACATTTACTATCGTTGAATCTCTATTACTTTCAGAAAAGCGATATATTGTTAGGAGTTTTAGCTTTCCTTCCGAGATAAAGTTGTAAATATCACCAGTGATATGTGCACCGATATTCCAGAAGCCCCTACCGGTAGGTACAAAATGGTATTTGCACTACTAGAGGCCAAAGCAAATCTCTGTGCTAAGTTTCCGAAAATCCGTTAGAAAATAACGAGGAAAAGAACGGACGGATTACCAGAATGAAAATTGTAAATTGTGACGATAGTACTTAACAAAGACTCTCAATCTCAATGATAACTAGTAGGGGTGTGCAACCCTACCCGATGCAACCTACCCGATGCAACCCAATAGAGAAGTGCTTTCTTTTTGGCGTATTGATCAATCAAAAAAGCACGGAAGACAAAACCATCAATCGTAAGCATTGTATAAATTAACGTACATTTGGTTCACGTGGACCAACACACTCTTGCGCTGAGCTGTCATTCGACGAACTATTAATTTGTAGATTGCTATATGTATACTGTGACTGACCGATCGGCCGAGTGATTAGATAAATTAACTGCAGAATCAAAAGTCGCGGATTCGATTCCCGCCCGGGACTAATATTTGTGTACATGAATAATAATATATGGCGGTCCATATCTATGCAGTATGCCAGTTAAGGGGAGCTGGTGAAATTCCTCTGCTGTATGCACATCATTTCCATTAACACTTGCATCAAACTTTCCTGTGTTCGACTTCATTCTAAAAAATATATCTATTTGTGTGCTGGGTGTAAAGTATCTATGTTTAAGTGTTTAGTACTGCAGTTGTCTAGTATCCATAATACAAGCTGTGAGACATGTCCCGTATTATTATTATATAAGGAATAACCGTACGTAATAAGTTATCGAAGTTTACATCCCAGAGGTAGATAATGAGGTACGCGAAATGTGCGTGAATGAGGTGCTTGTAGGTGTAGAGTGGTGGCCATGTTCCGGTAGGTTACGTAACGGACGAGATCCGCCGACACATCTTGTTCTATCATCATAAGAATGTGTTAAATGCTGGACTTTCTCCGTGTCGGCCGCCGGCGAAAGTGTCCACGCTGTTTATCGACTTCTCGGCGATGACAAAAAACGACCGACTGATAAAAAATATAGTGGACGCGTCCGACTGGCGCCGACTCGATGAGACGGATAGATCGGCAATTGCCGATCTGACACTGAAAATTCGTGGATGATTTTTCTAACTATAAAATTGATAATTTAAAGACGACGACGTCTTAAATGCCATCGCCCAATATTGCAAAAGTTCATACGAGTAATAGGTGATCGTGAAGAAATCTGGCAAATCAAATTGGATGAAGAAAAGAAGATGGGAAAAGAAAGGAAAAAATGAGAAAACGAAGAAGAGAACTAGACTGGAACTGCGTAGACTGTCTTGCGTAGCAAACCTGTTTTGAGTTTTGAAGGCCGTACGACCGTGGTTTGAAATCCGGGCGTGTACTAATGAGTCTTTACTTAAGTACATTACTATCACTGACTCCGTGCCTCGGAGAGCACGTTAAGCTGTCGCTCCCGGGTACCATCAACAGATGGCAGTCGTTAAAATCCACCAACGCGCACTGGAGCAGCGTGGTAGATTAAACTTCAAGCCCCCTCAATCTGGGGGAGGCCTAAGCCCTTGCAGTGGGGCATGATAGGCTGGTGGAATAGAATGGAATAAAATAGAGAGAAAAGTATGGGAGCAAGATCTGAACTGGAGTCAATAGTGAGGCATATATACGTATAGGTGTCGTGTATAGTCTATAGTCTGTGGTCATCTTATGTTATAGTCTATAGTCTGTGGTCAATGTGTCTTGTAAAAGTCTGAGATTGTATTGTGTCATTATAATAAATGTGTAACAATTTAATAAAAGTCTGAATATAAGTAGTTGTCTTTATTAATCAAGGATATCAGTAAATAAGTAAGTATAGCATCAGACAGCCACCAAAAACATATTAATAGGCAAAGTAAAACTAAAATGTACCATGATACATAAAATACATTTGCATTTTAAATACTGGCGGGGATCCATATAAAAAGCAAAAAGCTCTAAAAGCGCCAGCACCTAGTAATGACTTGTCCTTGCGAACATCGTAATTTGACGTAGTTTCGGTAGCTGTGAAATGACTGTGTTCGACTCTGACCAAAAACGAACGCAAATTCTCGCGACGGAGCTTTTCAATAGCGGGGAAGCGAGAAACGGCAGGCATTTGGATTAGTCATATGTTCATTGTTGGGTTGACCAAAACAAAAGTAATAAGCTCTATTTTTATATTCCTTACTATTTATTTAGGACATGTAAATTTATACGCAATTTTTATTGCCTAACAAATCATATAGGTACCTATAATCCGTCGAGTGAACAGCCCGAAACTTTATACCGCAAAATTAATGCAATTCGGAATAGATTTTAGTACTTAGATTATAAAAAATTAACTTTGATTAGCTTCTGTGTCGGTGGACGCGCTCATTGCGTCTGCGCATGCAGCGTGCAATCACCACGAGTAAATCACGTATTTTCTCTACGGGCGAGCAATCGTGTGTCTGTCACGGCTCGCCGACTCTCTTCTTTTTCCGGTCCGCTAGTGGAATTTTCTTCAATAAATCAAAGTTGCCGGATATGTTTTGAAAGCGATCGCATCTAACTGACACTGTTCTAAAACTTCGCGTAGTTTAATCAGTTTTTCACATGGAATCAAAAACTAGCATGTTCGAATCCCAGGTCAGGTCAGTATTTATATGATGAAGATTGATACTGGTACCGTTGTTATATGTATGTGGTGTCTTAGCTTGGTACCCAAAACACAAGCTAATGCTTAGTTTGGGCCCTAGACTAGACGTTGTTGTAATGTATACGTTATTATTATTATTATCTCTAAAACTATTGATGGTACGGATCTGAAAAGAAGTGCACATTTCTGTTGGGTTACAAATTTAGAAACAGCGATTGTTTGAATATTGTATTGTCCAACATCCAACACAAAAAGTGCATAAATATATATGGAAAGTAAAATCAGGACCATCGCCACCTTCACTTAACGCATAATGAAAACTGAAGTATCGGTATAAAACAAGAAATCACAACAATCGACCTAGGAAGGTATAATAAATGAAAATTGTAAGTGCAGTATCTCCGAATGATATTTAACTGTGCTTGCTAAGCGACAACCGACAAGTTTCATGATTTCACTAAATGTTTTGTGCCAAAAACGGCAAAAAAGACCAGTTTTTTTTTTAAATATAATCAATTTCATCATCATCATCAGCCCGTGTCTCTCCACTGCAGGATTTAGGCCTCTCCCAAGGCTCGCCACCACACACGGTCCTCCGCCTTTCGCATCCAACTGCCCCCGGTATGTTGCTTCAGGTCATCTGTCCACCTGGCCGGGAGGCGTCCAACACTTTGCTTCCCGATACGTGGCCTGCACTCGAGAACTCGTCTACCCCATCGGTTATCGGTTCTACGGCAAATGTGACCGCCCCATTGCCACGTCAGTTTGCTGATTGCTTCGGCTATGTCGACAACTTTGGTTCTTTGACGGATTTCAGTGTTAATAATCAATTTGGTTATCACAAATTAACAAACATAAAAGTTACTATTTAGGGTGCTAAAATTTAACATAAGATAATAAATAAACGAATATATTATTTTGTGAAGGAACTGTCACGACGAACAGACACATCCAGTACTACTAAAAGGTTTCATTACCAACCTACCATATTGTTATGAGAATTACATAATATAGTTTAGGAAATAGATTATAATTTATTTTATTAATCGTGTAACATTTAGATTTGTAAAAAAATATTTGAAAGCTACGTGACATGATTTTTGATAATTTTTGATAATTTATTGAGAAGCCTTATTGGTATTACTTTAAATATAAATATTGCTAGTCTAGCTGAAAAACAATATTAAATCTAATTAAAATAAAACGAAATAAAAAAAACTATGTTAAAAAATGACAGATGTTCCAAATTGCACTTTTGAAAGCTTTTCTCGATAGCCATCGGGAAGCCAAGATCGCTTTTGTTCAGTCGACCTCGAGGTAGCGAACGGAATGTGCCTTGGGGCCGCGGCCGGTGGGAAAATGTCGGCTGTTTTGAGAACGTGAGTCGCGAGGTAGGTACATAAAAGTACGAATTGACTAGTAGCCCTCTTCTGCGTTTACTGTCTAACTACTCTAGCTAGCTAGTGCAAAAGGGCGAGTTTCAGTCGCGAGGCTGCCGCGCGAAATTGTGTTTGATTTAGATACTGTGAAGTGACATTTCTGACTCTATTAAAACATTAAAACCAAACGCTGCTGTCAAATTTATTTACTTTTGGGCGCGGTCACTTTCTTATCCAGCAACGTAAACATGACCCAATAGTTAGGGGTATATGGAGTGTATCAGGGCGCAGAAAACTATTAAAAATAAAGAAATGTTACTAATGAAAGTAAAATGTTGTTGAATGTCAGGTACCACACTCGTTATTTAAACACTAGCAGTATAGAACAAAAATTGTTTTATGAAAGTACATTTTCAGAGCCCCAACGAGAAGCTATTAATAAGTCTACGTCTTCTGTCTGTTTGTCTGTCTGTCCTACCTTTAAAGGGTCGTTTCTTGTGAACAGAATAGGTAGTCGGTTGAAGTTTTCAGAGAATGGTGTGTTATTATGGCGGATATCTTTACAAATTATAAAAAGAAACAAAAAGTAAAAAATAATGGATCCCTATTCAAAAAACGGTAATATATATAAACATTGGTGTTATAATTTTTTTATTAATAATAATTATTTGCAAAGGCGTACCTTTATCGTATATTGTCGAAGTACCTACCTAGCTGTATTATTAAGTATTAGCATTAAAAAAAATTTTTTTAGAAAGATGGTCACCACTTCCTGGTCTTTAAACCGCGGGCGAGCGGATTTACAAAAAAATAAATCCACTCTTAGATTCGCATTACGCATCGACGGATTTTTAACGTAACGTGGTGGGTAAGGCAATTTTTTTTCGAATATAAAGTAAGCTATAAAAATGGTCGTCGAGTGTCATCGTTCCACTATCGCACGATCACAAAGAGACACCCCACCGGTTCACCGTTAGGTATGTTCGTGATTACAATCCCACAGTAATTAGTTTTTTACTAAAGATTTTGTTATAGAAATATTTGCGTGTACTTCTAAGGTCGACAACATTATTGCCAATCTGTGAAATAACATTTAGTGAACGCAGCCGTTAATTAAAACGAGTTTGGCAGCCGAATCGATTGTAAAAATCTGTATTTATGTTGTTATATTATCGGCGCTACTAAATCAAGACATAACAGACATATATTTGCATTAATTATATGGGTTTGGCAACAGTTCCTTAATACATTGGACCAGGGTGGGGCAAAGTTCGGCGGAATGTTAAAGCGCCATACGTGCATTTCTTATGAATTCCTGGCACCTCGCAAGGCCGCCAGTCGCTTTCAAACGAGTTTCAAACGAAATGAAACGCGGGCTCCAAGGCGGTCCGGTATACCTCTGGAACGGTCGCCCCACTGCCACTTGTCGCCTCGGTCGTTCGGTGGGGCGCGGGCGGCCTCGTATCTCGAGAAAATACCTTTCTATGGCATAATCGTCAAATTCAATCAAGTCTACGCACGTGTACGCTACTTATTCAGTCTTAAAATTTACCATCCTGTGTATGAGTGGGTAATTTTAGAAGAGGCAAAGAGGCAGCTAAACGTATCTAATCACAAATTCGGAAAAAAATATCAGTCAGCATGAAAAAGGATAATTGACACATTTTCAATCTATAGCGTAGGAACAACCCTGTCGACAAAAGAATTTCAATACTTATGGGACAAATTGAGGTTAGTACTACCTACTATGGGAATACCTATAAAAATTTTAGAAATCTGAAAAACTTTTGGGGAAGCTGTTAGCGCGTTAAAATAATAGAGACCTAAAAATAGAAGAGACAGCCAACGTGAACAGATTTGCGCTTGTGACGTTATCGTCGGACATAAGCCGTTAGCATAAATACTTGGTTAGTTATCTGCGGTACATAATCACATAACCCATCACGATGTATGTTATTAGAGTTCTAACAGACGATGCTACATTTTCTAGTACGACGGACACTCGATACAAATGTCTGGACAAGCGTATCTTTACTTTTTAAATCAATGGGTACCTATCTGACACTCAGAAGCTTTGTTTCGTCTATTTTTTTTAATATTGGGCATTATGCCAAAATTTGCAAGATGTTCCATTTTTTTGTATTTCTACAAGTATGTGCCCCTTATTGAACAGAAACAAATTGTAATGTAATCTATTTAAAATCATATTATTTTTTGAATTCGCATACTTAATTAAATTATAATTTGCCGCGCTTGACATTTCATCGTGCTGTACTTGTGAAAAAACAAGCCTTAACTTTAAATATGAAAAAGTGTCACATATGCTGCACTTTTACATTGAATGTCGAATTTTGAGGATTTACGTTTGTATCACATGTTTTAATTATGCTCGGTATTTCTTTGATGAACAAAATCAGGAATACTTAAATCCGTCGCAGAACTAAAGGTGTCGACATAGCCGAAGTGATTAGCAAGCTGAAGTGGCAATGGGCCGGTCACATTTGCCGTAGAACCGACAACCGATGGGGTAGAGGGGTTCTCGAGTGGAGGCCACGTATTGGGAAGCGAAGCGTTGGACGCCCCCCGGCCAGGTGGACTGATGGCCTGAAGCACCATACCGGGGGTAATTGGATGCGGAAGGCGGAGGACCGTATCCTTTGTATTGGGAGAGGTCCATATCCTGCAGTGGAGAGACACGGGCTGATGATGATGATTAATTATACATTATTTAGTTATTCGAATATTGACGATTTGTGAGATTGTTAATGTTTGAGTGAAAGTAAAAGATAGTACCTACCAGTTATGTAAAATTTTAAAACGTCACATAATTTTCTAGTAGGACTCGTTTTATGTCGAGTTTCGTTTAGTGGTCATTCGCCAATGATAAGATCTTCCACAAAAACTAGAAACTTCGCGCTATAAGAGATTAGGGGTCGTCCATAAAATACGCTAAATTGAATTCATTCATTTCAGATGCTCTTTTCTCCTTCGTAACACTTCGTCACGTTTAACCCCTCACGTAATATTAGCTTATATACATAATTTGATAACAGTTATGAACTTATATAGCGTATAATCAAAATGGAACATTTCATACCTAAAAACCATGGAAACAAAAAGTGAGGAAAATAATAGACATGCAAAGGAGACGGACAGACCACACGTTATTATCATTGTTTTAAAAAAACATGTAGCTAAATTAGACTTGTAATGTAGTTTAAAAATGTTTATTTTCTGTTCCGTCCCGAAAAGCGTCTTAGGGTGGACCAATAGCAGTGATCGCGATTGTACGTAATATATAAAAATTCACTTTACAAAAAAAACCGACTTCAATAACATAAACTAAAAAATAAAATACAATTTTCACTTTAAAGAAAGGAGCATTAACAGGCGGCATATAGTTAATGAAGTCGGCGCCAACTCAGACACTTTAAATTGTGTTTAAATTGTTAATTGTATTTAGTATAAATGGGGCTTCTATACGCGCTACTCAAATGAGACAGCGCCGCGATTACACAACCTAAATTCAGTGTGAAATTGCCGCATCAGCATGCCTAGTAGGTAGTGGTATTCCTATGTAAAACTTCAATCTCAATTAAATATTATTTTAAATATTATTTTGTACGAACTGACATTTTGACATATTGAACCGTATGAAGTAAGCCCAACAAAAGGTAACTGCTGTAATCGACTGTGTATGGTCTCCATCATCAGACCTGTAATGGCACTTAAAACCCATTTGGGTGCAAAGTTCTCATCAATAGAAATGACCCAAATGACTCGATCTTCCGACCTTCATTAAATAGTAGTACTTTATAAAAATAATTAAAATACGATAATTTAAAATACGATTTTCGAAGGTTCCCCTCGATTTCTATGCGATGCCATCAACAGATCCTGGTTTCCTTATTGTGGTACTACTCTTGGGATATTGTGATCTCCTTTCCAACAAAAAAAAAAACTTCGCAATCGGTTCATAAACGACGAAGTTATCCGCGAACACACAGACATATATATTTAAACGGTCGAATTGAGAAACCTCCTCCTTTTTTTGAAGTCGTTAAAAAAGACGACGCCATACTCTCTTTGACAAACAAGGAAGTCAGTAGATGTCCAGTTAGGGTGATTAGTTGTCGAGCTGTGCATAATTTGGTTTTATGTAAGTACGTGTTGAGTCTTCGAGATTTACAATAGTAACGAGAAGTCGTTCAATAGGCATCGGTTTCGCACTGGACCATTGTTCGAGTACGGTGAGTTTACCTTTCGTATTCCCAGAGCGCGACGTAAAAACACGAGCTGCGTGAAATGAGAATTTTTCACACAGATTGGATTCGAAGAAGTGGACATCTAAATGGCCTAGAAAACGGGCTAGTGTCGTTAGGATCGGCGAATGAAAGAGTTGTGTGTAGTTGCTCGTTCCGTGTCAAAAAATTCTGCCTTAGGTGACGTAAAATATATGTAATGTAATTGATGGGTCGACATGTGGTCTGTTTTTTAACCAACTTCAAGAGAAGGAGCAGGTTCTCAATTCGATTGGTTTTTTTTTGTGTGTAATGTTACTCGACATATTCACCGATTGTGAACCGTTTCGATAATTTTTAAAATTTAATAAATAAAATAAAGGTTGGTCCCATTTAAATTTGAAGAAAATATTCCACCGCTAAGGGTGGAAACTTAGGAAATGAATCTTGTTTATTTGAATTTCACCGACTTCCCGTAAATCGATTTAAATAAAGCTTGGCACATACGTGTAGTTCCATAGAGAATAAAATATTATGGTGACCTAGAATTCTTCCGTTGATGGAAATGGCAGGCAGTCGAGAAGAACTCCTCAACAATGTACAGTAGCTACCTCGTGTTTGACTCATGTTTCTTTTTGACGTGGACTTGCATGTGTGTTTTGACTGTCATCGAGAAGGCCGCGGTCACGAGCACAGTGGAGACGAGGCGGGAGCAGTAAAAAATTGTATGCATTTGTTTGGAGCTGCAATTTGTTTCTCTTACTAACTAATTAATGTTTCTAGACTTATGTAGATGTATATATATAACTTCAATAATTTTGATAAAATTTTTTTTAAAGCAATAAATAAACTATGCTTGCTTATTTAAGTTTATTTAAATTATTTGGTGTTTTCTTTTCCTTTGGGCCGTATAAACACGACTAAAGTTTTTCAAATTCTTGATTTCCAAATACTAATGTAATTTTTTTTTCATGTTAAAGAAACAAAAAAAAACTATATTAATTATAATTTTAGAGATAGGTCAAGGTTTAGGGCGTAGGAAACGTTATGGCTTATGGCATTTTGTATGGAAGACTAGCAATACACTTCCCTCTTGAGTTTGAGCTAGACATCGTTTATAAACGTTTACAAGGAATTCACAGCGAAACAGTACCAATTTTGTAATAAACACAGTATTTATATCTTAATTTCATTAGACTTTATCACTGTCGAAGGTCACTCTATGAAAAACAACAACAACTGTACCTGATGTGACTCTTTTATGTAGTTAATTCCAAAAAATTTACATATTTATTGCAAAGTCTTTGATAAAAAATCTGGAATATTATTTTAGTGTTGAGAAATTGGACCGGGGATGGGACACATAGACAATCGTCATCGAGAGCGTACAAGTAACAATATGTGCAAAATTTATGTAACATAATTGTAATGTTCAGGTGGGTCGCTTGCCGATGGGCGTGATGGTAGCCCCAAGGTACGCCACTCTCCCGTTGCCAGCGCCACTGCCTTTGCATCCGCTGCAGCACCCGCCCTTCTACTATCCGCATCCGGACACCGTGAGTGTTGTTTTTTCAATAGAATTTCAATACATTTCCTACACAGATTACTATTTTAACGCTTTGCCACCAGAATTACTGAGGAAGTTTGGAAAACTTGGTTGTCGTATCGGAAATCGGTCATCAGTCATTTTCCACAAGGATCAGTTGTAATGGAATTATCGTGCTCTCATAATATAGTATTCAATAAGCATACCAGACAAATGATGTACATAATGAAATATTTTTTCCATCCACATCCATAGATATTTTATTTGGCTTGAGTTTTTGTAAATCAAACATTTGTCAAACCCACGATATTTGTTTCGTAGACCATTCGACACCACAGCTAACATTTAAAAAAATACTGTTATTATATTTGCCTACTATTTATTGAAGAATGACGAGATGAAACATGATATTGGGACATTCCGTCTTCGGAATCGTCATTCGTTATGCTTTAATAGTATGATTGCATGTTCGACAGCGTGGGCGTCGTCGTCGGTCACCCCGTGGTGTGGGTCAGCCTGGAGGGTCACGGCGACGGACAGCGCGCGGGTCGCACCTTACGCGTTCTTTAGAGCGTATTCATCGTAGAAGGCGCGATGAGACTCGCGGACGTGATCACAGGGACCTGTCCGACGCCGAACTACGTCGCACTTACACAGGCCTCGACAGGTGACAAAGTCTGGAAACGGCCAGTTGCAAGAAGGGTACTTGATCAGTGACGACCTAAGGAAAACCATTAACCAATTATGTGACAATATCCGTCTATACGTTCCATTTGAAAGCATGTGATTGGTTGATTGCTTTACTTGAGTTTGAGTAATCTTCTTCTTACAACTAGCTGTTAATTTCTGCTGCCAAAACTATTTCAAAAGCTCAGAATATAACATTCAAAGTAGGACACCAATTTCTTCATAGAATCTCAAATAGCTTTTTGAAACAATTTTGTACCTACTATCTTTGTGAATGAAATGACACGTAACCTGCAGTACAGTAAGGGAGATTCAGTTGCATGTTTTGTAAAGCTTTTGAACCGATCAATTCTTATTTTTAGATTATTAATTATAAAGTCAGCAACATTAGAAGCAACGTGTCATTATACGAAATCAAATTTTTTTTGGAATAGACGATAATAATAGCAATACATGGGAATTCCCACACAAGGCCATTTAGTTCCATAATATTTAGAGATAGAATCTCGGCTTCGTAAGCGTACATTAAATCTTTTATAATTTGATGCTTGGCCAATATGCCACTTCCAAATTTCAGTATTCCCTTGCCCTCAAATCTCTTTAACGTGCTCTCTAAACCGTTCGGTCCCTTGCGGTCGACCAGACCACTAATATCCTGTGCACCATTCGCCGCTAATGAGCCGAGTCTATCAAATCCCAGAATAACCGAGTAGGACGCGGGAAATTATTTATCCATACCTAAAATCTTTCCATTCCTTGTTCATTGTTATAGTAACGATTCCCAGAAGTCGTTTACAAATAAGTTGAATCTTGGGTTCCGTACCCAATGGGTATCACCGGGAACCCTATTACTAAGGCTCCACAGTCCGTCTGTCCGTCTGTCACAGGGCTGTGTCATCTGAAACGTAATAGGGTAGGCATTTGAAAGTTTACAGGGTGTGTATTACTATGATTCTTATAACAACAAAGAACAAGAATAAAATAAAGTTAAAAATGAAAGGTGGTCCCCATATAAGAATCGGGTCGTTTTATATTGTACGATAGTACGGAACCGTTCGTGTGCGAGTCCGACTCGCACTTAGCCGGTTTTTAATACTAGTTCTAATTATCAGTTTGCGTTTCTCAGGACGTACGCGGAGCAATTTATTGCGGTGTGCGACGAAAGCCGCTCACAAGCAGCTGAGCGCAGCGACTCGCTCACGTCCAGCGCCATCGCAGACCGTGACCACGACCACGAGCGCGATCACGAAGCACCGCAGTCAACGTGACTAAGCTCAGCCTAATTTAAGGCGAAACCTAGAAATTTGAAAACATCTCTATTGCATGAAACAGCCAGACAAAGCGATATAATTAAATATGTAACATAACATTTGTTCACACAATATATTGAGTTGCGAGGTGTAAAAATAAAAGTAAAATTGTATATGTTTTGGCTATTAAATAATTTTAAGTTATGGTTAATCTAAATCATAATACTCATATATTTGTTATACTTATCTAGTGGTAATGAAATTGAATTTATTTTAAGGAAATTATTTAAATGTAGTATTATGATGTACATACTTAAAGTATTTACTAAGTTACTAACATTTGCACGAATTACAATGACTGTCGAAAATTGTAATCTTTCCGTTCACATGACCTGCAGAAAATCAATGTTTTAAACTGCAGTAGTTCTAGGTACTTACTAAATATTAATTTTAACACCATTAAAAATACTTAAGAAATTGATAGATTCATGAGGAAAAAGGTGAACATGACAAGTATGTGATTGGTCCCTGAGCAGTACCGAGATTAGGTTGATGATGATAATAATACCATAATAATATTGGTAACCCCTATAAATAGAATATATTTTTTTCTCGACCACTGAAGTGGGTTGTAACGTAGTATAATTTCTAAATTTTATTTTCGACTCCATTTGTTAAAGTCAAGAGCGCCAACGGGCTATGCTTGGGTAGAGCGTCTGGTATCCATAATTATCATATAATTATCCATTCGATATTAAACTTTACTGACTCATCGGCTTAACGACATCCATCAACCTATCGATCCTTTCCATATAGATCGACAGTTTATCGACTACGGAAAGGTTCCCGCAGTCAGAATGATAGTCGATACGATCGGTCAATGAAATTTAGTCGTGATTATTTCGATATATTATGTAAAGATATAAGTTTGTCGAAAACATTTATGCATCGTTGAAAATCGAGAAAACTCTCAGACATCATCCACTCCTTTCTATAAATTATCTACCGTATTTTCGATTAATTCCCTGATTTATGTTTTTAGGATAATTCGATTTTAACTGGAGCTTCCGGAAAATATACTATTTTTGATGCGAAAACCCAAAATACCCAAATATTGCCGATGCAAAAGTTAATGTAATAAATATGTACCAATATACTTACAAGCGTTCAGTGTACGAATTTGCAATTGATCAACTTTGAGTCTCGCTTCACACGGAAAACTTTACTTGAGCGACTTCAACTTCGCTTCAGCTTCGGCGGCGGCAACTTTTCGGACGATTGCGATACCATCGATTTTATAGATATAATGTGGCAATAGAGACTCTATGAATAAAAAACACACGGTAATTGGAATTATCACTTTTGCTTGTTGGGAAACGGGTGGAACTAATAACATATAGCACGTTGCGTAGTGCCTGTAAAAAATACCGAAAAGTCTCACAGTCTCCTGTTAACCGTCAAATAAAATAACAAAAATTCATATAATTTTATTGTTTTAACCGTTGCACTGAGAAAAATGCTACGGTGAATTCATATTATATTATGGTGGTTTCACTATCAGTAGAGCAAGTGATGATCAATATCATCATAAATACGAGGAAACCGAGGAACAAAAAATACGCGTCATCATAATCACGTTACATGAGCCATAATTTCCGCTGACGCATATCATTTCCCTCTTCATATTCCTCGTTTTTTATTATGCGGGTCATCCGTTGCTCGACAATTCTCTCAGGATGGATAGCGGCGAATGGTAGCCTATGAGACCGCCTCTTAGTATCACAACAGATATACGAATATAATATATATAATATAAACGAAGTACTTTCAACTAGTGGCGCGCAAAAGATAACAAAAATCTTTCGAAACTGGATTTTTAGTTGATGCGGCCTCTAGCAGTAATGTAGAACAAGTTCGGTGGATAAGTCGATCTGTCACGCTATATATTGTTCTGTTTATCTTTTTACCATATCTAAAATCTCAAGGTTACCTTTTTCATCTCTTAAAGCAATTAAAAAATTACCAAACACAAGTTCAATAAATCAGTGCACGCCTACTAACAGAATGATTGAAAATTTGATATAACTGTAAGCGTGTTTCGTCAAAACTCTGTGTTATTAGCGGCGGGGTCCTTACAGCCGGCCCACTCCAATGTACCTAAATGGTGCCAAATTCGAGAGCGATCACTCACATTGGCATGTGTACATATTTAACTGTGTCCACGATTGCTCAATTAATTCTAAGATTAACTAAATGTAAAATACTTATGCTAAATAAAATGTGGCCACTGAGGCTTTATTACCAATAGGTACTTTAATCTAGATATTTTCTTTTGCTGTTTCAGTTATCTATAAATTATTTTATAAATTAGGAACGGCATACTCTTGTAAAACTATCTTATTGCTATATATATATTATTATTCAAATCACATGAAAATGAAATACCTAATTATTTTACTGTGCGCGAAGTAAAAAAGAGAAAATGCCAATGATTGTTATAATTGAAATACCTTTACATCTTTAAATGATAATAATAATTTTTTTCAGCTACAAAGATAGAAATTAGTACCTTTTTAAAATCATTCATAATCTAACAGGTTCACTGTCCAAACATGAAAGTGGAAATACCCTTCACGTCCAGTTGCGTTTTTACGAAAATACTGACTAATTTTGACACATTCTTTTTATCTCGCCTCACTACCAAAAAAAAGTTTTGCCGTATGTCCCACCCCTTTTAGGTTCTCAGTGATATGTCCTGTCAAGTCCGCGCAGTATACGCAACTATCCCCGTACGTCCACAGCTCCAAAAAGCCTAGAAGTTGTACCGGCAAGCAGACCATATGTGGATTGTGAACATGTAGAACTTTCCGTCTACAGACCTTATATGGTCTGTGGATAGTGAACCAGTTAATAATTTTAGTGAGAATTTGATATTTAAAAATCTAATTTGATTTTCTTCTAATTTGAATTGTTTTATACATAAATTATAATCACAAAAGAATAAATTTTGTATTCTGCACCCACTATTTGTAAATACGGATAATTCATGTGTACACTTAGTCACTAAGTAAAAGTTTATTAAATTATACTCTGTAAACTTAAAACTCTGTTTTTATTGTCTTCACCATAACCTTTAAGTACACTGTCTGTGACATCGGTCAATTAAAATGTCGCACGAGTTGTGGCAAAAGATTTTGCTATATGACTTGGTCACTTACCAGTCTGCAACCGGAACCGGTTATTTCAGCACCCGAATTCTCGCAGTTCTTTGCGGCGAATATTTAACTGAAACTAATATTTGTATACAGACTCATTACAATTCGTATGAAATTTAAACAAGATTAGCAAACACGGATAGAGCGCACCGAACTGTGACAAAGTCGATGAGTCGTTGGAAAATTATGCGACAGGATAAGTAGTCTGGGGACGCTCAGGGTTGCTGCGGTAAGACTTATTCGGGCTCGCTCTGGGTCGTTCCCCGGCAAACACTGTACCACGGCACAGGCGCCATCTAGTCTAGCGAGTTGCGTTTACGATGGCTGTCTGACCTAAATTCATTCATATTAAACTTGCATTAGAGAATATGCTTTCCCTTGTTAAATAAAATGCCAGAATGATTGTCCATGTTTTATTGAAACTAACAGTATGTATTTCTATCCGTAATATTTTAAAACTCGTTGTCGCTGAGCGCAGTAGGAGCGCGTGCGGCCCGTGAGGTGGCGCTACGGGCGTTGGTGAGTCCCGCCACTTGCAATTCCGTCTCGTCTGAACTGCCCAGAGAGTCACCCGATCCTTCTACTCCTGCACATTCAAAACGTAGGTACCTAATTAACATTATAAAAGCGCAATTGCGTTTCTCTATTTGCATGTTTGTCACACTTTCATGGTTATATTGAACCAGTCTTGACGGGAGATATAGAGGAAGATAGGTCAACAAACGGAGAGAAAAAAAGGATACTATTTAAACTGACGAAGCTTTCCACGTTCCATCGGTTACCATCAACAGATGGTAGTCGTTAAAACCCATCAACTCGTTCTGGAGCAGCGTGATGAATTAAGCTCCAAGCACCCTCATCCCGAGGGGAGGCCTAGCCCCTGCAGTGGGGCGTAATGGGCTGATATAGAGAGGTTTCCATGAAATACAAAATTAATCAGAATTTGAAAAGAATGAAGCACAAAATTTTGAGTTGAGACGAATACTAGTGGCAGTAGAATTTAAAAACAAAGTTGTGGAAAAACGTTTAAGAACTGCTCATATACATCCTGAAATGCATTCTCAAATGGTATATAATATCATAGACAAAAGAAGCCTTATTTTATATTACTTACCCATAAGCACGAGACGACTCATAAGCACATCAAGAACGACAAGCATTAAACAGTACTCATGAGCGATTCCTTAATCTAAATCCTGTCTAAATCTGGAAATGCCAAGGAGCACACATTGCACTTATGAGCACGATTGCACACTAAACTCGCCTTAAATAAAAATTATTGTATTAATGAAACAAAATAATAATAAATTTAATTATTCACGTAATGTGATTCCTGGTACTGTTTTAGGAGAAGATGTGTAACTTTTGCAAGTTTTCATTACATTGTAAATTATAGACAACTTTTTACACGAACAAATAATAAAATATTAAAAAAGAATTGTCTATGCTCTGAATAGTCATACGTATCTATACATTGCGTCGCGGTATAAATGCCATAGATTTATTTGTACGAGATGTTAACTTATAACAGTTTTAGCGATAATATGATCATGTCTGTTTGTGCTATACCTTCGACAAGGTCAGCGAAGTCGTCGTCATCATCCCGTATGTTGGCCGCCGTGAGTGTCCGCGTGGAAGGTCGTGGTCGACCGCCGGCACGTGACCAACGTCCCGCCGAGCCCTCTGCACCACCCACAGCGCCTGCATATATTGACCGATGAAAGTGCGAAAGATTGGACGTGGGCTAATCCATGCATGCAGAGCTATCTTGTTATGGTTCCGTACCTCAAAAGTAAAAAAGGAACCCTTATAGGATCGCTTCGGTGTCCGTCTTTCTGTCTGTTTGTCTGTCTGTGAAGACCCTTTTTCTCAGAAACGCGTGGAGCTATCAAGTTCAAATTAATATCAAATACTTAAGTACATACAAGAATTCTTGAAATTTCGCGAAAGAAGAGTTTTAAAAAAAAATGTCTAAGTAAAATTAGCTATTTTGAACCCCCGACGAAAAAAACGGGGTGTTATAAGTCTGTGGCATCGTAGCTCCCTAACGGATGAACCGATTTGATTGCGGATTCTTTTTAATATTTACAGTACTTTCCCTCCAGAGCCTATTCCTTTAACTCGTTTTGTATAGTTTGTTAATTCTTAACATCTCTAAAATAGATACAATCTAAGTATAGTTACCGTAAAGGTCTTCGGACAGATCAGTGTCGGAGTCACTATGTTCAGGCTCGTCCATTGAAGGGCGTGCTGCCATGCTGCCAAACACACGCCGCGAGTCGCTGTCAGGGCCTGTCAATGTGAGCTATAGTTATGAAAGACCAAAAGAAGTTGACTTATTTGTTGCTACAATTACCATTGCTTACCCACTGCTGAGTTTTGGTAGGTGTGTGGTTCGATTATCTAAGTATAGATGCGTCCCTGGAGTCAAAATACCGTAAATATTGCAGATAGCATTTATATATGAAGAAGACTTTATTTTATTTCAACCATAAGAAACTCAGAATTCATTAAATTTTGTAAAGTCGCTTATTTGAGGCAATAATTTAACTGACATTGGATGGGGTTGAATAAGGGTATAAAATCACTTATAATAATAATAATGACGTATACTTCACAACAACGGCTAGCAAGCGAGGACACCACATACATACATACATAAAATAAATATAACAACCAAGACCCGGTACCAGTATCAATATTCATCATATCAATACTGACTCGACCTGGGATTCGAACCCGGGACCTCCAGCTTCGTAGGCAGGGTCGCCACCCACTAGACTAAGCGGTCATCAAAACTTAAATAAACATTTTGATATAAATCAAATGAAGATCATACAATCTAGCATTAATTAAAAAAACAAATAAACTTTGTTAAGTTGATTTGTAATGTTGCAACATATAAGTACTATTCTTCTATAAAGTTATTAAAGTTTAATTATTTTGACAAAATAATGTTAGATTTCTATGTCTTCCTTTGATTTTAGACAACAGAATAAATATTAGAACAAGACGTTTGAGCCTTACGATTGAACCTGTCAATTGATATCTATAAATCCCTACACTTTTAATAAAAAGTAAAATAGAGTACTTAGACAAAAGACTTTTCAAAATTCGATGAATGCAGTTACATATAATTAAAATAAAATAATGTTTCCATTAATTAAAATGTGTTATTCGCAATATTTACTTTCCGTTTTTTCGTTCGTTTCCGTGTTCCGTTCGTTTCATTCGTCCCATACAATTTCAATTTATAGTTTACGTTATATGAGTACAGCTAATAGAGTTAATTGAATACCGGCTGTCTTAACGCGCAGCCGCGTCCGCGGGCGGGTGGCGGGTCGCGGTGGGCGCGCACCACGCACCGACATTGCTTGAGATGCCTCTCGCTGGTCATCGCTCGTCTCCAGTTCTTCTGCAAGTGACCAAGGCAACATTACAAACACTAGATAAGAAAACAATTGAAAATATAGACACGAACGGCCTCTTCCAGTGGACCGTTCCATTTAGCGAATAATATTTCATCAACTAAAAGAGTGTTATCTGTTTCGTACACTCCCCGTTTGTTAATCAGGTAAGTAATTTGCATTTCGCTTTCTGTGATCAAACACACTTTGAGTAGTCCAGCGAAAGTGACCATAGCACGTGAAGCGACGTATGATATAGCGCAGGTACATACCATGGCTATACATTGTTATTAATTTTATTTATCGAAAACAAACACGAATATATTTAGATCGTATAGCCAAAAAACAGCAGTAGCGTACTTTTCGCACAGGAAATCGACGAAAAGTTATATCTTCATTATGAGTGAAATTTCAAAAATGAACACGTGACAACATGAGATATAAACTACTGAAAGATATCCTTAACGTATACATGTATGAATACGTATTACGTACTAATAGTATGACAACTCTAAGCATAGGCTCCTTGTCGTTGCGGGGAGCAATGTGATTATAAATTAGTAGTTTGTTATCAAATCCGCATCCGTTTGCTTTTAATATACCCTATCCATATATTATAATAAGTAATCGGCGCGCTATACGAAGATGTGTCAGATCAATATTCATATCTGATTTAAAAAATTTAGAATTCAAATACTCAATACCAGAATCGCTGAGCGCTCCGAGCACATCCTCGGCCTCGTACTTATGGATGAGTTGAAGAATGGCTGTGCGCTGTTCTTCTGCCGCCTGCAAAATAATCACCACCGTTTACTTTCCCCGGGTTATTCGTTCTTTCTCCATACTCTTCCACCAGTGGCGTATTCAGGGGGTGGCCGTGCCCCCCCTAAACACAATGACGTAAATTCAGTTAAAAACATTCTGCAAGAAGACCTACGTTGCAATTGGGAAATTATGCATTTCTATTTTTCTGGCCACTGTCTCCCATCTTCAGTTACTTGATCATGTTTCGTTTCTGAGACTGTTACGCTTATGATTTTTGCTAACCACTCTGCACCATACTAACCTGGTGCGATGGTACTATATCTCGTCATCGCGTCTGGTCGAATGTCCACAGCTGAAATAAGCCTTTTGGGACTTTACTAATTGTCATCAAATTTGGATGTTGCGGGTCGGTGGCGTAGTTGAGTAGACCTATTTTATATACTGAATTGAGTATTATGCAAGGACATACTTCAGCTTGTGTGGCTTCGAGTTGGCTGAGCTGATGCTTGAGTGCTTCAACGCAACGATAGCGCAGCACGTACTGGTCCCACAGCTCTTGTAGGGCTGCTTCCAGTGCCGTCAGCTCGCTCTGGTATACTGGTCTGTGGATCGTGTAAATTATAAATGGGCATCATTTTGTGTCTCTAAAAATTACTAAACAATAATACCAGTTTGTACAATGAAAGATATTCATATAATTTTTTACACTTATTATACCTTCAAGTGTGATTTGACGCTGTATTAGAAAGTTTTTTATGTAATAACGCCATGCGTCAGATCAAAATTTCAGCCGAACCAAAATTCTGATATTACCAACATGATTAGTGCTAAAGAAAACAAGCACTGAAAAAACGGCCAAGCTACTTAAATACATTCCAAAGTTAGGTATATGCGAGAATGGGCTATATTGAAACAAAACAAATTACTGGTGACAGGTTGTACCTGTAGCTATGGCTGACACATCTGATAACTTTTATTTAAAAATTAAATTGATTTTGTTTTGTTTTTGGATTTTAATAGTAATCATTTGTGAATTTAAACATTGAAGAACTTTAATTACTGATATCCTCGTTCGGGACGCTCTGTGAAAGCATCGAGTGAAGCAATGGTTACAAAAGTAAAAAAAGAACGTTTCGGCAAGTCGTCGTGCGACGATTCGTTTGATTGTGTTTAACCAAAACAAAATAACGTTTCGGTGCACAAGTCCAGAGTTGCTACGTCTGCCATTGAAGAGACCGAATTCGAAGCAATGGAACATTTTCCAAATTCACCGGCTTTGCCTCTGGTTATTTTTATCTATTTACTAGATCAAAGGAACACCTGAGAGGCTAAAAAAGATCGAAGCCCAGTATTGATACACATCATTATCTAGTATAAAAATAAAAAGATTGTGTCTTAAGAAAATCAGTATCAAAAACAAAGTTACGCGAAAATACTTTTAATTCTGTTTTGGTCATTTTTTTTATTCAACGGCGGCATCTATCAAACATCCAATAGACTTAGCCAATGATTTAAATCGAATTAGTTGCTACTAGTATCTACTACCACAGATGGTGCTATACCGAATCGATAACTAGTTATTATTATTTACAAGAGATAACACTATCACTGCTACAGTCTTCAATAAACCTCAATCAATTATTCAGTTATTAACAAAAATATAAGTTTTCAAACAGGTACTTGTATTATTTCGGGAAAATCTTTTAAATGCAATTATGTAACATATAAAGATAGCGCCACGTGTATATGTTATAACATATATCTCAAAAACGTCGCCTTCTTGAAAATATCATATTTTATATGTTGAAAATTATATATGATATGTTGAAGAACAACAAAATATCTCTTTTTTATTGTTTGTAAAAGGAGAAAAAACAGAACATAATATTTAAAAAAGCAATACACAGAAAATACACTTTTATACTAGAATTACTAAAACTATGCTTCTTAAACTTTTCTCATGAGTTAAAGTAATGCGCTTAAAAAATAACAATATATCATTTTTCCATAAATTAGTTACAAATAATGAATTTACAAGGAAAAAAATAACAAATTTAAAAGGTACACCAACTGTATCCGAAGTGCACTAAGTATCGCCAGCAGGGCATTTGAATAGCGATGAATCGAGCGTAATCTGTGTAATGCAACTACAACAATTTCAAAAAATTATAGCAATGAACCATATTTCACGGGCCCCTAAACGTTTTGTCATTCGTTGTTCGGTTGTTTTCCGTTCGCTTGCTGACTGTCACCTCTACTATAATTTGGCGCCCATACGTGTTGTATTCGTTAATTCCCTTATGTAAGTTTTTCAGTACTAATTCAATAAATATATTAGTTTTCAGTATTGAATTCTAGCATTTCTATAACGAACTAATTACGTGGAAATTTTTCTACGCCGTGTGATGGCCAAATGTCAGATGTAAAAAAATGGCGTTCCACGCTTGACAGAATTCGTGCAACAATTGAAAATTCGTATTGGATTTCTGGTTCCTAGTCGTGTGCTTAGTTTTTTGTTTTGCATGTGCAAACATGACGAGAAATCGTAAACATCAAACTTCACCAGATCCCCCGGAACCTGTACCTGAAGATGCAGTGTCACAACCGATGAGTCGGTCTGTCATAATGTCGGAAGAAAATTTTTCCACATTATTATCGTCCCTGCAGCGATCTCAAGCGGAAATATGTCAACAAATGTTAGAACAATTTAAATCATTTACTACTAATGGAATTACTAACGTGCATGATGATAAGCAACGAAACTTTTCGCAATGCCCTGCTCGTTTTAGTGGTTCCACCGGCGAAGAATTAGAACCATTTTTAGATGCTATCCAAACTTACAAAGATTGCGTCGACATCACGGACGCAAATGCGATCCGCGGGTTATCAATGCTACTCACCGGCAACGCCGCCACATGGTGGCAAGGAATCAAAACTTCGACCAATACTTTTGTAGACGCCATTGTGAAATTGAGAAGCGCATTTGGTGTACGAAAACCACCATCGAAATTATACAGAGAAATATTTTCTTCGGAACAAGATCAATTTGAGAACACGGATATTTTTGTAGCGAAAAAGCGAGCCTTATTCGCTAAAATTCCTACCGGCGATTTATCGGAGAAAGTGCAACTAGATATGATCTACGGCCTTATACACAAAAATATAAGGAAAAGGCTTCTGCGCGAAGACGTTAGGACATTCGATGAGTTCCTACAAAAAGCACGAGTTATTGAGGATACGATGAAGGAGGACCCTCCATGGCCTACCTCAAGCATCACGCCACAGATCACGCGTCTGCAGCGCGGGGCGCATCTCACGCCACCGCCGCCACATGCATCATCGTCGTCCACACAACCGATGCATACGTCACCCGCACGGCCCACTCATAATATTCGCACGCCGCCGGTTGCCTCCGGTTCTAGCCCGAGCGCCCACTTGGAGTCGCTTGAACAGGCAGAACCTAATTCTAATAAGGTAACATTACCACCGATTTACAATCCTAAAGGTAAAAGACGTTTTTGTACTTACTGTAAAAAGTACGGTCATACTCGTGACAATTGCCAAAAATTGCAGAATAAAAATAATATTACAAACTATCAAAATAGACCTATTGAGAATTTAAGTGATAAAATAACGTGTTACGGTTGTGGAAGTGTTGGTATTTTACGTGCTAATTGTAAAAAGTGTAACATTAAGTCACAGCAACGTAATGATGCTTTTTGTGCCTTAGATAATACGAATTTGCATAGTACTATGTTTTCTAGTTCATCAAATACCACACTGCAGGTGAATGCGACTGGTACTACCGCTGTGTCTGATACCGAATCATGTAATATTAAAAACAATATTAAACATTTCTGTCAACATACCACGTCAAGCTGGCCACGTCCGTGGTCACCTCAGTGTGATAGTTGTAAATTTTTTATAAATAATAACTGTCAGTGTAAGTGCAAAGGCACTATTTGTTCATGTGTTTATAATAATTCTTTAGTCAATCAAAAAGATAGCTATGTTCCTCTTGTTACTGATTGTAATGCCTCTTTGTTTAAAATTAAACAAAAAGATAGGAATGTAGAATATTTACCTGAAAATACTAATAATAATTGTGTTTTTGTGCACAAAGATGATTGTAATAGTAATGTTACTAAGCTTGCATGCGTCGATGTAGACAAAGAGCTGACATCTATAGACCAGAAGCCAATGAATTTTTTACATTGTACATCGAATAATGTAAACGCTTCTGCTGATTGTTTATGTAATAATATTGATAATGTGAATTGCGTTGCATATGGCGTGCATAATTATAACTTGCATGGTCAGAATCATGTGAAGGAAAAGCTGACAACTGAAGTTTGCTGTTTATCGAGTTGTGTTAAGGGAAAGTCCCAATGTATGACTGACTCTTTGCTTTTCCCAAGCATGCCCTGTCGCCGTCCAATTTTGGAAATTGAAATTTTAGGCGCGAAGGGGACTGCTTTAGTAGATTCCGCAGCTAAAGGCTGTGTTGCAGGTTATACGCTATATACTCTTCTTCTGGAAAATGGACATCCTATGGAAAAATCAGCCAAAAGTATTAAACTCGCTGACGGCTCAAATAAATTAACGAATATTTTCACTACTGTAGTAGAAGTGACACTTGTCCATAAGATTTTGTTGGTCCAATTCATAATTTTTCCAGATGCGCGCAATAATGAAACTTTGTTAGGAATTGATTTCTTAGTTCAAGCTAATCTAGTTCTTAACTTTGGCAAATCTTTTTGGTACTTCTCGGAGAAACACAATGAGAAATACAAACTTCGTTTGGAACCTGAAACGCCTCGTACTTCGTTTGCTGCCGTTGATGTTCTTCGGTCGGAAGAAGGTATTAACCTTCCAGAATGCGAACGTGATGTTCTTGCCCAACTTCTCGTAGAATTTAATGATATCTTTAGTCTAGGGGGAGGGCCTACACCATATGCTGAACATCATATAGATACAGGTGATCATCCTCCCGTCGCTGTACCGCCTTACCGTTTAACACCAGCGAAAAAGGAAATCATGAAATCCGAAATCGAAAAGATGCTCGCTGACGACATCATCGAAGAATGCGAATCAGCATGGGGAGCTCCAGCTTTATTAGTACCAAAACGCGACGGAACTTTTCGTTTTTGTGTTGATTATCGTAAATTAAATTCTATCACGAAATCCGATACTTATCCAATGCCTCGTATCGATGAATTATTGCAGTCTTCAAAGAGAGGGTGTGTAATGAGTACACTCGACCTACGAGCTGGTTATTGGCAAATACCTGTTAAACTTAGCGATCAGGACAAAACTGCTTTTACTGTACCTTTTGGAACTTTTCGTTTTAAAAGATTACCGTTTGGCCTGAAAAATGCTCCCGCAACGTTCCAACGTCTAATTGATAAGTTTAGATCCAGTTCGACGTTAAAAGACACAACAGTATTAGCATATCTTGACGATTTACTTATTATCTCTGAAGATTTTTCTTCACACATAAAAGATTTACGAGCTGTTTTCAAACATGTCCGTACGTATAATTTACGTCTTAATCGTAAGAAATGCGTTTTTGCGAGAGAAACGGTCAAATACTTGGGTCACATTATTTCTCAAGATGGTATTTCAGCTGATGATGATAAAATTCGGGCGATTCTAGATATGAAGAAGCCTTCATCGTTGAAACATCTGAGGACGTTCGTTCAAACATGTTCATGGTTCCGTAAGTTTATACCGAGGTTTGCTCAAATTGCTGAGCCGCTTACAAAGCTAACTCGGAAAAATCAGCCATGGCAATGGGGCCCAGACCAAGATGAAGCCTTTAACGAATTAAAGAGGTTATTGACCATCTCACCGATTCTCATCCAAGCGGACTATAGTAAGCCCTTCGTTTTAAGAACAGACGCTAGTAACTACGCCCTTGGAGCAGTTCTTTTACAAGGGGAAAAGAATGAAGAAAAACCTATTGAATACGCTAGTCGTCTTCTCACACCGGCTGAATGTAACTATAATACCACTGAACGAGAAGCTTTAGCAGTCGTTTGGGCTCTAGATCGTTTTCGTGGATATATAGACGGACATCCAGTTATAGTCGGTAGTGACCATCAACACTACGTCTGTGAGTTAAAACATTTCCATGGTCGTGATGAGGATATCCCGGCTCCACTCGTACCTAAACGTAAGCGAGGGCGCCCTCGTCGTCAAAATTTAGAATCATCTGCTAGCCCACGAGCGAGGACGTTCTCATGGTCTAGAGGGGGAGTATATAGCAATGAACCATATCTCACGGGCCCCTAAACGTTTTGTCATTCGTTGTTCGGTTGTTTTCCGTTCGCTTGCTGACTGTCACCTCTACTATAAAATCTTTTTTTCAGGATGAATGTGAGCCCGAGAAAATGTCAACATCTAATAATACTTCATTGTATGTGTCACATATGCACCTAATTGGGACACGCATACCGGCATTTGTTGACGTTGTGTGGACGTGAAACGAGCGATCTCGTTGTTATTATTATGGGCACAGAAAACTTTACTTTCTCGACAAGATAGGGGCAGTTATAACGATTGGAGTAGAAATTACGAAGAACAATTGCCACCATCAGCTAAAACTCTGCGATTAACAAGTGATACTAGTTCCAATTTTTCTAGGAGTTCAGGACATACGATTAGCACTTACACGCTTATTCAAACAACGCAAAAAAAATTGTAATAAAGAATAGAAATAAATAGAGAATAAAATAAAGAATAGAAATATTCTAACATTATAAATAGTGTAGAAGGGGTTCCAAATGCAGTTCGCGTATTCCACATATGGCCGCACAAGCGCTTTATACAGTGTTGTGGTGTGATTTAACAAAAATGTTTGGTGGAGCGAGAAAGAAAGCCCAGCATATTATATGCTTTGTTGCAGATGAGTTCGATGTGTAAATCAAAAATTATTTTTTTAATTTACAATAGAAGTTAACTAAGTCATAATGATCCTCGCTCGTATTTTTAAATTTCAAAAGTTTTAAAAATTACGAGGCCTCAAAAATACAAACAAAAACTATTATGATAGTTGAGCTACAAATTCAATTTTCGGAAAGGGTGACACAACTACCCTAACCTATTTCAGAGTTATACGAGAATTTGAAAATTTTATGTTACAGCGAAATACGGACGTGGCGATTGCGTCATCATCGCGTGCCATCTTATTACATGAAGAGACTAAAATTAAACAATCACATCATCAGCGCAGACCCGCTCCATCCATAGACGTCGTTGAGAAAAAATACCTACAGCCGTATAGACGACATAGCCCATACAAATTTTTCACAACGAAATTAACGCACGGTTTTGTCTAAGTATGCAAATACATCTGCAACAGGTCTATCTATCTATCGGGTGTGGTTTCCGCACTTAGTTCTTAATGTGGACCATTGTACGTGAATATGCAACAGGTAAATTATATTTGATGTATGAGATAAATTATTGTAAACACTTAAAAATTTATGAATATTTGTCTTCAGAGGTTGTGTTCGTAAAGCGCAATTTATTGTTTATTTATGGGCTTCATTTAAATTCGGACTAGTATGTGACTTAACACCTTTGCGACGTTCAATATTTTGGATTTGGTCCTCGTGTCTCGAAAATATTGTTTGAGGCCAGACGTTCTGCTCCCAGAATATGTGAGTAGGTATTGATTCTAGATTTCTTGGCCGATTCGAATTCCAAACACGAACACAAGAAGTAGCGTCGAAGTCTCATAGGTTATCACCATGAAGTTTGACTTACATTGCGTGTTTGGGATGATTATTATTCAACAGTGAAGGTGATAGCCCAGAGCGCAACGAACCTGTCTCAAATTTATAAGGCCCCATAGGGCCATGGTTCGAATCCGGGCGTGTACCAATTCGTTTTTCTGACTTAAGTACACAATATCACTGACACCGTGCTTCGGAGGGCACGTTAAGCAGTCGGTCCCGGACGCTGTCAATAGATGGCGATCGTTACAGTTCCCAACCCGCAGTGGAACAGCGTGGTGGACTTAAGCTCCAAGCCCCCCTCCTCACCCTGGGGGAGGCCTAAGCCCCTGCAGTGGAGTGAAAATGGGCTGATGATGATGATGAAGGTAAATATGTACCGATGTAATATGTAGCGTACTTTATCTTTTGAACAGTATGCAATCGTTTCTCAGCCCGTTGCAGTTCGGCTCGGCGACGTTCTAGCTTGGCATCGAGTGCGGCTTCGCTCGCCGCCAACCCCTCAATATTTTCGCGCGCGGCCGCTACGCGTGTCGCCACGCTCTCTGTCGCGCGCCGCAGTGCCGCCTCCATGGCCGAAAGCTCGAGCGGACGCGCTAGCGCCGTCTCCCGGGCCACCTAGGACACACAATCGAGAATTAAGTAATACTTGCTCGGATGTGGAGTATCGTGAATAATTTTGGAGCAAGGAAATGAGTACAATATTGATATAGATAAAATGTTTGGACAAAAATGAAATCTATTCGAACAAATACAATTGAAGTGTCTATAATTTTGAAATAAAGACTTTATTGTGGTTATATGTTTATTGGCATGGAACTAAAACCCAGACACGCATTTTTTAAATTTTTGTGTCGTACTGTTCGTTTGTCCGGGCTAATCACCGGAACGGCTGAACCAATTTAGACAAAGGGATTTTCAGCGACCAGTTACGACGTTATTTGAGAATTTTATAGACTACTTTTTATTTTTGAAGTATTTTGAGTATTTAGGGTTCCTATATACGCAAACGAAGTCACAGGCGTTCTAATGCTTACATGTTTATTTGTAGATTACCCAAACCCAACCACGCGTTTTTTTTTAATTTTCATCAGTCTATCTGTTCGTTTATTTGTCAGGGCTAATTTCCGAAACGGTTGAACCGATTTTGATGGGACTGTAATTTGGCAATTATCGGAGAGTAATCTAAGCTACATAAATTCTAATCTATACAGTCTATACGTATGAACGTATGTCCGTAATTTCAAAATAAAGACTTTTTACAATATGAGTTTATTTTGGCGGGATTTTCACTTCAGTTTGGAAATGACAAGCAAATAGTGGAGAAGAAAGTAATTAAATATAAAAGAACATGAAAAGAAAAAAAAAGAAAAAAACATGATCGCTTTTTACTTTATTAAGAAATGATTAAGTTTAATTATGATACCTATTAAATGCCGAGCAAAATCGATTTCCTTAAAATGTGGTCCTGGAGACGAACACTCAGGATCCCTTGGACAGCGCACAAGATTAACAATTTCCATTTTGAACGAGCTCCATATTAAGAAGAGGCTCTCTTCAATTGTCTAATTGCGAGTACCTAAATTTTTTGGGCACATTGGTAGAGACGAGGACTCCATGAAGAGGTTCGTAATACAGGGCAAAGTGCAAGGCAGACGGTCCCGAGGTCGTTCATCGACGAGATGGACGGATCTGATAGCGACGGCGGCACAGAAGAGCTCCATAGTAGAATGCTCTTGCAATGGCGCAAATAGATGTAAATGGAGACGCATCCCAAGAGCGACCGCTCTCGGCAAGAATAGCTTCACTTCGACATCGTATCCACGACCACTCTGATAAGAGTGCACGACTGAGAAGAAGAAGAATTATGTGTCCAAAAATGTGGGCCGTCGCTACTCCATAGTGAAATACACAAGTCTGTATCTGCCATGGCTTAGCCTGCGTTGACATCACAACTTACATTTATCTATATTTTTCCGTAGCCGTATCTGTACCTGTCTATTTCTTCGTATTGTTACTGTTATTGCTTCCCATTTTCAATTCGTACTTCCAAGCTTTCTTAACAATAAACAGTAGCCCATCAATATTTGGATTATATCTAATACTATCAGTTTGACAGGTTACACGTTAAATGCAAAATGCGTCTACGCTACGTGTTCGTGTAGTTATGGTTGTTTACTAAACGTGTATTTACCTTATTGTTGGGCTCCTTGTCGAGTAAGTCGTATAAGAAAGCGCCTTGGCCCGTGATCTCGGTGGCGAGCTGACGCGCCTGTTTTATCTCGCTTAACTGGAACATTATAAGAATAGTGTATGTGGCGAACAATGGCGGCTTTTCGAGTGAGGCTTAAACTTAAATTAACTATTTAGGTACATCAAATTAATAAGAAATATTAAGTTAAAATCATTTTTTATTATATACCTATTATTATAAAACAAAACCTTTGGAATAAATGTTTAAGACCCCTTGTTGTAATTATTTGATTTGAATGATGCTGAGCGTCATTGTTTTACAATATAATGTCGCACCCGCAAAGCCACCACTGGCGACAAAATAAAGTGGATATTGAAGTTGAATGTATGAAAGATGATCATCGTTGAAACATAATAAAATCTTGGAAGAACGAAATATTTTTGTCTTTGCTTCAAAGATATGTTACTGCGTTGAGCGTGGGATCATAATGACATAGACGATAGAGTTATAACCAGTAAGAAAATTTAAATTATATGATTGAACTATTTTCTATCATAATTTCGACTATTATGGTTATAAGCACGTGCTCGAACGCGTACTAAGATACTGAAGCACCCTTCATGGCGATATCCAAGTCAACGACCGCTTCCTGGCTTTGATCTAGTTATCATAGCACACAGATCAGATTTTAAGGAATAATCGATTGTTAAAAATGTATATCTGATGACGTTACTACTACTAATTATAGATACAATGGTCTACATATTGCACTTGTTTGTATGGCCGCCGACCGTTGCCTGTAGTAGTTACGTCAGATTAATGTTTCATAGTTTTATTTTTACATCTCTGTTATTACGCTTCCAAGAAATTTAAATTTTTTCA
The DNA here is from genome assembly GCA_949709985.1 of Luffia ferchaultella. Lineage (NCBI taxonomy): Eukaryota > Metazoa > Arthropoda > Insecta > Lepidoptera > Psychidae > Luffia > Luffia ferchaultella. The sequence continues at coordinate 22,560,172 of OX453250.1, read as the reverse complement.
TGTAACTAAAGACACCTATTCTTATAAATACAATTTTTTGGGTCATGTTGCAAAATTTTGAACAATGTCCATTGGCTTTACACAACAGACATTGAATACGATTCGACAAAAACCCAATATTCGATATCAGAAAGAGTTTCAAGCTTCCGTCAAATGGATCCTATGAGTGTGTTCAATAGAGTTCTGACAATCTCTAACGCTACGGAAATTGGATTCAATAGTTGGGTTTTGGTCAGAATGTGGTCTTTTAAAATACGAAGCTTACCTTGGAACTGAGGTCGTACGAGGCGTGGTGGTCGCCGTCACCGAATGGCGAGAGCGAGGGGTGTGCAGGCGCACTGAGAGCGGTGTGTAGCAATGTAGCCACCTTGAGCAGCTCTCGTACCGCCCAACCGTCCGCGCCATATACGCGTCTCGCGTTGAGCTTCACGTTGCCGCGAGACAGCTGCATGCAGATGAAAACGCGAGAAAAACCGTAAGTGAAAAACCGTAAGTGTGTGTCCTAAGTAGAACGGAGAGTGCAACGTTTGCTAGGCGAAGCAGAAAACACAAAGTAGCATGGGTGCGGAATGGTCACAAAATTCAGATCAAAGATACTTCTTGGGGCAAGGTAACGAAGACAGTGTCACACGTCTCCGTACAAAGGTACGCGAACATGCACGACCGTAAAATACTTATCAAATTAGTGCGCGAAGTTTTAATGTAGGGCATAGAAGTAATAGGAATAATGTAATAGTAAGACTAGAACGAGCGCTAATCTACAGAACTGTGTGGGAAGTCCCATGTATATTATATATTACAACGCCGTAAGCCCCAAGTACGGTGGAAGGTATGCGACGAAGTGTGGGAGGGGTCAAAATGTATAGCGACAGTACGTCACGGGGAGGGAAAATAGAAAGTCCAAGTTACGAGAATTAACATCGTTTTCGATAATTTTTCCAATAAAAATTAATATTGTACACAACCTCAGAAGCGCTGTTGTCAAACGTGGTGCGTCAATGACACATTAAGTGTAAGCTCCGGTAAGGCAGCGTAAGCGTAGTGTGTGTTCTGGACTAATCTGTGGTTCTAGTCTTTATATTATTCCTAATTCTATGATGTAGAGGACCTGATATAAATAAAAGCCTGTTACACTCAGATGTGGGAAAACCGATCATACAGAAATCGAGATTTACTTATTGAAACATCTTACATATAAACTAGCGACCGCTTGCGACTTCGTTCGCGCGATTTTCATGATTTTTACAGTTTCTACAATTTCCATAGTTCACGGAGGAACACAAAATATTTCCGGAATAACAACAGACAGACATATAGACAAAAAGTTGCCTATGCCACTCATGACAACCTTCTTTTCTTATTTGTGAAGTTTCCATACAATTGGTTCAGTCATTTGAAATTTGCTTGAACATACAGACAGACACTATGATTTTATATAGATTGAGAGTAATGGCTCATGTTCTGCCTACTTATTTCTTACACCTAGTAGGGTTCAAGTAGATTTGATGTACTCTTCCTCATTTGTAAAATATCGTTTTTATTACGTGACGTCACGTTTGCTTCGAACCATTCCATGTTCTGCATCCTGCATCACCCTGGAACCCCTCCTCTTTTAGTGCGTACGTATTTTATTAATGGACCCCTAATTAACTGAACCCTTGGAAGCAATATAGCGTGAATATAGAGTTGATAGACTAATAACTCACAAAGAAGGCAGTGGCGTCCCGTACGAAGGCAATTCGCTGGTCGGGCGAGTTCGCACCACCTGCAAGTCGCGCGTCCGGCTCCAATCGCTCAGCCAGCCATTGTGCTACCTGCGGGATTAAATCAGGGAAGTTCAGGTTGCAACTATTAATCTCTACCGCACGACACTCTTTTTGTCGAGTGACGCACATTTGAAAAGTGACACCATAAAAGAATGAGAGGTAAAAGTTCTGTTTTTGCCACCATGTGGCGCCACTGAACTGAGGGATCCAACGTAAATAGCACCTCACTATATATTATAGAACAAAGTCATCTTTACCTGTCTGCCTGTCTGAACGCGATAAACTCAAAGACTACCGAACGGATTTTCATTATTACTGTCGTCACCAATGAACGGAGTGATTCAAGAGAAAGGTTTATGTGTATAATTATTTTTTTGTGTAAATTAGTTGAAATATGACGATGGTTGTTGAAGCTTTCATCGCTGCCATTTAAAAACGGTGCCTAATCCTTTTAAAATACAACAAAACAGTGTGTGGAGGTATTGTTTCTCTTTTATAGGTCGAAATCGTACAGTATAGATGTTCGTCGACAATTAACCGATAGCTTAGTCCTGTCTAATTTGAATTAAGGTGATGTAGTGTATAGCCTATGCATCACTAAAAACTTGAAGGACACCATTCAGCATGTGCAGAACGCTTGTGTTAGGTTCATATATAACATACCTAAGCGTTCCCATTTATCGCCTTTTCTTAATAAATGCCACATATTAAATAGTAGACGCTTCCTAAAGTTGGCAAATTCAAATTCAAATTCAGCTATTGAATGCTATACCATGCTACTTCTATAAAAAATTTGATTGAACGAGACACAATTCTGACATTGTTATGAGTCTTAGAACGCGGCTTTTCGCGCTGCCTCTTCCCTAACTCTCGTCCTTCCGAGGAAGTTTTCGATTCACGGCGTCCAAATGCTGTAATGATATTCCGCCTCCAATTAAAACTCTCTCTACGTTAATATCTTTTAAAAACAAATGCAAACTATGGATTCAAAATAAACAACTAAAGTTGGAACATCCTTGGAAAGAGCGTGAGTAGGGGAAATTATTGTATGCCCACCATTTTAATGCACCTATTTTTATTATTGTAATTTCTCTTATGTTAAAGGTTATTGCTTTTTGTCTTGTTACTTGTTATGTTACGTTTATGCCTTCTTATTTTTTGTGTAATGTACTGCTGTAATGCGCGCACGCGCGTGCGTGCATCAGGCTGTTGCTGTAAAACAACGCCCACACCTTTTGTGTGTCGGCAAATGCTGAGCTCCATTGTATATAAACAGCAGTGTTGTCTCAATTACCTTTTGTTTTATATGTTTAATTTTTTTTAAATTTAAGGATACATATATGTTTTTTGTAGCAAATAAATGTATTATTATTATTATTCTCAAGAAGATTAACCTATCTCAGCATAAAGCTGGCAAAAAGTAAATTTACATTTATTATTATTATTAAATAAAAGTCCGTGATAGCATAGCAACGAAGCTGGAGGTCCCGGGTTCGTATCCCAGGTTGGGTCAGTATTTATATGATGAATTTTGATACTGGTACCGGGTAACCCAACCCGCAGTGGAGCAGCGTGGTGGACTTGAGCTCCAAGCCCCCCTCCTCACCCTGGGGGAGGCCTAAGCCCCTGCAGTGGGGTAAAAATGGGCTGATGATGATGATGACCGGGTCTTGGTTGTTATATGCATGTGGTGTCTTCGCTTGGTACCCAAAACACAAGCTAATGCTTAGTTTGGGGTCTTGTACATATGTGTAATGTATACGTTATTGTACATTATATCTCTATCATTTAAAAATAGCTTACTATACCTATTTTAATGTTAAAAAAAGTGTAACATGTAATGTGGTAATTGAAAAGCTATTTATATGGAACGATAGTCTCATAAAATTAAATACGTTAGTTACCTTGAGTATTTCATGCACATTATAATTGCATAATTTAAATTGATATCTTAGGAGTTATTGCAAAATTAAAACTATCGCGCTACAAAATAAATTCAAGCGGTCCCACACCGGCGCGACCCGCGTGATTTAGTTAGTCAGAAGTTATCAATGTTGCATACAAAGAATTATTTTAGTTTGTTTTTATGTACCTATTTATTCTCTACTTTTTTCATATATTTAGAGAATTGAAAATAAAATACATAAAAATACTCAAAGTAGGACAAACGTTAGATTACATTTAAATCTAATTAAATCTAATCCACATGCTCGACGCAACAAGCTGTTACGACACGATAGAAAAAAAATGTAGGCATAATTATATGCTCTGCTAACCGAGCGAAGCCGGGACGGGTCGCTAGTACATACTAATACACAGTTGTAGAATTTTGATTTTGTTGTGGCAGGTATTGAGTCAATCTTGGATAACCAGCCAGGTGCGAGTCGGACTCGCACATGAAGGGTTCTGTACCATGACTTGTACCCCCTTTAATTTTTAACTTTATTTTATTATTTGTTGTTATAGCGGCCATACTAACACGCACTCTGTGAAAATTTCAAGTGTCTATACCTATTACGGTTCGACAACGACGGATGGACGGATGGACAGCGGATAATAGGGTTCCGTTGGCACCCTTTGTATACAGAACTTTAATAAAAAATACAAAAACTTTAACCATAACATAAATAATTGAACCATGTGCAAATTTATACTATAGTTTGACCGAAACCGCTGTATCGCGCCTTAAGTAGGTAGGTGCGCGGCGAGGAGGCAAAGCAGCTCCTAAGCGTTGACGACGACGGACTGACAGAACAGATCTGCCTCCCTTCGCGCCGCGCACATACCTAAGGCGCGATACAGCGGTTTCGGTCAAACATTAAGTATATATATTTACCTCCACGAGCAACGGCGGTGAAGGCGCACGGAACGCCTCCACAGACAACGGCCGCGGATAACCCAGTGCACGCATCACCTCGCTGAAATCTGTACACAGAAGAAACTTACATTATTCCACCACGGCTACGGTCTAGCTAGTGTCGCTTCATAGATGCGCATTCGTCATTTCAGGCTTGCTGAACGCTTGCCTGACACCAGAGTGCTGCGTTAAATCACAGACAATAACGGGTCTTTGTCGACAAAGCAGTAAAGCGACGCGAGGGTGATGTTTGCAGCTAGTCCCATTATTTTATATGAAAGCAGCATGCAGGCGCCAGGCAAGCATACAGCAAGCGATGAATGACAAATACGCGTCTATGAAGACAAGTGAATCTTAACTAAATCCAAATTTTCATTATTCTTTAACTTATTTATGCTGTTCAACCTCAATATTCCCATCACTAGTTTTATGTCGAAATATTCACGGAGAAAGAGTTAACTACTTATAAGGAAGTACTATTACGACCGCACCGGTGATATACAGATAGGCATTAAAGCTTGTAAAAAGGTCATACACTTGATGACTTGGTGCCAAGAGGTTAGATACACGGAAAATTGTACTTGACCTTTGGGTGGGAAACATATTATGTTTCAAGACTTTTGATGATTTAACTCATAAAGGGATAAAATAGGAGATGATAGTTTGTATTTGTCCCGTACAAACTTTCATCGCCTATATGAAATTCGGACATTAGGTTTCGTTTCCAGCGTAAGCATCCACTAAGGATTTTCCCAAATTTTACCTCTATGAGGATAAAATAGGGGGAGGAGTAAGTTTGTACAAAAATTCGACATTTTTAAGGTGAAATGCATGAAATTTGATATTTGTCCTTTTGAGTTAGAAACTAAATATTCCTGAAACTGAAAGAGTTTAACAACGGATGAAAGTTTTTATAGGATTTCCGTCAAATTAAGATTAAGTAGGTATGTTAAAATTAAAATTATAAAATTTATTTGGGCATAATTATGAAACACTTGTTTTGGCATTTATAGAAATTTAACCTTTAAAGAGTTTAACCTTTTGATTGGAAATAAAAAATGAAATGTTTTAGTAGGTAATTTTGTAAAATATTCGTTAATAAACGCTAATACAAAAGTGTAATCCACGCAAGCGAAGCCGCAAGCGTTCGCTAGTTCTAACTAAACATATTTTACTCTGTTGTTATTAACGTCGTCTACCACAAGCGCCAAGTGGCCAAAATTATATGTACTTATGTATATACTGACCGAGCCAACATATTTTTTTAAGTAGTATACAAACTAAAAATATACAAACTGCTATTAACCCTAGAAGTATGAGGCAGTACTTTATGCTAGCTTTGCCAAATTAAAACATGACTGCATGCATAATAAAAAACTTAAAAAACCAGAAGAATAAAAATGAAACTGAAAGAAAATAACAGAAAAAGTGATAAAGAATTTAATTGAAAACTCACTTCGCAAGTCCCTGAATGTCATCTCCTTGAATTCTCAATATTTTAATTAAAGTGATGTCCTGCAAATTACTTTAAGCACAGGATAATCTCAAAATTATAATTATTTTCTGAAGTAGGGCATTATGAGTCCTGACAAAGGTGAAGTTTACTGTTTCATCGCTATAGTAACAATGGAGACAGTAACCAGTAACCACAGTACTTTTATATTCTGCATCATGGTATTGAGAGATTGAGACTGCCCCAGAGTGCCCCTATGCTCATATGTTATTCTGTTTGGTGATAACAGATAAAGGCATTATATAGGATAATAATAAGTTGCCATTTATCAAAATCCTTAATTTATACATAATTATAAAAGGAAACAAATTATAAACAGTTGTATATTTCAAATCATTTATAATAGCATTTATTTCCTAGTTATCAACTACAGTATGTGGTACGGTAATGGGATTATTAAATTGATCACACTTCGAACAATCTACACTAATTTCAATACTGTTATTGTAAATTATTTCAGCAGACATAATACATATTCTATGTCACAATGATGAAAACATAACTTTTAATATCATATATTCTAAGGTTAGATATGAAAAATATTAATACCAGCTGTTATTATATTATTTCTAACCTATGGTTGCAATTGTACACAAATTCGACATTCAAAAATATTTATTGTAATAACTAGACTTATAAATATACAAATATCCAAATGTTTGTCTCAAGTGTTCGTCACACTAGAAAAACTAGCACCATCTGTGAGTACTTCGAATAATTACATCGTGACTACCACCGTTTAACTAGTCTTAGAGCGCTGTGGCTTCGTAATTTGTATAACGAAATAAAAGTATTTTTTAGTATTGAATGCACAAATATTATATTTACAATACATCGTTACAAGCACGACTGGAGTTTATGTCGGTCTCAATTTCAATTCTTGGGACCATCTACAAGGCCACATTGTAATGTGCTGACAACTTAATTTTTATATATACGTCTTTGGTAATAACAGACAAAATCAGTGTAATTGAAATATTTGTTCAAAGTATGATCAATTTAATGAAAAAATCATAAGTCGTGTATTGTGGGTGGTATCCTTTGAGCGCGGCGCAAGGTCTGTTCCCGTTTTGTGGCCACACGCAATCGGGCCGCCTTCAAATGCCTGCCAAAAAACAGATATCTATTAAGGTAAAACCACGAATTTGGATTTGACAACAAAGTATTGTGAGTTGCCAGGTCAAAAATTAGAATTTTAAAGTTGAATATTTATATATTGGTCAGTTATTGGCTATCCTGAGGTTGCCAGCAACTTTGAGAAACTTTCCAATTAATTAGGCTTTCATGAACTCAAATCATTGATTACTATCACACAGTTTTTTGTGGCTTTTTCTGTATACACTTTTATAAATATTTCCTTCATATTTATAAACTACTAGCTTTTACTCATGGCTATGCCTACAGGGACATACATAACGTCCCTGTAAATTTCATCCTCTTAACATTTACAAAACAGGACAACATTCAGAACAGAACTTGCTTCTCACCTTTCACATTGAATTTTGTTAGTTTGTATCCCATGCGAACCTCCAACCAGTATAAACGGTAGCATATGTCACTCACCGTTACACTAACACCCATTAAGATTGATTTGATGGTTTAGTTGTGAAAGATAACAGACGTGCAGACAGACATACATTTGCATTTATTAGTTAGGATATGCACATAGCCTGGTGCAACATAATCCAGGCAAAGACTAATTAATGGGGGGTCACTACCTTCACGATTGTAGGAAAGGGAAGAGTAAAGACTATTTGAAATAATAACCTCTTGCGTATAGTTTCTTCTGTATCTGGGTCAGGGGTTGAAGGAGGCTCAGCAGCAGCACGGATGAGCACTCGCAACCTTTGCAAACAGTCTGCCAAATTCAGTTGTTGGGAACGAGTCACATCAGACCGAAGGATCAGGTATCCTTCTTTGGTGAGTTTTTTGCCATGCTAGAAACCAAAATGTTATAGATCTATTAGGCAAGTTTTCTTGTAAGTATAAGAAATCTACTTTACTAATGAATTTACAGTAACTTAAATGCAAAAATACATTCTTTGGTATACTCGCCTCAGATATTTATCTACTGTTTTTACAGACAGGAAAAATGTAATTCGAGAAACAACTTAAATATTAATCAACATAATTAATAAAATAGAAGAAAAGAAATATGTATCATAGACATGATCTAATATAAAGCTAAAAGAGGTAATTTAAAAAAGTATGTACTAATTTTGTAAATACATTAATTAAAACAAAATTTTTAATTACTGTTTCCATAAGTTTGTCCTTAATGTCTGGGTGCAGCCAGTCAGCTTCATTCAACTTGAATCGTAAATCAACTTTTGTATGAACCTGCATAGGTTAAAAAAGGTTTTTAATAAAATTAATGCATATGTGAAAATAAATGTAAATAGATTATGAATGAGAACTAACAATACCTTATTGACATTCATCCCACCTGGGCCAGAGCTTGCACTGTAAGTAATATCTAATTTGTTCATAGGAATATATCCCGAAAATTTTTCATTGGGATCAGGTTTCTGAAATTACCAAAACATTATACACAACTTATTTTTATTTAGGTGTAGATATGGGTTGGCTTTCCAAAACTACCACCCTAAGGGTATTAATAATAAGAAAGAAGGGAGCGAGGTGAAAAGAATAAAACCACTTTTAGAATTTTTAGAAATGCGGAAATACGAAAAAAGGCGGAATTAAAAATGAATAATACATACCTGCTACTAAGACATTTTTGATAACCTTCAAACCCAAAACACTTGAAACTAACACTAAATGGCCAGCCTCTCTTCTAATAAGTCTCAACTATTTAGATTTATTACATAAAAGAACGTTTAAAAGAAATTCAGTTATGGTAGGTTGCTTTCCCGCCATTTCTCAATCAATAGGTAGGTTTGGTTAGTTTAAATAAAAAATATACAATAAAACCGAATATATGGGCACTCCGACTACTGTTCCAACAATTGATGGTTCTAATCCACTAGGAACATAAAAAACGCGCGAGGCGAGCGAGCGAAGCGAGCGTGCCGCGGCAGCGGCCGCCAAGCGCCACGCAAATCGAATTTTCAATTGTTACTAAAGTTAGGTTAGGATATTCTTAACGTATTTACTGTTTTCATTTTATTTTAATGTTGAAGTCTATCCCCTCCTTCAATAGTCGACCCTTTGATTATGTCAATATAAAGAGCAAATTCATGTCGGTGGTAACGAGTACGTAGTTTACAGTTTTTATTTTTGGTTTTTTTTACATTTCCGCATTTCTGAAAATTCTGAAAGTTGGTTTTCTGTCCTCGTCCTTCCAACCCCTAAATTATTATTAACACGTCTAGGGTGGTAGTTTTGGAAAGCCGTACCGTAGATATGATACAAACACATGACTGACAATAATTTCATGTCAAACCGGACTGCATACATCTCAAAATTGCACCTCAATACTTGAATTTTAATAAATATTAACTACCTTAAATAGAAAGGTCTGTAAGGGGCATCCTAGAAACATGTATGTAGACCAAATGGACCATATCTTAAAAAAAGGTCAAATAAGCAAAGCACATTCAAAACTGACAAATCTGGATGTAGCAATTGATGAAGCAAAAAATACCTAGTCTTTCTGAGAAGCAGGCATATGATATACAGCATGTAATGGATGTACTAACTTAAATGATATCTGTCTTTGATTATAATACATCATAGTCTGAAAGCGGTGATACATTCATGGCATTGTTTAATGCACTATAACAATACACAATTACAATTCTAAATCAATTGATTTGACAAGTTTATGATCAATAATAATTACAAATTATAAGTTGAGGAATAAGCCAACAAAATATTAGACTTATATACGAAAAAAATCGACAATTATGGACATTTTACGAGCGGCCAATGATTTAATGATAACATAGCATTAACTTACGAAAGTAGGTGTTGTAATTTTAAGTGAGCTGTTAGGATACAGGGTATCTAAAGAAATTGCACTTTTGTATCCCACTGGGTGTCGCATGATAGTCGTATAGCAGCTAAGTAATGCTTTCTGGAGAATGAGTACTTTTTTTACGCAAGTCAATGCCATTTTTCTAAATTCTTTAAAAAACGATATTAAAAATTACTATATATTGTTTAATTAATTACTATAAACTTCTACACTACGTGTACACTACACTTCTTTTTCATTTAAATAAGTAAATAAATAATCTACATTAATCTACTGACAGACAGACAAACTGACACTTGCTGACCACAGATTATTGCTGACACTTACTGATAACCACAGACTATACTGATAACCTAATTCAACCTAACTCAATCCAATTCAATCACGATTCAAATTTCCATTTTTAAGTTATCTAAAACACGCATGGCATTCAAGATCGCTCCGTTTGGACCACATCCAAATGGCGCGATCAAAATTTTGTTCACACTCACGAGTATACCACGCCACACAAGCCAAACGACAGGTTGACGCAGTTTAATTAAAACATAAATTGGACCACTATGCCCACATTCACAATCCGTTGGCAAATGGCGTGATTGGCATGGTGCGAACGACTCGTGGATTTATACATTTACGATACGTTTGAGCGATGGCGCGGTGCGATGGCTGGCGTAGTGGCGCGATTATGGAACGGTTGGATACCTACGCATAGCGCTACACATCGCAAAAATCGAACAGTTTCAACACACGACAAGATTTTGGATTGCTGCGATTGTTTTCGGAGCAATGGAACGATTATGAACTGCTTATGATCATATGAAAAACATCTAATCTTCGAACCACTGACTTTGCCACTAACCATGATTGGCGTGTATCGTTGCCCTTCTCTCTCACAAGGTAGCGCACGAGCGACGGTATTCAATCGATTGTAAGTTTGATACAAAACTTGGAATTTTTGTGTACGCGTTTTATTTATAGGTATATAAGTATACGCGTAAACTTATATCATGGAACTAGTACGTACTACGTACAACTGGAATGTCATCTCTTTAACGTCAGCATGGTCATACCATATATAAATACATTAATTAATGTGAAGAAGGCTCATAAGGCTTCGCTGAGAGCGCCATCTACAAAAGTTTTGCCCAGCTTCACACGGGAATCAAAACAAACATGATATTATACAAGGTGAAATTTTAACAACAATCCAAAATAATAATCCATGAAAAAAATAATGTAAAAAAACCGATGGTCGTCTTGTTTCTTTTAGTATCTTTTAATAGGAAAAGATTGAGATATAAATACACAAACCTTTCGTAAACCGACCAATATGTCTAGTTACTATTCACGGGCGCTGCGCGCTCCATCCGTCCTGCTGTCGTGCCGCCTAAATAGTTCGTGGCCCATAGTGTACCCACCATTTCGCACTTTTCAATGTTATGAGCTGATGTAAGTAGGGATCCCAATGTTTCACTGATTAAGTTTTATTTTTATAGCGAACTTGAGCCGAGCGTGTTTAATCAAATTTTACTTTGTCGACCGTAAAAAAATGGTGAGGCCTAAAAATTTATGTATGCATGTATGTAAATAATATATTTATTCATAACGTTTAATGAAAAATAACAAAATTATTTTCAATTCTATGGCGCGACGCGAGCTTGGATGGTAACAACTTTAGATATTTTTGGCTCCGAGTAATATCCTCACGGACAATTTATGTTTAAGGAGAGCAGACTTTTGATTTCATTATCCAATATAGGTACGGGTTGCAATTCGCATGGTCTACCTACATTTTGTGTCGGCACACCACAATATACTGCACACGCGCGGATATGACTTCGTGCACTGTCGACCATAGATAAGTATACTGTCGACTGTCGCTGTGTCTGAGCTGAGCCCGCTGAGCCGCGGCGCGTTTAAAGTCACCGCGCACTATGTATTTTAGTCGCCCGATAGCTTTTCGCTAGTTTGATTGAATAGTGTTCGGCAGTGGTTTTCAATTGTTAATCGTCAAATGCGCGCACTGCCGTTTTGATTTCCCGAACGATTAAACCGTCGGCCAACTAAAACCCATTAGTGCGCGCTGGCCCTTAGTTCTGCAGTGTGCGTCATCTCGATCTCAAGGTCTCGAGCGCGTCGTCACATAGCAGGCAACCAAACGTCACTACATATAATAAAATAAAGTCCCCCGCCGCGTCTGTCTGTCTGTCTGTCTGTCTGTCTGAACGCGATAAACTCAAAAACTAAGAAATGGATTTGAATGTGGTTGACGCCAATGGACGGAATGATTCAAGAGAAAGGTTTATGTGTATGATTAATCAATAGGTATTCTGTGAATGTTAGTTGAAATATAGCGATTCTTGTTGAAGAAATCGTAAAAAAATAAAGCCGAGTGGGAGTTTTCATTGAAAACGCTGCCTAATTCCTTTGCGATATAACAAAACAATGTATGGAGGAATTGTTTCTCTTTTATAGGACTACCTAAAAGGCCGCGTCGGCTACGGCGGTCTCACATCGACGTGACACGCGTGATGTAAAGTTAGGCAGAAGTTATCAGTGTTATATACATATAAAGACTCATGGAGACTCATGGGCTCAAATATAAAGTTCAAAAAAGTGAGATGATGGTATTTAAATCTAGAAATAGGTGTTGCTCCACCATACCTATCGTATCACTTTGTGGTATTCCTTTAAATAGAGTGGCAAAATTTAAGTACATGGGTCGGGTCACTGAAGACCTAAGTGATAATATTGATGTGGAGAGAGAGCGAAGTTCGATGGCTGTCCGAAGCAATATGTTAGCCCGCAGGTTTGCTCGATGTACAGGGGACGTTAAAGTGACGCTTTTTAAAGCATATTGCCAGTTCTCATATACGTGAAGCCTGTGGGTAGATTGTACGCAGAAGACGCTCAGTGGTCAGTGGTATGCGTCCAGTATAATAATGGGTGGTGATGGAGCTGCCGCGGTTTTCCAGTGCTTCTCACGTGTTCACAGAGGCGCATGTTGACGGTTTTGCAGCGATCATGCACAAACGATGCACCTCCATGTTAAATCGCACGCACGGCAGCGCCAACAGAATTCTGAGTGCTCTGGTGGACCGATGGGACTCTCCAATGCTTGAGCGTTGGGTGCGTCTACACACGGACATGTAGACTGCAGATTGTTGTTGTTTTTCATTGTATCCTAATTGTTGTAACCTAGTTCTTATACTAACATAAGTTAAGTACTTAATACTTAACACATATGAACTTTGTATATAGACAATGTCTGAAATAATTTATTATTATTATTATAAAGAAATAATTTAATTTTTTTTGTGTATATATTTTTTACTTAATTAAAACTAATCCACATGTTCGACGCAACAAGCAGATACGACACTACGACAGAAAAAATACTAAGGTTGTGCTACCCGTACGAAGCCGGGGCGGGTCGCTGGTTATAAAATAATACCGTAGATAAAATAATTTATTATGAAAATTGTGCCTAGATTTTTTGAAAGTAATAGTCGGTAGGTGCAAGGTCTGGTGAGTATGGCAGACGAGGGAGAACTTCAACCTCAACTCTAGCAGCTTGGAGACTGTTTGTTGTGCAGTATGGGGTCGCGTTTTTGTCGTGAAGGAGCAGCGGGGACGACCGATTGACCAAAGCTGGTCCCAGACGTGCGAGCTTTTCCATCATTGTCTTCAGTTCTTCACAGTACACATCTGCAGTAATTCTCATACCATTTTGTAAAAAGCTGTGATGAATCACACCGGCACTAAACCACCAAACAGTGACCATCAACTTTTCATGATCATTTTTCGTTTAACACATTGCTTTGGTGCTGCACCAGGATCTAACCAACTTGCTGAGCGCTTTCGATTGTCGAACAGAATCAATTTCTCATCACAAGTAACAATCCGGTTCAAAATTCCTTCATTTCTGTGCCTGTTGAAAAACGTGAGGCAGGTGTCGACGCGTACATTGCGCTAGCGATCGTTAAGTTCGTGGGGTACTCATCTATGAAGCTTTTTTACTTTGCCAATCTGTCGCAAATGGTCCAATATTATTTTGATGCTAACATTAAAAGCTTCTGCGAGTTCAGCTGTAGTTTAAGTATCATCAGCTTCCACAATCGCCTTCAATTCATCATTGTTGACCAAAGTGTCCGGACGACGACGAAGGTCAATATTTAAAGTTTTCATTATGAGGGAAAATGTTCAAATGTAATGAAAACACAACGCTAATCAATAAATAAAAGACTGATTTGTAAAAAGAATGTCATGTTTTTAAAACAAAATTAATTTGAATTTAGAAATCACCGCCAATCAAAAAATTTTTTTGTTTGAAATGGCCAGTACTGAGGAACGGCAACTTCAAGACCTAATATTACGAGTTTAGGTACAGAACCTAATGTCTGTACATAATTTGAGTTTACTGAAAAATAGCTTACAACTTTGCATATCTATTTCTGCTATGATTTTTAGACTTTTCTTCTGCATTATAAATAAATATATTGTGTGGTGGAAGCTGACGCTGGGCCCGCTTCTTACTTAAAAGATTGTGGTTCGAATTCCGGAAACTGATTCGAATTCCGGAAACCGGCATGTACTTACCAATGAATTTATTCCGCGTTATGTACCTAACTATCACTGGCTCCGTGCTTCAGAGAGCACGACATCACACTATGGGCGGCGAGAGGGTGCAAATGTTCAAAAATCGGTAACGTGCTTGTTTTAAGAGATAAAAATCTGTAATTTGGGATTTATGTTAAGAAAACAGTAGGGTATCTAATAAAACCGCTTTATTGAATATTTGCGCATTGGTAATAGTAATTTTTTTAAATTTGTATATTTTATATCCGATATACTTATTTGACCAACAATTTTTAATTTATTTTATAATATGTTAAATCGATAATTAAAGTGTATATAATACAAAGGCGCTAATAATATTCATTAAACAGTGTATATATATGTTGATAGTAAAGGGACTAAGCAAATATAAGTTCTAAAAATTATAATGAACCCAATAAAAACATAACTCCTTCATCTAATTCCTTAATTTTACTAGTATATGTTTTTTTAAATATTAGATGTGTAAGGATCAGATGTACAAAGCAAGGTATGAAAAATGTCTTTATTAGTATATTAATTTTTTTAAAGCACTTTCGTGTATGAAGTTAACCAAATTTTAATAATCATTATCCTGTGCTTCCTGAACATCTTCGGAAAGTTGTCTCAGAGGTTGTATTTATATTTAATTGTTTTTATAGGTATATTTCTATTTCATTATATTTATTTATATTTCTGATGTTGCTGAGCGTATTCATTCTATCACAGACGCTTCAGTGGTTTCACTGATTGACCGCTCTATTTCCTTCAGTTTTTGTTGGTTTCTCCTGATATATCATACGACTTGCAAGGGCCACGACGTTTAGACCTTCATAATGTAGAGGCTACTTTGTTTTTCCACTGTCATCAAATCGTACTTTAAATTCTCCGCTAAGCCACTGAGCATTTCTTTTCAGAAAATCTTTCTTTTTCCTTATTGATTTATTCCACCGCTATTTAAAGTCTAGCGTTCACAATTATACATATAAAAAATGACTTTTGGTAAAATTGTACTTTTCACTTAAAAAGGTTTTTACTGTGGTCATATGATGGCTTTGTTCAATGAAAACCATGCTCTCGTCTACTACACTTGAAATAACTCATTATTATGTACAGTAAAGTAAATGGATAGCCAAATAATTAGGTAAATATTAATTAAAGTTACAACAAATATTTAACCGTATTTGCCAGCAACGACTTGCAGTCTTTATAGTCAGTCTCTAACTGAAGATTTTTCGTACGAAACTTACCACGTAAGTTGATAACCCACAATGTTTGCGGTTTAAAAAATGTGTAGTTTATCTCAAAGAAATAAATGTCTCAAAAAACCACTAACGATGGTGTTTAGCATTGTAGTGTTGAACTGGTTAACTATTTTTGTTATTTGGTATACCTATAGGTGGATACCTATACATCAAATAACAAAACAGGTTACCTTTAAAATAATTGATACGAAAAGTGAAAACAAATAGTTTAATTTTGTCTAATTATTGTAATATAACTTTAAAAATATAACTTTGAATACCGAAATATCTGCCGCTACAACAAATAGATCTTAAATTATATCTTACAATAAATATATCAAACCAACATTACTAAAACAATGCGTTTTTACTTACATCATGTGAAGACTCGAAGAACAAATTATTCTTTTTGACAAACTTCCGCATCGAACCCACAGGACATTTTGTACTTACCGTACAGCTAGGTGTATATAGAATAATATAAAATAATAATCTCTAGAAAGGCAAATCCCGATAAAAACGAAAACCCTAATCATAAATTAAATCTAAGAAAAAAACATTACCATTCTAAAATCCCACTAAAACAAACGATAACCGTTTTATAATTTAATTTATGCAATTTAGTTATAGAGCATTAGCGTACCTTCATTTTAAGGTATAATAAATAAATAAATAAAATAGACATTTATTCACTTTCTTGTACAAAAAGAGACTTAACCTAATACAATTTCAAGGTAATGTAATAAAGACACAAAACTATCTTTAGGTTAACGGTGGCAACTGTGATAGTATTAAACTGG
Source organism: Luffia ferchaultella (assembly GCA_949709985.1). Lineage (NCBI taxonomy): Eukaryota > Metazoa > Arthropoda > Insecta > Lepidoptera > Psychidae > Luffia > Luffia ferchaultella. The sequence goes on along the minus strand of OX453250.1, from coordinate 22,543,456 downwards.
GCTACAGCTGCTTACGTCTTCCACCTAGAAAAGTTGAAGTGACAAATATAACATGACTATAACAAAATATATAACAAAATACAGCAAAAGCAAATGTGAATTAGGTATTAAGATTGATACAAGTTAATTATACCACATAGAGAATGGAAGTGTAACGTTATATGTATGTACTAGCGACCGCCCGCAGCTTCGCTTGCGTAGACTACAAATTCCTGTTATAGGTACTATTAACGTTCGAGATGGTTTATACGTACTTTTTGCTGGAACCAATTTTGGTTACACCCATTCAAACTTTCAATTTTGATTCCCCTTCCACCCTTTAAAAAAACCGATACAATTTTTCATCTGCCGTTTCCCACCCTTAAAATGTGGAAATGTAAACACCCTGAAACACGTCCATTATTTAAGTCCCTCCATTCCCATCCTTAAGTTTGAAATTTCTAAAAAAGCCTTTCTTAACTTAATGCTCACGTTATAAAATAAACCTATGTTCCAAATTTAAGATTCCTAGACTTAGTAGTTTTGGCTGTTCGTTGATAGATCAGTGTGGACAAACGACAGACAGATAGACAGACAAACAAACACAAAAAGTAGTTATGACACTCTTGACAACCTTCTTTCACGTTTGCAAAGTTTCATTAAAATCTGTTCAGCTGTATTGGAAATTAGCTCGAATAGATAAAATTTAATTGAATAGACACATAGACGTACAGTCAAACAGACGGACAAAAAGTAGCTAATGTCAAATCTCTCGACAACTTTCTTTCCCGTCTGCAAAGTTTCCTTAAAGTCTGTTTAGACGTTTTATAGATTAGCTCAAATAGACAGGTACACGTACAGACAGACGGACGGACAAAAAGTAACATTTGTTAGTTTTGACGACCTTCTTTTCGTACTTGTGATGTTTCATTAAAATCGGTTTAAACAGATGGACGTACAGACTGACATACAAAAGTTCTGTATGTCACTTATGACTACATCCTTTCCAAATGTGTAAAGTATCATCAAAATCGGTTATACGGTTTTGGCCGAACCCGATTTGCTCGAATAGACAGTTCGTTTTCATGTATATAGCCTATAACCCTCCGCTAGATTCAGGCTATCAAATGCAAAAAGAATTTTTCAAATCCGACTAGTAGTTTCTGAGATTAGCGCGTTCAAACAAACACACACACTCTTCAGCTTTATAATAAGTATTTCTATTATATTGATTAATAGATAATAAGAAAATAAGATATTACTGAATACCGTATCAAAGTCTATTGCGTGGTTTGGAAGTAAAAAGTTAACGAACAGAGACAGACAGCGAATTTATTTTCTCCCGCTATAGTTTCATATGTCGATAAAAACTGGTAAGATATTAATTTAAATTGTACGGTGTAAAGAGCAATTATAATATGCATGAAATACTTAAAACAACTAACGTATTTATTTTGATAAGGATTAATATCACGTTTAAAAAACATCATCACAAATAGTAAATTATGTTAGAACATATTTGATTGTCATAAAAAAGGTTGTAGTAAGTTAACCTTAAAAGATACACATATGCTGTTGCAAACTTTTGGCTAGAACTTTTAAAGGGGAACAATTCCGTAATGCGTGATTTTTGCTTAACATCAACCGTTTACGCAGCGCGCGCGACGGAAGCTCTCAAAAGGAATAATTTTTCCCGTTTTTGCAACATTTTTCATTGATGCTACACTCCTATTGGTCGTAGCGTGATCTAATATAACCTATAGCCTCCCTCGATAAATGGACTATCCAATTAAAACATGATTTTTGAACTAGTAGTTCCTGAGATTTGCGCGTTTAAACAAACAAACAAACAAACTCTTCAGCTTTATATTATATAATATATATATAAATATATATTATAGTATAGATAATAAAGTGTGTGTGTGTGTATTTATGTGTGAATGTGTGTGTATGTATGCATATGTGCTCTTGTGTGTGTTTTTGTGTGCATGCGTGTTTGTAGTTATGAGCTACTAAGTAATTTTTCTGTTTCTTCAAAATTCGTTTGTAATAGCCAGTCACGAATACTTTCCTTGCATTTGTTAAACGGGAGTGGGTAAATATTTATAGCTTTATTAGCTGCATTGTAGAGTTCAGAGGCAATGACATAGAAATGATGTTTAGCAAGAGTTGTCCTATGAGCAACTGTAGAACAAATTTTGTGCTTATTGCGATTTTGTACAGGTACATAAGTCAGTCCTCTGTGTTTGCGAAGTATCGTTTGCATGATAAAAAACTGTTTCACGGTAAGCAGCAATAAACCAAGAATGTAGGTAAAATAGTTTTTATTTGAAGCAAATTTAAACATAGCGTCTCAAACTAAGAGTTATGTGCGGATCGCGAATATGTAACTTTGTATCAATTTTGTAATTAGTCAAGCTGACATATATTACCTTTTCAATTCAATAATATATGCTGTGATATGTTGACAACCAAAAAAATATATTATAATGCGGTTCAAAGGGATGCGGGTTTGCGAAAAACAATTTTTGATCGGTTTCTCCCCCCCGCCGTCCATAGTGCGCCGTCGGTCCCGGCTGCATTCACTAGATGGCAGTCGTTAAAATCCACCAACCAGCACTGGAGCAGGGTAGTGGATTAAGCATTCTCATCCCGAGGGGAGGCCTCAGTCTCTGCAGTGGGGCATGATGGGCTGATACGGTAGAAATATTATACATTATGAAAAGTGATCGAGAGATTCTCATATTTCTGAAATCTGTCTATCGCAAAATTTATACAGTCATATTAACATATAAAATGAATGAATCCGTCGGCAGTTCGGATGTAAAATAGCCCATAGTAATATATAAAAAGTATAATGTACGAGTAGGTACATTCGCGAAGCGTGTGTCTGCAAGTCTGTCACGGTCCACATAATTTAATTAGGATCTCGTTCCGCACTGCGACACCTTTCGTTTCTAGCAGCAATTATTTTACTGCACGTTAATTTCAACTTTTGACGCGTTTTATATGCCCCAAAAAACTTTTACATTACTTGCAGTGATTTATTGGGTGATAGTTGTAAGCCACTATTACCGATTTTATTTGAGCTACCGGATATGGCGTCAGAGAGCTAAGTTAATGTATAAACCTTTTTAAGGACAAGCCTTCATTTTAAAAAAAACCATGAACTAAGAATAAAAAAAAATAGTCATCAGCGTTTGACTCTCAAAGATATAGTATTCACATTTATTTCAGACTAGGGTCCATAGTTAGTGAATTACAATGATCTTAAAGCTAAAGTAAACACATAATGAAACAAAATTATCTGATATCACAAAATAAAATAAAACAAACCTAATAATAATAATTATGATATATGGGAAATCCCACACAGTGCCATTTAGTCCCAAAGTAAGCAAGTATAATGCTTGTATTATGTGGTACTAGACAATTGATATACATACTGAAGTATTCTTTTTTTTTAATAATATATAGATATATAGACACTTGTACACCCAGACGCGGAACAAATAAACATGTTCTTGTACACAAATATTTGTCCCGGGCGGGACTCGAGCCCGCGACTCTCGGCCCGCATGCCATAATTATCGATTATCATCTAAATTATACATATATGCAAGATTTTAATTGGATTCGATTAACCGTTGAGGAGCTCCCTCGTGAGGAGACAATCTCGGCTGCATTACAGCAGTTATTATAGGGTCAACCGAATTACGTTACAAAATTTAACTGATAAAGTTTAGCGGAAACGATTCCAACGTGGCCTGCAAGATTTGAACTAAACGTATACGTTAACGTTAAGTTAATAAAAGTTTGTAAAAAGTTTAGCGCTAGATGGCCAATAAAAATAACACTTTATTATTACTTTTATATATTTTAAACTCTCAATATAAACATCAGGTCCTGAAACTCACTGTAACAACTTATCATTAATTAATTTTTCCTAATAAAATAATAATCGTTGATTTATAATACTGTGCTTTAAACAAAATAAATCAGGATCTACTTCCAGGATCCAAAACGTGAACAAAATGTCAGACTCCGTGATTAGACAGACCTTATGTCATTATCATTTGTTATAAGCAAACATTTTGTTAAATCACACATAAAATGTCTTTACTTATTTTCTTTTCCAGTACGAATTTTATATGTGGGTCACACACATTTATATGTTTTTGTTCACATTTTGTTGTCATAACGCGGTACGTCTATCAACAACCACGTTTCACATTTATTAAGATTTTTTATATTGTTTTGTTTTATTCTCACAGATTGCTCTATAATTTTGATGGATGTAACTTGGTTCGCTAATATCTTGACCGTAAATAAAGATCAAACGCAATTAAAATTAAAATCACGGATGTGCATAGGGATACAGACTAAATATATGTGCCGCTCGATGTTTTAATATGAGATAAATATAATTTAGTGGGTCGTACATGCAAAATTTGCATTGGAAAAGTTATTATTACAATGCACGTGTAATCTAATCTCTGAGTCTGTCTTTTTGGTCGGGTTTTCTCTAGTTTCGAAACATGAGACGTTCCGTTTTGACGATTCTACTATATAAGATAAAAATGTATAACTTCGAATATTAAGAATATAATTGTAGATTTACAACGACTAATCGTAAATTGTGATTTCATTTTTACGAAACCCAACGTTTTAGCCGAGATAACTGTGCAGTATAAAAAACTTATACAGGTTTAATTTAATTTTTATCTTCGGATAAGTAACACGTTCCGTTACACTTACTAACGAGTGGGTGCAGTAAACTTGTTATGTCTCCAAATATTGTTGCTGTTCGTACGTAGAGTTATACTTGGCAATCTCTTTGTATATAAATAACTTTGAATATTTTTTTTAGAAAAGTAAGAAACCCGTATAATTTCGTCCTGTCCGACTATCTGTCACAACCATTCAACTCGGAAACTGTTGGAACTAGACCCATGATGTAGGTAGGTGTTATTTATGAGCTGTTATACAATGGTGTAGCGAAATTATACAAAAAATCTTTTGGGCTGGGTGGCCATACAAATTCCATCACACACTGACGTGCAGAGTATCTATAGATAGATGTTTAAAAATGATATTTCACAGTGGCTTTTTTTATTATATTTTTTATTTAAGTCAGTGAGTTGTTGAGATGCGCTCATAAATACCTTAAAATTGTGCCCCCTTTTAACTTTTCAACTATATAATGGAAAATACTGAAAATAGAAAAATAAATTGAGCGACCGGTTGGCCGAGTGGTTAGAGACTCTAACTGCGGAGCCGAAGGTCGCGGGTTCGATTTCCGCCCGGGACAAATATTTGTGCGCATGAATATGTCTATTAGTTCCGTGTCTGGATGTAAATGTATCTATATATGTATATATTAATAATAATAAGTCCCATGTATTATTATTATTATTATATATTATAAAAAAAAAGAATATTTAAGTATGTATACCAGTTGTCTAGTACCCCATAATACAAGCATAATACTTGCTTACTTTTGGGATTAGATGTCGCTGTGTAGGATGTCCCAGATATTATTATAAATATAACTCAAGAAACACTTTCGACTAAAATCGGTTTGAATAAGGTATATAATAGAGTGTGTATTTTTGCACTTATTATTTGAATTTTAACCGTGATTATTTTTTTATTTTAATCGCGACTACGAAATACTTCATTGTCCATAGTCCGAGACGCATTTGGCCGGTTTTTAGGCTTCTGTGACCAAAGAGTATCAACGGGAACCCTATTACTGAGACTCCGCTGTTCGTGCGTCTGTCTGTCACAGGGCTGTATCGTCGGAACCGTAATGGATAGACGTTTGAAAATTTCACAGACTGTATATTACTATAGTCGCTATAACGAAAAAAAAAAACAAGAAACGTGTCTTTTATTTAATATATTGTATGGTGGTGGGCACCCTTTGTGTGCGAGTCCGGCTCGCACTTGACCAGTATTTTACTTTTTGCAGTGCGTATAGTCTTTAGGTATCTACCCCTCTGGAACAGAGGTGTAAACTAATGCTAAAAAACTAAACTAACTTCGCTTGACACCCAGAACACAAGCTAATACCTAATTTGGAGTTTATGACATTGTTGTGATGTATACGTTATTATTATTGTTCACAGTTTGGTTTGGTTCGGTCGGTCTTGAATTTAATATACCTACACTTACATAGCCTAGTACAATATGACATTGATAATGAAATAAAATCAACGTGTCATACAAAGTACTCGAGTAGCGTGAGACTGCATGACAAATGGGAAAAGTAGTCGCGAGCGTGCGTGTGGAACTCAAGCCAACTAAGTTATAACTAGCCAACAACGAGATAAAGAAAACATGCATGCAAACGGTCAAGTGATTAGCGCAGTGGCAGGCAAGTACGCCGTTGATGCCGCCAGGCGGCCCTTTTCAGTTTGGCTGTCATATTGTTATAGATTCGTAAGCGATGCTGGTTGGAAATTTCGATATTACTTTTATTTTTTAGTAAAAGATTTGCTTTATGTTGATGATACAAAACTTTACCATAGGGTTAAATCTGCCGGTGGTTGCTTGATTCTACGAAAGATGTTTGAATAATTTAACCTTATTTTATCACACAAATAAAATTACTGTTAACATTTAAAAAAATCGCTCAAATCACTTATTCCCGTAAAAGTACACCTATCGTTTTCCAATGTAATCATAATGGTCGACCCATTCCAAAAACTCAGACTTCATAGTCTCGATAGAAAGTTGGTACTTAGATCTGACTTTTGACTTAATCAATTCATTTTGACTTTCAACATCTTATATTGATAAATAAACTTGTTATAATTACAACCAAAGCTTATAGAAATTTAGGATTGGTATTGAGGGCCTGCAAACATTTCAAATGAGTTGACAATTTAAAAAAGTTTTATTACGTCTATGTGCGAAGTATTTTGGAATATGATTCCTGCATATGGTCTCCACAGTACAATATCTATAAAGACCGAATCAAAAGTATTCAAAAAAAGTTTATAAGTCATCTCAATTTATAAGTCATACGTTTCTATACGACGACGTTAGCTTTGGCTATTTGGACTGTTTGAAGCTCCTGGCTGAGATAGGCCTCCGGGTGCCTCAGCGACCCGCTCATGACGCCAAACTTCCGCAAACTAAATTATTTAATGTCTTCATATGTAAAACCAATTATTTACAAAATTTTATTCTTATCAGACTGCCTAGGACTTATAATGAATTACTTGCAGAAATTGAGATATTTTAGATTTCAAGATGCACATTCAGAAAACAAAGTAATTCAATTAATAAAATAAAGCATGAATTATAGACTAAGCGTAATAAGTACCTACCGCAGATGAATACAAAACAACATTTACACACACACACACACACACACACACACACACACACACACACACACACACACACACACACACACACACACACACACACACACACACACACACACACACACACTGCATACCTCTCTATAATACACAACACTTAAAAATTATCTTAAAACTTTAAAGATGAATCATAGTCGGGCTCGGGTATACAATAGTCTTATTGACTGTTAATCGCTATAAAAGTGTTAATACGTAATTGGTACAACATGATTACAAAATAATGTAATAACTTAGTAATATGTGTATGTATTGTGAATTACCCAATTTTAAAAAAAATATTGATTTATTGTAGTTCAACTGTTAAAGTATTAAAAACCATGTTAAGAAACTAAATTACAAAAACCACTGCACTGGGGAAAAAAGAAGATTTAATAGAAAGGTAATAATATACAGAGTCTGTTTTATACCTTCTCCCAACTTGATATGGGTTACCTACTAAACTTTGAAAATAACGTCAAACGTTTGTTCTCCTATTAAACTTTCATATGAATTAATTTGACAAAAGCGAAGCGTTTAGATAAAAGACCTGGTAAATAAATTCAATCTCTCTATGTGAATGAGATTGTTCAGTGTCATTTTCATTGTTTGTGTTTAGAAATTCATTGTACAAAGTCATAATAAAGATTTTTAAGTTTCTAATTTCAGACTAGCAGCCTTCTACCAAAATAATTACTTTCAGATTAATTTTTCACTGGAAGAAAATATGTGATGTGACTTGTCGCAAAAACTCTTGCTTTTAATGGCCACCTGATACACGTTCTTTAGTGTGCAAGTTACTTCCACAGGACCTTCAATAGATACTGTCCACATGAATAATAAAGTAGCCAAGTCTGACGAATGAATGAGCATATATTTTGCTATTCATAGTTAAGACTTCAACACGATGCAAACTAATTTGTTAATAGCTTTGCCAGGTACACTACAATATTGGGTCATTGTCATATTTAAAAAAATTTAATGTGATAATAATATGAAATAATATTAAAATAAAAATTTATTAAAAACTTAAATTAACTACTTATAAAAATATGCACATATACAAATATACAATATAATATGATATACAAATTTAAAAATACAATCTAAAATTTATAGAAAGTAAATTGTTATATCTACACTCGTAATGTAGACCATAATTTTTAGCACATAGTTTTTATATTTTTTTCCGAAAATATAGACCGACATTAAAATTAAAATACCAACCTCTTAAAATAAAAATAAAATGTGTTTTTCTGTTAGTTATTTTCACCAAAATTTATTAGTAAAATATCCCTGTAACGTCATGTGGACAGATGTTTACTATTTACGCTATTTTAGACTGAATAAAGTCATAATATTTTTGTTGATTCGTATATTTACTTTTAGCTTTGGTTTTTTATTACGGAAAGCAGCGCAATAAGCTCAACCGCCCAGATGACGTCGCAGGGACAATTCATATGTCAGATGAATTTTTATAAATATCAGGCGAAATCGTAAATAGAAAAAAAATATTTATTCCTTTTAATTTTATGATCATCAGCGCAACTTTAAAATTTTGGTCCAAGTCCATTAGAACAATAAATTGCTTTGAAATTTTCTCGACACAAATACAAAAAATATATTTATAGAGTTCAACATTTACAACGTATTTTTTTAAATTTTTTAGGTATATTTTAATTAGTATGTCTAACTAAAATTGGTTCCAATTACTTCATAGAATAGTTTCGGAAGAATAGAGAAAAAAACAGTTACGTAACAAATATTAAAACACTCGATCTCTTAAAATATAATTGTCTGGAAGACAAAAACAGCTCTATATAAATATAAGTTAAAAGTTAGATAAAAGGTATTGCAAGCTGGTACAAATAAAAATTACAAGGCATATAGGTGGTCATAGTATATTATGATCCAAGTACGGTAAGCTGCATATCACAGTCGAGGCGTTTTTATAGGTACAAGGCGAAGGCGAATGTTTATAATAAATCGATGATTATAATAGCCAGCTTACTAAGTACGAGCATCATACAACGTTTTTCAATACATTTGCATTAAAATTAGGTAGATCCTTCAAATGTAATAATGGCGGGAGCTAAGAGCGAGAGCGGCTGCTTTTCACGGTTTAAGCATGCGTTATCAACAAAATGCACCTTTGTGATTAGTGTAAAATAAAAAGGCCTAGTACTGTAAAATACAACATTACGGTTCGAGTTTCGATGGCATAAAGACCGTATTAATAGCAAATGTATTGAAAAAAATATAATAGACTTTCACGTAAAGACCATCACTAACAAATTTTGATTATTGTTATATATCAAATATTATCCCGGTCACTCCCACAATTAAGACAAATCTATCGACATCTCCTATTTCAAAATCCATCAAGCCGTTTTAGCTACAGAGGGCGTCAAAAAATATACATGCATACATCCGCAAAACATAAGCTTGCTGGGCTAGCCAAGTACAAATGGCAAAAATCTAAAAAAAAATTACTGTCTTTGGAATCCTCCACTGCATATGGACGAACATGTACTTGGCCGGATTTTTAAATGTCTTATGATAACTCACTTATAAAATGTATTTCCTAGCCAAAAGAGTTCAACGCGCATAATTACGAGAACTTTTGAATTTTGAATTTTTGTCCCATAAAAAGAAAATAATAAAATTAGCCTTAAAGGTTATAATAAAAGTAGTATAAATATCAATGTTTTATCTGTAAGGTGCACATATATTGCACAAATTAGAGCGACTTTCATCAATTATGGTAATATGCTGGCCGGTGTGGTTTGCCGCTGTGCGCACGCGACTGCGCCGCACTGCTTTCCGAATTCTTCAGCCATGTTCGGGCGCACGATCGTTTCGTGTCGTTAATCAGCTACAAACATCGTAATAATTTATATTTTTAATTAACTGTTTTATCCCCGCATGAAATATCACCGTTTCTAGTATATGTAACATTTCTGTAGTTTGCAGCGGATTCGGATTCACAACATTCGGATCCGCACAAGATTCGGATGTGAAACGTATAAGTAAACTTCCTAATATAAGTACATAATATATCTAATCCATAAAACTTACACCGAGTTTATAAATTTATATTATAATAGATTAGAGACCGCATGAAACCGTAGATATAATATATACTTATATGATACGGCATATTTATGATATGATTATTATATGAATAAATGAAAATATGATATATTAACATTACTATGAACTAGCGCTCTCGGATTTGTATGTCTCTGTGAGGTGCCATATGAAATGGATGATTGAACTGAAACAAACTGTATTATGCTTACCATAACATGTGATACACGTATGCAAGTGTAATTAAATAAATAAATAAACAGTAAAACATTTTGAGTTGTGGAGAATTGACGGAACTAATAGCGTTATCTTATCTGCATGTGTTTATATAGAAATTGATTGGTTTTTATAAAACTACCAAGCACAGATCATTAATGATTTACAGAAATCCGAAACATATATAGCTAACTTTCTAGAGGTCGTGGCAACGGCACGCGAAACATAAAAACATCTTTCGTTAGACACAAGAGTTCACATTCAACTGACAAAATGTGAAGTCTATTCCGTATATTAAGAAACAACGTACATAAACACCTAATACCTAACTGTTAGGTGCACTGTTTCTTTATATACGGAATGAACTTAAAAAGTTCTGTGTGTGAGTTTGTTAACCAATATGCTTAAAAATAAGATGAAAGACGTTTCACACATACCTCTTTCGTCTTATCGATATTCATCAATTATTTTCATATGCGCTAATTAATAGAATCTATTAAAGCGCATCAACAAAGTAAATGTAAATTATCAGTCTAGTGATGCATGCACTCATTTAATTAAGACCGAGTAATTGCGACAAAGTGACCACACGTGCGCGTGTTCTCGTATCTTGCTGTTCCCATCAGAAAAAACAGTACGGTTAACATGCAAATGGCATCAAAGTCATTCAATCGCAACTGTCTCATTTGCTATTGGATGCGATCAAAGAGGTTTAAATTACAAGAGCGGTCACCGGATGGATTTTATAAATAAATGCAGAGACGGGATTTCACCGATATGAAAGCAGCGGATTTCCTTCATAAAATGTAAACAATTAATAATAATAATAATAGTAACAGTAATAACGTATACATCACAACAACGTCTAGGCCCCAAACTAAGCTTATGGTTTGGGTACCAAGCGAAGACACCACATATATAAACAACCAAGACCCGGTACCAGTATCAATATTCATCATATATATAAAAACTGACCCGACCTGGGATTCGAACCCGGGACCCCCAGCTTCGTAGGCAGAGTCGAATCGCTACCCACTAGGCTAAGCGGTCGTCTATACAGGTATTAGGTAGGATAGGTTAGGTATGTGTCATTAATACAGGTATTCACTAAGAGGTAATAATATCTATTATAATATGATATCTGGGACATCCTACACAGCGTCAATCTAGTTACAATGTAAGCAAATATTATGCTTGTACTACGGGGTACTACACGACTGATATACATACTTAAATATTCTTTTTTGTAATATTATATACTATATATGTAATGTAGATATTTTTACGTCCAGACACGGAACAAATACACATGTTCATGCATTCAAATATTTGTCCCGGGCGAGAATCGAACCCGCGACGCTCGGCTTTGCAGTTAGAGTCTCTAACCCCTCGACCAACCGGTCAGTCATATTTATTGACTATACTGTAAGCTCTAGACTATACTGGGAGCTCAATTAAACAACAGAATGATTATAACTATCTCTATATTGATTTATAACATAAGTTGTGGAGAACACTATTACTTCAATCGTAGACGATGCCCATGATGTTTAGCAATGTGATGGGCCGATAGGAGGATGGGTCGTTGTGCGGTTTGCCTGCTTTGTACAGGAATATGCACTCGCTGACCTTCCAGCGGGCGGGATAGTACCCGGTGGTAAGTGTGTAATTTATCACCTGTAAGAGTTGGTTGAGGACTATGAGATGTGCTTTCTTGATCGGTTGAATCATAATCCCATCTGGACCCGGCGCCACATGTGTTTCTGGATCCATGGTATCTATACACATAATAATTTTAAAGTTAAATGCATGAAAATTGGTATTTAGTTTCTACGTTGGAAATTGAATATGTCAATATTTAAAAAAAGTTTATCTATAAGGGCGTAAAATAGGAGTTGAACGTTTGTGCAGGATTCTGTAACTTTTGAAATTAACCATGGAAAAACCATGAAAATTAGTATTTAGGGTCAAAAACTAAACATGTTGTGTTGTTGAAAATTCAATCCTTAAAGGAGTATAATGGGAGATGAAAGTTTGTAAGGCACTTCCGTAGCTCTGAAAGTTAAAAACATGAAAATTTTGAAGGGAGTGAAATAAGATATGAAACTTTTTACGAGAACTTTTCAGTTGTAAGAGGACATTTGAAAAATTTTATGGGAATACCGGCTTTTTTTTTAATGTGAAAAGGAAATTAATTGTAGGGAGTGACATAGGATATTAAGGTTCCTTCCTGAACTTTTGAAACTGTAGAAACTGTATCTGAAAATCATGGAAACCATACGAACGAAGACGCGGGTAGTCGCTAGTATATGTATATATTTCTTTCGTCCTTTTACTTCCATTCATATTTTTCACAAGGCTGAACTACTTCAACATACCGTTTCCCACTCTTGTCATTACATCTTTTTCTATTTCTCATTATTTGTTTGGTCTGCATCTAAATAATATGATATTCTTAGGTACAAACACAATAAAAATCTGTTCTACGGAAATCTGTTACGGTTTGAAGTGAGTTGGGTTGTCGAACGGTATACTTGGCGAGTGTACTACCTATTACAATACATAAACATGTTGGCTACAGCTTTTAGAAAGTGGCAAAGTGAGCGGTACCCCCAAACACAAAAATACACTTGCCGCTTGTAAAATGTAAATACGTCTCATTGTTTTTGAAATCAGTTTCATCTCGGGACGAATTTGCAATTTCTCCGGTCTTTTTATCTAAGTACTTGTATCACATACATAATTTTACCCAACTACGGAGAATATACCATTCCAATTGAACTCGTCTCAAAGCGGGCTCAAGTCAGTATAGCTGATGCCGAGTTGTTATATGCAACGAAAAAGTTATAAATATTTATATAGTGCATGTCAGTCTGTCTGTTCCGGTTGATTTCTGAAACGCCTGAACCGATTTCAATGAAACTATGCAGACATGAAAATAAAATTGTTAGGAGTGACATAGGCTACTTTTTGTGTGTGTGTTTGTCTGTCCGTTTGTCCGGGCTAATGTTTGAAACGGTTGCACCGATTTTAATGAAATTTGACATGAGAAGGAGGTTGTCAGGGGCGACATAGACTACGTATTGTCTGTCGAAGCCGTGAGCGAAAAGCTAGTAGTAATCACACCAAGTTTGATGGTTGTATGCAAGAGCATTACTGTTTTTACAACGGAGAAAAACGAAAAACTCCAGATAAACACCTTTCTTATGTGGAGCCTCTTCTTAATTTGATATTTTATATTTATGGTTTTTTTTTATTATTGTTAGAATATCCGTCATAATAACACATATAATACTGTAAGAAGACTGGGAGCTTATTCAAACAATTATTTGAAGATTATGAACTTTCTAATACCGCTTTATAATATCATGAGTTAGGAGAGCACTAGTATCTTTTTTCTGAGGACGACAGCAATTGTTTCTTTTATTCCTTCCAATATTCAATCGATTTTTATTATTTTTAACCCCCGACCCAAAAAGAGGTATGTTATAAGTTTTACGTGTGTGTCTGTGTGTCGGTATGTCTGTGGCCTCGCAGTGGCCAAGCGAATTAACTGATTTAGATGTATGTATTTTTTGTTTGAAAAGTGGCTTAATGAAGAGTGTTCTCAGCTATCTAAGGCTTCAAAAAATTTATGAATTCAACCATTTGAAAATTATCAGCTCGTTTCCAGTTCATAAAAGGATGTCATCGATTACCAAAGGTCTGATCGATTGCAAATTTGGTATCCATTTTCTTCAAAGATATTGTAAAAACTTGGTGACCTTGACCTGATCTCGCAGCATCATTTAAAATCTGGAGCATGCCCAACTCCTCGCCAACTTACAGCAGAGTTATCGTGTTTGGGCTTATTGGAATGGTCTCAATGAGTACGTGTCAGATAGATGACGATCGTGAAAAAAATTGGACAAGTACGAGTCGGACATGCGCTTTGAGAGGTGCGGTGTCACTGTTTCTTTAAGTAATTTTATACGAATTAGTTTATTTAAAAATGCCCATAGAAACAAATTGAACTATAGCACTGTACATATTTTCTTGCGAATGTACTTATATTATTAAAATTAGTAATAAATTAAAAAAAAAATTAAATAAAAACAAATTTAAAAAACCCCAATACAAAAAAAACTAACATATAGAAAGTCTGAAATAATACAGGTTAAGTAATTCATTTTCAAATGATTTGTGATCCTTAAAGGCGTCGGGGACCGCTAAGTAAACTTAATATACTTACCTAATATAAATTATATATATTATTTTATAACACATACAATATTGTGCATTTTCTTCCGATAACCATATCCTAATTTGCACTTTCTCCTAAGTTATTGTAAATATCATTAAAAAAAATTTCAACATTTAAAAATTAAAATTTAATGTAATTATGGATGATGTTAGGCTTGGGGTATGTTGGTGTTGTGTAGTGTCTGTATTGAGTGGAAGCTCTAATAAAAATTTTGTAAATTTTAGTGAGAATGTTTTAGGATGTAGACTATATCTTGTTTTAATTATGTAAATCTCATTAACCTATTGTTGCTCTGTGTCTATTTGTTCTCCAATAAAGAGGAACAATTCCTCTATACTTCGTTTTGTTATATCTCAAAGGGATTAGGTAGCGTTTTCGATGAAAGCTCGAATCCCTGTCGCCTTGATTTTTTCCGGCGTTTTCAACAATAATCGTCATATTTCAACTAATTTGCACAAAACATTGATAAATTATACACACAAACCTTCCTCTTGAATCCCTCCGTCTATTGGTGTCAACCAAATGCAAATCCGTGTGGTAGTTTTTAAATTTATCGTGTTCAAACAGACAGACAGACGCGGCGGGGGATTTTATTTTGTAATATGTAGTGAGTCTGGGATTGTTTGTTTTTGTATTATAAGTTCCACCTATATGTATGTATGTTGTTCATTCGTTCGTTCGTTCGTTCGTTTGTTTGTTTGTTTGTTCGTTCGTTCGTTCGTTCGTTCGTTCGTTCGTTTGTTGTTTGTTTGTTTGTTTGTTTATTTATATTTACATAGGTCTATTGACTCTCTTAAAATGACAGGGCTCATATAATCTCACTAACGTGTAATGCTGTTCGTTATATCATTATTGAAGTGGCTAGAATTGAATTTTACAGAGGTATCTAACCACTCAATTAATGCGATAATAAAATTAACGACAAATTATTGTAGCTCGACGGTAAGAGGTGGGCAAGAGCCTTAAGAAATAACAAATAACGAGTGTGTTCGAATTTCAATCCGAATATTTGTGTGGCTGTAAATTACAACAATTTTCAAACATTAAGGGGGCAATTACAAAAAAACGGCATGTTTAGGTACATTTTTAGGAAGTTTGGAAAGGTATATGGTCATAAACCTAATTCTAAAATAAAGATCAGTTCTTAATTTACAATTGTGTTAGAAAACATTTGCATATTTTACACTCTTTCACACTGAAAAAATATTATTTTGTAACCCACTTTTGCCGAAATCGCGGAAAATTAACATTTTTCGGTACATATTACACCATCATCACAAGGTTTTTTGAGATTAAAAAATCATTTAAGTATTGTTAATACTTCATCCTTTCTTTCTGTTAGAGGAAATTTTGATAATAAACGGAAAAGTGGCAGAAAAAAATCATCAATAATATGCAATTTCACCGAAATTTCGCCATACTATTTTGTATGAACTGACAGCACACTGACAGCATAAAACCAAGCGCACACGGCATCGTGCTTCAGACCGCTCCGAGGAGCGCTATTGAAAGGTCGGGTGTACGTCTTTGTTTTTCTCCGATCAAATGCTGTACGTATGGTAAAGTTGAACTCAATCAATCTTGAGACGTGGGTGAAAGTAAAAGTGAATGGGCACCTTTGTATGGGCTGCGTACCCAGTTTGTATCAAGTTGTGGTATATGTCATTTTAAAGGTCGTATCAATAGCTTTATTTTATAGTATGGCACCAACCATGAAACATGTGCAAGGAAATAACTATGAGTTATTTTATATCTCATATAATGAAATGTTATTTTTAGTGTAAATGTTACTTATTGTACAATATTACTTTATTACTAAGCATACCTACTATACGGTTACCAATCGCTATTCCACCGCCGCTTGCACACCTACATACTCTTAAGACTGGCCAAAAAAATTGCGGGTTTTGCATAGGCTTCGTCTCCATGCTGTATCTAGTGTAGGCATGTTGTTCTTGGATTTCTTATTAAAAAATATAATTAAAGGCTAGTATTGCGTAGGTCGAAATAATTTAAAAAAAATTATCATTGAACTAATAATCTAGATCAACAATTATATCATCTAAAAAAGTTGCTGGCAACAATATATAATTTTGATGCCTCGCCCACCCCAAATACCATATAATGCTTATTATATGTGAACATGTGCCGACTATTCTTCGCCCTATTAGGCACGAACAGTAATTATCGACTCCCTTCCCGTCGTTATTGTAGTTATTACAATATAGGAGTAATATATCCGATTCGACACATGACAGAACTGAATCCAACCTCTAGTAGTATGTATGTGTGTGGGCAGGGCGGTGTAAGAGTTATCCTGACAGGTAGCCGCAACGCACTGTATGCTATATAACATGGTAAATAAAATAATATAAGTAAAAAATAAAAACCGACTTCAAAAACATAAACTAAAAAGTTAAAAATAAAATTTTCACTTTAAAGAAAGGAGCATTAACAGGCGGCATATAGTTAATGAAGTCGGTGCCTACTCACTCGGACACTTTAAATTGTGTTCCATATTTGTTATAGTTATAAATATATAATTGTTGTAACTGTTATTACCTGGTAAGTACCCATTTAAAATGTCTGAGTTGGCACCGACTTCATTAACTATATGCCGCCTGTTAATGCTCCTTTCTTTAATGTGAAAATTTTATTTTTAACTTTTTAGTTTATGTTTTTGAAGTCGGTTTTTATTTTTTTTTTAAATTATTTTATTTTTCAATTTTTAGTTGAACGCATCTGTAACTTATTTCTATTTAGTATAAATGGGGCTACTAAACGCGCTACTCTAATGAGACAGCACCGCGATTACGCAACGTAAATTCAGTGTCAAATTGACGAATCAGCATGCCTAGTAGGCAGTGGTATTCCTATGTAAAACTTCAATCTTAATTATTATTTTTGTGCGAACTGAACATTTTGGCATATTCAACCGTATGACGGAAGCTCAACAAAAGGTAATTTCTGTAAATCGTTGAGAAGTTCCCTCGATTGTGTATGGTCTCCATCATCAGACCTGTAATGGCACTTACAATCCATATGGGTGCGAAGATCTCATCAATAGAAATGAATCAAGTCCAAACACCAGGTAATTGCTGCCAGTCGTTGAGGAGTTCCCTCGACTGTCTTTCAGCTCCATCATCAGATCGACTCCCGACCTTCATTAAGTAGTACTAGTAGTAGTACTTTATCAAAATACTTAAAATACGATACTTTAAAATACGATTTTCGAAGGTTGCCCTCGATTTCTCTGGGATGCCTTTATCAGATTTTGGTTTCCTTATCATGGTACTATTTCGGAGATATCTCCCTTTCACAAAAAAAAAATCATCCAATTCGGTTCATAAACAACGAAGTTATCCCTGAACACACATAAAAAAAAAAACATATATACGATCGAATTGAGTAACCTCCTTCTTTTTTGAAGTCGCTTAAAAAGAACTTTATAAGCTAGAAATAATGATTATTTAAATAAAAATTAAATAATTTTAAATTTAAATTTCAAAGGCAGTAATTAAATAACAAGTTGGTGTCATACAATAAAATGAAGCTATTATTAAGACCTTTAAAATGACATATGTCACAACTTGATACACCACTGGGTACGAAACCGCCCATTGTCTTTTATAATATTTTATGAATTGAATTAGTTTGAATTATTTTTTTTACCAAGGCGGAAAGCTATTAAACTTAAAATAAAAATCTTACACTATATATACAATGTACATAGTATATACATTACCGAGTTGACCAACTAATAAATTTTTTATGATAAAAAAATTAAATTAAAACATATGTAAAAAGTGGTGACCTCTTGGAATGGTGTAATTATTTTAATTTTAATACGCTTTTATAAGTTCCACCTGTATGTTTTTTTGTATCTAATGGAATCTTTAAACGCGGTTGTCACCCACTTCCACTGAAGATATTGGGCTGAAATTCAGAATACATATGTAACTTCGATGACAATACACTAAAATGATAAACATAACTTGATGTTGCAGCCAGAATTGTTTCCTCATAAGGATACTCTTCACCGGTTAATAGCACGAACACGAAACTTTGTATGTAGGTTGGATTTCGATAGTTATCCATGATTTTCACTATAAACTGATGATGCACCACGATAATTTGTTTACAAGAGAACTCCTCAGTGGTTAGATTAGCACCGACATGAAGCTTTGTGTCGGTTTGTTGACTTGGTATTACATGGATCTCACAACTTTTTACTGCAGAACAACTGAGTTGCGAGACTTGGTTTTTTTGACAAGTATTGTTTTTGATGGGATAATGTTTGTAGAAGGCGGTCTGAATGATCGTGAAATTTGAAGGGCAAGTTAGTCAAAACAGGGGTGTTCGCACGGTTCCTCAATTTATAGAAATAAATAATGGTAAGAGCTAAGGGCGCGAGCGGGTTGCTTTTCGCGGTTTACGCATGCGGTGCAAACAGAATGCTCGCTTGTGATTGGTGTAAAGTAAAAAGATTTAGTACTGTAAAATACAACATTGCGGTACAAGTTTCGATGTCATAAAGAACGTATTAATAGTAACTGTATTGACAAAAGTATTAATCGTTGTTGTAATAACGCATACAGACTTGTTTTTTTTTTTTGTAATGTGGACCAAATAATAATAAAATTTTAATCTATACGAAACAGACTTTATTTTAGTAGTGTTAGGCCCAGAAAGAAAGAAGTTCAAAATGGCAGACACTATTTTCAGTTTTGACCGCAGATTTGTGAAGGGAGACCACATGGACCCATAGATATCGATTTTGAAAGCAAGCAGTTCAAAAACTATAACAGATTCTAAGGCAGTAATTTTTTTTAGTTCTGAGCACAGATTCGTAATCGAAGACCATACAGACTCTTACACATTGATTTTGAAAACAATCGGTCCAGAATCAAAAATAGTAGAATTTGACGAAATGGGAAATGAAAAGTCACCTCATTCAATGGGACCTCGGTTTCGCCATCGCCACGTATCACAAACAAAATGCACTCGTATTGCAAAACTCCTCATACGATAACTGTGGCACAGTATAGTATTGTCTAATAATTTTTTTTTATGGTACTTTAAAAGACATCGTAACCCACACCCATAACACAAGTTTTGCTTAGTTTGGGACTAGATAGCGCTGTGTGGGATGTCCCAGGTATTATTGTTATCACTACATATTATAAAATAAAGTCCCCCGCCGCGTCTGTCTGTCTGTCTGAACGCGACAAACTCAAAAAGTACCGAACGGATTGGCATATTATTGACATCAATGGACAGAGTGATTCAAGAGAAAATTTGTTGAAATATGACGATTATTGTTGAAGAAGTCGGAAAAAAATCAAGCTGGTTGGGAACTTTCATCGAAAATGCGGCCTAATCCTTTTGAGATATAACAAAATAATGTATGGAGGAATTGTGTCTCTTTTATAGGACTAAAGAAAAGTCCGCGATAGCATATGTCCATATTTTATGGATAGCTTACTATACTATTTTTATGATGTAATATGATGAGGTGATTGGAAAACAATTTATACGGATATGGTATTAATCCTTATCAAATTAAATACGATATTTACCTTCAGCATTTCATGAACATTATGATCGCCGTTTGTATTCTACAATTTAAATCAATATCTTAGGAGCCATACCGGACGACGCGACACACGTGGTTAGGCTGAAGTTATCAATGTTGTATACAAAGAAATATTTTAGTTTGTTTTTAGGTATTTATTCTTTACTTTTTCATATATTTATAGAATTCGAAATAAAATACATTAAAAATAATCTAAGTTGGACGAACTTGCGTTTCATTTAAATCTAATGAAATCCAGTCCACATGTTCGACACAACAAGCTGATACGACACTACGACCGTAAAAACATTATGGCTCTGCTACCCGTGCGAAACCGGGGCGGATCGCTAGTTATTATATAAAATAAAGCAACATTAAAAACCTGACATAAAAGAAAACTAATTTTTAAATAAATAAAAATAATAATGATCAAGACTAATTAGTTCTGGTATAGAGCCAAGTATGTGTTGCCTCTGGTGCAGATGCGCGTGTAGTAGTAAGCAAGCTGTCAAGTAAAACCTATTTTCGAGCTGTCACTTTTTGTACATACGTCCTTAAATCATGAGCTGGATTCCCGATGAACTTGTTTTTGAATTTTCACGGTCATAAATCGACGATTTTGAGATTTCGCTATTGGTTCTTTCGTTACATATGATGAAGCCATTGCGCCATAGAGATAGCGAAGCTCCCAGCCGTGCCGCTTCCCCACTAGAGACACGTGACATTTACTGTACAAGACGAAGCGATCTATTCAGCGGGGAGGTGAGACACGTCCACACAATTTCATACTTACACATTAAAAGTTACACCACTCAACGTTCTTTTTTTATTTTTGGACGTGTTTTTACAACTTTTCACTGCGTAATTCGGCGTTTTCGTGATAAAATATTTGCTAACGGACATTTGTCGACGTTAAACGACCAGTGGCGGCATACACTACTAGCGGGGTGTATGACTTGTCGTAGCGCTCAAGTAACAATTTTAGTTGTAGATAGATCTCAAAGTTATATAACCTTTATCTGGAATTTTTCAAAAATAAATGTTTTATCCAAATAACCTCATAATAAGCTCCGCATAAACTTATGATAGCCAAAAGGGCCCGTTGTAATAACCTCCGCTAGCTTTACTTTATAACCTAGAACAGACTAGACAAATAACCTAAAGGCATTGTTGGATATAAAGTTGCATCTTGTGTGTATGATGCGTTTGTCTGTGGCAACACTACTCTGTGTTTTGACACATCGCGACCTCTCGTTGCATTCGGTCGACCGGTAATATATATATAGTTATAAATAACGCTCTTTTTATTACAATTGTTTCGAAATAATACACAAAAATAATAATAAAAAATAAAACTAATCCAATAATTTTCCTCCTTCGTCGCCCCAGTATAAATTATATAGTATAAATACATTATAATTATAGTATATACAGTTATAAATTAGTTAAAACTTGTTTCATATCTGACAATGGCTTCCATTTTGTAATTCGATATCATTTTAATATTGTATTTCAAGTACGACGGAAAAACGTGAATAAAATTGACACTCGTGTTAATTCTATTGCGTCTACCAGTTTACTGTAAAATTATGGAACAATAAGCTTATAAAATAAACGGGCCCTCATTGATAGGCATATTTAAATTATTTTACGCTCATACCGATCTGAAAAAATACATGAAAAATTAATACTACTCTCGAACTGACATATAATCATTTATAAAAGTACAAAGGCGCTTTAAATAACGATTTCACCAGCGAAAACTACATAATTAGTGTAAATAATGTAATGTTTTCGTGAGATCCTACCACAATAAACAACTAAAAATGGCGATCTTAGATCAAAAGCTTACTAGCTTTGCAAATAACTCATAGATAACCTGCATAATTCGCAGCGCACGAAATTTACCTAAAAATAACCTGCCAGTAATTTTTATAACCACAAAATGCTTACTTGGTTATCAAACAGTCATTAATAAGCTAATAAAGCATAAATGAAGTAGGCTCTGGAAAAGTCGTATTTGAGATATGGCAATACGCTTCAGGTCATATTTAGTAATTCAAATATCTTAAAAATTACGTAGTAATTATCTTTTCGGAACTTAGGAGTTTTAGGTATTAATACTTTGGGAAACTATCGACGATTACGTTATATTACCCTCTTGACAAAAGCTTTTAGGTTATGTGAAAAACCATATAGTTCCGAAAGCAACGAGGACTAAATTTAATTGAAATACAACGCGTTGGATATGCCAATTCCTTAATACAACTTTCATATGATAAAAAGGCATTTTTCAAAACTATCATCTAGGATAATTGCTACTTGGGCGTACTGTGGTTCTAGTGAGCATCAAGGCGGGCGCGTTTTGCTATTTCTATGCCCTATGCATTGGGCGGTTAACTGCAGTGCATTTCGCAACAACTTCACATCATATCGACGCATGGTCGGGTGGGCTCGGGCCCCGCCGGCACGCGGCGGATGTTCAATGTTCGCGTCGTTCAGTCAGTCTTCCGCGAGCATTCGTGGAGGTAGGTAATTAATTTAAGGCGCAATTTGGTTCTTTTCGTATCGTTTTACTCGGTTTTCCGCGACATATTTTCGCTGCTTTGAATCGTAGTGCCGAGGCATTTTACTAGTGAATCCGGAGCGATCACCGTGAGCGTCTTTTTATTTGGCGTGTGCGGTCGCAGGAAGTGTGTTGATCCCGCGCGCCGGTGTGGGTGTTCCTTGGAGAATCGAAAGGTGAGTTCTGACTCCTGTCTTGCAATGCACACGCAGTCGGTGCGGGTGCTCCACAGATCGATTGTCTCGCCCGGGTAGAGGCGCGGGGCGACGCACGCACGCAGGGGGTGAAGTGATTCCAGTCGGGGTGCGGGCGTCGTCGTTGTCTCCGTTCCCGGCTGCGTCGCTCACCCCCTGGCCACTGTTTGCGTATTTTTACGTGGCGTTTATTTTCGCCGGAATTTCTAAATGACATTTCACACTAAAGCACTACACCTGGGAACCGAATATTCAATTGACTGCTCCTAGGTATTTACCTAGGTAGGTATATTTATTTACAATATTCGTGTACGTAGTAAATAGTAGTTTATTTAAATCTACCTACTATTGGTTTTACATAGTAAATTAAACTAAAATTCTAAAGTAAACTAAATTCATGATATTCTTGGTACTCTCCGAGAATAAATCATACGACCTGCTACAAACTGTGAAAAACCCTCACACTTGAACATACTTGCTTTCGCACTCGTTTTGTGGACTGGGCGACCGACTGATCGACCACGATCAAAACGGTCTGTTCTCACTAGTCTCCTTGAAAGTTCGCTTGATTGAACTATGGAAATTATTCCCAGCAGTACGATTGCCGGTTGTTAGTAAACATTCCTGCGAGTTCAGTCTGTCGAACGGTTGGCAGCAACCGTACAAGTGGGGACATTTTAATAAACTAATTCGTTTGACCGGTAGAGTCAAAGTAATTGCCAAAGCAAAGTAATAATAATAATTCGCCTCTGACGAAACTGATATAAACAGAAAACGCCATAATTAAGAAGACAAAGAAGAAGAACGTTACCAATGTTACCATGTCTACCTATCTCAAATCGCTCACGCCAACTTTCGTTGGCTTATCTGCAATATGTCGATGATCTACACTGCATAAATAGAAACTACCTATCTACCCACCTAGACCACTGCTTATATTTGAATAATGTGCTGAAACACAGTATAGACGATCCACAAAAAAAAAACAAATTTCGCAATTAATAGAAATCAAAGCAAGACATATTCCACTAAACTATTCAGTTGTTATGTCAATTTGTTAACAGTAATACAACACTGTGCTATTTTATTTCATATAATGGAGCGTGCTAGTATTGGCCAGACCATCTGAAAACTGAAAGCATGCAAACATTCCAATTCCAATGTTTCAAACTGCTGCGCCTGTATCCGTGCTTTACATATTTCATTTGTATATGAAAATACGACAGGTTCCACATGGTTTTCATGTAAATTATTTCCTAGTAAGTACAATACATTCTGTGTAGTTCTAGAATTGCTCAGTTTTTTCGTACTTTATTAATTGAACTCAGTACTTCTTGGAAAAAGTCGAGAAAGTGGCATTCGGCGATAATATCGACGGCTCGATGCAATCAATCGCAGACTCATCATTCTGTTGCAGTTCTTGTGGGCCGTGTCGGCTTGCTCACTCCTCCGAAGCCATCTGTACTTTCATTTTTACATTATTCATACAGAAATTCATGGCAGTGTATGCAAATAAAAAATAATTCTATTTTATATCTTCGTTTACTAGTTTGATTCTTCATTTGTATTTGTTATATCGAGTATTCCCGTTCCAAGCATATAGTACATTGCACTCGTGCGAAGTCAGGGTGGGTCGCTAGTCCATCCATATAGTATCATTACATCGCGTGGTTTAGAAGTAGGAAGTAGGAAAATACGATACATACATTTATATACTGTTTAAAATGCACTTTCATATGTTTTTACGGCATAAAAGTTTCAAGACTTAGGCCAGAAGCGCAAGCCTGCGGTAAATATTTTGTGTCCACGTTTTGCTTTGCAAGATTTACTCTTTAGGTTCAGATAAAAAGATAAAACAGAATAAAGAAAATACAGATATAATTTGTTTTAAATAATATTGTTGTTAATTTTATCACAGCGTCTAAAAATGCAGTGTGTTGTTCTATATTGTTGCAACATTTAGCCCAACCTAAATAATATTGTTATATGAACTATACTAATTTCCCGCCTGTAGCTTCGCTCTCGTGGACTACACATTTGTACCGAGAACACTAAAGGGTTATACAACGTTCCAGGACATTGCTTTATAGAATTTTTTTTAAATCTTTAATATTTTGTACTTAATTTTTTTTCGTCGTAGCTTTTTCATAATTTTTTATTTTACCTGTTTTAATAAATACATTTTGAAGATTACTAAGTCTGCTGGTGGCTTATAAACCGTATAACATGGCATAAGCGTCCTCGGAGCAAATCTGTAGCAAGGAAAAGTGACATAATATGTCATGTTATACGGTTTATAGGCCACTAAAGGAAGCGTCGATAGATTTTCACGAGATCAAGATATTAAAATTTCGTTTCATGTTAAGGTGAGCCCATATATTGACTAAAAATGTACTATTACTATATATCGTTGGATAGAATTTCTTACCCTAGTATGGTTAGACCGTCGATAGATAGGTAATTGGGTTTGGCTGTTAGAGATTTTTAAATAAAAATTGTTTTAAATTGCAAAGTTTTTGATATATATAAGATAGACATATCTAGCGTCACACGCCATCTATCGACGGGAGGCCCCGGGAGGGTCGATAGCTTACCAGAGTTAGATTTTTGTATGAAAATGACATTTCGTGCGTCCCAAGGTCCCAATATACTTCTGACAGCTGTTGAAAGATAGAATTTATTACTGAGGATAAACATGCGGCCTATCTGTCAAATGTAAGCATATTGTAAGCAATGATGTAAGCAATTGTATCTGTATTTTCTCCATAAATAAATAAATAAATGTGATGGTTTACCTATCGATCGTCTGCTATCATCGTACACATACACGTACAAAAAAAACTTCGAAGTTTTACTTCAATCGCGCGTAAAGGTTACACGCACACACTTTTTTTCTAACTTCCCGCTATGCAAGTGAAGTTATTGGTTTGGGCCTGATTTTCGAAAATCGAGTTTTCAACAGATCTCCACGTTTTGAGGTCCTGCATGGGAAGCCATTCTGACTATTTCCGGCTGGACGTCCGTATTTGCGTGTGTGTCTATGAGTGTGTATGCAACTTTTTTTGTCGTACGATATCTTGAGAACGGATCAACCGATTAAGACCCACAATACGGCATTCATAAGAATTTATCGAGACTTAGATCTGATTAGATTTTGAAGTCAACCGGTCAAGCTGTTTCAAAAATATTAAAAAAACAAAAATCTAAAAATTATTTTCTATCCTTTTTTTGTGCATAGAAAACTGCGTTGAGTGCTGTCAAAAAAAAAAAATGAAAATCGAACGACGCGTTCAAAAAATATCGCAGTTTATAAATTTCCGAAAAAGTGTTTACTTAACATAAATTTGATATTTTACGACCAATCGATTTTTGACTTCATACAAAAAAATTATTCGTAAAAAATTTCATAGAATGCCGTGAATTGCATTGAAATCAAATGAAACGTTGGAAAGATATCGCAGTTCAAAAATTTCCAAAATAACGTTTTCTTTGAATATGTCCCTGGTTATTGAGCTCGAAGAACTCTAAATTTATAGAAATTTTATTTTTGAGCTTGGAAAGCATAAAAAATAAATATTCTGAGCTCGAAGAGCTAATAAACCATGATCGATATTTTGAGCTTGAGCAATAGCTTTCAAGCTATTGAGCTTTCTAATAGGATATTTTCTAGCGCTTTGATCTCGAAAATTGCGGGAAGTTTTAGGGATGGCCTGCAGGGTCAACCGATTTTTTTACAGTATTTTAGTTATAATTTATGACTTTTTTATTAAAATTATCATTGGATAACTTCGGAAAACCTGCGCGTCCGATGTTAACCGATTCCTATTGTATTACTTTTCTGATACATCTGTATCTGTTGTAGACCAACCCTAGTGAATCCAAACGCTGCTATATACCTACCTGCTTTGTTGACTTATGGAAGTAAAGTTCACAAATCTTACTAAGTACCAATGATTAATTTAAAGTAATACAGTTTAATTAAATGGCTTAGTATATATCTTCCATTGCGCTCGTCGGCCGTCACCATAGGCCGTCACCTGTTATTTACTTTAGGTAAAAATGAGTCACAACTCGTCGTCTGAGTTGGAACAGCTGTCGAATAGTTCAGATGTTCCCTCAACCACTTCAGTCATTTTAGATCGAGTGACATAGTCGAAAGGCAAAACTAAGTTGTGCCTACCACACCGCTTTTTTCCTTTTTCATCATTTAAATTATCTAAAAGAATCGGGTAAAAGTTTTAAATTCTAATCACACGTTAGCATTACGAGTCGTAAGTCCTTCTTCATCGAAGCAAGTCAAGTAATTTGATTGGCTACCACCACTCTAAACTAAAATAATATGTGTGCACATATCTCTAAATGGATAGTTCGGAGAGCAAACGTGCCTTCGGTTCGGTGAAAGGCGGTACCCGCGCGTGGCATTTTAAATCTTTCCACTTCGGGCTAGAAAGAATCTCATTATTGTTATCTGTGTTATAGAATAAAGCCATCTTGAGCTCATTTCAGTAATTAAGAATGCTTGATAATTACCTGCGCGCGCGCCGGAACCGCGCCGAGAGCAGTTCGACGAACCGCCACGTCTCTAGCGCGATATGTATTATCCGCTCTGATACGTTTTATGGCTACGTTAAATTGTCTAATTCAATGACCGCATGGCTCACGACCCGCTATAAGATAGACGTCAACGTTTTCAAATTACCACCACTGTAATAAAAATATTATTTGAAATATTGTGATATTTTACTTGTTGGTGGTGGTCTCTGACCCCTGAAATGAAATTTCCCGTGTTTCGGGGAACAGTTTCTCCCGCCTTACATGACATGAGTTAGCAAATTTTCAAATGCATTAATACTAACAATATTAAAGTTAAAAAGATAGGTACATGTTAATTATTAAATTTAAAAAAAAACATGAGACAGTGTCCACGCCCGTCTGCGTCCCCATCTTTCCGTGAAATGCATACATAGGTATATTTATAGTTGTCTATTATCGAAATTTTTCAATATATATTGAAACTTCAGATTCGCTTCCTAAATGCTTGCTTGGAAAGCGTCGTCAACTAGGACACTCACAGACATTAATATTTGGCTTAAACCAAAATCATCGCATCGAGCTGAATCAGCATGATTTCTCGAGAAGAAAATACAATAGAAAATGAACGTAAAATCACAATGAAGTTAATGTTTGCGCTGTAATGATAAAACAATATTGCCTCGTCAGCTCTAAACAAAATACAATGGTGTCCAGCGAACCTCATCCGGCCATTGTCAACTCGGGCTGCGTATTCAACTCGTTACTCACTTCGTATGTTAATAGTCAATCACATCTCCGCTTTAACGAAGTCACCTTCAACCATTGAGGTAAAGTGATTCTTTATTTGGTTGCACCTTTTTGGCCAAATAAGTGTTCGGCCTGACGAACTGTTATTCAAATGGAAAAAATTGTGAGTTAAATCCGTAAAGAAATGTAAATTATAAAATCTTTATTAGCCGTTTGGCCCCAATGGCACATTAATAATTGTCCAAATGTAACAAAGAAAGTTGCATCAGCAAGGGCGACAATACAAACGCCTGTGCTATCCACTATTGGTTGGTTTCACGTCACCACTCATTGCGTTTTCATACCTATTTCTATGCCTTCACCGCTCACTGTTAGAACTTAGATTAGAACAATAAATGTAAAGAAACCAAATAAGCAACTAAATGCTTCATTCAACAAAAACAATACAGAGAGCCGCACTCACACCATATTTTAGGTTAGGTCCTAACTAAGGTTTTGAATGACGATCTGATAAGAAAATTAACATAGACGTTGAAATAGAACGGAGTGTTCAGAGAAGACGAACAGAACGCGGGCACTTTGGAACGCCTGTTGAGAGAAAGATAAATATTAGGTGGTTGAAGCGACGAGTTCAACGAGGGGCAAACGTGCAGTCTCAATATAAACGTTTACTTGTTTTCATATTAGGACGAAACATACGATACGTATAAGCGCCGCGGCCGTTTACAGTCACATCTGCGTTTTTAACTTATAGAGTTCGCCTGTTAAGAGGAATTGGTACCGGTAAATTTCCATACAAACGACGTTAATGATTGCACCCTATTAAATCTTGACCGATTGACGCAAAAGAAATATATAGTATTCAGATCAACAAAAAGTTCATACGCTTTTAATTTTTTTAATAACATATAATTATTTTGTGCATATTAACCAATATTTCCTTTCGTAAACACTACTAATTTCATTAACTTAGAACAGTTAACGACTGCTCCACTCATAAATGGTCGAAGTCGGGGCATAATTACTAACATCACAATGGGCAAAAGAACCACTTTCTATTTGACTTATAGATATTTGAATACACAGAGAAATACATCGGTAACTTTTTACTACGGTAAAATAGAATTGAACACCGGCAAAGAGACCGTTACATTCACTATTCAGTACATGATAATATAGGAGCAACAAAAAGACTATTTTACACATAAATAGATGGAAAGACAGTCAAAAAACCGCATTCACTTTATTGCGGTAAAATGTCTTCTTCCTTTGGAAATATTGAAAATATGATGAAAACACCGATAGTATAAACGTGTAGTCCACACAGGGGAAACCGCACGAGGATGCTAGTTAGATTTCTTAACTCGGGAGAACCAAAGAACTGATTTATGAAGCGTACGAAGAAAGTTGGATTGGCGGCGTCGCGTCATCATCGGCGCTGGTCCCCACTTTACATTTTACGTGATGGCCTCGTTTTTATTGGTATTTAAATATTTATGATACTATTTGCGTGTTTTAATCCATCGCAAGTGTCGTATCGGTGAAAGTGACAAGTCAAAGCGGAGATTACTCCTGACAAATATCTGTCACTTTTTCGTTACGGCATCTCACGTGAAAGTGCCCGACTGTCCAAAAGGCATCCATCACAGTGACAACGTTATATTTCTAGACAAAATTTTCAATAGACCACACAAAAGTGTTTGTATGTTTGTGCTAAAATAAGGAAGAAACTCATTTGACTATTGGCCTTACTCAGTTGTGATGCTTTAGTAAACTAGTGTTAAATATAATGTTATATATATAATGCAGTCCACTGTGCACATTGCTTAAATTTAGCCGATCTGCGCTTATAGGTACTGCATGATGGATTGGTTCCTTTTTTGCAGTGGTGTCATCTGACATATTCGCAACGACTCACTTAGGTAAATCAGAGATAACTTTTAATCTTAGATCCTGGCCTATCTTGTGCACCCCTTATCATTTTCCCAGTGAAATATTGTTCACATACTGGAAAATATATATATTAACGACCATTACTGAGGAGGATTGGCACCAATACAATAAAAATATTAGAACAATGAAAAAAATCGGATTCAAAAATTTATAAAAAAATGGAAGAATTCTGGTAAAAATAAACTTTGTTTCAAGTTAGAACAATAATAAAAATAATTAATACTTTTGTTGGTGTCGGCATATACCTTATAAGTTACATGTTTTAGAGCATTCAATGACTTTTGGTACGAAAATGTATATGAGAAAAAGCTGTCGTGATTTTAATTTTTTAAATTTATCAATTTAAATTAATAATAGCCTGGATAGAATTTAGGGTGCCAAACTTGCTTAGTAATATTTATTAATATATTGCATAGTATAAACAATATTTCTTTTGAAAAAAGAATGTGGTATACACTGTTTAGAAACAAAAAATGAAAAACGCTTCATAAAACAGTTAGGTTTTGAGGGCTTGATGCTTATAAAGAAGAAGAACCCGAGTGTCACTACAATCGTATTTGTATAGAGTTCAAAAAAAAACGACAAACAATTCCACCAGGTCGCTCTTGTCTTATGAAAATAATGTTAAGCTGAAATTAAAAAAAAACCAGTGGATTTGGAATATGCAGTTTTGATATGTTGACTAGTTTGTGTATACCTGTATAAAATAATAATGTGGATGCTTTTCTTCTTTTTTCTTCTACTCAATAGCATATTGTTTTTATGAAATTAGTTAATTGCACAAGTTATGGAATAACATATTCATTAAAATACTCGCATTTAATAAATATTAGCATAATCGGCATTAATTG
The DNA here is from genome assembly GCA_949709985.1 of Luffia ferchaultella. Classification (NCBI taxonomy): domain Eukaryota; kingdom Metazoa; phylum Arthropoda; class Insecta; order Lepidoptera; family Psychidae; genus Luffia; species Luffia ferchaultella. The sequence continues at coordinate 22,512,139 of OX453250.1, read as the reverse complement.
ATCAACTTCTACGAGCACAGTATCGTGATTCCCACGAATGACGCACGTCGCTATAATCTTTGTCATTGTCCGCATACCTTTTTCATTAGTTTTCAAACAAATGACTGACCGATCGGTCGAGTGGTTAGATACCCTAACTGCGGAGCCAAAGGTCGCGGGTATGAATCCCGCCCGGGACAAATATTTATGTGCATGAACATGTTTATTTATTCCGTGTCTGGGTGGAAAATATCTATGCATGTATATATTATAAAGAATATTCAAAGTTAGTTAGTTACTGTGCTGTATCAATAATTCTTTCACGAAAAATATTGTGACAAGAATGTTTTGGGTGAGTCCTATACATAAAAAGGTTCTTTTTTTGCCATTTGGCTACGGAACCCTAAAAAGACCAGAAAAAAATTACCCTGACCTATGGGGTATTACTATCTAGAACTGATTGAGTTGAGTACAAATATCTTTTTTAAATCTATTTATTTAAAAAATAAAGTGGGAGCCGTCAAAGTAGTTTTAGACCATTTTCGTTACGGGGTTTATCTAAAAAATTAAACTAGATAGGAACTCTCTCAAGAATCTCAAGTTCCTATCTAGTTTAATTTTTTTTAAATTTTTGTCACAGCGGACAAAGGACCTGCATTATGAATTGGTGGCACATATATATATATATATAAATATAATATATAATTTAAAAAAATATATAAATATATGTGCCACCAATTCATAATGCAGGTCCTTTGTCCGCTGGGACTAGGCTTGCCAACCATACCGTTAAAAACAGTATTATACTTGTTTTTGGCCTTCAATACTGTTTACTGTTCACTAAAAATAAAGTATCCAAAATACTGTTTTCACAACACACTACAAAAATACTAGTTTCCAAAGCCAAAATCATCCAAACTACAGAGAAAGTTGCAAAGCAATGCGGTCGTTGAATTTCTGAACGAGCTCGGATAGCAGAATGAATCTTTCAACGTCAATTTGACATTGCCAATATTGCCTAAAACTATTGTCGAAACATGGTCGTAACCATAGGTCGTAACTTGTGACTGGTGTTCTGTATGCTCTTATAAATAGCCTCTTTTCGAACCATTGCTTTTTTTAAATTTATTGAATTGAAGCCAAATACTTTCTTGAAATGACTACATTGAAAAGTGGAAACATCTTTTAGTAAATACTGCAGCTGAATTTAAATTTTTTTTTCTTATTTGCTGTCTACCCTAGCTACCGCATTTACTAAAATTCGGTACACTTTTTCAATAAATGAAAGCAGATAGGCGTAACAACAGAAATTAGAGTTTAATTAAAAATGAGCTTCTCATTTACTTTAGTTTTGAATACAAATGTGTCGTGGTTTACATACCTTTCAAAAATGATACTAAATTTATAAGTTACTCCAAAAAAACCAAGAAAATGTGTATTTAAAACAATTTAAAAATAAATACTGTTTGTTTCTTCTAAATGCTGTTCATTTTTTTCCTCCGGCCTAATAATACTGTATTTTCTTTAAAAAACGTTGGCAACCCTAGCTGTGACCAAAACAAGCACACATTTTTTCTGTAAAGGATTATTGCGACGTCTATACAGGTCATAAAAAAAAACATTTAATAGACCCAAAAGGGTTTATTATATTTGATTATTTTATGTAATGTGTTGACTTTAACTGAAATTTCATAATAACTATTTTATGTGGAGGTTTCAGACAAGAAGAAGGTAAAGATTTATTGTCTTTTCCGGGCATGTAGAGTGTGGGTGTCGTATTATATCTTTTAATTTTTATTATATTTAATACTTAGGTTACCTGTGTATTTATATTTTTTTTTTATAAATACATAATATGAATATACCTATTGTGTGTTGGTGCGGAATCCTTACTTGATGCGCGAGTTTGACTCAGATTTAGGCTTTTTTAAGTAGCTAAGTAACGTTAAAATTAAAGAGCAAATTTAAAATATCTACTTTCCCACTCAATGAACTGCATTCCGTGGCGTTCGGGGCGACCAGTGTCAAGGTCGCGTCACCCTATATTTGGCTTGCATGCACATCGCGCATCGCCCGAAGCACTGGCGTAAACTGTGGCGCTGGCTATTAAAAAAAAAACGTAAAACCCGGCTGCAAAACCACTAAACTCTTTATTCTATAGAATTTGGTTTGAACAACGTAAACCGCACCTTGCAATTCATTTTGTCCAATACCTACTTAAGCAGATATTAAAATATGCTATTATACAGATAAATATGATTTGAATTGTCTAAGGAATAGTAAGCAGAGACAAACAAACGAATAACCAAAATATGTTTGGTGGTGGTCTTTATGTAAAAATATTTTTTTTTACAATAACTACAAACTACAAACAACTGCAAGTAACTCGTACCTATCGTACCTATGTAGGTAGGTAGGTACCTACCTAACGTGGGTAAAGTCTCGCCGGAACCTATCATACCGACCTAATGAAAATCTCTATCTATTTATTTTGGCTGTTTAACTCGACATATCTAATTGAAACAGATGTGTTTATTTGCTTAGCGCGGAGTTGGAGCTTGAATAGATAAATTTGGAGTGACAGTAATTTGTCCGCATTGTCACGTTTCGTTAACACTTTAATTGGTAGTGGCTCGGATTGCCTAATTCTGGCACGACTTACTTTGATTGTGATGACACATTTGAATGTGCGCTAAGGGACCGCTAAGAATTACGTACGTCAACATGGTTCGCTTTGTTTCATATCCCCAGATCCCATTATAAGAATAAATGTAAACTCAATAGGACTTAAGATTTTTTTCATTTATAAATTAGTTATTATTTAAACTAATATTATAAACAGAAAAGATTCGATTATTTGTATGTCTGTTTACTACTACCTAACTGATATATATTAAAAATTCTTTCACCTATTGAAAGCTACACTATCGACAAATAACATGCTGGGCGTTATTTTATTTATTTGGCGTGCGCTGCGAAAACTAGTTATGATACATAAAATAATGAACTACATGTTTACAATACTAATAATTACCCACAAAAAATTCCTCGTGGCTATATGTCTAACTATTATAGTTAAATCACAATAACCGTTTCTTGTTCTGATTAGTCAATCAAAACACGGGTAGAATCGACAGATGATGACATTCTTATCACGATATAAATTATTCGAATCGGACCTTTCGTTCAGAAGTTACGTCGGGTATAAAAATTGGAATTATTAATAAGGAATAGTTGTTATCTTCCATTTGTTCAAATAAAGTAGGTAGTAATTTAAAACACTTACTAATTTATCTTTCTATCTAGCCATGCGAAGGCGGAGCATGTCGCTTGTTAGACATAAAAATGAAATCATAAATTACGTAGGTACGGTAACTAATCTTGTGTAGATATATGAGAAATTCCCGGAATACATCTTTTAAAGTAAAGCAAATGGTATCCTTTCCAAATAAAACTAGTGATTTTATTAATTTAAAACATAAAAGTACGAATACGCTCGGCTGCTGCTGTTTTAAATTTATTTACTCTATGAATTAAAATATTTCGAAATATTAATTTCGATATTTTGTAGTCTTTACAGTTTGTCATCTAAAATAATAAAAAAATTAAACTACCTAATACTGGCATAATATGCTCGACCGCCCCCTAACTTTATTGATTCTTTGGTATCCTTTAATCTTATACGTATAAGTAAAATCCTAAAATTATATCCTAAGGGTTGGTAGCTACTAGACCCTAATTAGGATGGAAAGACTGTGTAACGGCAAAATGTTGGACGAGATGGCCGGTGCGATGGTTCGTGCAGACTCCGTTAGTCGGGGTCGCCGACCGTTCACTTAGAAGTTTTTTACGCCGATATTATTAGTAGCCGGCCGTTGCGCAAGCAAAAAACGTAGTCAGCCGACCCGAGCCAAGTCGACTTGCGCTCTCTTGCACTCGTTTGCTAAACGACGTATGAACCTTCGTCAGGTTCAAGGTCTGTTTTGTTCACATTAATATAATTTACAATTTAATTTAAATTAAGTAATTAAAATTTTGTACAGTTATAGAAATCGATGCTTATTAGGCGTTAAAATAATCCATTAAAAGTTGTTGAAGAAGCGAGTCATTGTGACGTCACAATCTAAATAAAAAATGTGTAACATTGCTATAATATTATAAAACTGTAAAGAGAATTAATAATAAAAACACATTTTAATTTTTTTTGGGTTTTTTTATCTTTATAATAAATTAAAAAGCGATTGAAACAATTTTTACGAAAGTTTCGCATTTAAATCAATGGTATGGTTTGACATTTAGGGTATGTATTACCACGCTTCTATTTTAAGAACAAAAAAGGAAAGTCGACCCTTTGTAAGAACCATGCGGAACAAAGCAAACCAAAGAGAGCAAAAAACCATAGATATATGTCGTGTACTACCTCGATACATTCCAATAAATTTTAATTTAATTAATAAAAAGTTGAACGGTGACATAAAAACTTTCTTTTTGGTATCTTTTATTACCTCGCAAAAAGTAATGTCATTGGAGAGCGCCTATACTGCGTCGGCGCAGGCGCAAGCTGCTCTCATTGCTTTTACGTGCAGACGTGGCCGGCGAAAGGTTTCGTTCAATAATTCGGTTGAAACTAGTTTTTATCCCCTGTCCTCATATATTTTATCCCCTATCCTCTGTCAAACCGTAATATATTCTTCTTCATTTCGTGACTTCTACTTTCACTATTATTTCATCTCAGAATTCTAGGCTTTGCTCTTCTTTTATTTCGATTTTTATTATTGAATTCATGTCATAAGTATTAATTACTAGTGGCCGCCGCGGCTTCGCCCATTAAGAAGTAGAGCCATTTCCTACCGTCCTATCTTATATGTATTATTTTCTTCTCCGCTCTTCGCTTGTCATTTCAAAACTGAAGCGAGTAGGTATCCTATGATAAATAAGCTTATATTAAGAAAAATCCTTTGATTGAAAATCACAGACAGTTATAGATAAAACGAAAACGTATAGATTATTTAAAAGTCCTCTATCTGCCAATGAAAGTCTAATCAAAATCTGTTCAGCCGTTCTGGAGATTAGCCCGTACAAATAAACAGATAGACAGAAACGACAAGCCTATGTCCATCCTGAACGTTCATTCTAAATATTAGAGAAAGAATTTTTGAAATGAAATGTGTCGTTTCTGAAATTACCTCCTACATCCAAACCAACTTACAAACTTTCCTCTTTATAATATTAGTGTAGATATAACCATTAGAACCTGGGGCCAAAATAAATAGTAGCGTCGCATTATGCTACTTTCCGTCTCTTGCACTGTCTGTACAACATTGGAACTTAGAGTAATTACTCCGTGGAATATCACAAAGTGTAATTATGGACGATGTGGCCGGAGTGGCCCAGTTGTGTGAAGGTCAAATTCTCGATCAGTACTGTATGTATTGTATTTACCGTTCGGTTTCGGCTGTCCGCGAACCGGTTTTGCAGCTTCCGGACCAGACATGATATTAACGTAACCAAACAATATTTTCATATAGCTATCTGCATTTTCGTTTCGTTTTTCGTCTATCTTTTCAATGTTTTGCAAATATTGTTTATGTAAAATAAGGCTCTAGACTGTTGTTCTTTTATATGTATGGAATTCAGATAGCAACCGCATTACGACCAGTGTTTTCGTCTATTTTTTCTCTTGGGACATGCTTGGGACTGAGACAGTGTCCCGCGTGAAATTGTCTTTCTGTTGCGATGTTGTGTAATTATGACTTCAGCTCAATATCATTGCTTCAGCTTTAACCGTTTGATTAAAATCTTTTAATATGTAATATTTCCTTGGGATTGAGATATTTTCCACTATTCGTACGAATATCAGGTCGTCTTCTTGCTCCGTTACGTGAATGAAAAACAAACAAACTTTTGAATTTATAATATTAATATTTGTGCAAGATCTCAAGTTGCTAGGCAGGCATATAATAAAATTATGAACGCTGGGTCACGCGCTCATTATAGAGGCATCATTTCGTTTGCTCGTGCCCTCCTCTCGTACATAATTTTTTTCAACTGTAACTTATTACATTGAAAAAAGTGGATACCAAAACTAGTTGTGTTACCATGAAAATTGCAAAACTTTGATAATTTTTAAACAAAGTTAGTTAAAATGCAAGCTACTGGTTGGGAAGCTGGTACAATTGAGTTTGGTTACTTGTAGCAGTAGTTATGTTGTCACTAATTTAGGTAACTAGTAATCAAATTTTTCGTTACTTATAACTAAAAATTTTTTTCTGTATAGGTGCAAGCGAAATGACGGGATGGGCAATCCCCGCGACTTGCCTTCACCCCACATTCGTTGAAACCGTCGTCTTTCCATAAGTAAAACAGACACCGCACTCTCTATTGTACCATACCTACCTATTGTATTCTACCCCCATGCAAGTATATATACATATTTTTCAAATAAAGTTTACACTCCCTTTCATTTTTCGGTGAAGTACCTCCATTTTTAATTATTTATTCGTTTATTAAATTATGTTTTTAAATTTTTTAGTTCTTATGCGGATTATTAACAGTCTTTCATACAATTTTTAATACTCTTTTATACACCTATAGGGTTTCAATTTTGGAATATCCCTTCTCAGTGGATGCCTACATTATTATAAAAAAGATTTACTTAAACAGGATGGATCAAGTGGTTTGGGCTGTGTCAGTCAATTAGTTCGTCAGTATCATATTGTTACGTAGATTTGTGAATTGAATTCATTTTTTTCAGTGTAAATGAATTTAACGTCACGCATATTATTTTACTACATATAAACTACAAAGTCTCTATTTTGTGAATCAGCTTTGTCATTGAAAATTTAGAGATTTACATTGGATTCGCCTATTTGAAATCATTTCGGTCGTCCTCGAGTTTACGACTTAGGTATTTTATATAAGTATAGATGTAGATAGAAAGACAGAACATTTTATGCGGGTTTGAATCCCGTGTCGATACATGTTGAAAATGTATTATTCCTGTGAGCGCGCCTGGACTATGCGATACGACCCCTTAAGTGTTGATGAGTGTCGTTGCTCTGATAGTTTTGTAAGTATTGTCTATTCTGTGGTTTTGGCTCGCAAAGCAAGAGATCATTTGAAGCTAGTGCAGATATATGAAGATAATGCAGGCTTAAATTCAAAAATTCTAATTCCAAAAGTTTTTATTAAGTATCAGATGTTTACACACACTTCGGTTCCAAAACTAGAAGAAGAGCCGGCAAGAAACTCCTCTCTGTTTATTCTATTTAAATATGTTTCTCTTAATTCATCATTTTTTTTTAATTTAAAAAGCTTACATCTATTACAATGATGTCAATGCGCACTTATCATTTAAATACTCGCTAATAAAATAGTAAGCTTTTTTTGACTTTAACTCGCTTTATAAATTGATTTGAATTTAAGTTCAACATTTCTTTAGGAATTTTATTATAAAAACGGATACAATTTCCCATAAAGTCTGAACCTGGGAAACGATAACATATGCTTATGTCTTGTATTTAAGTTGTGGCCATCACCCACCCTAGAGAAAGCATTTAAGTTTTTATGTACATAAATTATATTTTTATAAATGTACTGACAAGGGACTGTCAAAATGTTACTTTCTCTAAAGTGAGCCTTCACATTATCTCTAGATTTTAATTTACATATAGCTCGAATAGCCCTTTTCTGCAGAACTTTAGGCCATTTAACTCCGTCTACTTTTCATTCGCAAGTTTTACGCTTTCATTTAGGACATTATTTAGCTCAAAGAGTTTGCAAAATTCAAAAGAACATAAGTTCCGACCATAAGGTTCCGTCGGAACCAAGTAAATGTTTCCGACGGGATTAAGATAGGATAGTGATTAGCACTCTTTTACATTTTTATTCTTTTGATCGCTGACGAATCTCAGCAGCGTGAAATTTACAATGTTTTTAGAAAGGGATTTCTCTTAGGTACACCAAATTGACAGCAGCTAATTAACCCCTATTTGTTATCGGTTTATTTGAAAAAGAAACAAAAATTAGGGACCCGTATTTTTTTCTTTTTTCGATATAATAATATTTTCAAGTTTTTCTAGCAAATGTAAACGTTGCTTATTCTCAAAGGTCATGACGTCTATTCATTTATGCTTCGTTTTTACCTTTGCCCTATGGAAAAATGTTTTTGACATTTTCTTAACTGACATTTGGTTGAAATTTACATTGGAGTCACAATCCGAGAACATGGACTCTCACGACAGGACTGGTCCACAAATTTAAAGTCGCTCACCGCGCTATGGAGCGGGCTATGCTCCGTATTCTCTTGATGGACAAAATCAGGAATACTGAAATCCGTCGAAGAACTAAAGTTGTCGACATAGCCGAAGTGATTAGCAAGCTGAAGTGGCTATGGGCCGGTCACATTTTCCGTAGAACCGACAACCTATTTGGTAGACGGGTTCTCGAGTGGAGGCCACGTATTGGGAAGCGAAGCGTTGGACGCCCTCCGGCCAGGTGGACAGATGACCTGAAGCACCATACCGGGGGTAATTGGATGCGGAAGGCGGAGGACCGTGTGTGGTGGCGAGCCTTGGAAGAGGCCTATATCCTGCAGTGGAGAGACACGGGCTGATGATGAATCCGAGATCACAACTAACCGAAACAAGTTGCATTGCATATTACGTTTTTTCACGAGCTATTCATTGATTTAATATGAGTTATATATTTCCGACCAGCTTCAAAAATGCTACGGCAATTTCCATTTCCTTCTGTTAGAAAACATGAAATGTCGATCCGATAACATTGGATATCTGTTTAGGTACGTCTAGGGCTTGGCATGGACGTATAATACGTCCATGGGGATTAGGTGGAGTTAAGTCTAAGGGATGTTTGTTTGAGGCCGTATTCTTACAGAACTAGTCGTGTGTCATTGTCGAGGAGTGCTCTCGCGTCTATGCCTAGATAGTCTCGCTCACTTGCGCCATCTACTGACTTATTTGTTTTCTTTATGACGTGGGGGTTGATTTTAAATTCGATTTAAAATTGTTCAGGGTTGTATACTACGTAACTTTGAAATTGTGTCTACTGTAGTTGAAATTGATCTTTGTATATATAAACGTGATAATGACACTTCTAAGTTGTGTTCTACTTTAGTTTCGGTAACTACTTTTCCTGTAGAATCTATTTGAAATTCTTATATTTTTCGAGAAAATTTGTGTAGTCTCAATGTATTTAATGCGTACTTACAATTTAAATGTATTTTTACATACAAATAAACTTATATAGTATCTGAGCGATGCAGTGAGGCAAGCGCTCGGTGCGCAGGAGTCGTGAGGGCGACGACCGCATGCAATCTCTCGCCACGATACTTCGATTATATTCCAATACAAAACAACTCACGCTGCTGTCTCGTTTCTACGTAGTCGCTTTAAGGCGTACGGCCATCTAGTTTATGTTGTTGTAAATAACAGATTGATTTATGGTATCAATCTCCATGATATATTGTATTAAAGATTTTAGTTTACAGCACAACATAGTATGACGACTGACCGATTGGCTGAACGGTTAGAGATTCTCACTACAGAACCAAAGATCACGGGTTCGATTCCCGTCCGAAACAAGTATTTATATGCATGAATGATCCGTGTCTGGGTGTAAAAAAAAATTTCACAGTAGCGATGGCGAAAGTATCTATCTTTAAATACATTTTAATACATCTTCTGTCCGTGTGTATGTTACTGAATTCCTCCTAAATGGCTGGACTGATTTTCATGACATTGTGTATATGTGATTAAGTTGATTCAAGAATTAGATTTACAATTTAATCCAACAGAAATTTTTTTTATTAATAAATTTAATTTTGTGTAGTTGATTTTTTTTATGTTAACCACTTCTAAACTGCGCTGCAGATTTTGATACGGTTTCCACAGTCATTCAGAGAGTTTTTTTGAAATGTTTATATGTATTATACACTAGCTTTTGTCTCCAGCTTCGCCTATGTAATTGTAGGTTTCGTAATATTTGTCGAATTTTAATAGGATCCTTTCTCCATATGTATCTTATATGATATACGAATGCTATAGAATTGGTTTTATGGAAGCCCCCTTGCCCCTATCCCCGCCCACTGTACTTGATGAGAATGGAAACGATAACGGGACGGGACCAAGCCCAGGAACGAAAACGATAAAATATTTGTGTGACGGGAACGAAAACTGGAAAGGGAAGAATGGGAATGAGATAAGAATGAAATCAAAAAGTTTTCCTTGATTAGAATAAAAACGAAAGCAAGTCAAGACCAGGAACAGGAATGGAAATGATAATAAATTGTATGACAGAAAAGAAAACGGAAAAGAAAGAAAGGTAATGAAACTGAAATAAAAAAGTGGACGAGAATCGAATACCGTACGAGCGAAGCTGCATCTTTTAAAGATAGAATGCCGTGGCTATTTCTAGTATTATGGCAATAGTCTAGCTAGAGACCTATAGCGTATTACCTGTTTAGTCCATTATTTATTCTGTGCAGATGCTAATAATATAAAAATAAATTGTTTTACTAGTCCGTCTTTCCATCGGTTTGGCTTTTAAATAGTTTTTTTTATACCCAGAGCAGTCATTCAACGTCATTGTATTACTTATCTATATGAATGTTTCTTTGAAATCACAATGGCAAATCTAAAAGGTGGATTTCGCTTTCGTCCCACGGAAGTGATACGTGCCTACATCCGCCTACCCCTTTGGTAAATGGATGTAAGCTTATATGTATGTATGTATAATACGTATAAAGGATATAACTTATTATCCATGCCATATCACCAGCACATTTGTTCCCCACTACAGGGGCTTAGGCTTCCATTTGGGATGAGGGGGTTTGAAGCTTGATCCACTACGCTGATCCAGTGTGGGTTAGTGGATTTTAACCGAGACCGACGGCTTAACGTGCTCTTCGAAGCACTGGTCAGTGATAGTTATGTACATAAGTTAGGAAACTCATTGGTACGTGCCCTGGGATTCGAACCACGGCCTTCTAAACAAGAAGCGGGCGTGCTACCTCTTGACGTATAAAGGTATATATTTCGATATTTTAAGAAAGAAGTTGTCTAAATTTAAAATTTCTCTATTTAGAAAGTTATATATCTGCTTTAACAATTTTTTCCCTATTATTTTGAACCCTGGAAATGAAAATTTTAATCAAAAGTCACACAAACACTACGTGTCATTATCCTCTTTTATCCTCGTTTATTTATAGTTTTCCTGTTTTACTACCGAGTTTATTTATCTCATTTATTAGACGAACATTTTAAAAGAACCTATGGCTGAGGACTGTTATTAACAATTTTATTTGCGTATAAAGATAATTTTGGTACCTAATTGATGTTTGCTGTTTTGATAACTAGGCTGGAGTACTATCTATGTTATTTTAGCATTCGTAGTTTGTATATACGTTTATATGATGCGATTTTCGCTGTTGATAGCTACAAAATTTAAGGTTTAAAATATTGTTCCCGTTGCAATTAAACATAAAAAGAATGAATGGATTATGTTATGAAAACGCATTATTTTATGATAAACATGTGACAAACAAAACAACCTTTTAATGTAGGTATCAAGATGATTTAACAAACAAAGACGGTCAAACCTAGTTTTTAGCTACCTAGATACAAATGTAACTTACATCTATTACAACCGTAATTTATATCTATTACATAATTTTTCGGAAATGACTTTTTAGAATGAGCAAGTTTTAAATTTGCTGAAACGACTTAAAACTTAGTAGGTACTGTAGGTAGTTACCTAAAGAAGAAGATAATTTACTAGCAGGTGTGCGATGCACACGAAAAAGTGCTTTCTCCTTTGGCGTACTTGCTAATCGTAAGCTTTGATTAAGTCAACATAGATTCGGTCCACGTGGACTGACGCACACATACACCGAACTGTCTTATCTTTATTTAAGTGCTTGTAAACTATCTATAGTTTACTTTAAGTGCATATGTATTATATGGGATATTTTTTTTAATATAATTAATATTGACTGATCAATTGGCCGAATGCTTATAGACGTAACTTTGTAGAGACAGTTAGAGGGTTCGGTTCCCGCCCGGGACAAACATTTGTGTGCATGAGTAAGTCTATTTGCTCCGTGTCTAGGTGTGAAACATCTAAGTAATATTTAAGTATGTATATTAGTTGTCTAGTATCCTTAATACATGCATAATACTTGCTTACTTTGGGACTAGATGGCGTTGTTTGGGATGTCCTAAGTATTATAATATTATTATTGTTATATACAGGTATTTTTAGTGTATTTCGATGGCGTCTTGCGCCAATGGACCAATACCAACTCTTCGATGCATGGTAAAGCAGAAAAGCGGCCAATGTGTGGTCAATAGACAATTAGATATTGTTTTACATGAGTGTTTGATGGGTATGCAAACATTCGTGTCCGGGTTAATGGTATTTGTATGCAGACAATGTAATAAGTGTTATCTATACTAATATGTTTTAGGAATCGTTGAATCGGCGTAAACGGCCAACAATGTCCATACAGATAAGCCTTGGTGAAACCATCTCCGAAGCCATTTTTGAGATAGTTGATGTGCAGTGGTATTCCTTGTTTTAAATTTACAAAACCGCGGGGCCGTGGTTCGATTCTAGTCGTGTACCAATGAGTTTTTCTGACTTAAGTAGGTACATAACTATCACCTACTCCGTGCCTCGGAGAGCACGTTAAGCCGTCGGCCCCGGCTGCTGTCAATAGAAGGCGGTCGTTACAATCCACCAACCCGCATTGGAGCATCGTGGATTTAAGCTCCAAGCCCAAGCCCCCTCACTCTGGGGGAGGTCTAAGCCACTGCAGTGGGGTATAATGGGCTGATGAAATAGAATGGTGTTTCTTTTTCTGACTCGTACGTATTCGTACTAGTGTCTGTCAAAATATGTGAATATTATTATTGTGTTTTATGTTAATTTGCACTAATTTTATGTTTCCGTACCTCAGTAAGAAAAAAGGTCTTATAGGATCACCTCGTTGTCCGTCTGTTTGTCTGTCAAGTCTGACCTCAGGAACGTGTGGAGGTATCAAGTTAAAATTAATTTCAAATAGTTAAATATATGGTTTTTTGAAAGTGTAAAACAAATCAAGCTTCCGCGTCAGCACGAGCAAAAAAATACGGCCTTTTAGGTCGCATTTTTTGACATTCGCAAATAAAACAAAACCTAAAATTTGTCTAGAAGCAAAGTAGGTACAGCACAAATAAAGGTAAAAATTTCTGATGTCGTTCATTTGTTGTTACATCACGTATAACAAAACATTTTTGCGAATTGATACAAATTTTTTTTGTAAGTACATAAACAAATGTATTGTATAGTGATACGGAACCTTTCGTGGGCGAGTCCAACTAGCACTTTTTGTTTCTGAATGCCACACAAAGAAGCCGACTTAGTCTTTGCAACCGATGTGTCAGCAGTACACGAACACGAATACACTTAAGCCCCGCTAAGCATTCATACTTGCATGCTTTCATTTTATATGTCTAGATAGAGCTGCGCAATACAAAACGAACAAAAATGAAGACTGCTGCACACTCGAGGAACCCCTTTTCTTCTACGTTTGTTATGCCTGTTTTACAACTTTTGTGATTTGTTTCTTCTTTACCAATTTAGGACAAACATAGAAAATATTTATATCTAGACTGAACGTTCTTGCAGACATATTAAAGTGAAATAAAATATTTAACAACAGTAGTAGCACACAGCAATAATGAACCACCATTGACCATAAGATTAAGATCAAAATTAAATGTGGGAATATTTAAAACGTGATTAAATTATGTGACATTTATTTTGTGAGAAGAGGGTTAAAGAAAACAATATCAGTTTGTTTTATTTTTAGGTAAAAGATTTTTTTTGTGAAGATGTGTTTCCCTTTATGTACAATTTTTCATTTGTTTCTACGTTTATAAACAACTAGCTCACTAGTCACTCTTCAGCTTATAAACTATATCTATGCAAATAATTATAGCGGTACCCGTACAATTGTGTAGTACACACGAGCGGAGCCTTAGGCCGAAAACTAGTTTGAAAATAAAATATGTACTATCTTTTATGTATAGCTTTCTATAGGTAAAAGAATTTTTAAAATCAGTTAACTAGTTTTTGAGTTTATCCGTATCAAACAAAAAATCAAATCGTCCCTTTTATAATGTCAGAATAAATAATAACCTATAGCCATATTTAAGATTAGTAGCAACATTAGCCTCTGATAAAAAATCACACTTTGGGCCATTCTTAATTTATGATAATTTAGTGAATACTTAATAATGAGAGGCAGCTAATGCATCGTCATGCAGCCCTAGCTGTGCCCGCGACGTGCCTTTGACCTAGCATATACGACCTCGACAGCCACTCGCACCGTGACCAACGGACGACAGTTCTATTGTGATATGGTTTATTTAAACTACACCGAGGAATCAATTATTGCACACCATCCACGCGTTTACGAATTTATCTATGTTGTCCTTTGCAGACATCGCGTCCGGCTGAAGGTCGAACGATTTCACCGCTCGTGTCCTATATTTTCCCGTGAAAATGAGGTGTTTTCCCGTTTAACTGTCATCATGCAGAAAGGACATGCTTTCGTATTTATATTAGTTAAGATTTACAGAGTTTATCCTACTAATATTATAAACGTAGAAGTTTGTAGGGGTAGGTGTTTATTGCTTTATCATGCAAAAACTACTGAACAGATTTTGATGAAACTTTACAGTAATATAACTGATGTATTGAAATAATATAAAGGCTACTTTTTATCCCAAAAAAGGCACGGTTCCTGTAGGATAATTATTCTTCGTAAAACGATTGAACGGATGTTGATGATATTAAAGAGGAAAGTGTCTGCTAAAATGGCTAAACGTATTTATTTATACTAGTGGTCGCCGAATGGTCGAAGTTCGATCGTACTCACTTTTTTGAAACCATTACCCTAAGAAAAGTGTTTATCATCAGTCGAGCAATGGATGATCCCCATAATAAAGAACGAAGAACACGAAGAGGAAAAATATGCGTCTGCGGACATTATGGTTCATGTAATGTAACTATGATAACGCATACTTTTACTCCCTCGGTTTCCTCGTATTTATGATGACCTCGATCATCAATTGCTCTACTGATGGTGAACCATCATATTTTTTGAAGAATACTTTTTTCAGTGCAATAATAATTAGGGAAAAGTAAGTCAATGAAATGGAAGAGTCAGAATGGAAATTTTAAGGAGTGATGAATGCCTATTGAAGATATTCTTGTATTTTTGTTTGAACGTTTAAAACTCTAAAAGAAATAACGATTAAGGAGAAACTTTTACGCCTATGAGAACATGTACATTCACATTCATGTACACAACATGTACAAAACATTCACAAAGGTGAACCTACATTTTACTTAATGTAAAGAGCAGTAAGTAGAAATCATACTTGACCATGGTTTTACAAAGTGGATCACATGTACAAAATTCAGTGTATTATAAGTAATTAGAAAAATGGGTTAATATTTATGTACATAACAAATCATTGTATATTGTAAAAATCTTCATAGCAATGTCGTAACAAATCGATATCCAATTTTTTTTTGCTTAAGTTATACATAATAATGTAACCACCAAATGTTAATCGTTTGACAAAGATCCAGTTTCGGCCACGTTATAAGTATAATTGTACATAATTAGTCTATTTTGTCACTGTATTACAATTTTAATCTAGTCTTAAAGTCGAGTTTGCTGTTAAGACAATCACAACCATCATCGCCATTATGGTTTCAGCCTGTCGAACTCAATTACTGTCCATAGGCCTCTCCATGGTCTCTCCTAATGAATTCCACCCCGAACGGTACTTAACCATCAGCATCCAGCAATGTCCTGTTGTCGCTCTCAGGTTATCTATTCATCTAGTTGTCACACTTCGATTTCTGGTAGGTACGTGGTCTCATGCTCCCCATTCGTTTCCCTTCTTTCCCATCGGTTATTGATATGATTTAGAACGATCGATTTTTAAAGTAATGTAGCGTTTAAAATCTAACAATTAAATTGATATTGTTTTGGTGTACCACTAACGGTCTAACATACCTACCTTAGTTTATAATATCGTATAACTTCCTGATTACTTATAGGTATCTGTACCACAATTTGCTTTTACTACCTTCAAATCCCGATACCAAATTAGGTTGTGGGGCCGGATCAAGCACAATGGGTGCGTGTAGCCATCCGCAACAGAACGCACATACCACGCCGCTCCCGTACCCGCTCACTACATTACGTTATACACGTAATGAGACCACACCTCGTCTTTAACTAGCATAGGTACATCCTCGTCATATTTTCCATTCGATCCATTGCTATGAATAGGTACTTAGTTGCAAGTTGGTTGCTTCTCCTTTAATAGGCTCTATAGTTTCAAACCCTATCATACACTGTTTGCCTATGCATACATTGGTCCACAAATGAATCTTCTAACCCCTTGTGAACGGAATCAAGGATCTAACTGTCAATCTACTCTTATTTATACTGTTAACAGTATGAGTAAGTATATATTTCTACGATGTCTGCAACTGTACCTATGTAATAACGAGCAATGTGTTAATTGTTAACAGAACATAGTCCAAGATGAACGGACTGAACGGCCACGCCAACGGCGAGCTTAACAGTGCTGGAGACATCATCACGCAAAACCAGCAACGGGGGTGGTGGACCATCGGCTTGATCAACTCGCGCCACCGCTACCTCACCGCGGAGACCTTCGGCTTCAAAATCAACGCCAACGGCGTCAGTCTCAAGAAAAAACAGATCTGGACGCTGGAGCCTGCATCTGGAAACGCTAACGACAGTGAGTAGCCTATTACTTGCACTTATTTAACCAAACTTTTTGATCTCTTGACGCGGATACGAGTTTGTGCTATGGCGGGGTCCGCTCTCGTCCCGTTCATTCATCTTTAGCTACTGCGAAGCTACTCGCCTCGGCTTCAAAGTGATCGAGAAGTTTGGCCAGATTATAATTTTAGAACTATATTACCTCCAAAAGCCTGTAAAAAGCGCTTTGTAGTCGAATGAAAAGAAGCGAAAAGAAACGATAAACACGTAGGTGGTAATGAGGTAGCTATTTCTATCGCGTAATAGATTTTAGGAAATAGTAGTAATTGATGAACCAATTGTTTAAACTTATTTATTATGATGGAAAATATAGGCAATCTAGAGTATTTTAGTAACATTTTTAAATTTTATATATGGGTTTTCTAGTTTATATATGGGTGAAATAGTTATAACTGATGACTTCTATACTACTAATTATAGCTACAATGTTCTAGGTAAGTATTGCACTTGTTTATATGGTCGTCGACCGCTGCATGTAGTAATGACGACGTCGCAATTATGTTTCACGTTTCCTTTTTACTTCTCGGTTATTTCGACTCCAAAATATTCCATATTTTTTCTTTTAAATAAGGTTACTTCACTACATATTATAAAATAAAGTCCCCCGCCGCGTCTGTCTGTCTATCTGAACGCGATAAACTCAAAAATTACTAAACGGATTGACATATTATTGACACCATTGGACAGACTGATTCAAGAGAAAGGTTTACGTGTATAATATATTAATGTTTTGTGAAAATTTGTTGAAATATGACGATTAATGTTGAAGAAATCGGAAAAAAATCAAACCGGCTGGGAGCTTTCATCGAAAACTCTGCCTAATTCCTTTGAGATACAACAAAATAATGTATGGAAAAATTGTGTCTCTTTTATAGGACTAAAGAAAAGCCCAAAATGGCATATGTCTATCTTTTATGGATAGCTTACTATAACTATAATAATAATAAAAAATACAAGCAAATGCTTAGTTTGGGACCTAGACGTTGTTGTGATTGTGTGTGTTATTATTATTATTATTAAAAAAAATAACACATACAATCACAACAACGTCTAGGTCCCAAACTAAGCATTAGCTTGTATTTTGGGTACCAAGCGAAGACACCAATACATATAACAACCAAGATCCGGTGCTAGTATTAATATTCATCATATAAATACTGACCCGACCTGGGATTCGAACCCGGGACCTCCAGCTTCGTAGGCAGGGTCGCTGCCCACTAGGCTAAGCGGTCGTCAATTTATAACTATTTTTATGTTTAAAAAAATTGTGTTATATGATGAGGTAATTGGAAAGCAATTTATACGGATATACAGTATTAAACCTTATCAAATTAAATACGTTATTTACCTTTAGCATTTCATGCACATTATGATTGCCATTTACACCATATAATTTAAATTAATATCTTAAGAGCTGTCGCGAAATATAAATATCGCACGCTACGCCGGTCGGCCATACCGAACGACGCGACACGCGTGGTTAGGCTGAAGTTATCAATGTTGTATAACAAATAAATAATGTAGTTTCTTTTTATGTATTTATTTTTTACTTTTTCAAATATTTATAGGATTAGAAGTAAAATACATTAAAAATACTCCAAGTAGGATGAACTTACGTTATATTTAAATCTCATTAAATCCAATCCACATGTTCGACGCCATAAGATGATACGATACTACGACAGAAAAAACTTTATGGCTTATATGTTCTGCTACCCGTGCGAAGCTGGGGCGGGTCGCTAGTATTCCTATAAATACGTTTCGTTTTGGAACATGTTTCAAAATTTTGAAAAATGCCCATTGAATAATAGGAACATCGTTCCCACATATATGATATTGTCTGACAGTCAAACCAATAAGACTATGCTAGGAACTCATTATGAAGAATTATTATAGCAATACAGCTATTTGCTCTATAATACCTCCTCTAATATAAATCAAAGCGCCGTGTAATGCCCGACCAAACACACACTCATAAAATCACATTTAATGACAAAGGTGCAAGGCAGTGTTTAACGCTCCGACACGCGCGACATTTTAGAACATAAAAATGAAATGTCGGCAGCCTTCCCTAGTACGCAGAGTGGCACTCATTTGGGGCTTCACCCTCTGAATTTTCATTTACAAGGTCTTCCCTACAGCTGTTAAAACACGTACGCAATGTAAATAATAATATCTGGAACATCCTACGCAGCGCCATCTAGTCCCAAAGTAAGCGAGTATCATGTTTGTATTATGGGGTACTAGGCAACTGATATACTTAAATATTTTTTGTAATATATACATATAGGCACCTTTACACCCAGACACGGAACAAGTAGACATGTTCATGCATACAAATATTTGTCCCGGGCAGGAATCGAGCCCGCAACTGTTCTGCATTTAAGGTATCTAACCACTCGGCCAATCGGTCAGTCGTAATGTACATAATTACATATATGTTTTTGGATCAGATTTGTGGGATTTAATCTAATATTATTCCGCATTTGGTGTGATGCGTTTTTTTTTATTTGGATAATTCAAAGTACATGCACATATTATTAACTTATTACAGTAACATCATGATAATAATAATGTAAAGTTGCACCAATTACGAATTAACACATTTTTTTAACGTTTTATTCTATTGAGACTTAAACTACAAAACAGTTAATAAGAATATACCTATATGTATAACCGGGCCTGACCATGATTCAAATTTAAAGTTTTAAGAAAATTTTCTTTTCTGAAGCCTTTTCTGAACTTTGGGTTCCCATTCCATAAAATATGTGGCTATTTTTAAATAGTTGAAACTTTTATGAAATATGTACTACTATAACTATAGCAGTTATAGTTAACAACAAATAATAAAAATTAAAAAAAATTAAAGGGGGTCCCCATACAAGAAACGTGTTTTTTTTTTGTTGTAAGGTGGTACAGAATTCTTCGTGCGCGTGTCCTACTCGTACTTGGCTGGTTTTTTCGTTCGTAATCATACTACAACAAAATAAGTTTACCAATTTATCGACGCGACGTTCAAAAATTTAAACATTTAAATGGTTTACAAAAAAACATCTTTTCTTGCCGTCGCCTGTTTGAGCCAGTACTTTCTGAAATAAAGCAAGTGATGGGGAAGTGTCGATAATAGACATCGAGAATGTATAGGCACGTAAGAATATTAAAACGTCAAGTCATTCTAGACGGGTTGTCGTCAGTCATCTGTTACGACTCACGACACACGACACATCATATGCCACGCGCTCAAGAATGCGTCGTCTATTTTAAAATGATAATTCTATTATTATATTTCTATTGTGTCAGAGTAGCGGCCATCCCTACAAGGTTTTCTCACGTGTCCATAATTCCATAAATGCCTTTTAAAGTTCGAGAAAATAACTAAGTCAACTGAAAAATAACCATTTAGGTTTTACTCATAGGTTTTACCCGACTGTGGAGGGTAATGTATGTATCCTAGATATTTCTTTGGTACAGAGCCTTAGCGGCATGATGGATTTGAACGTATGAAGTTAGATACGGTAGAATAGGTATTTTGTTTTTGTTATTACAACAATATGAACAGATATGAATGTCAAACGAAAGCTAGTAAATAGCCAATTCGAAACATATTACGTTAAAAGACTTTTAAGCTCCCATTTTCACATAAACTAAAAAAAACAAAGTGTTTAACGCAAAGATAGTACGTAATATCTTTGCTGGGTTGTAACCAAAACTAAAAAAGGAAATGCGTGCCAAACAATAAAACTAGAAAGTTTAAAATAAACTACATTATAAAAAAAACCGACTGGAAAACAACTTTATACATATATATATTCTATAGAATTTGGTTTGAACAACGGCGAATGCACCATGTAGGTAATGTTTTTTGTCCGATACCTACTTAAGCTGATATTACACTACATACAAAACATATCTGTTGTAACAACACCAAACATTTTTTGGTTATTGCTTTGTATGCTGCATCCTACGTTCTTCAAACCAAATTCTATAGAGTATAATAGCTTGTTTTTCTTTTCTCAGTTAATAACTTTTTCTTTTCAAATAACATGATATTTGTGTACAGTGGTTATAAAACCATCCGCTTTGTTGGAGCAATGTGAGCTAAGGTGATGTATTTTACGTATATAAGTAACATATAATATGTTACTTGTCTAGTCTAGGAGATAGATTCAGGTTAAGATGCAGTGACAACGGGACCTTGTCTAAACAGTAATTAACTCGAGAACTTAACTACGTTAGATTGACGTGCATTACTTAACGGACCCTGCTTTATTTACGACTAGCGACCGCCCGCAGCTTCGCTTGCGTAGACTACAAATTCTTGTTATAGGTACTATTAACGTTCGAGATGGTTTATACGTACTTTTTGCTGGAACAAATTTTGGTTACACCTATTCAAACTTTCAATCTTCATTCCCCTTCCACCCTTTAAAAAAACCGATACAATTTTTCATCTCCCGTTTCCCACCCTTAAAATGTGGAAATCTAAACACCCTGAAACACGTCATTATTAAAGTTCCTCCATTCCCATCCTTAAGTTTGAAATTTCTAAAAAAGCCTTTCTTAACTTAATGCTCACGTTACAAAATAAACCTATATTCCAAATTTAAGCTTCCTAGATTTTGGTTTTAGAATTGGTTTCGGCTGTACGTTGATAGATATTTACGTTGATGATAGATAGACAGACAAACAAACACAATAAGTAGCTTATGACACTCTTGACAACCTTCTTTCACGTTTGCAAAGTTTCATTAAAATCTGTTCAGCCGTATTGTAAATTAACTCGAAATCTCGAATAGATAAAATTGAATTTAATAGATACACACAGACGTACAGACAAACAGACGGACAAAAAGTAGCTAATGTCAAATCTCTTGACAACCTTCTTGCAGTCTGCAAAGTTTCCTTAAAATCTGTTTAGCCGTTTTAGAAGTTAGCTCAAATAGACAAATACACGTACAGACAGACAAAAAGTAACATTTGTTAGTTTTGACGACCTTCTTTTCATACTTGTGATGTTTCATTAAAAACGGTTTAAACAGATGGACGTACAGACAGACATACAAAAAGTTCTGTCACTGTCAAGTCACTTTTGTCTACATCCTTTCCATATGTGTAAAGTTTCATCAAAATCGGTTAAGCCGTTTTGGCCGAAGCTGATTTGCTTGAATAGACAGACAGTTCGTTTTCATATATATAGCCTATAACCATCCGCTAGATTCAGGCTATCAAAGGCAAAAAGAATTTTTCAAATCCGACTGGTAGTTTCAGAGATTAGCGCCTTCAAACAAACAAACAAACTCTTCAGCTTTATAATAAGTATTTCTATTATATAGATTTATAGATTATAAGATAATAAGAAAATAAGATATTACTGAAAACCGTATCAAAGTCTATTACGTGGTTTGGAAGTAAAAAGTTAACGAACAGAGGCAGACAGCGAATTTATTTTCTCCCGCTATAGTTTTCATATTTCGATAAAAACTGCTAAGATATTAATTTGAATTGTATGGTGTAAAGGGCAATTTTAATATGCATTAAATGCTTAAAACAACTAACGTATTTAATTTGATAAGGATTAATATCACGTTTAAAAAACATCATCGCAAATAGTACATTATGTTAGAACAAATTTGATTGTCATAAAAAAGGTTATAGTAAGTTAACCTTAAACGATACACATATGCTGTCGCAGACTTTTGGTTAGAAATTTTAAAGGGGAACTATTCCGTAATACATGATTTTTGCTTAACATCAACCGTTTACGCAGCGCGCGCGACGGAAGCTCTCAAAAGGAATAATTTTTCCCGTTTTTGTAAACATTTTTCATTAATGCTCCACTCCTATTGGTCGTAGCGTGATGTAGTATAACCTATAGCCTTCCTCGATAGATGGACTATCTAACACTACTATAATTTTTCAATTTCAACCAGTGGTTCCTGAGATTTGCGCGTTCAAACAAACAAACAAACTCTTCAGCTTTATAATATTGTGACGCCTATCTACTCTCACGACGACGGGTTATCGAACTCACTAGAAAAAGCGTGACACCTATCTACAATAGTACGAAAACAGGTCATCGAACTTACGAGAAAAATTCCAACAGCCATTCAATAAAACCGAAAAGTCTGGATAAAGAATTAATTCCACAAATTTAAAATAAAGGCGCTTTTTTTTCAAAGGAATACTCGCGATATTTCGAAAAATCAACGCTCATTTTATAGACACCAGGCGCCGCCAGGCGCCAAAATTCGGTTCCCACGGTCGAGGAAATTAAAATGTAATTTATAAATTTCGAGAGATAGAATATTCGAGACGGTGACTAGTGGAAGGGAGAGAACTATATAAGGCGATGGTCGGAGGCGTCGAGCAGTTGATTTTTGGAAGTAAGTCAAGTGCGATAATTTATGAAGTGCGGAGTGCTTTAACCGTGTAATTAGTGTTCGATATTGTTTGCTCTTGGATTATTCTGTGATTTGGAATTATAATAAAGTAAAGTGAACTAAAATCAGTGTTTTAGTGCATCATCAATACTAGTATGGATTAGCGTACTATGGTTGGAGCGATGGAGCGCTATCTTGTGTTGGATTCCATTTCGCATGGAATCAAATTGACACTAATTACAGAACCAAAGGTCGTGGGTTCGATTCCCACCCGACAAATATTTGTGGGCATGAACATGTCTCTTTGTTCCGTTTCTAAGTGTAAAATATGAATATTTAAATATGTATATCAGTTGTCTAGTACCCATAATACAAGCATAATATTTGCTTATTTTTGAACTATATGGCGCTGTGTGGGATGGTCCAAGTGTCATTATCATTATATATATGCTCACCTATATTAGTCGAGAAAAATACAAGCAATTTGTACTTTTATCTTTTCCCTATTTTGTATTCAACAGAGGGCTAATTTTTGTATTATTTAACAGGTATGATATATCTACGTTCGCACCTTGACAAATACTTGGCTGTGGATTCGTTCGGCAACGTCACCTGCGAGTCTGATGAGAAAGAGCCCGGCAGCAAGTTCCACATCAGGTAACTAAAAATTAAGAATTTAAACTAGAGACAATATTTATATTGTTATGCTCGATGTTCTCGCCAAAAAATACGTCAAAGCCAATGGACAAGATCTAAGATGTCGTCATTGGCTAAAAATTTGGTCGATGTTATCGATTTTTGTTTTGACGATTTGTACAAATAAAATTTAGTGCGATAAAAGCGATCGATATTGTCGCAAAATAATATTGTTTCCAGATTTCAAAAACTCCGAATCTGTGAGCACATTTACTGACGCTCTGTCTGTGAAGTCATGCACGAGCGCCAGATATTCTCGACAATCCAAATAATCATTGCTCTATTGAGTGAAGACTTTCTCTCGACCGATTTCACTGCAAGTTTTTAACTCATTATTTGGTTTCTTTCATTTTGCTAGTATTTTGTTATTCTTCGAACCGTGCTTCCCGTACGTTTGTGTTGACCCTTAATTTTTCAGTTCTCTGGTTTACATGTTTTGTAAATAATACGTAGTTTTTACCCGAATTCTAAAGTTGATATTTTATTTGCGTGTAATAGGGACGACATTTCTAACCGCTTCTAGTGTTCTGTGGTGCACTCGCAGGATGTTTTTTTCTCAAATTGAGATAGCAAGTGGAATACTGATGCGTGGAATACGTGACTCACCGGAACAGTGTGATGCGACGCCACTCTGTACTTATCGGGTTACACTAGCGAGTGTCGTACATGGGAATCGATTCATTAACTTGTTTTAGGTGTTGTTATTCTGCCCACGCTGGCGTTTAGGTCGTGGACCTTCATAATTACTTACAGCATAGTATTGAATGACAATAGGTATTGTATTGTTCAAATTTTTGCAATATAGTCTAAAACATTTTGTGTTTAAATATGCCATTTTTTGGAAGCGTAATAACAGAACATAAAAAGAAAACATGAAATATTAATGTGACGTCACTACTAGGTACATGCATCGGTCGACGGCCATACAAACAAGTGTAATATATAGAATATCGCTATAATTTGTAGCACAGACGTCATCAGCTATTAATTTTTATCAATCTATTTTTGCTTGAAAACCGATACATAAAGTTGAAAAAAAAACGATGTCAATATCTTCATGAAAAAGTATTCAATTACAATGTCAAAGTTTTTGGTCAGTGCCTATTGTAAAACTCCTGTGCATATCGATGATCGGTTGACCTAGTGTTTAGTGACCCTAACTGCGGAGCTAAGGGTCGCGGGTTCGATTCCCGCTCGGAACCAATATTTGTGTGCATGAACATGTCTATTTGTTCCGTGTCTGGGTGTAAAAAAATATACCTATATATGTAAAGGTTATAAAGATTATTTAAGTATTTATATCGGTTGTATGGTATCCATAGTACAAGCTCTGCTTAGTTTGGAACTAGATGGCGCTGTATGATATTATGTCTGAAGTATTATTAGGTATATAAATACATTATATAGATCTGGTTTATCAAGCTGAACAGAGCGCAAGCACCTAAATTCATTTGTCTCAGTCTTTGATTATACAATGCCGTGACCACTCTTACTACTAATATATGAACATTGAAAACACTGTTATCCTCGATTGTCACTCGACAAACTTCAGATTTCACCGCCTGACTCATCACAAATGCGCTACTTTTCATATTGTAGTTTAAGTTTTATATTTGAAGGTTCAGACGTTTCAGCGCTTCCCGAATCTTTTAGTACGGGATTAATAGGTAAGTGTCTGTAATCAATATCGAGTACGTGCACGCAACAAATATTGTCGTCGCAAGCTCGTGAATGCGTCTTAGTTTGTGTATATGTATTCATTTGATTCATTTGATATTTGATCGTCGAGGTATCTGGGTGATATGTCTATAATAGAAGGTCGACGTTGCGACCTTTGCGGGCTGCGGTTTCTACATGGCGAGAAACATGTCAAGAGACAAAAATAAGAAAATAAACAATCGACGTACGCGTCTCATCTGTGAGTCATATCTTGAAAAGAGGGATGAAAGTCATGAACCAGATAAATTTACATCGTGAGTCATTCTTAGAGTGACGTTATTATTGCTGAATTTATTATTATTATTGGGTAGCAAATCTCTAAAGTTCATGATTCTTGGTCATATTTTTACTTGAATGCGTAATGGATACCTAGTGTTGTCACTTCGAGTGAATGTATGTATGTATCCTAGATATTTCTTTGGCGCGCACTGTTGCCTCGACGACTTGATGGATTTGATGTATTTCATTGAACATACGAGATATCTTTAGATTATTCTTAATTGTGGAAGTGACATAGAGTATATCATATCATATTTCAATGCGGTGTCTGCGAATCAAAAAAGAGAGGGGGAATTTATTTTTTCAAAGTAATGTGTTTAACACAAAGACAGTACGTTATATCTTCGTCGGGTTGTAACCAAAACTAACAACGTAGAATGTACCAAGCAATGTTTTTTGTGCAAATATTAAAAAATACTACCACATAAATATGACATGAACGGTATTAGGTATTGCAGGAGGAGACGAACAAAAACTAGGAACAAAGTTGTATTAATTTTTATTTTCACATATAGACCACCACCAAACATATTTCAGTTGTTGGTTCGTTTTTAATTACTGTGTTTATTTACGCGTAAACTCACGAAATTTCTCCGATCGGGCGAACAGTTTCGTTGTTGAAGTGAATTTAATATATAAATGATACCAAAACGATTAAAATTAGAGTTAAGTACAGTTTAACTTACATCGCTTCTCAATGAGTTTAGAACGATCAGTAATGATAGAGCTATTCTATCGAAGATTCGTTTTTAAGGTAGGTACTGCTCATTCTTGACGTGTAATTGGCGACAAACCGAGAGTAAAATTTGATGACCCTAAGTGTCAAAACGGCAGTTTTTGGGCACTTTAGAGCTTCTACAAACGCGTAGCGTCGGAACGAGTAGCGTTGCTGTAGAAATTATGGGCGTCAGAGGGTCGAGAGCAGGTCCCACATTTTCGTTTCAAAGCGAAGTAGAAATTTGGCGCGAGATGTGCACTTATAGTTTTGTTGTACACCTAGGTATCAGTTATGGCAGTTATGCAATTAAATGTACGTTCAAAGTACACAATAGTATACTTGATTTTATTAGGTTTAATATGTTATCTCATTATTAGACATATAATTGAATAAAATATATAAAAATAGTAAAACATTCGATATAGAATTATTGGAATGAAAAAGAGACATCTTATCTACTTCTAAATCTGCCTTCAATGTAACTTACCTAATCAGGATTTTTTTTTGTCAACGAGGATCCTTTTTTGTCGCCGTGTAAACTGTTGTCGGTCACAAAACGCATAAATTTAATAAACGAGTGGCGTAGCTCTAAACGTGGGGTGGTTTTTTGTTATGCGACGGAACGCACACAAAAAACTCCCCAAATGTAAACGCGTGCCAAGTGTATTTTTAACGACCCAGAAGCACACGACCAGAAGTGCGGAACGAGCAATTTACATTATTAAGGTGCCCCAAAGTGATTTCGGTCTTAGCTTTAATACGCAATTTTTTATGAATTAATTTAATTTTAATGAATAGTATTGATACTATTGGACAGGCCACACAGCCTGGGAGCACCTGCCTCTAGTGGTGACTTTCCTTTATCATGACTCGTTATTTCGTATAGGTGACAGCTTCTTACGACGTGAAATTGAATTTTTCTAATATTTTTTTTTTTACTATGGACCCGTACACTTCCCTGTACCAGTTTTAACTTGATATTTTCTTTCGTTCCAGAGAAAAAAGATGTCGACCGACAAATAGACAACAAACTGATCCTACAAAAGTTACTTTTTTCTTTTTGGTAAAAAAGTGTAAACAGACGAGCGACATATAAAATCGTTCGTGTTAAAACAAAGGATTCTCGATTCAAAAATTCGTTTATGTAACCTTGATGTAACCTAAAAACGAACCCTATTTACGCCTCGGAAGTTGTAGGTCTTTACGATACGACACCCTTCGAGGAGGGTGCCCCGGAGGGATCGGCGAGGGTTGAAGTAGGTATACAGACGTTGAGCTCTCACGTTGACTTTTGAAATTACACAATATTTGCATAGACAACGCTGCTTCTAGAATAATTAAGCGATAAAAATACCATATCTATTGCACTAAAACACTAAGACAGATAAACTTATTGTTATATCGAAGACAGACACAGCCTATTTTTACGATTCCGTACCTCACAAGAAAAAAGAAAGTTGTCCGTCTGTCTGGCTGTCTATCTGTCTCTTTGTGTGTCAAGTTCCTTTTTAACTGGAACACGTGAAGGTGTCAAGTTGTAAGGTCTCTTATGGTCTACGGTCTCTTAGAACTCCAAAAATACAGCTATTTATGCCGCATATCTTGACATTTGCAAGTAAATCCAAACCTATAAGGTACTTCCTGTTGACCTAGAATCATGACATTTTGGTAAGAAGGAAGAACTTGCAATACAAGCATCTACCAGAATAAAACTGGAATTCGTTAAATTGTAGTTAAGGGATGATCCATTAATTACATCACACCTCAAGGGGGGGGAGGGGGTCCACAAAATGTGACATATCGTGACAGGGGGGAGGGAGGAGTTCCATGTTTGTGACCTCACAATCATCACATACAATTTTTTTACAAAATCTAAGTTTTAAAAAAAATAATTTCAATTGTTAACCAACATTGTACTAAACTATTAGTTTAGTACAATAATTTAGTACAATGTTTGTTAACAATTGAAATTATTTTTTACATACTTGGATTTGTTTGAATACTTTTGTTCCCTATAAATTTGATACTATTTTTCTGGCCGAGTTTAAAGATTTATTGTTTTCGAAATATCGAATAATAATAATAATAATATTCCTTTATTTCTCTCTCACATAATATGATACACTAATGTAAAACATCGAAACAAATGTGAAATTAGAAGATGCAAGAGAGCTGGTGTCAGTACTAGGTTAAGAACCTGTATTACTGAGTCACCAGGCTCCCGCCTCCAGAAAACTAAACAATAAATGTCTCAAATGTTATATAGGTGTGAGGAACTTACAGAAATATTTACTTACAACATCCGAGCTTTTGATTAACTCTTGTGTATGTGTTTTAGAATTGTGTGGATGTGGGTGTATGTCAAGGTGTGTTTGTGTATTGTATGTATGAGGGTGTGTTTGTGTATTGTGTGTAAGAGGGTGCGTTTGGGTGTGCGTAGTGTTTATATAGGTTGTGTATTTGAGGGTGCGAGTGAACGTGTGATATAGTATGTAATTTGTGATCGGAACATAACTTTTTTATAGTTTATGATAGGTATATTATGTCAATTATATTTTTTTATGTTTTTTTTTTTTTTTTTTTAAATTAATACAGCAAGAATATCTTCCGTCTTATAGTAGTCAAGATGAATAAGCCAAATTAATATTTTTCTCTTACATTCGGCGCTGGACAGTGGGTAAATGTTTAAGAGTTTATTAATTTTATTATAAATATAAGGCCCAAGAAAAAGGAAATGACGTTGGGCAAATCTGGTGTTAACTTGGACCTGTGGACAGACGGTGTAATCGCGGCGAATGTTAACAAACTTTATCGCATCATAAAAAGTGGACCGATGAGTTTTTAGGACAGTTTTTAAAATAAATAGTTGGCGAATGGAAAGAACATTACAAGTACTAAATAGTTCAGCTGTTGGGGAACGATAAGGAAGTTTCCAGCCTACCTTTAGGAGAGCCCTTTGCGCGCGTTCTACTTTCAGAAGTACGGTTTTTGCAGTGCCACCCCATACCGTGATACAGTAAGAGGCTATGGACTGTCCAAGGGCCAGGTATATGCGTCTGAGCAGTTCTACATCAATCACATATCGTAGATTTTTGAAAATAAATATTAGTTTGCGGATTCTATTTGATAGGGTGTCAATATGGAGGCGATAGGAAAGTAAGTCGTCAAATTAGGACTCCGAGGTATTTAATACTACTAGAAGTGGACAGAGTTGGACACGAACAGGGTAAATGACCTGATGAGAAACAGGAATGTGCCATCAGAGAATATAGGGAAGGGGACGGCTGACCAAGTTTAGAGAGTGAGAAAGTCAAATATTTCGTTTTCTCGACATTCAGTGTGAGCAGGTTATGAGCCAACCAGCTTGACACCATGTTAAAACCTGCTTGCGCTGATTCGAACACGGCATCCCATGACCTCTCATGGAAAATTAAGGCTGTGTCATCTGCATAGGCAAAAATAGAACCGCCATTTACTTGAAGTTGACACAGGTCATTAATGTAAACCAAAAATAGAGTTGGACCAATAATGCTTCCCTGAGGCACACCGAAGGAAATAGGAAGCTCATTACTCGTCCAATCACCTATCTTAACACACTGTCGTCTATCTGAGAGATAACTCTGGAATAATGATAATTGCAACCCTCTAATGCCGATTCGCTCCAGTTTATTTATGAGGGTGTGGATAGAAATTGTGTCAAAAGCTTTGGCCAGGTCCAGGAATATACCAATCACCTTCTGACCGCCGTCCAACTTGGATATAATTTTATTAGTTAGGTCCAGGACTGCGTGCTCAGCTGATATACCGGAGCGAAAACCATATTGTGAGGAGGATATAATTTGATTCTTTTCCAGAAACCGAACCAATCTACAATTAATTAGTTTCTCTAGCACTTTGGACAACGAAGGTAGTATCGAAATGGGTCTATAGTTATCAACACAATGGACGCTACCACCTTTGTGTATGGGGAGTATGACGGCGAGTTTAAAGGCATTAGGAAAAATGCCAGTGTTAAAAGAAAGATTAGCTAAAAAGGTTATAGGTGGAATAAGAATATTTTTGAATTTTTTAAGTAACGCACCCGATATGTTGTCATGACCCACAGCACAGTCACTCCGAAGGTTGACAACTATGCCTTCAACTTCAGCTTCATCAGTGTCGAAAAGAGCAAAGGTGTTGGGACACGAAGTACAATTGGCAGAAGATGAGGTATATGAAGGAGCAACAAAGGATGTGTTGGTCGAAATGTTTTCAGCTAAAGAGCGACCCACATTGACGAAATAGGAATTGATTTCATTAACAGACTTATCAGGATCAGTACGGGAAAGAAGATCAGCTGAATGAGAGTTAACGTTATTGGTGTCTGCAATAGTTTTTATGGCATCCCAAAGCTTTTTGCTATTGTGATTAGATCTAGCAATTAAGGCCTTATCATATTCTATTTTGGCGTTTCTAAGTAGCGCGGTACAATAGGTTCTATATCTTTTAAATGTGGCACATAAAATATCATCATTGGGTGTTTTCTTAAGCTTCAAGTGCAAATGGTCGCGGTTTCTGAGGCATCTTAAAAGACTAGGGGTGATCCATGGTTTTCTTATTCTTTTACGATTTGAAACTATTTTTATATTAGTGTTGGCTGAAATAATGCGGTTCAGTGAGTTGATAAAGTATTGTGTGGCTATGTTGACATCATTCATTTCATACATGGGACTAAAGTCGAAAAGAAGAAGGTCAGATTCAAGTTTGTCATATTCAAGCCGCTTAATCGTTTTACATTTGTACAATGGGGCAATAGAGCTTTTGGGACTGTGGAGGAAAAGTAAAACGGTATCATGATCTGTGATAGAAGTGTCAGCAACAAAACAATAGGCTGGATTTTTGGTTTTTAATATGATGTGGTCGACACACGAGACATTATTACGTGTCGGTAATACGTGCGCAGGTAACATACCGTGATATGCAACCATGGTAAGGTAATCAGTCGAGAGGATGTCATTACCATTAGTAGAAATGTCAATATTTATATCTCCCGTCAACACTATATTTTTATACTTAGAAAAAGATTTTAGAAGAGAGTCTAAAGAATTCAAAAAAGCAGAGACATTGCAAATAGCAGGAGGGCGATAAATGGCAATGACTACGGTGTCATTATTAAAAATTAAAGTTAAACAATTAGCATCTTGTAAATGCGATTCAATAACAGAGACGGTGTGTTGACACCCATAATAAACAACTACGCCTTCGTTTTGCGTCTTGTGTCTACTAGTTGCAGCGCAATTGTAGCCCTGCAAAGACGGAAGGGGAGGAGAATTTAATAACCAACACTCCGATAAAATAATTAAGTCCCACGTAGTTTTGCTTCTATCGAGAAGTGTGAGTAAGCCATTAAAATTACAGTTTATACTTCTAATATTCTGACAAAAAAGTTTAAACGAATCAATATGTGTTAGTGTTAACTGCGAGCATTCCTCGATAATGCATGTTGATGATACTGCCACAGAAAAATGGTCCAAGTCAGCGTTAGTTATTTCATTTAAGTCATCGAATGTAAAAAGCTATTAAAAACGTTAAAAAACAAAACATGCAACGATGTTGTCCAACGGGAGTTGGTAGATATGCATGGAGGAAGCAACTATCAAACAATATGATATATAATTGAAAATTACCCAGATAATATTCCGACCACGTTAGGTTGTTCTTAGTACGTACATGTGTGAGTGTGATTAAAGTCTGTGTAGTGTTTGTTGTGTGTAAATTACCAAAAAATGAAAGAATTTTAAATACAAAGAATATGACATAAACAAAAAATATACAAAGTAAATGAATAGTAATCGAATCCAGTCATTGTGTACGAATAACATTTTTCAGATCTTGTTCACAGGTAATGCAGATCGGGGACGAGTTGGATGTTTTTCTGATATAAATTTTTCCGTGGTTAGTCCAACAGCTATCGCAACTACCCTCTTTATATATTACTAAGGCGATAAGGCTCATTTCCGATGTTGTAATTTTTACCTTCATAAACTAAAAATCTAAATGTGACGTCACACTAAGTGGGGAGGGTGTAGTTAATTGTGATGAAGTGTGACAAGGGGGGACGGAGGGGTCAAAAAATCATGAAATTGGTGTGACGTAATTAATGGATGATCCCTAAGTATATCACATTTATAGTAAATACTTGAAATATGCGTCTACGTAACATTCTGGCAGCAAGTAGCGAAAAATACGTCATACACATTATAACTGTGTAGGAACCCTTTGAGTGTGAATCCGTCTCGCACTTGGTCGGTTTTTTTTACAGTTGGAACGGAACTCCAGCGCATACATAGCGCGATATACGGAATTTGCTGTAACAAATCTACCTCATCTACCGTTTTCGAGAAAATCGTCTCTGAAACTGATGACGTATACCATAAGTAGGTAAATGTAAAAAATTAAAACGGATTTGTGGTAAATAAGTATCTAACTTAATGAGCATATTCCCTATACCATAAAAAGAAACACGCTAGCTGTGCCCGCGAGTCCGTCTGTGTACATTT
Source organism: Luffia ferchaultella (assembly GCA_949709985.1). Taxonomy (NCBI): domain Eukaryota; kingdom Metazoa; phylum Arthropoda; class Insecta; order Lepidoptera; family Psychidae; genus Luffia; species Luffia ferchaultella. Next base: position 22,478,935 of record OX453250.1, on the reverse strand, counting down.
TAGAATGTGTTTAATACATTTAATAACTGTTAGGTACCAATTTCTCTATACTATACACGTAGTAGGGAAATCTCAGAGCGCGAGTCCTTATGCTGGTTTTTAAGAAAATCAAAAATAATGTTACATATCTATACTAATATTATAAAGCTGAAGAGTTTGTTTGTTTGTTTGTTTGAACGCGCAAATCTCAGGAACTACTGGTTCAAATTGAAAAATTATAGTTGTGTTGGATAGTCCATTTATCGAGGAAGGCTATAGGCTATACTACATCACGCTACGACCAATAGGAGTGGAGCATAAATGAAAAATGTTGCAAAAACGGGAAAAATTATTCCTTTTGAGAGCTTCCGTCGCGCGCGCTGCGTAAACGGTTGATGTTAACCAAAAATTATGTACTACGGAATTGTTCCCCTTTAAAAGTTCTAACCAAAAGTCTGCGACAGCATATGTGTATCTTTTAAGGTTAACTTACTATAACCTTTTTTATGACAATCAAATTTGTTCTAACACTATGTACTATTTGCGAAGATGTTTTTTAAACGTAATATTAATCCTTATCAAATTAAATACGTTAGTTGTCTTAAGCATTTCATGCATATTATAATTGCCCTTTACACCACACAATTTAAATTAATATCTTAGCAGTTTTTATCGAAATATGAAAACTATAGCGGGAGAAAATAAATTCGCTGTCTGCCTCTGTTCGTTAACTTTTTACTTCCAAACCACGCAATAGACTTTGATACGGTTTTCAGTAATATCTTATTTTCTTATTATCTTATAATATATTAATCTATATAATAGAAATACTTATAATAAAGCTGAAGAGTTTGTTTGTTTGTTTGTTTGTTTGTTTGTTTGTTTGAATGCGCTAATCTCTGAAACTACCAGTCGGATTTGAAATTTTTTTTTGCCTTTGATAGCCTGAATATAGCGGAGGGTTATAGGCTATATATATGAAAACAAACTGTCTGTCTATTCGAGCAAATAGGTTTCGGCCAAAGCAGCTTAATCGATTTTGATGAAACTTTACACATATGGAAAGGATGTAGTCAAAAGTGACATACATAACTTTTTGTATGTCTGTCTGTACGTCCATCTGTCTAAACCAATTTTAATAAAACATCACAAGTATGAAAAGAAGGTCGTCAAAACTAACAAATGTTACTTTTTGTCCGTCTGTCTGTCTATACGTGTAAGGTCGTCAAAACTAACAAATGTTACTTTTTGTCCGTCTGTCTGTCTGTATGTGTATCTGTCTATTTGAGCTAATCTCCAAAACGGCTAAACAGATTTTAAGGAAACTTTGCAGACGAGAAAGAAGGTTGTCAAGAGATTTGACATTAGCTACTTTTTGTCCGTCTGTTTGTCTGTACGTCTATGTGTCTATTCAATTCAATTTTATCTATTCGAGCTAATTTCCACTACGGCTGAACAGATTTTAATGAAACTTTGTAGACGTGAAAGAAGAATGTCAAGAGTGTCATAAGCAACTTTTTGTGTTTGTTTGTCTGTCTATCTGTCTGTCGTTTGTCCACACTGATCTATCAACTACTACAGCCAAAACTACTAAGTCTAGGAAGCTTAAATTTGGAACATAGTTTTATTTTATAACGTGAGCATTAAGTTAAGAAAGGCTTTTTTAGAAATTTCAAACTTAAGGATGGGAATGGAGGGACTCAAATAATGACGTGTTTCAGGGTTTTTAGATTTCCACATTTTAAGGGTGGGAAACGGGAGAGGAAAAATTGTATCGGTTTTTTTAAAGGGTGGAAGGGGAATGAAGATTGAAAGTTTGAATGGGTGTAACCAAAATTGGTTCCAGCAAAAAGTACGTATAAACCATCTCGAACGTTAATAGTATCTATAACAGGAATTCGTAGTCTACGCAAGCGAAGCTGCGGGCGGTCGCTAGTAAGTAATAAGTGCACGGAATTCTGAGCACCCCATTTTTTTTCTTTCATTTTCATGTTAAAGCGACAGGTGATTCTGAAACCGAATTTGTTCATGTTACGGTGTACAATATATTCAGAAGTCTTGAAATAATAATAACGCATGCACTTCCCATCAAATTAAGTTTTTCTTCCAGTTATTTTGTTCAGAAAATACCAATTCGAAGAATTATAATAAGTAATTGTCGTCAATTATTTTAAGCACGGCGTATTTGTGTGTGGCAGTGTATCAGAGGACGGCAGTGGTCGCTGGGCGCTACGCAACGTGGAACGCGGTTACTTCCTTGGCTCCAGCGCCGATAAGCTGACCTGCACAGCCAAGGTGCCCGGCGACGCTGAACTATGGCACGTGCACCTCGCTGCTAGACCTCAGGTACTCAATATATTAGGCACCGGTTTATAATAAGAACCATAATAGTAGATAATAACTACGTAGAGACGACACTTACGTCACATTGCCCATTTGTTACTGTCTATATCAGTGTTACAGCCGCTTGTGCTGTTGCGCCACGAGCGTATTAAACAAAACAAAGTAACTCCACGAACGCTTTGCCGCTTTATCCAATTACAAAATAAAATGGGGCGATCGGCTTTGTGACATCGCAGTGACGTTTCTATGTAGTTATTAAAATATGACTTTTTTGTTTTCAAATGCTCTGAGCTTTTACCATCGAACTTTGAATGTAGCAGACTAGAAGGCGCACACTTGCTAAAATCAAAGAATCAAAGCCGACAAAGTTTGGCATCTATATTAAAAAAAAATATTATGGCTACCTATCTTACTTTCTTTTAATGGTATGTAAGCTGTGACGGGTAATACACAAAGACGCGGGGGTCCAGATAATGTACATAACAAATCACGTATGGGTCATACCCGATTTCCGCCCGTCATGTCTCCCTTATGCTATGGCTCAAATGTGATAACTTTGGTTCTCGAACTAAACGGTCAGCATTACTCTGCTATTAAACTGATTCAAAGCTCGGTGGCTTTTACACTTTATAACTTTGGAGGCAGTGAGTCTGATTACCATGCCAGTAAGAATTTTAAGATTTAACAATTATTTAAAAATTTTATTTTTTAGGCTAATACGTAAATTATATTAGGCATAAGTCCCATAAGGTATACTGGTTTAAGACGCACTTACGTTAAAATATTTATCTAGTGTTTTTGTGCATAACGGAGAAAAAGAAAATTACATGTTGATGTATTTTTCCAATGCTTGTTTTTTGTTTATGTCAAATATTAGAAGATTGTTGTAATTGTTCATGAACATGGAAATTCTCTATAATAAATTATTAATCTTGAGTAAATTACTAAAAAATTTTAAATAATAGTAAAGTGTTTTTCAACCAATTTAAAAAAATTACAATTCCCTACTGTTCTTTTGTACCTTCGTAAAAAAATCCACTACTTAATTTGGTTTCTAGTTAACCATATGCATATATTAATCGCATATTACAGTATATATTTATGTTAAATAGAATAACGTGTACGTATTACTAAATATTATTCGGTTTAGGTGAATCTGCGTTCGATCGGTCGCAAACGGTTCGCACATCTTTCGGAGTCACTGGACGAGATCCACGTGGACGCCAACGTGCCATGGGGCGAAGATACGCTGTTCACGCTAGAGTTCCGCGCTGATGAAGGCGGCAAGTACGCGCTGCACACTTGCAACAACAAGTACCTCTCCAGCGGCGGAAAGGTAAAACACCGCTGACACCCTGAGCTGCATTATCTCTATGGCTTGCAATCGGTTATGTTCAGTTTTAATTATTTTGGATGGTTAGGAGTGTGTTGCACACAGTATTATAAATCACAAAACACAGTGTCCATCTATAGTAACCGCCATAAACAATATTTACAAGTAATCCAATAGTTCCATACAGATAGGGCGTACATAACTACAAAAATTTAATTTTGCCAAAACAAAATGTTTTAGGGGAGTTTATGAAATTAGGAATACCCGGACGTAACACCGAGAACTCAGTACCAATGCATCCCTAGTACCTAAGTCAGCTATGCATGCACGCGTCAATTTGAACTCATTCGAACCATATATAGTAAGTCTATACTAACACCAGTACGCAGCCAAGTTCCACTCACACATACCTACTTACTTGCGCGGCCGCCATTGCAGTGCTTCATTGGTTGTTCAGTGACAGGGAGTCTAGAGTTTTTGTTACGTCTGTGGGATAATTATACGATAACTTTTGACTTGATAAGTTAATATTTGTGAAATATTAGACAGTAAACTTTAATAATATCAAACTTTCAAATCAATAGTTGGAAAACAGCTCGCGTCAAACTTCTAGTTCGCTCTGAATTTAACATGGGTGCATATTGCACAGATGCAAGGTCCGCTTTCGATCCTTTGATACCGGGTTTTCCTATTGCAACACTACTTGCTTTCACTTCAGAGCGGACTTGAAGTTTGGCGCGAGCTGTACGCCTTTCTGCATGAAACCATCAGTATGTTACGGGTGCAAGCGAGACCTATATAGTCCATGGCGTCGACATTATATATTCGTCTCACTCTACATCTAATTAACCTTAAACGATTTATTTATTTATAAAAATACATTACTGACGCCTTTTTCGATTAATGCCTTGAAAATGGTTGCCCGTTGTGGTGATTGATTACACGAGTAGTATTTCTTGTAATTAGACGCTAACGTACGTTATATGTATTATTCTCGAGGTAAATGCGGACTGTTTACAATCAGGAAATAAATTATGTAGCTATATATGTGTATAGCATAGTACATTGTCATTTACATGATCTCATATCGATTACAGATATCCCTTCAGTCTTCGCTCTTTGCCCATTTCTTGCCAGAAAAATCGAATCATACGAGTATTTAATTTTCATGACACTTTTCTGGGACGGTCAGGATGTAAGGCAGCATAGCAAATAAACTGCTAGTATAGTATAGTGTATATATAATGCCAGAATAGTAAAAAACTTACAGTAAATAAATAGCATCTGAATGAAAAAAAAAAAAACAAAAAAGAATAATAAAGGTAAGACGACGGTGAAGGGACAAAGTCAAGTAAGTGTAGTGATCGCGTGAAACTTTATGGCGGACCTGAATACAACGCTTTAGACAAGTTTGCGCAGATACAGTCGTACACCCCTCGCTTCACTGTGTCCCGCTACTCCTAAAATAGATTATTGCGACGCGACATGTGCCTACTTTCTTATCCGCAATAAAGTTTGATTGTAACTGTACCCATGGAAGACAAATAAGTATCACTGGATACCGGGCTGATGTGTAATTGAAATTAGTGTCGTAAGTTTTACTGTCTGTCACACGTGCGTTCTACGAACTCTTCACTATATCTTCTAAACGTGACCTAGACAGAGACAGTCATTGACTTTATTCAAAGTTTCTATAATGGATTGCTCTAGTAAGGTTTATCTACAATCGACCAATCTTCCGAAATGAAATCCCTTCAATTTTTCAAGTGTATACATTGGGATAAGTTCTTAAAGGTATTTCAAGGTTCATTGTATTGAAATGTAAGAAGAGCTGTTCAATAATTATTTAACAAATGCAACGAGGTCTTAATCAAGTGTTACATTGTTTGGATTATATAGATAGGTTTATATCATGAACAATATGACTCATTCATCTGAGACAATATAACACAATCTCTTCAGCACACAATGAGCGATGAGGAGTCGACCTAGCATTGCATTGTGCCGTGGGAACGTCTCTGTTGCTTACAAACTCCATCCACTGTTTACGGTTATAAAGTGTCACTGTATAACGCTGGTGATGGTTTGATGTCATATAAGATCAGATATATAACGTGATAGTGTCGTGATAGCCGAGTGGTGATGAGCCCGCTTCTTGTTTAGAAGGTCGAGTTTCGAATCCCAGAAACCAGCATGTACCAACGAGTTTTTTCTCACTTAAATATACATAACTATCATTGACTTCGTGCCTCAGAGAGCACGTTGAGCCGTCGGGCCCGGTCTGATAATGGCACTTATGAAAATCCATCAACCCGCATTGGAGCAGCGTGATGAATTAAGCTTCATTCACTCTCATCCCTAGGGGACGCTTAAGCCTTTGAAGTGGGGCATAATGGGCTGATATGGATATAACGTAATTAGCTAATACCGGATTGCTATGGATAAAGAGTCATTTCACCATTTCGTAATAGAGAATATTTCTTAAAAATACCTACATAAATTTAGTAGGTATCATTACCGATCTGCTATAAAATGAATCATCTATCCATCCGTACCTACTTTATGTCTGTTTCCCAAAGATATTCTCTTGAACTATTCTTTACCTATAAATTCTTTCGCTTCATCGATCATTTCAAGCAGACTCGATGGCTTCTGGTAATAAAGATTTGGCCCAACTTTGATGGTGCCAATTGTGTCGACATATGCTTTTATAAGGCGCCCCTTACCGGCCCTGCCATCACGTACGTCAGCTCTGTAGATTTATTGAGTAACTTCATTTTCATCTTTTATATATTATGGTCAAATAACTTCAACAAACATTTCCCAGTCTGATCACTACCTACATCTTCTTTCAAACAGCACGATTCCGTCAAGTCACTTGTTCCATCTTGGTTCCATCCGTCTTCCAAAGATACTCCGTTAATATACTATGCAGAGTTCGTGTCTCCACTTGTTTTATTCTATTTCTCCGTCACAGATAGTCGGACGAATAAGTCACTTGTTTATTTCACATAAAATTCACATTTGTAAATGCAAGTATACGTATGTATATATCAAACATCGTTCTGAATCTGATATCCCAAATATTAACCAAAGTCTGTTCCTCATAGCTCCTGGACACATGCACGCCCGCCTGCTTATTTAGCGCGGAGTACCACGCGGGAGCCCTCGCTCTGCGTGATTCTACTGGAGCTTACCTGGCACCTATAGGGTCCAAGGCGGTGTTGAAGACCCGATCGACGGCTGTGACGCGGGACGAGCTGTTCTCTCTAGAGGACAGTTTGCCTCAAGCCGCGTTCGTGGCTGCCCTCAATGAAAAATACGTCTCCGTTAAACAAGGTGAGTGTTGAAGAAGTTTACATGTGACATTGTATTTCGAGGATTCTTTGCTTTCGGGATGTCAAAAGTACCTACATAAAATTGCGACTGTAATATGTGCCATACAAACAAACAAGCATATTCATTCTCTCAAAACGGGCGTAAATATTCCCATTTCTTTGGTTGCGTATCCCTACTAATATCATAAATGCAAATGTACATTTGTTACGCTTTCACGCAAAAACTACTTAACTGATCATCATGAAACTTTGCACATATATTTTTGGAGGTATTAGAAGTAACATAGGATACTCTTTGTCTGTCTGTCTGTCCGTCTGTCTATATGTATGTTCGAGCTAAACTTTTAAATATTTTAATGAAACTATTCAGACATTAAAAATAGTTTGTCAGGAGTGATATACATAACTTTTTGTCCGTCTGGTTGTCTGTCTGTCTTTTTGTTCCGGCTAATCTCCAAAACGACTAAACCATTTCTATGAATGTTCACAGACACAAAAAGTAGGTTGTCAGGAGTGACATAAGTTGGTTTTTGTCTGTCTGTTTGTTAGGACTAATCTTCGAAACGGCTGATCTGATTTTACTGAAATTTTACAAACTTATAGAGGACGCTGTCAAAAGTGAAAAGCAAATTTGTTTATATACATATAAAAATCATACTGTCTGTTTGTCTGTTCTGGTTAATCTCCAAAACGGTTGACTGATTTTGGGACCGATTTGTGGGATAACTATTGTTCATGCTAAAATGGCTAAATGGATTTTTATGAAATTAGGTATAGAGATTTCTTAGGTAGTTAATAATAAAAATAATAACGTACACATCACAGCAACGTCTAGGCCCCAAACTAAGCATTAGCTTGTATTTTGGGTACCTAGCGAAGACACCACATACATGTAACAACCAAGACCCGGTGCCAGTATTAATATTCATCATATAAATACTGACCCGACCTGGGATTCGAACCCGGGACCTCCAGCTTCGTGATACTAGGCTAAGCGGTCGTCAAGTTAAGTTTCAGAATGTTACAATGTTAAGTGTCAGAAAGTGTTACAATGTTCTGGACCGTCGCGTTCCTTTAACTGTCGCGGTACAACTGTGTAGTCCACGCGAGCGAAGCCGCGGGCGGAAAGCTAGTAATAAAAATGGTATTCAAAAGCGTGTTCGATATTACAATATTTATTTGTTTATTACTATTAATTTTTGTTCTAAGGCTTTTTTACATGATGTGTGTCTTTGTGTCAGAAACGTCAGTAACAGATTTGGAACAAATTAATCAAATGATATTACAATTTGGACAGGTCTACATTTTTTATATAGGTTTATACAAGTCTAAGTATTTTATGCATTTTTTCGTAATAAACATAGCTAAGTACATGTGTATCACTTATCTATAAGTTGTACGATTACGTCACATAATTTTATTTATAAATCGATTATAAAAGAGCGAACGTTTAACCATAGAATTACTGCACAACTAGGCTTCACAACAAGAGTCTGACTTTTTTGCTTTAAAAGTCGACTAGTATAAGGTCGTACGTAGGACCGCCCTGACCAGCCTGACCCGTACAATAGGTAATCTAGCTATAATTATAGCCCGAATATCAAGTTTGTAGGTGTGTTAGAAGTACCTTAGAATTCTGATGAACGGTGAGTTTATGTATGACACAATAGCGGAACTTTCTAAATTAAATATAATTACTCAGTTAGGTATGTCAGGTACAATATGGCCACAGCTGGCACTTCTACATCGTGAAAAGACGTAATTCCGTGACACGACGCGCCGCAAAGTCAGATAGTTTCAGAATAAATATTTTTTACCAAAATGTCAATAAAGTCAATAGTTTTTTATACAAATCGTAGCGCGCATCAAGATTTTTAAGGTATAAAAAAATCGCATCTCATTATCAAATTGTATATAGTTTAAACGGTATTCACTATGACTATGAATTGTGCTGTAAAATTCCAGCAGATAGTTTATGTTGACAATCCTTTATAACTTTCTTGTTAACTAAGAAATTATTTTATACGGATCCGTGTATCGTTATTTACTTTAGCTGTTAAAGTTAGCGTTAAAGTGTCGCTAGCGAAAACCATTAATAAGAGACTTTACAACATAATCTGCCTGAGAAGTCACTGACACTGCACGGTCATCGAGATGGCTTGCATAAAAGCCTGCAATGGAGTTTGCACCTTACACTATTGGAATAAAAGGTTATTTAGACCAGTTTTGTTTTGTTCTCGTCTCGCATTATTAATACGTTGTATTTTAGATAAGTGCGTTATTTTAAACTAAAAATAGAATTAGTTTTCATCTGAATAACGTAACAGATATTGCTGTTTGTTCTTAAAGAAAATGTGTAATTGTTTTTTACCGGAAACAACGCGGCCGAAAGAAACAAGTTAGTCGTCAGAAACCAGAAATTAATGTTTCTTATTTGTGATGTAGAATTCCAACAAGAAATCTGTTTTGTTTTCATTTTGGTTAAAGTGAAACTGTTCAAAAATTGTTGACCAAATTATTAACATTTAACAATTCTTCAAAAGGTGAAAATACGAAAAATTTACATTAGTTTAAATTATGCACTGATATTTTCATAATTATATTTTAATTTATAAATTGTTTCATTACATTTACATCACATTTTTACATATAATAATCCACTTCTTGTCGCTCTTGACGCAAAGGTGCCAATAAGATATTTTTGCACTGCTATCTTGAATGGCAATGGACAATCTCTGCACCAAGAAGGACTTGGAGCAGGGTTCAAATCCATTTTCTTTAAAATGACAGCCGATGTCCGCGATAAGACATTAGCGTCACTGCCACTGTCTTGGCTCAGTTTTGATAATGCAAATCTGGAGGTAGAAATAAAACTTAATGGATCCCTTAGCTCGTTAAGCTGCAGTTGATCTAGATTGACCATAGATGGAAGGTCTACCTACCTTAAAGTCACGTACGTTAACTACGGGAACCGGTTCCCCTCGATCGAGGTACACGACCGGAATATATTACTTTTGTATTTGCATCCTACGTAAAGTCAATACGCTAAGCTCCGAGAGATCCTCTTCCAGTAAACGAGCCATTTCCGTATTTGATAAGAATGTTTGTGCTTTATTTGCGAATAAATGAATTAGGAAAGAGGACTACCTAATGAGTTTACCATATACATTGTGGTATATTGCTAATACTTGTAATTTGTTGTCAGTACTGACTCAACCGTAAACGAGCAAGTATGACAAAAAAAAACTGGCCAAGTGCGAGTCAGAACCGCACACCAAGGGTCCATACCACCGTACAATATGAAAAAAAAACACGTTTCTTGTAAAGAGACCCTTTTGATTTTCAACTTTATTTAATTTTTATTATTTATTCTTACAGCGGCCACAGTAATCACACTCTGTGAAAATTTCAAGCGTTTACCTATTACGGTTCAGACGATACAGTTCTGTGACAGACGGACGGACATACAGCGGAGGTTTAGTAATAAGGTTCTTGTTTGTACACATTGGGTGCGGAACCCTAAAAATGAGATTGTCGGGTGAATAAATGAAAAGAGTTCATTTACAAAATATTTTATTTGTCGTCCAGTCTTTTTATGAAACGTTATAGTTTGATAAAAAAATAAAACATTGAAGTTCGTTTCGATCCTAATTTAATAATTTCGATCTGAGAAATCTGGTAAAATTTGTAATATGAACGTACCTACCTAAATAAGCATAGCGTTCAAAGAAAACTAAAGATGATCCTACATCGAATAGTAATATGCGGTCCAGGCTAAACTTTCACTAATGCGCAATGAACCCTCTTTTTGGAGACCTAGCTTTCTGATCTTCCGAGTGACTAGAATAGGTTTCGTCACGCTTTATTACACGGTGATGAAGCGGGGTGGAAGGGGGAAACGTGTGGTCGTGCACTTTTTATTGCATACGCTACTTAAATAAAAATAAGCATTTTTGTATTACAACTAGCTGTGCCCGCGACTTCGTTTGCTTCGACTTAAATCCATCTCAGCTGGTTATAAGACGCAACGTGATTCGTCTGTCTATTTCTTGTTATTATTAAACAATTTACACGGTTGTTTTACAAGTTAAGCAGGGCAGGTTAAAGATTTGATTTGATAATGACACAAGCTCGATCGCTCATTTATAATAGGTACGCTCTAAAAAAAAGGTAAAAAATGTCGGGATTTTCACAAGTAGGTACTTTTGATAGTCTTCTCTTGATGTTAGCCTCCTTTAGGTTTCAAATATCCATTGTATCAAAATGACGCATTTTAAAATGCCCACTTATCAAAAGGTAAAACCGTTAAGGTTTAAAATGTTTACTGTATCAAAATAACCACAGTGTCAAATTGTCCGCGACATCAAACCTTAGACTACTTAAAAAATTCTGAAGAAACCGAACCAAGTGGAAACCCATGAACATGTCTATTCTGAAAAGGGTAAGGTTAGGGCTCTATGGTGGATGCATTAACACTAGAGATGAAACGGATAGCAGTTTGGCCGGATACCGGATACCGGATATTCGGCCAACCATGTGGCCGGATAGCCGGATATCCGGCCGCCGAATATCCGGCGAAACTTAGCCATTTGCGTAGGCAGCGCGCCAACGTTCGGGTGGACTCGGTTCCACCTTTCTGCACCTTGCAGCAGTGTGTATAACGAAAGACTTTTCTTCTGAAGCTGGCCTTATTTATGAAGAGAAACGCAACCGCCTGCTACCTCTCAATGCAAAGAAATTATTAGTATTTACTCACCATAATTTGCCCTTAGTCCAGTATGAGTACTAATTCATTCATTTCATTCATTCATTCATTTTCTTTGTATTACATTAATTTACTATTGTGTAATTAAAAATTTAAAACTAAAACTAGTTATATTTAAGCTAAGTGATATTAAGACTAACTAAATAAAGCAAATAATTACTCAAAAATATGTTTCTTTTATACAGTTTTTTTTTATTACTTATTTATATAGTTTATTATTATTTTAGTAGCTATCCGGTATTCGGCCGGATAGTATTATGGCGGCCGGATAGGCCGGATAGTATTATGGCGGCCGGATAGGCTGGATACCGGATAGTTACCGGATATCCGGTTCATCTCTAATTAACACTTTTGAGTAACGGTCTCTTATTTTTTTGCTAAGTGACTAAAGATCTCTGTGGGCTGGAGTTGTCGTGCACGATGAAAGATATTTATCAGCTCAGGTCATTTCGTCTCAATGCTTGCTTCAATCTCATCAGTTGCTGGTAGTAGAGGTCAGAATCGATGGATTCCCCGAGCAGTAAATAATCATAATGAAAGATATCTAAACATTTCCAATTCATATCACACATCACATTATTTCGTATTAAGCCGAGATTTTCCATTAGTTAGAGGCATTAACTGCAGAGCCGAGGGTCGCAGGTTCGGTCCCCGCCAGGGATTAATATTTGAGCCCATGAACATGTCTATTCGTTCCGTGTCTGGGTGTAATAAGTATCTATTTATGTATATAATTATAAAAAAACTAGCGACCGCCCGCAGCTTCGCTTGCGTAGACTACGAATTCCTGTTATAGGTACTATTAACGTTCGAGATGGTTTATACGTACTTTTTGCTGGAACCAATTTTGGTTACACCCATTCAAACTTTCAATCTTCATTCCCCTTCCACCCTTTAAAAAAACCGATCCAATTTCTCATCTCCCGTTTCCCACCCTTAAAAATGTGGAAATCTAAAAACCCTGAAACACGTCATTATTTGAGTCCCTCCATTCCCATCCTTAAGTTTGAAGTTTCTAAAAAAGCCTTTCTTAACTTAATGCTCACGTTATAAAATAAACCTATGTTCCAAATTTAAGCTTCCTAGACTTAGTAGTTTTGGCTGTAGTAGTTGATAGATCAGTGTGGACAAACGACAGACAGATAGACAGACAAACAAACACAAAAAGTTGCTTATGACACTCTTGACAATCTTCTTTCACGTCTGCAAAGTTTCATTAAAATCTGTTCAGCCGTGGTGGAAATTAGCTCGAATAGATAAAATTAAATTGAATAGACACATAGACGTACAGCCAAACAGACGGACAAAAAGTAGCTAATGTCAAATATCTTGACAACCTTATTTCCCGTCTGCGAAGTTTCCTTAAAATCTGTTTAGCCGTTTTGGAGATTAGCTCAAATAGACAGATACTCGTACAGACAGACAGACGGACAAAAAGTAACATTTGTTAGTTTTGACGACCTTACACGTACAGACAGACAGACGGACAAAAAGTAACATTTGTTAGTTTTGACGACCTTCTTTTCATACTTGTGATGTTTCATTAAAATCGGTTTAGACAGATGGACGTACAGACAGACATACAAAAAGTTCTATATGTCACATATGGATGTTCCATATGTGTAAAGTTTCATCAAAATCGGTTAAGCCATTTTGACCGAAGCCGATTTGCTCGAATAGACAGATAATTCATTTTCATATATATAGCCTATAAATCTCCGCTAGATTCAGGCTATCAAAGGCAAAAAGAATTTTTTAAATGCGACTGGTAGTTTCAGAGATTAGCGCATTCAAACATACAAACAAACAAATTCTTTAGCTTTTTAATAAGTATTTCTATTATACAGATTAATAGATTATAAGATAATAAGAAAATAAGATAATACTGAAAACCGTATCAAAGTCTATTGCGTGGTTTGGAAATAAAAAGTTAACGAACAGAGGCAGACAGCGAATTTATTTTCTCCCGCTATAGTTTTCATATTTCGATAAAAACTGCTAAGATATTAATTTAAATTGTATGATGTAAAGGGAAATTATAATATGCATGAAATGCTTAAGACAACTAACGTATTTAATTTGATAAGGATTAATATCACGTTTAAAAAACATCTTCGCAAATAGTACATAATGTTAGAACAAATTTGATTGTCATAAAAAAGGTTATAGTAAGTTAACCTTAAAAGATACACATATGCTGTTGCAGACTTTTGGTTAGAACTTTTAAAGGGAAACAATTCCGTAATACATAATTTTCCTTAACATCAACCGTTTACGCACCGCGCGCGACGGAAGCTCTCAAAAGGAATAATTTTTCCCGTTTTTGCAACATTTTTCATTGATGCTCCACTCCTATTGGTCGTAGCGTGATGTAATATAGCCTATAGCCTTCCTCGATAAATGGACTATCCAACACAACTATAATTTTTCAATTTGAACCAGTAGTTCTTGAGATTTGCGCGTTCAAACAAACAAACAAACAAACAAACTCTTCAGCTTTATAATATTAGTATAGATAATATTGAAGTATGTTTACCAGTTGTGTAGTACCCCATAATATAAGCATAATACTTGCATAAATACTTTATCTAACTTTATCGGTATAATGGTAGCTTAGAAGGAGCTGCATCTTTTATTCACGTTAAAATTTTCAAACTGAAAACGCTCGAATCAACTTTATACTACACTTACTATAATACCGCTTGCATAGGATTTTTGGTTTTTAGTCACAAAATTTAAGTAATGGGCAATTTTGCTATACTTTGAATTCACAAACTGTACGTAAATGTATAAATGATGACAACTAAATTTTTATGTTTCTTAAGAATGTCAACCAATGATGTCCTGTGCTGATGTCAACCTTTAATAGTATTAAAAGTTTCAGTTACGATTTCAATTATAGAAAACACCAAAATACTGTTTTTGTCTTATAAATAAGTTATATAAAAAGAATTAAAATAAGTTATATAAAATAAGTAGGTAGTTAAATAAAATAATTTTAGTATAAAAGTGTAACTAAATCCTAAATAAAGCTCCTGTTATTCGGCACCGCTTTCCGAAAGTCAACTTTTATGAGAACCAACCCATTCATACATTCTTCTCTTGTAACGCTTTTATAATTCGGTTTTGGCTATTACCAAGTAATTTAACTCGCTAATTGGAAGATGTCTGTTGTTATGGTGCGAAATTCACACGTCGCTGCGGCGATACGTCACGGTCGCTAGTTACACGTTCTCTCGACCACGACTCCCTTTTTACTAGCCCTGCCCGCTCTTTTACCTCGAAGATATTATGTCGTGGTGATGGTTGGTTTACAATGCCATATGTTGAGAAAAGAATTCTCATACTTGAACGTACTGCTATCTGCGCTTGCATTCTTTCTTCGTCCACCATATTTATGTGTATATAGTGAAATAATGATATAATACTGATTTAGGCATTTTCTAGTAAATCTCATTTGGACTAAACACGGACGATTATTACATAAAAGCTATTCATATAGTGGCGACAACAAGAAGTTTAACCGCGACCGTATTGCAGTGTTGGTATGCGCGTGGCAAAAACCCGTGCACCGCTGTGTCGGTGCGTTTTTTATGCTCGCTCTCTAGCGTTTCTCCTGCGCGTCGCGGATGCCTGCGCAGCCGCAGTGCACACGAATACCGCCTATACGTTCTATATGCACAGTTCGGTAGTGTACTCTGTGCCTACATTGAAAAGAATACCCGCAACAACACTTTAACAGCTAACTAATATTTAACTATCTTCAATATTTACACAACTATTCCTCAAAAGATCAGGAAACGTACCTACTTATTTAATTATTAAACATGAAATACTCTGTTTAAAGCAGTTTAAAGACAATTTAAACATTAACATTAAAATCAGCCAGAAAGTAATTAGCAGGGGCTCAATTCCTAAAGGGAAGAACTTTAGTTGGCATTCCACGTAGACGAACGCACATATACACTAAGTTGTCCAGTTTTTGTACAATAACTATTCAATTCAATATACTATTTATATATAATATTGATATAGATATACAACGTATAGATTTTAACACCTCGTGCTTACCTTGTGTTTTAACATAATGTGTAATAAAATACATAGATCAATTCTAATTCAATGAAATGTCTCTTTACACTAAACATTTGATGTCACCTTTGCAGGCGTAGACGTGACAGCCAATCAGGACGAGATATCGGCGCACGAAACATTCCAATTGGAGTTCGACTGGGCGACGCGGCGCTGGTACGTGCGTACAATGCAAGACCGCTACTGGACCCTGGAGACCGGCGGCGGCATCCAAGCCAGTGCAGACAAGAAGTCATCCAACGCACTGTTCGACTTGGAGTGGCAGGGTGACGGCTCGGTAGCCTTCCGTGCTAATAGTGGCAAATATCTGCTCACCAAGCGCTCTGGCCACTTGTACGCCAGCGCCGACTCTATCGAAGACAACTGCAAATATTACTTCTACCTCATTAACAGGTACTTGCTAGTCTTTCTACTATTCTTGGCGAGGCTCAGTCTCTTCAGATCCCTTTGGATTGTTGACAACCAAGTAATTTGGGTTCTCTGCTGTCTTTCTGCTTTGTGGCCATTGAAAGGAACTTTTCCACGATGTGTTCATCTGGTCATCTTCTTGTCCAGTTATCGAGGGAGTTGACAAATTATGATGTACTTAGGTATGATGATTGACCAGAACCTCCTTTCGATGCTCATATTAATATTACAGCTCTTAGAACTAGGAAACTGATTCAAATTGTGAAGTCACTGACGACCGCTTAGCCTAGTGGGTAGCGACCGTGCCTACGAAGCTAGAGGTCCCGGGTTCGAATCCCAGGTCGGGTCAGTATTAATATGATGAATATTGATACTGGTACCGGGTCTTGGTTGTTATATATATAAAAAAAAATATTTATATATGTATATATAATAAAGAATATTTAAGTATGTATATCAGTTGTCTAGTAACCCATAACACAAGCATAATACTTGCTTACTTTGGGACTAGATGGCTCTGTGTGGGAAGTCCCATGTATTATTATTGTATTATTATTATTACTGCGAAGCTCTGAAGATAGTCAGGTTCTGCAAATGGTTAATATAACTTTAACCGAGTCCATATTTGGTTATTGCATTTTGGCCTGGGTTGGGGCTACGGTTTCCCACATGTTGACTTAGGAGCGAGCTCAACGTGCTATACTGAAGGTCATGAACAATAAACCTTTTCGTTACCTTACTGATAGGTACTCTTTATCGGGAAGCACAAGTATTGAACATGCGTCGAATATTCATCTTTAAAGTTGTACTGTACATGCATCGCAGTCATTAACTGTGAACAGTACCGATTTATGTTAGCGAAGAGGATTTTTATAGGTCGACTGATCACTGTTAAAACTTGGTTTTCATAGCATTTTTTGGGGTACATGTCCGTCTTTATTAACAACAAAATGGTTACCGTTTGCGACATAAAGAATTGTACTATGAAACAGGCTAAATCGTCAGTCACCAAACACCTCCTGTCGTTATCTTATTGTCAGACGGAGTCCATAGATAAACCGTTGATAATTTCAATAATTAAATAATCACACGCGAAAGGTCATTTTTCGTGCTCAAAATGTACTGTAAACGACGGAGTTCTGACAAATTACATTTAGGGCTTATGTAACCAAATTGCTAATAGGACTTCATATTAATCAACATCCGCGGAGTGTGTAGACGACCGCAGTCACACCTCATGTGGCCATACTTTGTGCGCTAAGTGGAGTTAACGGTGATCGGTTTGTTATGATTTTAGGCCCATCCTGGTGCTGAAGTGCGAACAAGGGTTCGTGGGTCCCAAAGGTACGCGCCTCGAGTGCAACAAGGCTAGCTACGAGACCGTGCAGGTGGTGCGCGGACCCAAGGGTGTCGTCTATTTCAAAGGTATATAATTAGCACATATTGCTTATATAAAGAAACAGTATACCTAGCAGCAAGTAATATAGGTATGAACACCTTTTAATATTTGCACGACAATTCCTAAAAAGTAACCTTTTTAACAGTAGCTAACCTACTGTTAAGAACTTACCAATTAATAGTTGGTACCAATAATAACACTGAATAAAAATTATGATTGAGTGGTATTTCGATTTTATATATTAGGTTGTCTTTTCGTATTTTATATACCAATTCAAGGCGTTTTCTTTTCATAGTTTAATTACATACACTTTATTGAAGTATATATGTGCTGTTTTGTTCGATAATTTATCTTGTAGTTAGTAACATGATCCCGTTGTTGTAGATATTTTGGGGTTTGCAGTTAAAAATATGCGACAAGCAGTTTTTTAAAGTCTTCTCTTAACGTTAACCTTACACTACCTAAAGAATTATATAAAGCCCGAAACAAATGGAAATCTGTGGGCACAAGGTCAGGGTTATGTGGTGTATGCATTGACACTTTCCGTCGAACTCTCAATTATTTTTTTTTGAGTGGCTAAAGATGTGCTTGGTCTGGCGTTATCATGATAAAGGAATACACCCTTTTTATTGATCAGTTACGGCCGTTTTTTCTCAATTGCATGAATTAGTCTTATCAGCTGTCGGCAGTAAACGTCCAAATCGATGGTTGTGCCCGGCAATAAAAGCTCATGAATGGTGCCTTTCCGATTTTACCATATACTCAAAATTACTTTATTACGCGTCAATTCGGGTTTTGCCAGTCTGTGGAGCTTCGCTGCACTTTGACTATGATATTTTGTGTCCTATTCTTATCTTAAGTAGTCCACTTCTCATCATCAGTGATCAATGTTTTTAATAATAGTGATCAATATTTTCATTATGTTTTAATAGAAAATCACAAATAAGCACGTAGTTCTTTAGAGTTTTTTCAGTGAGCTTGTGTGGCACCCAAACATCGTTTTTTTTTTTGTATATCCAAATTTTTCAAATTATTCAAAACTATTTTAAGGTCAAAGCCCAATTCTTCAACGTCGTTACCTAATACCGATTATTCCGATCCTCTTACAAAAAAAAATGCGTAACTTAGGTGTATTGATCAATTATATAAAAGAGCATGAATGATTACGCACCTCTTTGCTTTGAAAGGAAGACCACGTGGATGAAAGCACAAATCCACTTGGGTCCTCTTGTTTTAGAGAAATGACATCCCATGAATTATTTATACGTTGCTATAGGTACAGTGCGAGCAATCGTTCTGTGCAGTTTTGAACTGTGATGTGTGAGCCCTTTCGCATCATCGTCGACCCCGCACCGCATCGTTTCTAAATCGTGCACGTAGGAATACCCGGACGTAGCATTGCGAACTAAGTACCGATGCACTCGTAGTAAGTCAGCAGACAATGTACGCACACATGAACTTGAACACACTCATACTTACGGGGCCGTCATTGCAGTGCTGTATTAGTTGCTCAATGTTCAGAGACAGGGAGTCTAGTTTATATTCTGCGTTCTAAATACGATGAGTTATTTATACTTTTGTACTGTATCTATAAAATGTTGTTTTTTAATAAACGATTTATGGCGCAGGATCGAACGGCAAGTACTGGCATGCGGACAGCGAGAGCGTGACATGCGACTCTGACGTGCCCCAGGGGTTCCACCTTGAGCTGCGCGAACCCACCAGGTTGGCCATCCGCGCGGCTGCAGAGTGTGCCTACCTCGCCGCGGCCAAGAATGGCAACTTCCGTCTCGCGGGCCCTGACCTAACTTCCGCCACACAATGGGAATATTAACCGCACAACGACCGCACCGTTCGCCTCGCTTCGACACAACATAAAGTCAGTGGTCATCCTGACGTGGTGGGCGCACGAGCTTCGAGCCCGATTTGCCCAGCGGGCTAACATCCGATCGAATTGCTAATAAGACTTATGCACGACCTTCACTCTTTTCCACACTGCGACGGAACAGGAACCAACCGCGGCCATTTTTTCCACGTCGAGTGACTTCGGCGAAGTTTGGCATTTGCGTAATGGATTTGGACTAAAACTTTAAAGTTGCTCTGATGGTAATTAAAATTTAAAGGATCTAGGATAACCTCTTAAAAAATGAATTATTTGTATTGACGAATTTGAGAATTCATCTGACGTCGGTTAAAAGTCCCTGTGACATCATCTGGGCGAGTTAGCTTATTTTTTTGCTTTCCAAAGCTAAAACTAAATAAGAAATATTGAGGTAAGGTGACAACTGAAATTGTAATTGTCATGAATTAATAAAAATATTTGATTTTATTCAGTTTAAGCATTGTCCTATCAGTCCAGATGACGTCACAGGGATATTTTATTAATTTTTGGAAATAAATAACTAAGAAAATTAAAGACTTAATTTATTTTTTATTTCTAGAAGAAGGTATAGATTAGTCTATATTTTAAGAAAAATATAAAAACCATATATTAAAATTTTGGTCCAACCCCCATTACCTGTCGTGTTAACAATTCGATTGATTAGTAGATAGGCGCCGAATATAATTGAATCTCGAGATATTCTTCCTAAATTCCCGCTCGCCCGATATTCCATTATGACAACTGGCATCCCGTATACGTAAGTTAGTTTATATTTTTGATTATGCTGCGATAACAGGGGATAAAATTTTAAGAATTCGAGTTGTGAAGATTGAATGTGAGGCGCGCGACGGTTTTCGTATTATTGTAGCTGTAAGGTTGTAGTTCCGAACGACCCAAATAACTGATTCTGATCAAGAATTTGCTGTTAATGGTTTATTTTATACACATAAAAATCGAAATGGTCGACAATGTTGTAACATTGTACGATGCATTTGAAAAAAAAAAACTAATATGAGATTGTCGCGCAGCTCTTCAATTCAAGCTGCATTTATAAGCATTTTAAGGTGTATCGTATCGCATGATTGTGAGACACCAATGTGATCATAAACAAACACTTCAATTAAGAGTTATTTTTATGGATATGTTTTCCCTTTCGATTTTTTTATTCTATGACATTTATTTCTTGTTTAGGTATTATTTATTCGTTGATCTAAATCGCTTCTTTATTAACTTATAATTAAAGATAACAAAATTTGGAAGGACGTGTTATTAGAATTTAGTGTCTAATCGACGATTTATATGCATTTTTTGGGACTTTGTATCATCTAAAGATTGTAGGTTAAGATGAAATGTAACAAAGGGAATTAATTGCCCAAGACCTGTACCGACTATGTGTTGAAAATTGAATGAATTATGTATTCTGTAAGGTACGGGATTGACGCAATATCAGATAATGCAGTTGACGGTTGAGATCATGGTAATACTTTTTGCTAAAAACACCGATCTCTGATTTTAGTCCAGCTGTGCATCATCTGGCTAATTGTAACTGTATCGTCGATTTTTCACGTTTCGGCGTGACCGTTTGGTCGACGCGTGAAAAGGCGGCTTAAGTTGTATCGCTGTGTAAGTTAAGTATAGTGTAAGCAGCCCGCGGGCATAGCGCGGCAGAAGATCCTTTTTGAAATTTGTAATCGTCCATTCCAATTTTTTACATTTATACGATTTTTGATAAAATACATTGTTAATTTTATCTTCGTATACACTAGTAAGTTGCGAATATTTCAAATTGAAAAGAATCATATTTTTTGTTTCAATCGCTCGCTTGTAATTAAAATGTACTTACGTCCAGGAAGAGTTGGACACATATTTTATTTTTGAACAGATAGCATATATTTAATTTGCATTACGCTCTTAACGTTATAATTTGTACGATAATATCCTGTAAACTATTTATGAAATAAATTATAATCATTTTATAAATGTGTTGTTTTATTTTGAATGTAAATTAATCTGAATGCCAAATGAGGCAAATATCGTACATATAAATAGAAACGCTTATATTTAAAAACTTATATATTTCAATTAAATAGTTACATTATTTTTACAGTTTGTCCCTAGCTAGTGACACATTGGATTAGCGTCGATGCATTTCATTGGTCAAATTAATTTATTAGAAAATAATTTATCTACATAATAATAACTGATAAACAAAATCTATAACCGTTTAAAACTGGCTACCACAAAAATGATTAAAGCAAAAATAAAATAGCAAATTAACCATAATTTAGCTTAAAACACGATCAATACTAATATATGACAAAAGTCCACACTCAAGATTCAACCGACAGCGTCGTACATAAATAAGTAGATGACGGGCGTTGGTATCCTAACGGTACACTAAAAACGGCCATTTCCTCGTGGTCCTACTGATTTGTCCTTCTAGTAGGACCACGAGGAACTAGGCTTCCTCGTGCTCCTATTACGAAGTAAAATAAATGATTTTTTTGTGATCCCGTATGTATAAATGTACAATCGCTCCCGAACTTTCTATAAAATATTTCTGAACAAAAAATTTTTTTGGTCTGTTTGTTTTATAATTATTTGGCATGAAATAAAATATTTAAATATTTAGTTATTTGTTTTTTAATTCTTACTTCGAACGTAATTTTAGAGTGATGATACTTTCAATTTTCAAACAGGTGGCAGATTATTAATGATAGGACAACGAGGAACTAGGCTTCCTCATGGTCCTACTAGTAGGACAAATTACAAGGACCACGAGGAAACACCCCTAAAAACGTGCACTAAATTTATTTAGCTACTCTTACAAAGTAATATTCAAAAGAATACATATTTCACAAAACTAATCCGCGAAGTTAAATTGGACAAAATGTCCCTTAACGCGCCGGTTGAATCTTGAGCTCCCAAAAAACGTTACAAATGGAATATAGTTTGTACGCGGACCGTCGTGGTACGTGTTCGTATCAAAAAACCGGTTTTTCTAAGGCACGAGAGACAACATCCGAACGTCCCCGGCGATCACGCGTCGCTCGGTCGCTTTCGTAACCAGCTGGGTTGCGCATTGTATCGCCTAGTCGAGGCGATCGTTCGAATTAAAACACTACCGATTGCATCAAATAAAATATTAACTTCTAGGCGCCTACACAATTTAGTCGGTTAACCTTACGCTAATCCATTGAAAATATAAACGACCCAAGTCGTGTGGGTGCCTAGACTCAGTCCACAGAGAATATAGTCTCTCTCCGTCACATAATCCCATACAAATGACAAAGACAAAAAAGTCAGTGGGCGTTAACCATTTTAAGCGCGCACACACTGCGCTATAATTAAATTAAACTAGCTTTTTTCTCACGACTACACTTGCTTACTAAGTGAACAATTAGGGTTGTAGAAGCTACTAAAGCCCTAAATTAAAAAAAAAATTAAAGTTTATGGAACCACAACAATAGATATACATAAATAAGTGCGTCTGAACAGGACGGATAGCACGAACAGACTAAAATATACAAGTATGATAGACAGTGCGTTAACGCTTATTATTGACTAATCACAAATGAGCCTATGTTTTCCCTATTAACTTGTCTCCGCGGATAGAGTGTAGTATTCTGATCCTTTACTCAGTTAACGTGGCTCTGTAAAATAATAGTGTTATAATTCGAACGATCGGTTCGACAAAGCGATAACACAATGCGTGACAGGTATTATATGTTATCCTTTAAGGTTAGTAGGTAGGCGCCGACCGAGCGAACCGAAATCCGTCGGCGACTCGATATTAGTACCCTAACACCGAACGTTTCCATATAATCTTAATACAATAACTATTTTAAATACCGACGTAACGTAGACTCTACGCCGTCGCTGCGCTCGGAAGCCGGTGTGGTACATTCTCCAAAGTGCGCGGGTCCACTGTATACAATGTACGAGTCGTTCGTCTAAAGTCCTTTTAAGAGGTCATACGACATATTAAATATGCTATTTATCGCGCGAGTTTAACCGCGGCGTACAACTCGATAATAGTGTGTTTTCATAAGTAATGTAAATAGCAAAATTTTGTCAGAGTGAGCTGATTTAGTGAGCATTCGTTGTTACCTTATATGAACAATTTAATTTATTTCGTACGATTTAAATTACTGACTAATAATTTGTTTTCTGGTTTTAAAAATATATTGCTGACTCGCCTCTAAACTGGTTTTCGATAGAACGACTTTTACCTTGTATATGTAGGAAGAGTATTTTATCTTCATATGAACCCAGAGATTGTTCACACCACAAATCTAAAAATGTTTCAAAATGAATCAGTTGAAAATGCTAGTGTTGCGTGTACGCTTCGAGTCTCGAAGGTGCTCGAATTTGTCTCACAAAATTTACAATTTTGGTGGTTAATATATAAAGATAAAACACTGCTTCTAGTCAATATGGCGGAACGCTTCACTCGTGGAGAAATTTCATTGGACGTATTAACATGTCGAACGTATTTTTATTTTGCGTCTATATAACAGCTAATTAAATGTAGTGTCAAAGGCGGTTCCACCGCACCGAAATTCCGTTCGCGTCGACCGGGGCCGCAACAAAATACGCCACTACTTCACAGCACTTCCAGTCTATATGGTTCACCTCACAGATCATCGAAAGACGCGCGAGTCGAACAACGAGCGTGTCCGTTATGTACGCTTACCAGTAGACAATAAACACACTCCTATATTGCTGCAAGCCGCACAAGCGCTAAGCCAATGAGGAGGCACGTTCAATTGCGCTCGATCGTTTTGAGATGCATTATCTAGCGGGGGCATCCGTTCGCGTCTTCCGCCGATCTGTGGTTCACCTCGTTTACTTCACTATAGTTTTATCTAACGTACGTAATGTTCGTTTAAATTGATAAAAAATGTTTGATGGTTCGCTAGGTGGTTTCGTTTAGAGCTAGTACACATAACACATAGTGCGCTGGTGAATGGTGGTGTGGAGCCGGTGCGCGTGCGCAGACGGAGCGGCAAATGCGGGGTGACGAGGACAGGGCACTGCCTCTGCTCTTCATCTTTCGCTCTGCAAGTACATACAAGAAAATTTAAAAAAATAAATAAAAAATATTGGAATTACGATTATAAGTAAGCATGTCTGTGCAGCTCACGGATCACGCACGACAACTTTGACGAGTGGTCAAAATTTAAAATTTTATTATTTTACGATTCTTAAAATCTGCTCTGGAGTGATACCTATCGAAATTAGTCCATTGGTTTTTGAGAAAAATGGTAACAAATATACAAACAAACACACAACCTCATACCATAAACGCATACTCCGTTTCTGTTCCGTTGCGGTAAATAACAAAGGAAATGGAAATAGATATGAGGCCAGAACCGAAACTGAGCAAGTATTGGCAGTTGAAGCAGAAGAATTGTATGTGCAGTAAAAATAAAAGTAAATAAAGCCCACATGTAACCAGAGCTGCAGTTCTTTAAACGCCTCATTTATAAAAATATTTTAAAAGTTACAGAATTCTATTTAAGACTTTTATTTGACTATAGAAAAAGTTTGAAGCACTGGACACTAGTCTAGAAAGTTACAGAGGATAACTTATAATAGTAAAACTGTCATCCAGTTTTTATATTTACTGCTTTCATTGAGTTTAGACGAACGCCATCGTTTTAATACGATAACTTCGACCATTACGTTAATGTAAAATTTTTAATTAACAAAAATATCCAATGAGAATCTTTGGGAATTCAGAGAGGAATTTTACGTAGAAATCAAATCCAAATACTGAGATAATCGCGTAACATAAAAAAAACAGACAAGTTGAATACCTCCTCTTTTCCGAAGACGTTAAAAACGAGCTACGTTTCTAAACACAGATTTCTCGTATCCCTTGTGATTAATATAATTATGTTAATACTGTCCCATAAAAAAAAAAAAAAAACTACAGCGGCCACTATATTCAGTATATAGCTACGTTTTATGTACGCGTGTCGCCGGTCTCTGTGTATATCGGCCAGTCGTTCTATTTCATTATTCAATTGATCGCACGTTTGTTTGTAAATTGCTTAAAGGACGACCAACGACCCGCGTTTCTCTAAAAAAGTTACAGAGTATGCATACGCGTTAGATACCTGTGTGGTAGGCTAGGAGAGGAACGGGTTAGGTGTACGGCGGGTGGCGGGCGGCGACCATGGTGACGAGCCGCGCGGTGTCCAAGGATCGACTGAAGGTTGCGCGGGCGCAGGAGCAGAAGTACTAATGGGTGGACCCATCAGCCCCAACTGCTGCTGTTTCAACTCGTTTATCGTCAACCGAGGCATCTGGACAAGACACACACGACAATGAATGAAAAACAACAGACCGATTTTCTTGTATGTTTCATCTAACTTTTTTAATACATAATATCGCATATGAACCTAATTCCATATTCCCTTATAAATAACATTTTCACTTTCAAAAGTAAAACCTTAGGTTTCACTTACTTTAGTTTGTAGGAGGTTTTACTTTTGAAGTAACTAACCTAATCTTAAGGTTAGGTACATGCGTTTTCTTGATAATCTTTACTTAGATAAATGCTTTGCATACTGAGTATTATTTATAGCATACTTTATGAGATTACGTTGATTCAATGACAAATTTAAAAAAATAAAAGATATTCGATGAGAAAATAATGATACTTAAATTCCTATCATTCAAATATATTTAAATGTTTTCTATGGCAAAGGTTTTGTTAAACATAAGTACAGTACTCAGGGGTAAATATTGCACATCGACCTTTAAAAAAGATAATCGGCTAATTTCGGCTTCTTAGAGCGTTATCTCTATTGCACACTACCTATATGACGTTTGTTAGTCGTGGTTCAAATGTGATAGAGTGCGGCCGCGTCCAGTTAAAAATATATATATATAGAGTTGCTAAAACCCCAAACTATAAATCATTTTAAGTTGTATGATGACATCTTTAGGATAAAAAGGGAAACCTTTACTAGGCCAGTCACGGGAAATTATCTACAATGTTTATAAATATTTTATAACCGAAGTCAAAAAAAATGAGAATGACAATGTAAGTAATTATTTTAAGAAGGTTCAAGAGAGAATTGCAAATGTCACTGGAATTTCAAGAAGAACTTTGAACAAAATATTAAACGAAGTATGTACTGAAACACACTCCAGTGCAATTAAGTTCAGCTCTCCAAAAAAAGGGAGACCAAAAAAAAACAATTTAGTATAGATAAAGACAATTTTGATTATGATGTTGTTCAAAGATTGGTGTACGATTTTCACTTGCGTTTTAAGGAACTGCCTTAAACGAATTGAATACCTAGATAAAATACGCAAATTTCGCGAAGAAGGAAAAAATATAATCTATATGGATGAGTCCTACATACAAACATCCCACATTAAAGGCAGAGCTTGAAATAATGCTAAGGAAAAAGGAATAAAAAAGCCGATTTCAAAAGGTCAACATATGATAATAGTTCATGCAGGAAACGAAAAAGATTTTGTACCTGGAGCCTTTTTATCATATAAATCCATGGACACTACCGACGATGAGCATAAAGAAATGAATAACGATAACTATGAGAAATGGCTGGTTAATAAAGTAATCCCAAACATACCCCTTAATTTTGTTTTGGTTGTCGACAACACACCTTATCACACTAAATATGTTGAAAGACCCCCAATTTCAATACCATTAAACAGGAAATGATCAACTGGTTACAAAGACATGAAATTCCAGTTGATCCAAAATTTGACGAGACCCCAGATATACGCTGTTATATGCCAGCACAAGGAGAGGTTTACAGAGATTTCCGTGGACAAGATACTTGCCGAAAATGGGCACACTGTGTTGCGATTGCCACCATACCATTCGGATTTTAATCCCATTGAAAATATATGGTCTCGTCTGAAAGGCTATGTAGCCGCTAGAAACGTATATATGCATTTAATTTCAATAAAAAAATTATTGACTGAAAAAGTAAACATGATCGGGGCTGAGGAGTGGAAAAAGGTTTGCGATCATGCAATAAAATGTGAGAATGAATATTGAAAAATTGAACACAGTGTAGACGATTACATTGATAGAATAGTGATAAATACGCCTGATAGTGACAGTAATATCGACCTTAATGAGAGCATAGATGGTGAAATGGAAGGAATTGAGAGTTTTTCTGATTAAAACATAATATAAACATATTTTGTATTCTTTTTTCATATTTTATTTTTCCCCGACCTAAAAACAAAAATTAATTATTTTAATTACACTATAAACATACTACTATTTACTAAACAAACTAATGTTTAAGATGGAATATTTTATTCTGTAAATAAGTAAATACTAGGTAGAAGTAATAACATTACATATATTTACAAAATAAATACGCTTCGCTCAAAGGATAAAACAGAAATACAATTACATTACAGTGCTTCTATTTTTTAATGTCTCTCTGCAAACTTCGTCAGTCGTCAGATAAATATTCATTTTAGTTGCATACCTAATTGTCGAAAATAAGAACCTCCTCATTTTTGGAAGTCGGTTGAAGTTGTATTTTGTTTTCATTTTTATTAATTTCGTTGGTATACATGTTGAAAAGGAGTGAATATTATTTAAAAAGTAGTTTTACAGTTCTATATAGTTCACGCGGGAATCAAAAAAACAATGTAGTTTTTAGTTCTGAATTCAAATTCAGATAAACGATAAATCTAATAATTGATGGACATTGAAATTTGGCATTCGGTTGTATTCGGAAATGCGATTATTGCCGATGTGCAATATTTATGGCCGGGTACTGTATTCCAAGTAAAACTGGCACAAGCGATTTAGTAATATGTATGCAATTATTAGTGCGTAAAAAAAACCAACGATATCTTTTGCATATGTTAGTAATACATATGTGTTAATAAATCACCTCTACTACCATTTTTTGGATTAGCTATACTACAAGTAAACGCTGAATTCACTCAGCCCGATTTCTATTGATCTGTTTTTGCTCCTGAAAGTGCTGTCTACCAAATGCTGTTAGTCTGCCACACACATTAGTTGATCGTCTCATACAAAATAATCCAACCGGCAATATCCAACCGTAAAAAATCGGTCTTTGTGAAATTAATGGAAACTGGAACTCTTCTGTTCTTGTAGGGAACAGGTGGCCCTAATATCGGTTAATCGACGCGTTTCAAATTATCAAGCTGCAATAATATCAATAAAACGTGGCGGTAGGTTGATAACAGTATTAGGTAATTAAGTTAAAAATTAAGTTATGTGATCATTAAATTTGTATTTAATTGAGTTAGTTTCTTTTATAAAGTAATTGTATACGTCACAAAAATCATATTTAACCAAAATAAACTTTAGAGTTACTAAAATTTAAAATAATAAAATAAAGTATTAAATGTGAATTTTTTAAACATAACAGGTGTGCATATTAACAAAAGAAAAACTGTTATAAATACATATAAATAAATAAAAAAAAAAAACAATGCAAAACTAACAGCAACCTGTGGCTGCGTGAACTGATTCTGTTTGGGTTCGGGCGGCGCGAACGGGTTGATGGCTGCGGGCTCGGCGGCCGCCGGCCTTATCAGGTTGTCAAGATTCACCAGAGACGAGTTCTCTCCCAAGAACGCCGACGGGGACTTCTTGACTGCGCCTGTGCTGGCCGGAGGTCCAGCGCCGTTGGTGCGGTTGCCGAGACTGTCACCTAATCAATCATGACATGTTACTACAATAGGGTGCATGACTAATATTCAAAATATTATATTTATTAAGAAAATATAAAAATAGACTTTAAACGATAAAGAAAGCTATAAACAAAATTATATTCGGTCGAAGAGTGTGAAACTTTAAGTCATTTAAAGTTTATAGTTGAACATTATTTAAATGGTATTGTATTTATATATATCTGTCTAACAGGACCTTTTAAACATTCGTACTTTGTTAATAATTATTTATTTATTTATTTAGTAAACTATTTCACGTTTATTATAGTATATTCAGAAAACTCTTTCATATAAAATAATACCAAACCAACAGTCAAAGCCCTATTGTTAATAGAACAAGGGCATGAAATATCAGGCGGCTGAGTAAATATAGTTATACTGGGACAATTTTTGTTCATAAGTGCGACCATATTTTGCCTATATTGCCTATATTGTCGAACCATACAAGCAAACATGAAAATTAGTATTTTCTCATGGTTATACCTACACAGTTTGACATCGCAAACTAAACTGAACACGGGTGCAGTGCACATCTGAAGTTGTAGTTATATGTGTAGGAGGAATGTCATGGTAGCAACTGGCAGGCTTGCGATTACATGTGTGTGAGCTCATAAAGAAACATAACGGTTAGTCGGTGGTAAAAAACATATCTGACGAAAGAACCTCTGTTATGCCTGACGGTTTGGTTGTTTAGTAATAACCGTCATGCATATCCTAAAATATTGCCACTTGAACATTGAGGTATTTTTGATACGTTTTTATACTATCTAGTATGCAAAAGAATAAAAATAAAATGTTCTTCAAAGGTAACAAGGTCAATAATATTGAGGTTACCTAATAGGTTCAAATCGAAAGGATCTGGCGATGTGAGACCGTGTGGCGTGTCGTTATTGTTGCGTGCCTCAGAGCGCGCTGCCGCCACCGGCCGATTCGTGATAGCGTCGAACTCCTCCAGCTCTGAAGATGGCGATGACACCATGTGTAGTGGTGACCGAGCCTGAAACATATATTTAAGTCATATATTATTACTGGTGCAAATTGGTGTAAATGCTTACAATGTTTAGTGATAAAAAATCCCTGGGTTTTGATTAAGAAAGGACAACAACCATTATAACATGTAATTGACCTAAATTATATGTAGCTGTGTTTTATTTAACTGACATAAGAGACCTTAGAGATACTAAATACAATTGATTTCGATTTTTACAGGACCAAAGGTAGCGGGTTCGATTCCCGCCTGAAACCAATATTTGTGTGCAGGAATATATCTATTTGTTCTATGTCCAAGCGTAAGATATCTATAATAAATTTATATATTATAAATAATATTTAAGTATGTGTATCAGTTGTCTAGTACCCATAATACAATCATAATAATTGCTTACTTTGGGACTAGACGGCGCTGCATTGGATGTTCCAGGTATTAATATCACATTGTGTGGACCACGGCTAAGTTATTTATATCAATTATATAGGAAACTCTAGGTCTATATTAAGTTATTTTTGTATGAACATAGATGTAAATGACTGTTTGTTTCTAATGAAATTAAAAAAAAAAAAAAAAATATTATAAGTTGTCTCTAACTGAAACGCATGTCTCTGAAAACCTCGCCTTTTTTAAAAAGTATTTGTAAAATATATTTTGAAGAAAGGGGC
Source organism: Luffia ferchaultella (assembly GCA_949709985.1). Lineage (NCBI taxonomy): Eukaryota > Metazoa > Arthropoda > Insecta > Lepidoptera > Psychidae > Luffia > Luffia ferchaultella. Next base: position 22,448,023 of record OX453250.1, on the reverse strand, counting down.
GTTTTTGAGATATATATTAAAATGCATACATGTGACTTCATCTATAAATGTCACATGTTTGTGTTTGTTTGTCGAATGTTTTATTTCAAACAATACGTTTTTTTCCGAAATAATACATGTTACATGTTTGAAAGCTTATAATTTAAAAAAAAAAAAAATTTAATAGACAAGGTTTATTATATTAACAGTTATAGTGATAGCGCCATCTGTCGTAAAGAATAATAACTAGTTATCAATTCAGTATAGCGCCATCTGTAGTAATGTATAACAACTAATTCGATTTCCGATTAAAGCGCATGAAAGGTCTATTTGGCTATATTTGGAGGTTTTCTACTGTTATCACTTCTTTATTGGGTGAACAGAAAATTTGATAATTATTTCCTTCATTGGAACATATACTTTATCATGTATGTTTAATAATTTCCTATCTTTCAAACTACTATACGAAAATAAAATCCCAAGAGATGCTTTTTTTGACCCTTAATTTCTATCTACTATTAACGAGAAAGAATTTCTTCATGGTATTTACACGAAAATGTAGGTAAACTTTATGCCTATAAACTGTAAGTTTGAATTATCTCTACAATATTCCTATAAACATTATAAATTTGCGCGGGGATGAACGACAATGTCACCTCGGCTGTCTGACGGGAAGGGTGTACGCTACGTTCTTCCGAGCCATTATTCCTTCGATCGCCACGATAAATAATAATTCAAAGTGATAATTCTTTATATTTAGATGTTTATCTAATTTGTGAACTTACTTCTAGGCTTACTTCTTTTCACTTATTTGTTTGCGGTGTACATATTTTGAAGATATTTCACAATGCCTAAAATAACAAAAATAAAGAAAACAAGAGATAAACTACTATAAAAATCTCTTGGCTCTGTCTGTAGATACAATTTTTTTGCCAAATTTTGTGGCGATTGTCACGGATCAATTCCAAATTAATTGAACGGATTCAATTAATGTCTCGTATATGTGATTGGAGATGATTTATCTGTCAGTACTATACCACTTTTTTGAAAATCAAAAGCAAACAATGGCCATAAAAAGTTCTACATATTTAACTATTAAATATTGACTGACCCTAAGTTAGATAGGTTACAAACCCTAATTGCGGAGTCAAGAGTCGCGAGAAATCATTGAGAAAGAGACCTATTTTCTCAATGATTTTTCATGACAGAGTGGGAACTGAGAACTGAATAGTGTAGATCTTGTAATTCACGCAGACAAAGCAGCGGGCAGGAGCTAGTAATAAATTACGTTGGCAATAGCTATTTTGTTATTGAAATGTAAATAATCTTTTTTTTTTTTTAAGTGTGTATAATCAGTATATGGAGACATGTAAGTATAGCCACCCATAGTGACTTAGTAGATTTGAACTGGCGCTATGCGGCTCCCGTGGGTCTGTTGTATCCCCACATCCGACGCATCGCGCTGTCTCTACTTTCAGCGCCTACTCACACAAACACAAAGATCAGCTTTAGCCTTTTTGAGTATGTACAAATTCTCATTTCTATTGCTTCGATCCACTCATAAAATATCTATGGAATTTTAAGAGAATAAACTCATGCACAAATCCCGAGTGTACTACAATTGACAATTTGTTTAAAAAGCGCAGTTAAATCGAAAGCCAAAAAATTGTAATGGTCCCGAATATATCCCCAATAACAATAGTGTCGTGATAGCCCAGAGCGCAACGAACCTGTCTCAAATTTATAAGGCCCCATAGGGCCATGGTGCTTCGGAGGGCACGTTAAGCAGTTGGTCCCGGACGCTGTCAATAGATGGCGGTCGTTACAGTTCCCAACCCGCAATGGAACAGCGTGGTGGACTTAAGCTCCAAGCCCCCCTCCTCACCCTGGGGGAGGCCTAAGCCCCTGCAGTGGGGGTAAAAAATGGGCTGATAATGATGACAATGAATGATGAACAATAGAAAATATATCCTCAACACGGGAAGTGAATTCGAGGACTTCCGCCGGCAGAAAGTTTGCCCATTGCATCATGGAGGTCATGGTTTTGTGAGAAAATGTAATAGCATCAATTCAATGAAATAATAGTTAAATCACCTGCACTAAAGGTGCCCATGGGTCTAGCGGAGGCGGCGCGGCGTTGGGCGCCCAGGGGTCACGCGGTGGACTGCCCACGCCCGACCACGTGGACGACGATGTCTCCTATACAACACACATGTACGGTATTACACTACGTCAAGTCTTACATGGGGGAAGCGGTATACACTGAGCCTCTTGAAACAGATATTTCAGATTACCCCTTATCCATTAAACATTTTGCCGCATTTTCCTAGACCACCAGCGAATATTACACCATGCTAGGTCGCGTTGAGAGTAAACAAATAATATAATCACGATCTTTGTACATCAAATTCTATTGCTCTGATTCTACTTCTTCAATTCTGCTTGAAAATTGAATAATTTTGTATATTTAATTGTTTCTTATGGGATTTTTGTGAACATATAACCGTTAGATTTTACAATGGAAAGAAAGAAAGATAATATAGCATCAGAGGCCTAACTACCAAAAGGGATTGGATTTACCATACTTTACAATAAATTTCACATATCTATCTGAGAAAACATCTAGGTCAACTTATTTACTTTTTGTTTTCTAATACTAGCTAAAATAAACTTTGTGTATAGTCGATTGGTTTAAGCTTAATAATACATAAATAAATTCATTTGCATGGAATAAAATTATTTAGAACACAGTGATAAAATTGAGCATAAATACAACTAGCAAAGCCACTCAAGAGCCAGGACGCACCTACTATAAATTAAATCAATCTCACCATTGCATTAGAGAATATTCCAAAGTCCGAATCCAGTGACTGTCGTGAAATGTATGAAATTGTAAGCAAATTTGCAATTTTTATTGCAAGGCATAGTTGGCTATAAATATTAAAGGAAATTCAAGTCCCCAACTGCTTGCATGTCATATTGTTGGGGTGAATTATAATACAGAATAACTTTTTTTATTAATATTTTTTTTTGATAGAGTAAACTATTTTGAGAAACTAATTTCAACATTTTCGCCTTGGGGCAAGTACATTTTTTTTTATTTTCGAAATTTTCATAGTGGGTAGGCGGTATGGTTTTGCTTTATGCCTAAGGGTAGTCAAAGATAAAACACAATCTGACATGTGATACATGCTTTCATGCGTGAGGATCACAGACTACGCGTTATATTATTTACGTTTATTACAAATTATTTTTAGTTATACAATGACATTATTTTTTCCTTATTACTTAGATACTAATATCATACCCATGAACTGTCATAATATAAAATAGAGGTCAAAACAAGATCAAACACTTAAATTTATTTCTCTTGAAATAATTACCATGTTACTGTTTTACAATTGGCCTAATCTATTTTTTACTTTACATACCAAATCGACAGCAGCGTATGGTAGAGTGAGCATCCTTGGTTTGAACAATGTATCAAAGATAATATTAGTAAATTAAAGTCTCAAGAAACCTAGTTCTAACCCAAATGAGACTATAATTTAGAACACAATAAGATTAAAATGTGTATCAACGTCGTAATCGTTTAAGAGCGTTTGTATGGGCGATCACACGGGAAGCCCCTTCTTAAATGGTTGGATGCAATGACCGAAATGCTATTTCTATGGTAATGGACTCTTAGTCAATTTTATTCTTTATGAAAAAAGACACAAAATTACGATATTATGAGTTTCTTCAGAGTTAAACTACACTTTGACTGGATCGGATATAACTCGTGAATTAGTTGACCCCTGACAATTGGGATAATTCCCCTAATAAGTTTGTACCATGTACTAGTTGATAATGTCAAACATGTCGATAATAATCACGAACCAAGAATTTACGCTGACGTTAAAGACCAACGAAGCGCCGGAAAGAGAAATCATGATCTAATGAACATTATTGGTGAGGGAAAGAGACAGACTGCAAAGTACGAGGCCGTAATATTCTGCTTGTTTGTGATGTGAACACTGTTTTCTCAAACTATTTACGGATCGTGCAAATAAATGTGGAATAAGTGTGTAGTGTAGTCATGGTGTCTTATTCCATAAATAATTGTGATGTGACAAGAAGAAATAACACAAACATTACACATTTCACAGGTAAATATGAATTATTCTTTGAATTATTTTATGTATTATTTTTTTGGAAAATTAGTATAACATGATCAAATAAATAGTTTTTAATTTAATATATTGGTTTCCCTCGTTATATGTACTAATATTTCCTATAAACTATAACACTTATATGATATTTTAGATAATAGAATTAAATGTTAGGTTATGCTAGAGCTTTGTGAACGCCACTGTACAATTCGACGGTACTGTATAAAAGGATCTATTCAAACCATAAAGGTATATATACTAGCGTAAGAGAGGAACACAGTGTGCGAATGACATCCAGCTCTTTGCGGAAATCCTACATGCGAGAAAGAAATGCAAGAAAATCTGACATAAAACCTCTTTGAACACATTTAGTCTTCTTTACTCACTTGTCAAAATAAGGTCCAGCTTTGTTTTCTATTTTGTGTTATAATCGTTTTGAATTCTACAAAAATTAATTCTTGTGATAAAAATGGTGTAGTGTTCAGTTTTAAATTGCACTGTAACATATGTTAATAATCCAAATAAAGAGACATTTCACCGGTAAGTACTGCCAATAACATACTGTTATCTTAATGCTTATTTTTATAAAAAGCAATCCTAAATTTACTTGGTTATACATCAGTAGTATACGGTAAATACTTTTTGTAAATAATTTGTTATTTTAAACAATTATGTGTACGATACAAAAATATTGTGTAAAATTACAATCAAACAATGAAGCATAGGGATTGCACAAAATGTATCGATATGTCGATATTTTCAAATATAAATATTTTGTAAATTTGATATTACTTAATTGCACCTGTTCCACTGGAATGATGTCGTTAACTGTTTTTAAACATATTGTGAGGTTTATTTAGCCTGGCAGCACATTGTAAGGGAAAGTATGACATCTATACATATATACTACACATAGGGTATATATGTAAATACAAGACTTTCAAATGAAAATATAAGATATATACACAATTAATTTTAATCGTTATTTATTTATGATTTAAAATCTGATGCTCTATTTAATTTTAATCGTTATTTATTTATGATTTAAAGTCTGACGTTCTATCTGTTCTCTGATTATGAACGTCGTAAATAATTAAACTTTGAATGACAAAACTACTGTATACAATAGTTTAACCTCATTTTCCTCCAAGAAACTGCGGTGTTAAAAAATGCTTCCTGATAATGATGACTATTTCATAATATCCAGGTTTCCTGTAAACACGGTTAGCATAGAACCATGGAAAAAAATGTTAAATAGAACAGGTGGGACTCCTCGAAAACATTCTTTGGTTTGCAGTAGACATTTTACGGATAACTGTTTTGTCCAACTAAATCACCGACGACTTTTGAAGAAAGGATCTATACCTACTGAATTTGTGCCGTTAGGGGTTTCTTTTTTTTTCATATGTGCTTACTAAGTATATTAAGTAATATACTAATAATACTTAATATCTAAAGTCAGAGCATTTATGCCAACTGTAATTTCTGTACAGGTCAATCTGAAGACCAAGCGATCGGTGTCAGCGTACGTTTACCGGGATATATCACCAGGACCTTCAACTTTAGAGCCTAAACCTTTATTTCAGCACTAATATAAAATGGATTTGAAGAAAAGTCCATCACAGTGAAAATATCAATTTTAGGCAAATTATCACTTTGTCTTTTACAAAAACTTGTTCCTTTATATTCAAATAAAACTTAATTACCTATTACACAAAGAAACAAAAGATATTATAGACTAGTCCAAGGCATCCAAGGCATAATTTGTGGTGTAGTGAGACGACGCGACACTCAATCGAGTAGACAATGTGACGTCATGGGCAGTAAGAAACCACCAGTCAAACCGCACGAAAATACATAATAATAATAATAACGTGCACATTACAACGTCGTGGCCCCAAACTAAGCATTAGCTTGTGTTTTGCGTACCAAGCGAAGACATCACATACATATAACAACCAAGACCCGGTACCAGTATCGATATTCATCATATAAATACTGACCCGACCTGGGATTCGAACCCGGGACCTCTAGCTTCGTAGGCAGGGTCGCTACCCACTAGGCTAAGCGGTCGTCAAATTAATAAATATCAATAATTTATTTCTCAGTCATTTATTGACGAATTTAAAAAAACTTTCACTGTTTTATTAGTTTTAGTTTATCTTTCAATTGTATCGAGTTAAATTGTATATTTTGAACATCATGAACTTCTCTATTGTAAATGTTTTTGTTTTGTACATTCTCATTTTTTTGTTTACAAAGAGTTAAAATTTTGTTGTTATGCGTTGCAACGTGACGTATTGTAATTAAAAATAAAAATCGTTTATTTATATTGTTTTATTTATTACTTGGCTTGTATTCAACTAAATATTAAAATTTCCATAATGATGTTAACGCTTTCTTTACTTCTGCAAATTTTTTATTATCAACTGTTAACAAAAAAAAATATTTATTGTAGTAAAGGAAATGGCATTTGAATTGACTGATTGATGATTTGTCATTTTAAAAAACTAAAAGTTAGGAAAAGTAACTCAAAACAAAAATTATGTAGTATAGCAGATTCAAAATAATAAATAGGATTGCCGATTTCGACTTATGATATCGCGGTAAATTCAACGACACATTATCATGAAAGTACTACGTGCTATCGATAATATAAAAAACACCCATGTACATCACTAAAACTGGCTCAACCACATGTGAATTTTGCACACATACTCATTTCCGTTTCGGTCATGCGATGTTTAGATGTCAGTTGGTCTCCTACACTAGTATATATATGTCTATGATTCAAACCTAATTGATATTATATGTCTCGTGGAGAACATTATTTTTGACTCACATTTAGATTCACCAACACAAGTAACTATTTATATCTATGTCTTATACATCCTACATGTATGATAATCACAGTAAAGAGTAGATAGGTATGTAATAGGGCTGCCGTTATATAAGATCTTATAAACGGGTTTTGTTAAATCATGTTCGATTCGAAAGGGGTGGGCAGGAAGTGGTTGGTAGATGCTCGTAAGCATAATAAAATAATGTAAAATAAAAAAAAATATTATGATCAAAAAATAATTATTCATGGGAGAACAAAATTGTTCAATCGTACTTTACTACTAGAACGCAGCGTTTCGCGCCGAGACTTCACCGCCACGCGCCCCACCACCACCGCGCTTGCGGCACTCAGCTGGTCGGTCGCACTTGCATGGTTATTGGGTGTTATCGTATGTTATCGTGTGTTGTGGAAATGGGTGATTTTAATGACAATGAATATTACGACATGTTCATGTGTTACGCTAAATGTGACGGGAATATCGCCGCTGCTTTACGTAGGTACACAAAACTCTACGGGGCGCCAACGGCGAGTGGGTAGTCGGTGCTATGGCGTTCAGACATTTGTGGCTCGCATAAGGCCACCTTGCGTTTTGACTCCCAACAGAAATGTACAAGCTGGAAAACTGCATGTTCATTCAGTGCGAGTACTTGAGCGCGTTCTTAATTACGTGGGTGGGCAGGTACGTCAGTACGAAATTTACAATCCGTCGATTGCGCTATAGTAAAAAGTTTTGATCTCTCATTTCAAATTTATCAAAAAAAAATGTTTATTATGCTTATGGGCATCCACCCATCACTTCCTGCCCACCCCTTTCGGTCGAACATGATGTAACAAAAAACCATGTCTAATTTATTTATCGCTAGTCACCGTCAGATGGCACTAAAACATTCTTGTCAATTCAAAAAATACTAATAAAATCCACATAAAATTGTAAAGCTGAAAATATATGTGTCATATTTTTATGAAATTTAGCTACAAACTTGATTTTTACAGTGCATAAGACTTCAGTATTTAATATAAATTACAAATCGATACTCTGCCCGGTCCGCCGAGAAAAGGTGTGTTTACAGACAGGCACACAGAGCTCTAAGGGATCCAAAATACAAGGGTTCCGTTTTTCAGCTTTTGAGGTGTGGAACTCTACAAACACAGTTTACCATAGTACGTTGTTTCTATAATCAACGTTATATTACATAAAGGAGAATGTTGTAGTCGAAATAAAATAGGTTTTGTCTTTAAATAAGACGATTATTTCAGCCTAGTGTTTATTTATAAGTCTCCTAAAGGAGAAGCGGAGTGTTCGATACAAACCGCCGCTGTCCGGATTACCGCGTGAATGTAAGGTCCGATTAATAAGGTTCAATTGTATACACAAAATATACAAACCTGCTCTGGTTTGGGCAGACCCCAAGGGTCTAGTGGAGCTGCCGCATTGGGCGCGCTGGCGCCGACTGGACTACCCAAGTTAACGTCTAATAGATCCAGTAGATGACTTTGAGGCGGGTCCCGTTCTTTCTTATCATGTGATCTGGTTGCAATCAAGTTAGGATCAATATTAATTTTTATCATGTTCATTGCAAGAGAATCAACATTCAACTAATACAATGAATACTCTAAATATAGGATTAATGAATGACTATTAAAAAACCGAATCAAATTACTTGTAACATAAAACAGCTTTTTTCGTTTTAATTTTTCTTTTGTAAATAAAAAAATATAATAATAATATTCGGGTCATCTCACACACAGTCATCTAGTTCCAAGCTAGGCAGACCTGTACTATGTACTAAAAATCTGATATGTACATACTGAAATATATTCTTATAATACAAATATATATATGTAGCGTTTTACACTCAGACCTGGTGTAAATAGACATGTTCTGGACAAGAATCGCACCCTTGACCTTCGGATCTGCAGTCGGCGCCTTTGACCACTCTACCGAAAGGTCAGTCATCAAAAAGCAATAAATAAAAAAGAATTGAAATAAATGATAGAAAAAAAATTTTTTTTTGTTAATTTGTATCACCTACTTACTAGAAGTGTCGGACTAGTGAACCATAGGATTATTTATGGAACATCAACTGTATATATGATTTAGCACAATTTTAATTTTAGTCACATGTTTAGTGATGAGATAAATTGAAAATTGTTTTTTGGTCTTGTGTTGAATGTACTTAGACATTTTGAGTAATATATTATATTAGTCTTCTTACTTTGTTAGTGTTTTGTTAGAACAATACTGTATATAATATAACAGTATAACATTGAAGAAATTGTCTTTTTTGAAAATTGTTAGTGTTAGCCTTGTGTCGCATCCGTTCACTAGAATACATATTTTGTGACTAAATAGAGAGAATAAATTGCAAATTGCTACTAATGACTGACATATGGCACGTGTGCAAACGAGATCGCTTCGATTGTCGAAATTTAAAAGAGAGCGTGGTGTGCCCCTTTGAAGTATCATAGAGAACTATTTGATAAATGATCCAGCAAGTGATGCCACCATAGTACATTTCAGAGAAACTATACTAACTGAAAGTCATGCTGCGACTGACTCAGGGCCAATTGCAGCCGCACGTCATCGGAGCGTCGCCGGCGTTCTTCTCTATCGGCCTCTTCTCGTGACATGGCTAGCGCTAATTGTAGTTGGAGCTCCTCCTCTCCAGCCGTCAGGGGCCGCGCCAATTCCGTATCACGGACTGGCGGGGGGGCGCCGGTGCCGCCCATCGCACCATCCGCCCAGTCGCTGCCCAGCTGACGAAAAATACAAGATAGGATGTAAAAGTTTTACTTGTGAAGTAGGAGATGATAGATAAATTAATTATACCGATTATCGTATAATTTATATGAAGAAACATAAAATGAAAATGAGTCTATGGAATGAACACATATGCCACGATAAGTAACTTTTTAATAAGAGCTTTTGTTAAATATTTATTGTATGACATCACAGAATTAGTAATTTCATTCAACATTAAAGAAAAAAAACAACTTTATAACGCTCTTAAGAAAGTGAAAATCACAAGGTATGTGATGTGGTATTTAAAAAAAAACATTAATTTACAAGCAAAAACAAAATTATATGCAATATCTCAAAATCTAAAATTGTTGTAAATAGGTATGTAAAACTGAATGATAGGTTTGAAATTGCAAATTTCGTGATGTCACAACCAAGGAAGAGCCACAACAAATATGCCTACCAGGGGTGTCAAAAAAAAAATTATGATGTAACTTATGAATGGTCCTTGAGAGAGTGACAGGATTTATTATTGCTAGAAAGTTTTGTAACCTCGCGAAGGAGGGAAAAATGATATATATGGACGACCCCTTACCACTGAAAGTAACAAAAAGACTTACACGAATCACAAATATGAATCCTGACCAAAACACAAAACAACAAAAAGTAATTTGGTTGTTATTGACATACATGCTCATTCCCTTCCACTACTGAATCAATAGGTACCGCGGGGTATACGGGGCTGACGGGCGTATCTGCGCCGTCGCTGCCGAAAGCGCTGCCGGTTTGAGCGAAGCGCTGTCGCGCTTTGAGTGCACGAGCGCGTTCGTTTTTTAGCCGCTCGTCGTCTTTCAATAACACTACCAACTGTTTCGCCTTCTCGCGGACATTTAAACCTGGAATTAACATATGGAATAAAAGGAAGTGTTAATATGTAGACACAGTATACGGTGTGTTCGGCTGAACGTAGTCCAAACTTATAGAGCGTGTAGAGCTTACTGAACTAAACAAAAAGTCTTTAAAAATTTAAAAAATTAAACTTGGTACATGTTTTTCTCTGTAACCGTTAGTTTGCACCATCTGCTCAATAGAAACTTTTTGATTTGGTTTGGTAAGCTTTACACGCTCTATAAGTTGGACTACGTTCAGCCGAACACGCGGTATAACGGCGTGCAGTGAGCAGAAGGCGTAAACTAACATTTACCGGGAAAAACATATTTAAAGTATCATTTCTTCAACACTTTTCCTATATTTTTTTAAGCATTTTGTTTAATTCGGTATGCTCTTCATGCTTTATAAGTTTGGACTATGTTCAGCCGAACACCAGGTAGTATTAGTATATTATTAGCTCTAGGAACATATATCTTGTAACGTTGCACTATATTCAGCAAATTAATCACATTAAAAACATCTATCAACTACAAAAAAGAAAAACTGTCACATACGAATCCACCTATTCCGACGCGAAGCCCTACAAGTCTCGCGCAAACCTAATCGTTCCTACGTTCAACAGCGACAGGTTTTCACTGACCGAAACGGTTACAAAGGCGCGCGGCCGTTCATTCGTCAGGTGATTGATATTTCAAAAATTCTACTAACGGTGCGGTGTGATATTACACGTAAATAAAAATGTAAATTACGAAAAAATAAATAAACTAACTTATATAATTCTACCTATTATATAAGCTGTGTGCGTTCCCCATCTGGGTGAGTTTTGAATAAACATAAAATTAGAGTATTGCTGAATTTTGTTGCATCCTTCCATGCACCTACCTGCAATTGCTTATTATGTGTGTGCCTATTTTTTATATGTTTTAATTTCTTACAACTAAATAATAAAGTTATGTACTTGTTTTTTGTGCAAATCCCTGCCGATTGAGCCAGCACGCCCCATAGCACTCAGCTGGTACTTAAAGTGCCGAACATCATGGTAGCTATTCGGCGGGCGCTTGGCTCAATCGACCAGCTAACGTAACTAACTAAGACCTGCGAAAACATATTCCAGGGAATTACGTCACCCCATAAGAAACCCCATAGGAAAATATAAGTCACCTATCGTGGATCGTTCCTGACGCTACCGCAGTGCTACGAACCGGGAGCCGGGCCAAGCAGCCGCTACGGATAGCTAAGGCCGGTACCCTGAGCCGAAGAGAGTTATTCCAGATCTTCCTAAGCACTCACCGCTTTTTTTTAATAAATCCTATAACTTTACTCCCAGTTTCATTCTCTACCCTCTGTGCAGCCGCAGTCATTAGCCCTACGCTCACGTCTTCAGGTTACAATCTTCAAAGAAACGATCAATTATTGTTTATGTCGCGAATCTCAACTTGTTATCTAAATTCTACAAAATAACTAGCTAGTTAAAGTGGTGACACATAAACAGAATTTGATCTCTTACAGTGCAGAAATTATTAAATTTTTTGTCTTGGAAAAATGAGAATATACAAAACGAAAACATACCTTGATCCTTGCCCTCTTCCATATGCTGGAAATCCTTAAGCGTGTGAATAGCATAAATGTTCTCTTTGCATTGTAACGCTACTTTTTCGCTGCCCGTTTTAATGAGATACTCCATCAACACGAGAGCTTTATAGACGTGCCGCCAGTTCTTGCCGTGGTCGTTCAATCGTTTCCAGATCATCTGCATGATCTCGGTGAATGCCATCACGTTGTACGTTAGGTCGGCGATCTCGGCCATGAGCGTGCTCGAAGGACCCCATGGGTCATTCGACGTTGCCTCGCGAACTTTAACCTGAAGTTATTTAATGGCCATTGTCAATTTTTTTATTGTAAGAAAACATGATAATTTTAACGAAATGAGTTCGCTCGTCTTCTTGTGTGGGCAAACAATTTACAAACGTATGAATCGCATATGCATACGCAATACATTTGCTATTAATATGGTCTTTGTGACATCGAGACTTGAATTGTAATGTTGTATTTTACACTAGTAGGCGTTTTTACTTTATACCAATCACAAACGACCATTCTGTTTGTGAAGCATGCGTAAACCGCGAAAAGCAACCCGCTCCCGCCCTTAGCTCCCGCCATTATTATAATTCATTGTCCCGTTTTACCCTTTGGGTACGGAACCCTAGAAATGAAAATGAAGATCAAAAGGACATTATAATAAATGGAAACAGAATTACATATTTTGCCTACTTTTATCAACAGCTACAAGTCATAACTCAATACTTGAATATAATCTGAGTTGTTTAAAACTTTCAAGGAAATAATGAAAGTGTTTCTTCCATAATGCAATTTTATCTGTCAAATGTGTCATCTATAATTCAAATTTAAAAAATTATGCAAAACTGAAATACAAAATAAAACGAAAAAATAAATAAAAATCTACTTCAAAAACGTAAACTGAAAAGTTAAGAAAATAATATTTTTACTTTAAAGAAAAGAGCATTAATGGGCGATCTATAGTTTATGAAGTCAGTGCCAAATCATTCACTTTAAATTTTGTTCTATATTTGTTATAGTCATAAATATATCATTGTTGTAATTTTTATTACCTGATAAGTACCCATTCAAAATGTATGAGTTGGCACTGACTTTATTAACTATATACAACCTATTAATACTTTTTACTTTAAAGAGAAAATTTTTTTTACTTCTTAGTTTATGTTTTTGAAGTTTTTTTTTTTTGAAGTAAACTTCTTTAGGCTCGACTAGGGAGTAACTCAGATTTTTTTTCTGACGGAAGTAACGCTTATTCTGACGGAAGTGACGTATATGTTATATACTCCACGCTTCTTGACTTATACGCCAGCTAGTGGCAAATATCATAATCAATTAGGATTATTTATTTCCAAATTTTCTAACGGATCAATTGTGAATAGCAAAGTGAATAAAAATTCAACAGTTTAAAAAAAAAAATTTTAAATTGCAAAGTTTTTTAAAAATCTCTAACAGCCAAACCCAATTACCTATCTATCGACGGTCTAACCATACTAGGGTAAGAAATTCTATCCATTGTATAGTTTTGTCGTCTTAATAACCTATCGACGGATAGACATATCTACCGTCGCACGCCATCTATCGACGGGAGGCCCCGGGAGGGTCGATAGCTTACCAGAGTTAGATTTTTGTATGAAAATGACATTTCGTGCGTCCTAATATACTTCTGACAGCTGTTGAAGGATAGAATTTATTACTGAGGATAAACATGCGGCCTATCTGTCAAATGTGATGGTTTACCTATCGATCATCTGCTATCATCAAATAAAAATTCACTAAATTACTTTTATCCTAATATTTTGAAACCAATATCTATTTTATTTAGTTGTAATTTAGTGTGAAAATGTCTACGTCCAGTGAAAGCGATTCTGACTTCGAACTTTTACAAGAATTGTCAGACTGGGATAGTAGCGAAGAATCATTTCATATTTGTTATTATAAAACGTACAAAAAAAACTTCAAAGTTTTACTTCAATCGCGCGTAAAGGTTACACGCACACACTTTTTTTGTAAAGATATTTTGATTTTCAATTTTTAGTTATACGCAACTGTAACTAATTTAGTATGAATAGGGCTTTTAAACGCGTTACTCAAATGAGACAGCGCCGACAAAAACTGTCGACAAATCTAGCTCCTAACCGTTAATTTACAAAATAATGTCATTTTAAATAACAAATTGCAGGCCGTGGAATTTTATTTATCTTTGTAATCGTATTTCGAAATATGATCTTATTAATAAAAGTACTGTAGCTTTCCTCATCAGCCTAACAGCATGAAATGATGACTTCCAGAGGCAAACACCTAAAAAAACTAAAAACTAGAGCTCAAACACACCATGCGTGCCTATACAAGATTTGAGGGTATTCCTCGATTTTACTGGGATCCTATCGTCTAATCCTAAGTGACATTGCGACCACCTTGGGAGTATGCCCTTTTAAAGAACATAGAATTTTTCAAATCGGTTTATAAATGACGGAGTTATTACGTAAAAATATTTTTTTTAAATGCATTCATATTGTGAACATGTGAAGCTCCTCCTTTTACTGAAGTCGGTTCAAAATATGCATATTCATTGTTCTAATATTAATTGTCTACATATATACCTACATAAGTATCTACATACCTATACATATATATACTTAAAGATATACACAAATACATACTGCATTGAAACAAAATTTCATACACATTATGCATATCCATCGTTTGAATCCGAAGTCATGGTTCATACAAAAACGTGAAATCAAATATTTATAAAAATTTCTTACTACAAGATATAATTAAAAATTTATTTTTATTTATGTATGTATGTGACTGTTTGTACCTGAATAAATAAATAAAAAAAAATAATTATACTACCTCATATTACAAAAATCAATTTAAAAAAATTTTTAGTTATGTTCTTTTGCGTCCGATCGGCCAGTCAAGCTAGGCACACTTGACATTGACACGTCTAGTGAAATACCTAAACAGCATCAATGTCAAACGGTCTACGCCCTAATAAACACACCAAGAGTAGCTGATAGTATTAGTGCAAGTAGTTCTAACTGAATATTGGTGCAATAACTAGCTCTGAGACATCAGAAATTAATGAAAGTAATATAACTGACTTGGGCATCGCTATAGTTGTGAGCGAGGTTCTTGATATTCCTCCTCAGCCCAGCTACATTCACCTGCATCTCGTCCCGGCCGCGGGGCATCTGAAATCATATGCACATTACTTTTCAAATCTTATTAAGTAGTTTGTCTATGGTATCTAGGCATTCCTCTCCACAAAACAATCTAATTTAAAGTATGCCTGTTTAGCACACTATCTTTAAAAGCAAAATGGTATAGGTTAACACAACACAAACAGAAATGGGAGTGTCAAAATGTTATACACAAAGTATCAATTTTTTACAGAAAACAATAGAGACTAAATAGGGGGTCATCTATTAATTACGTCACACAGAAGGGGGAGGAAGGGGTCCACAAAGTGTGGCAAGAAGTGACATGGGGCAGGGTAGGAGTTATAAACGTTCCTGATTTATTATTTTAAATATAGTAATAATAAATATAGTAATACAAAACAATATATCAGAACACTTGTTTTTATTTGTCTAAATTGAAAATTGCATAATGTGCGACATGACATGGCAACAAGCGGAGGGGGTCATACAAATGTGATTATTTGTGAAAAAAGCGAGATGGGGTGAAATAAAATTTGTTTTGATAAGTTTTATGGAGAATCCCATAAGAGTGAGTTAACCAGTTTCACACTATGTGGAAGATGAAAGGTTTTTTTACGGTAGGTAAATTTGGAAAATGTAAACTATAATATGATGCTCATCTTTCAGTATTAGATTAAAAATGAAAAAGGAATAGAGTATATTGCTATTCTAAGCTTCCTAGCATACTAAGAATAATAATAATAAACTTTAATTTCCGCACTGACTGACAGGAAATAAATGAAGAATTTTCCTTAACTATACAGACATAATGTATGTCATATCAATGTCATCCTCAAGGAGTATTTACCCAAACAGGAAGTATGAGGTTAGAACAGAATAAAATAAACATTTACACATACTGATTTTAAAACCAGTACCTGTTATAGTTTTGGACGCAGATTTAAGATCAGGCGAAAGTTTTGACAGAAGGTAGCAAAATACAAGTAAGTCTTTTATTGACATGAAAAATTCTACATGTATACCGAGTGTTTAGCCGAACATAGTCCAAACTTATAGAGCGTGTAGAGCTTACCGAACCAAACAAAAAGTTTTAAGTGAGCGAATGGCGCAAGCTAACGGTTACCGAGAAAAATATAAAGTTTTTAGGTCGGTAAGCTCTATACGTTCTATAAGTTTGGACTACGTTCAGCTGCATAGGCGGTATACAATTTTGTAGAGCTAGTTAGAAACATCAATTTAAAACTATAATAGAAAGACGAAAAAAAAAAATTGAGGGAAGTTTAAAAAAACACACATCTTGTGTATTTTTATTGAGGATATGTTGTAAACAAAGCAAGACGCATTTGTGGCGTTTCCACGCACGAGATATTTTTAACGCGAGAGATGTGACTGACCGCCGTGCGACATTGGAATCATCACACAACGAAAACAAATTTGACCTTTCCTTCAAAACTGACTAAAATATTTAATGAAACCATCTGTGTTTGTACATGAATTTAACATGATAATCACTATAATATGTTAGCTATGAATATTAAAAACTTGTCATTTATTTGCAAAATCATTTAGTGAATTCCATACTTAGCTGGACCTAAAACTAAATCAGATTAGTGATTTAGGTACACTTTATATAATGAAAAAAAAAAGGTTAGATAATATTATTGGGAACCTCTTTCAAAAAATGAATAAATTTTTTTTTAATACAATAGTTGAATATTAGGCAAATAAAGAATGGTGGTCTGGTAGCCCATATTTTATAGTCCTACTTTTGTAATTTATGTTTCTCAATTATAAATCTGAGGATCAATATCTGTGCAAAATCTGTGCTTCAATTTTTTAAATGTCATTTGTAAAGTCATATATAGTGACTTTTTTAAATTTACTTGAAAGAGGAATAAGAAAAACATGATTGTACTAGTAACCATTTTTATAAATTAAAGAAAAATTATTATATATTAAATAGTTAATACTGCGAGTGATTTGACAGTAAAACAGAAATAAGGGTGTCAAGCCTTCCATTATTACTAAATATAAAAAAGGATTTTTAAAGTTTTTACAATTGTTTATTTTGTAATTATAACAAAGAAAAACTACAACAAATAAACTGTCAAATCAGCGGTTCTTTATTTGCCCAATAATAAAAAATAAAGAACCATATCTTTTTGGAAGCAGCACTACTCGTATTACCTATAAGCATTGTCTGTATCGAAATCAAATTGTGGTTTCAAATTCAATACACTTTGGTAACAAACGAAAAAATCAGAATCACAGAGTGGTTAGGAAATGATTAGCACAATTTAAAATAACATATTCAATGATAATCTAACAATATTTTGTGTTTCATAGGCTACAATTACATTTGCAATTCAAAATGACTCTCGCAGAGCGACTTCTGGAATACATATCACTTCTAAAATTAGCACCTTCTCGATACATTTGTGCATATGCAATTGTAGCCTTTTCAATTATAATTTTATCAAACTCAATACAAGTGGAAATAATTAAAAAACTATTTAGGAAGTTTAGAAAGAGGATAACTTTGTATTGCATATTGCTACAAAAGATAATAGACGGCAAGAATGACACTTTTAATTTGGGTATCTGGTCAAATGTAAAGTAAGGCATTCGTTTGCGAGGTGTAACTATAATTGATGCAGTTACAGTTGCAAATTCTGATGTGGTTACAGTGAATCACTGAATGTGGTTACAGTTGAGACGGGCCCATATATTTGTTACCGCGTTTGACTTAAGTCGGATGATATAGGCCAAGTTAAGGCAAGTTGCAGCCTACACTGGACTAAACCCAACGGAATCAGTGTCCAATAGTAAAATTTTGGCCAATATGTGGCATCCGTCTTTGCAACTCGCAAATGAGTACCCGGCTTAAGACCATAAATAAATAGGATTTTACTTTAAGGTTTCTGTGTGCACTTACTTTGGAATATTTTCAGTGTAATGCGTTAATGCCGCCGCGCCTGTCAAACAGTAACACACCCTCTCGTTATTTAGACAAACAATTTTTATATATACATTGGAACACACAAGCATTTAGGTTTATTAGAAATCAGTATTCACACTACACAATAACAGAATTCAAGACGCACTATATTTCTCACTCGACCATCACGTTCCTCATGGACTCAAATTAGTAGTAAACTGTTTATTTTATTCCACTGGAACAGCGTTAGATAGGCGACTGGATATCAAAGAACACTTTATCAAATTCTACAGATACTGAATCACTCACAGAAGCTATGTTAAGGAAAAAATTTATATACTCGATTGTAATACCTCGTATCGACTTGTAAAATAATATTTTTGAATTTTACACAAATAGGAGAAATGTCTACTAGTTGTTTACATAAGCCACTAAATAAAGGACTTAAAGCCATATATTTGTATTGGTAATTCCACACTGAAAGAAGCAACAAACGGTGGTGGGAATTGAAGCAACACAAGTGCAGCCAATCGCACGATACCATGCTGCTATCAAATCTAATTAATATTATTTAGCATATTAAGCAAAGCTTTCTTAATTTCTAAGTGTTTTTATGTTTAGCGTGACAAATATTTTAATTCTTTCAGTATTTATTTAATGACTAGCTGTGTCCACGACATTGTCCACCTGTTCCATGTATCCATACTAAGTCATCCATACTAGTGTGCACGAAAGGAATATTATTCCATTTATCCATACTAATATGGTTAAATGGAAATTATACATCCGTTCATCCACTACTGAGTTAATGTACTATGATTAAAATTTAGGTATATTATAATAAAAATTTATATTTTTCAAGAAAATAAAACAACTCATTTTAATATAAATCAAGAAAGTGTTAGCTCGATACTGTAAAATTACGCTAAAATTTTCTTTATATATCTAGAAAATGTTCAGTAGAAACTTCTCCTGTTACTATTTACAAATGACATATCCCATAAAAAAATTAAAACATAAATAATAATTCCTAACTATGAGTATGTATAATATCAGCCAGTAACTTACCTGTATGTATACAGTTCCCTTATTTATCATTAAAAAAAGCACTTATCATTTTCAATTTGATTATAGGTACTTACATTTCGGTAGGAGGGATATGTAGAAAAGTATCCCTACTAGTATGTATAAGTGGAAAAACATTCCATTCTTCTACACTGGTATGGATGATCCGGTATGGATACATGGAACAGGCGAAACAATTCACATGATTGTTTTGCTATTTGTTAAGTGGGCAGATTGAATACTTGATTCGATAATGACTTATATAAGACCATTCATTAATACTAAGCACGGCCCCCCGCGACATACCGCCCCGAAACACCAGGTACGCGTGACGCAGCGCGGCGCCGGCGCGTCGATTCCATGTTTCTATCTAAACCTAAAAATTAAATATCTTTCCATTCGGTGAGCCGATTTCAATGAAATATATTTTAAACGTTAATCAGAATAAACATTCATATTTTACTGTAATTAGATTTTGAATAAAATGAGTGGTTTTTACGCGATGCGCGTACTAACGGACAAACAGATAAAAATTTCAAAAATGTACAGAATCATATGTACCTACAGGTAGATTAAAATGGACACATATAGGATGTATTGTGCTACTATATAAAATAAACCCAATAAATTTATATGAAGCAACATTCAATATGACTATCATTCCACGCATGCTCTTCACATTCATGGCCATTTCATTTACTGCTAGTTAGATCGTGGCAATACAAAGTTACTATACAATAGGTAGACTATCAATAAAATAATGTCATATAAAAATTTTTATGCAAAACAAATAATGCAATTTTATCTTATAGTAACATTTACAATTAAACCTCGATCTATATATAAAATCCAATCAAAGTAAAATAGTTCAATAATTTTATGAGAACACATTTACATAAAATATTTAATAAAACATCTAAATTTAGTAAGATTTTTTTTAAATGTCTGTGTGGATAAGTTGGATAATTTATATTACATAATTGGCGTTTGTCATTTGTGCATATTTAATGTTTCTGAACTGAAATCTAAGTCACATCAATTAATTATAAAATAACTTTGATTTTTATGAATTGTGAAAATTCTTTCATTCTCAAAATGTCTTAAAATTTCAGTTCAGAAACATTAAATTATGTAATATATTGCCCAACATATCCACTGAGACATCAAAAAAAAAAAAGTTTTATCAGTAAGTAGGACACATACAGTTCCACATTAATGTACTCTAACAGAACGCACATAATCCGCGGAAACCATTATTTTCGGGGCGTTGAACTAAATTGGACGCTTTCATGTGATACAGACGTAAAAACGTATTTTACGACGAGATAACATTGATTGTCTAGTCACTCAAAAAATACAAATAGGTAGGTATACCTAATTAATTAAAATTTATCTAACTTAAAGTAATCTCATAAAGTGAATATGGATTAGGTTCTGAATCATCTGATGAGGGACAACAATCTTAGGTTTTTTACATTTTTAACAAGTTTTTCCACAGTTTGAACAACTTGGAATAATATATTTTTTAAATATTATTATTTGATTAAATAAATATGACCTATTTACGTTTGGCAAAAATAAAAGTACCTAGCTTGGATGTCTTAACAGTGAGTTGTAACCAATCAAATGACAGTAGGTATTCATTTTTTAATTTATAAGGAATCCAAAACATAATAATTATCATTGGCTATACTTGAGTAGGTAGTTGTAATTTCATTTTTTTTATTTAAGTAACTTTGATTTTTAAAAATCGTAATCGGTTTTTATCTGCGTGAAGAAGCGTGTACTCTTCGCGCCACGCGGTAAGTAAATATAGGTAGGTATCTATTTTATTTTTTTAAATACTACGGAGGTAGTAAATCAGACCTTGCAAGAAACATTAAGAGTTAAGGCTCTTTCGTACTCAACAGTTGCTCCTTGATGTGATGAGTTTAAGCGAAAAAGAACTTCCACTAACGCCGACCCATGCTCGGGGCGTCATAACGGCGGCAGTAATCGAACAAATCATAAAAAAAGTCGAAAAAATTGTTGTAGCGGGTCGTCGTGTTACTGTTCGTTTTATAGCTGAAGAAGTGAAGAATTAGATAGGGAGTGTCTATAATATTATGTAGGTATGACCATCTGGGCATGAAAAAATGTCAGCATTCTGGGTGCCCAGAAAGCTTAAAAGACGCGCAGAAACAATCCAAACTGAAGATTTCGCAAAGTTGTTTGGATTTGTTACAGCAAGATCTTGACCGATTTTTAGCTTGTTTCATAACTATGGATAAAACATGCTTCACCATTGCGACCCTGGACCGAAACAGCAGCACATGACTTGAAAGTGACTGTCATCTCCAACTCCTAAGTTTAAGGCGATTCTATCTGCAGGTAAGATCATGGGCTCTCCTTTCTGGGACAGCTAAGAGATGGAAACAATCTTCAATCATGGAGCCACTATTACGGGGCCTTTATATGCAGGACCAATTAAAAATTGCGTAACGAAATACACGAGGAACGGCGCCGCAAATGTTTTTTTACACCAAGATAACGTTCCCGCACACACATCCAGAGTTGCGATAGCTGCCATTGATGATGCTGGCTTTGAATTGATGGAACATCCTCCATATTCACCGGACCTCGCCCTTAGTAATTTCTAACTCTTTCTGCGGTTGAGAGCACATCGGAGGTCGAAAATTTGAAGACGATGAGGCAGTCTTAACTTTAAAAAAAGATATATCTAGTGTATTAAAAGGTGAGTACGTTAAAATAAGTTTTATTACGAGATCACTGCCTCTTAGTCATTCTCACTTTTTAATAAACAACCTTCGTATTAACCCGAATGGGTTATCCATAAATTACATCACGCGAGTTCTCGGTTTCTTCATTCCCCTCGCCCTTGTTACAGGTAATCACATTTGGTTGGACCCCATCGAGTTGGAGCGCCACAAAATTTGTAATTTCCAATCTAGAACTAGTTCAAATTGAACAATATTTATATAATCATTGAATTTTATGGTTACGAACTGTTGGTTCCACTAGTGGGTCCAGTAGGCTTTTGAAGTACCTACTTGTTTTCCATTGCTTAACATGGGTGGAAGGATTTATTCATGATCAGTTCATAGATTACCTAATTACGAATTGACAGCTATTGACTGTTAACTTTGAACAATACAATAAAACTATATTATATAAAACTGTTTTTTAATTAATTCAAAAATTAATTGATATTCTGAAAATCAATCACAGTTCATTTTTTAAAATAAAATTTACCAGTGCTTTTTAAACAGCCCTTATAGTTTATTGGAAAAGCAGTAATTTTTTATTTTGATTATAAAATAGGATTTTTTTGAATCCTGCATAAACTTCAGGTAGGTATGTTGATAAAAAACATTTGAGGAGATACAGTGAGGAGTTTCTGGCCATAAAATGTAACATGTTTAAGAGATATACTGCTATTAAACATAATCATGTGAAAACCGGGTTTGTTTGTAGCCAAAGGTGATTGCAGTTAGTGTCAATTTTGCAAAAAAAAAAAAAGTTTCGCATTTTTATTCTATTTTAGATCTGTGTTCTACGTGTGCTCTCAGTACCATTTAGTCATACAAAGTATTATATCACTAATAGATTGATAATGTAGGTATGGTGTGGTATAGCGCACGTGGAGGGTCGACGGCCTCGCCATTCCATAAAACACGTCTAGCGTGGACGAAGTATAGTCGCGCACGGAAAATAACGGCCAAACAGATTAACCACCTACTTTTGCTGGATATTTATTACCTCGGTACTTATATTCATTTTTAGGGTTCCATTCTTATAGGGTACCAACGGAAAACCTATTACTTAGCCTCCGCAATCCGTCCGTCCGCCTGTCACGGGGCTGTATCTTGTGAACCGTAATAGATAGACACTTGAAATTTTCACAGTGTGTATTACTATGGCCACTATAACAACAAATAATAAAAATAAGGTTAAAAGTTAAAAGGGTCCCCATACAAGAAACGTCTTTATTTCGACGTTTTTGGTGATCGGTGGTGAGGTCATTGCATATACCTACTTGTCATGAAAAAGTACTATTATAGCCGCTATAATAATAAATAATAAAAATGCAATAAAGATAAAAATTAAAGGAGGTCCCCATATAAGAAACGCGTATTTTATGTTGTAGTGGTAAGGAATCCTTCGTGTGCGAGTCCGAATCGCACTTGGCTGTTTTTTTACAATAGCCACTAATCCTTAGAATTGAGGAATTTTTCGACTTCATTAGAAAATGTCAAAAGTCATCAAATATTGTAAGTTAATGTTGTATATGACATATTATACCCGTATGATCTTTTGTGAGAATGATAAAATATGTATTCTTTCCAGTAATATCACTCCATACTAAAAATTTGGTGCCACAAAGTATTCGTATTTAATATTGTACGAATGTCCGAGGGAATGACATTTTGCGTAATAAGGAGCTATTTTGTAGTAGCGTAACAAGTTTAATTTTTTGCTTTTTTGTTTATAACAGAGTAAAAAACACCTTTTTTAAAGAGACATCAATAACAAACGATAAACAACAGTGCTTAAACTAATAAATTTAATGCATGCTTTTGCAATGTGCTAATGAACATTATTACGATTTAATTATTATTTGGAACTTGCTTTTATATTAAAACATTTATATGAATACACAAAATTAAGAATTAATATATTGATGTATTCGAATCAAAATAAACAAACTTTGACCAACGTAAGTGACAACATTCCAAATAATTTTGTTGAATCATGTACCTAACTTGATTCACAGCGAGCCGCGAGTCACAATGTATTATTGATTCTGAGAAAAGTGCCTCGACAGGATTTTGTACCTATAATAGCCGTTCCACTGATCCAATCTTAGCAGGTGTGAAAAATTAAAAACAAAATGTTTCTCTAGTTTGCAAATTTTATTTCAATGGGGTTGGACCAAAAGTTTTTACATATTATATTTTTTTCGCCAATATAAGCCAAACTTTCTTTCAAAATAAAAAAAAATTATCAGCAATTCATTTTCAATATTTTAATTTTAAATTAATTAAAAGTCAATTAAATATAAAAAGCTATTGCCGCATTCAAAGTATTTTCATATAAAAAATTATAAACATAACGGAATGCTTTTAGTTTTTTTTAAATTAATTTAACTTTTTTGATTTTGATCCCTTGAGTATTTTTCAATACATCGACATCAGTGATACTACGTTTCGAATTTCGAAGTTCTATGTAAATGCATGGAACTGAACGATGACAAACGCAAACAAGGCATGACTTAGGTATGCTTGTTTTCCAAAAGACTATTTTGTACAGTATACCTCAATCAAAATAGAACTTCAAAAGTGCCTTTCCCCATATAACTTAAGAGTGTTTTTCCTAACTATAAATCTTGTCAATATGAATTGTATTGTAAAATTTTAATATTCCCGTGTTAGCAATGAGCAATATTAAAAATTTTGCAACACGACCTAAAAATTTTTGTATTTATATGACTATGTGTTTTGTTGAACAGAAAAAAATATGACATTTTTGGAGGCATAATAACAAAGATATAAAAAGAAAACGTGTCACATTAATGTGACGTCACTACTACATGGTCAACGTTCATGCAAACAAGTGCAATATGTAGAACATCGTAGCTATAATTTAGCAATAGTGACATCGCCAGCTCTCCATTTTTAACAATTATTTCTTGAAAAGCCATAGATCAAATTAAAAAAAAATTACTTACTAATGTACCTACTCCAGATTATCTACACTTTCATAAAAGAGTATTCAAATTTAATGTAAATATATTAAATAAATAAATATTATTAAGCAACTTGGTTTGTGTCATAATCATTCCATTTAAATTTACCATCCGTATTGATACCCATATCAAACATTCCCACAATATCATATTTATGTCTGTCAAAGTTGTTTACCAACAATATAAAGGTCAAATAAAAATGAAAATCTAGACGTATAATGGAAGCATATAAACAAGTACAAACAAAAAATGCAATGTTCATGGTTTTGTTAAAAAATTGAGTGGCAGTGAGGCAATATCACAGCGTTCAAGGCTTGATACGGTACACGACCTTAATTCAATTTGTAATACTGCACAGCAAAAGTTAATAAAAATGTTTGAACGGTACAAATTTAAGCACAAAACAAACAGAATGTGACGTCAAATTTAAAAAAAATCAATTATTTGTCTTTGGTAAATATTTATAAAATTAGAATGACATGTAAGAAGAACGCAATTCATCATCTTTAGTATTATCAATTTAATGCCTTATCAGTATATGGTAATGACAGAACAAAAGAGTTCAACAAATTTTAAACATAAATAAACTTTCAAAAGAATACAAGTCCACAATATAACTGAAAAAAGTATACGATCAACATATTTTCTGTGAAAATAATATGAGTGTAGGTAGAATAGCTGAATATGACTGACCTTTTAGACTCAATCTATGACAAAAATAGATTTTTATAATAGTACAATTTATTGGACATATTATTGCATAAATATTTTTATTAGTTTGAGACACTAGCTACTTTGAACCAATATAGATCCGATATAGTGAATGTTTTCAATTTCGAATTGTGTCTGCACTTACAAATGGACACATCAAAAATTTAATAAACAATTTCTGTTGTGGCACTAATGCAGCAGATTCGGTTTGTAACATCAATGATTTGCTAGAAAAAACATAACTAATAAATGCTTTTGGTTTAGTCGCTATAGCTGTCAAAAATTTGACTTGCAAACAAATATGTAGGCCAATAATTAAAATCAATAATAAAGAATTGCAAGCCATAATGGAAGCTAATAGGTATCAATCTACTTCTGAATTAGCAGCATGGTTTAGGATAGCGCATCCAAAATATTGACCCATGACCAATAAATTGCCAAAATTAAAAGCCAAATGGTTACTACAAGATTTAAGTTCACATGTGGAAGCTTACCAAACCCAATTGACACAGAATGAGAGTGTTTTGGGCAGAACTGCATGTGCAACAAAAATAGATTATTTATAATAACTGCAAGTGAAAAACCTAATGACTGAACCCAGATCGAACTCGGGAACATTGTTTTCATGATTCATAATTATTTATTTCACAAAATTTTTCACATAATGCAACACAGAGTCTCAATGTTCCCCAGATTCGGTAAAGCCTGTCACGTGGGGAGCAAAAATTTTAAAATCAAGGTTACCCATAGAAAGGTAACAGTGACTGTTTGGTGGTCCAATATAGGTTTTATACACCCTAGGTGCCTCAGATTTGGTGTATCAATAGCAGCTGAGGTCCACAGTTAAGAACTTCAAACAATGGTCATGAAACTTGTAGAAAAACAGTCAACCAATTTTCACTAATATGCTTCACAATAACCATCTAATGTGCAAGAAATCATTTTTTAACACTACAGGCGTTGCACTTAGAAATCCATTGTGCTTCTCCATACATTCCAGACTTGGTCCCTACCAACATTTTTGATGCAATTTGACTAACTGCCTCTATAGAATTTTTTTGAAATTAACTTTTAATTTTATTATTGCTATTAATATTTGCCCAATCGTTTTGATTCATCATCATCATCATCATCAGCCCATTTTTACCCCACTGCAGGGGCTTAGGCCTCCCCCAGGGTGAGGAGGGGGCTTGGAGCTTAAGTCCACCATGCTGCTCCACTGCGGGTTGGGAACTGTAACGACCGCCATCTATTGATAGCGTCCTCGTTTTGATTAATTTTATTTAAAAAAAATTATATTTAAAAAGCGGTAGGAATCACCTTTACATACTTGGATGAATCCTGCTCCCCAGCGTTCTACTGCAGAGATATTTATATATTTTTGGCAGATTTTTAATGGCAGAAATAAAAAGAATAATGGTAGTTATTTTGATTGAATAAATACTTTTTTCTTAGTAATTCCTAGTTTACTTTTTCTAGTTCAGCACATAACATTGATCAATTTAAATTCATGTTCACTGAGGAGACTGATTCCCACTTACAAATCAAGTAAAACTGTATGTCCACTCTGAACATGATGCAAATATTTGTGGTAGTATAGCACCCCTGCTCATATCTACAGCCACCTGTAATTCACTGCTACGATGCTACACAACACTATGTTCTGCAGAGTCATAAAGGTTTGGCTCAACCTGAACATGGTCTCATAAAAAATTTTAAGCCATATTATGGGTTACTGACAACATGACATTAATGCCAACTGAATTTCAAATATAGGTGTGATTTAAAGGAATTCACTTAAATTTTATATTTTATTTCAATATAAAATTTTAACTAAGCTATGCTTGCAAATTCTATTTCAGTCATAGAGGAAGTCAAACAGTCATTGTGAAAAATAAAACTGTGATAAGATATGGTAAAAGTACATACCTATTATAAAAGAATTTAAGAAGGTATTACTTAATTATGTAAGTAGGTACACACATTCATGCTAAAATATAAAATTTTCTGAAACTAGCACAGGTGCAAAAGATGTACAGTTTTTAAATGCTTAAAACAATGACATCAGTCAACAACAAAATCGAGGATAGCAGTATCTCTAAAAGATAAATTTTATCAGTCCATATCATTATCAAAATATTCTAATTTTCAATAATTTAATTTAGCATTTATTGGTTATAAGCGTGAAATGTTAAATATATTGATAAAATTGAAAAATCTAATGAGTTGCAAACTAATATTCATGTTGATAATCAAATTCATGAAAGTTATTATCTACGAGTATCACACTGGTTACTATGCTACAGTACTCATTACGCTCCATTCAAAACTACCGGGTTTGATAGGGCATGGGGTCACAAGATGATTTTCCATAATATACGAAAAGCGTACAGCAGTGCTACGTTCCAATTAGCAGCTAGAAAGTGTTAGTGACAGGCAAATTTCAATGCAACTCTAAACTTACCAACTATGTGTTCAAATATTAGAATTAGAAGCCTCTTCTACTAACTTATCTTACTAAATGCATATTAATTGTTATATTTTTATCACTCTGCACGACACATAAACTTGAATTAACTTGGTAATTTTGTAAATCTTTACTAAACAAACTATTTGAAGAATTGACAAAAATGACAAATCGGCTCTTCCTTTCTCGACAAAACAACATGTCTACTAAAACTATTTCCGGTCAAGTTAATGGTAAGTTATATTGTAAATTCATTACAAAAGTAAATAATCAATTAAACGTCGAAAAGAACTAAGACAAATAATATAACACAGAATGGGTATAGACTTATCAAGTTACAAAAATATAAAATATAAATGGTAAATAAATTGTAGTCAGTTATCAAAACTCTTTGGTACAGCTAGGATTAATAAAAGCTTTTGCTTCTTGGACTATGGTTAAAAAAATATAAAAAAGTTGTCATTTCCATCCCCAGAATAATTATCCAGAGACTATCTATATTTGTTTCATTTTTCACATGTTTTCCACATGTTGATTTTCAGTGTGAGTGAAAAAGTTGGAAGTATATATATGCGGTTTGCTTCAACTTCCTTGTACCCCTTTCTCAATGATTTTAGTCTGACTAGTCAAAATTATATGAATTTACCTCCATCGTTTAAATAAGTTGAAATGAATTTGAGGGCTACGTTCTAATCACAAGCAGCAATGATTTTATATCAGCTATCTATTTCTTTCTAATGCTTTATTCTACATGTTAGAACAAGTTAAACATATGTAAAATTTACATTCCTTCTATGACTTTAGGTAATTATTCTGACTTTCCATCAACCATGAGTCATATCTTATAACGAGTCCTAAGATCTCAGAACAATTACTAAAGTTATAGAGAGAAGGTAAATTTTACATATGTTTAACTTGTTCTAACATGTATAATAAAGCTTTAGAAAGAACTAGATAGCTGATACAAAAACATTACTGCTTATGATCAGAACGTAGCCCTCAAAGTCATGTCAACTTATTTAAGCGATAAAGGTAAATGGCGTGTAGCCAACAACGTTATCGATATATTTAAAGTTAAATATTTCTATTGATTGTAGTAATAAAATATATAAATACGTTTATTTATTTATTTAAACTTGTACATAATTTCGTTTCCAATAAGGATCACGGTACGGTATATTCGTAGTAAGTATTATAGATACAAACGACGACAACACAAACACTGACTGATTATGCCCCGGCACAAATATTCAAAAAATATATGATAGACTGAGGTTCGAAACCAGAACCTAAGTTAGAATTACTAATAACTGAGCGGTCAACATTTACGAAACAAACTAGTGATGAATAAATTATAAAGGAACAATTTAGGAAGCCAAATAATTGATTTAATGTAAATTACAATTTTTAGAGTTCGGTGCATCCGATTTGAAAAAACGGAACCCATAAAGGACCAATCTTCTGGTGTCTATACTTTATCCGTCAATCATAGCCTATTTTCTCTGAATCTATTAGACAAGAAGAACTTGATTTTTGGTACAAATAGAAAATTTTGTGGGTCAATTAGGAACGTATAGAATTAATAACTATTTTCATATCGGAGATCTATTTTAGATGGCAAATTAAAAAAAATCAAAAAACGTAGGTAAGTGCATTCATCATGAGTGATATTAATGAAAAACACTTGTTATGAAGAATACATAGTTTTAATGATAACAGGAAAATCAAATTAGAAAAAAAATCTAATTCATAGTGTGATCCATTAAATGAAAGGATACGTTATGGGAAATATGAACATATACAACTTTTTAAACCATACAATGCAATGTGTCAAAAAAATTACCAAAGTTAGTTTAAAATTTTACTAGTTTCGTAACAGCCTTGAACTATACCTTTCAACTAATACTTAATTGAAAGGTTTGGTATACGGCTGTAGTACGATACGTACTTGCCATTAGAAAAAAAATTTCATCTAATAGGTTCATTATCGATTTTTAGATATATGAATACTTGTCCAATATCTATTTTCTGTGACTTCTGGTTTCTGATATGTCTTGATATTCGGATAATAAAAATATTTTTGAAAGTTCTTACGTTACATTTTACAAATTTATAAAAATTTTCAATTATATTTAAAAAGATGTCACAGTTTATGGTTTTATACTGGCAAACAAAACAAGAATGCGGGGAATTTAGAGGTGTGTATTGTCAAAGTTGAAGTTTTTGACGGTATATTACTAAGGTGACCATAATATTTTCATAAATAAGTAAGAATTCTTTCCGAATTTAAAAAAAATGGATAATGTGTTCAAAATATCCAGTTTTTTTTGCAGTGCAAATTTAAGACACTGTTAAAACCAAAAATATTCTGATATAGTAAAAAATATGTTTAAATTTAAAGAATAACATAGTACTTACGCACAAAAATACCAATGAAGCATCAGACGGAAAATCTAAAATGTCTAACGACATGAGTGCAAAAAGGAGTCAGCAGCAGAAATCAGTCCAGCGTAGGCAAATGTTTCAGCGCAAGATGATATAGAAACACATAGATAATAAAAATACTAAGCGACATTCATTATATAGATAGATGACCCGTAAACAGGACGATGATCATTCGACCGATCGCGGCATATAGTACGACTTGTTTCTTATCACGAAATTGAATACGGTTGTTATATATATAGTACGCGATTCGTCTTATTATATTGATATCGTATAATGACGATGGATCAAAACGTTCACCGTCCCAAATGTGACCTAAAACGTTATTACGTTAGTACTAGCATTAAAAAGTGTTACTTTTGGTTTTATTAATTAGTAAGCTAAAATAAACTTGTCAATTGTAATTACTGGGTTTGTGAAAATTTCTCCTGCTTTGGTTTTTTGGTTTAAGTTTTTAATATTTTCTTCATATCTCCATTAAAAAATGGTTAAAAAATCATGTATAAGATACTGTGGTAGAGAATCAGTGGGTGGTTGTGGCAAATTTTTTTCACAGGTAATTGCAAATTATAGTATAAAAAAACTAGTCAGTAATAAATTTTACATTGTGGAATTTAAAGCAGTCCCGAGAAGAGAACCAAGAACAAGTTTTTGACAGGTTTCTAATAATAAATTGCGATTCGCTTGTAATTTATAAAATAAAAGTTTTAACGTCATTACGGAAACTGTATTCTCCCTTAGGTAAATGCAAGACAAGTTATAAATCCCTCTTCCATATAAATAAAATCGTAGTGCCTGTCTATCTGTTCCGGCAAATTTCCAAAACGATTGATCCGATTAAATCCATTTAAATGAAACTTTGCAGACATGATAGCCCAGAGCGCAACGAACCTGTCTCAAATTTATGAGGCTATAGGGCCATGGTTCGAATCCGGGTGTGTACCAATGAGTTTTGCTGACTTAAGTACATTAAGTATCACTGACTCCGTGCCTTGGAGAGCACGTTAAGCAGTTGGTCCCAGACGCTGTCAATAGATGGCGGTCATTACAATCCCCAACCCGCAGTGGAGTAGTGTGGTGGATTTAAGCTCCAAACCCCCTCCTCACCCTGGAGGTAGCCTAAGCCCCTGCAGTGGAGTAAAATGGGCTGATGATGATGATGAATGCAGACATGAATAGGGCGTTGTCAGAAGTGACAGGCTACCTTTTATCGCGAAACTTCTTTTCCCACCTAAGAAATATTTCTTATCTCTGAGTCCCGCGCCAGCGCTCAAGTGCAAGATATTTTGGCCCTAGAAATACTGTTTCGGAAGCTTGAGTATTTTGAATTAGTTTTTATCCGCCGGATCAATAGGAATTTTTGGGACTGTTGCATTTTTTTTGGAAAGGAAAGATGCTGGTCACCAGTACAAAGTTGTATTTTAAGGTTCCCACGTTCGCATAAGGCAGTAAAACGTGACAAAATTTATGAGTAATATGTTTTAAACATTGATATTTAAAAAATTTCAATCTTCTGTGCAGCGTATTTAGGCATAATTCTTATAACGAGGTTTTTTGTATGTGATGGATCCTGGGAACCCGGGCGTGCAAAAATACGCAACTTGTCGTGCTTGGTTTCTTACTCATGTGAGACTTAACTACTTTGTAAATAGAGGCGGTCAGCCATCAAATTATTAATCACAATCTAGGTACCTTTATTTCTGTGATCGAATCGAAGATTTGTATGCAAAGCGGTATTATATATAAGCGGTATTATATATCTTTGAAGCTTTGATTTTTAAGAGTTCTAACTGCTTCACAATTTAATTTGGAGGTGATAATCCTCTGCCGACGGATCATCTTCTTATACGTATTGCCGCTTTTAGTTACTAGCTTTCTTGAACTGTTTTGAAAAATATAAAAAATTTCCTAATAATAATAGAAGATAGCGTATATACCATATACAAAAACTTAAGACGAACCAAAATAATAAGTTTGATCATAGTTATTGATTTCTGATTTTTTTTTGATTACGCACTTGACTTCACTCGATGCACTTTTTCATTACTTTGTGATTAATTTTTAATCTTGGTATGGCTACGAAACCAAGTAATTCAACGCGCAATTGTTGTTATTTGACAGTTTTTTAAGGTGTTGGTAATGTGATTTTAGTTAAAAAATTTTTCTTAACCTTTTCTTTCTTTAATCTTTAAAAATATTTCTTTACCTGCCATTTTTTCAATCACACGCGTCGCTATTTAGATATTTGTCATCTTTTTCGTTTATCCGTCATTTTTAAGTAAACTTGTTATTATAGAGCACCCGCAAAAAAAGTCAAGGTGGGAGAAGAAAAAATAAAAATAAATTATTGTCACCCTAAAAGAAAAAAGACAAAGGGACTTCGACCTCGCTATTTCATCTCCTCGTTTTGCAAAGCCGAGTGTACTGTCCTGTACCTAGTATTATGTCCATGAATAAAAGTCTATTAATAAAATAGGCGTATGGATAAATAGGTAATAATAAGAAATTAATAAGAAATGAAAATGCAGTAAAACGAGTAACACAAATATGGTGTCAATTAGATAGTTATATTAAGTGTTTGACGTACCCAGAAGAAGATTAAATGTTAATTAGTTTTTTTTATTACTATAAAACCATGATATAACTACACATAGTTTAATTTTATTATAATTAGATAAATTTTTTATAAGAACCATGTATTTCATACGCAACAGGTGGTCCATCGCCCTCACAACCAATTTGCCAAGGCAAAAGACATATAGAGAGTAGCGACCATTCTTTGTAGCAACCATTGGTACCAGAACACATAATTATATATGTAATTTAAAAAAATTAATTAATTTTTTGGTTGTTTAAAATTTAAGGTTGAACCCCTTTTATTCATTTATTTATAATTTACGTACCAAAGAACTACCAAACACAGTTCAACAATTATTATTGAGACCTACCTTATTATTTCATAAATACCAATTTGTCTCCTTTTCGCGGAAAACTGTAATTATTTAAATCATAAATAATTCATAAGGCTTGTTACCACCTGGTTACACTGAAAGTTTGAATAGATGATTGGTTTGTGGTCTTGCAGTCAGCAGAGTGTTCCCAACTTAGGTGTTTTCCCCCCAGATTTAGGGCGTAAATAAGTGAGATGGGATTTTTTAGGGGTCTAAAATTTTTAGGGGTATTTTCAGGGATTTTTTGACTCATTAACATTTTTAAATTGATAATATTAATATTTATTTCTTGACTTAGCGACTTATAACGACATCTAGTACGTAATTCTACAACCACTCTGTGGTGACTGGTGGCAATACTGGCGCCACTGGCCATTTTACTGTCTGTTCATATGGTGGTTATTGTTGTGTATAAGTCTATATTTTTTTAAACTTGAACGTATGTTTGACATTAGCCTAAGTCATATAGGATACCGCCAAAAAAATATGTATGATTTTATAAAATCTGAATCTTCAGAAGAAGACGAAATATTTTATGTATTAAATAACTTATAATAAATAGACTTTTGAAACATATTACAGCATATTATTTCTAAATTATTATGAATTTGTATTTATATATTTTTTAGAGGGACAACTCAATAGTTAAGGCGATTTTAGGGGTTTTTGACACAACTTTATAGCTAAATATTTTTGAGAGTTGGTAACACTGAGTCAGCTAGCCAGGCCATTCAATATGAAAAAAAAACTCTTTGGCGGAGCCACTGCCTTCTATAGTTACAAGCCATGCTATTACATTTGGCAACGTCGCATTAACTGTCACTTGTAGTCTGATTTATTTAGTCAGCTGACAAGATGTCATGATTTAATAATTGAAAATATGGGATTTAAACAACTAAATATGAAATTATCGATAGCATTTAACAGAAAATAGAAATAGGAGTATCTATTAAATTATCTTAGCACCCGCCTGCGACTTCGTTTGCGTGTCAGAAGTGGATTTTATGAATAGAATAGAATCATCAATAGAATAAAAAGAATGGTTATTATATCTCATTTGAGTTAGTGTTACTAAGATTTTGTGCGTTTATCACAGGCTATATCTTAAAAACTAGTTTTATTGAATAATGTTCTACGGGAATGTACCGTTCCCTTGCAGTTTATTCCTCTTCCTGGGTTCTACGTAATCAATCTCGCCGGACCTGCTGGTGGCTAGCATGCGGTTAAAGTGACCATGAAAGGTATAAGTATAGTTCCCCGGGATCTTCCAGATTCCATATCCTCGAACCCATTCGAAAAATGTCAAAAATTTACTGTAATTTCCACCCAAACGTGTCAAGAATGTGACGTGAAACGAAAAAGGAATATGGTGAAAATATCAACTTACCTTACTAATTACGAATAAACACGATGCAAAACGTAATTTTGATTATCTGATTTATTATTTTAAATCAATATCTCTGTTTACATAACGTTTAAATGGAAGAAAACGCGAATTAATGACTTGATTGATACTAAGGCTCGGATTACACGCAACGTTGCCAGATTTCAGTAGCATGGCTTGTAAACTATAGATGGCAGTGGCGGAGCAGATTTCATGTATTTTGATTGAATTCGTGCTTATTTTTGAAATTGTATACGGTTTTGAATATTACATACCTGTCAATAATTGAAATAAAATGGAATTTAACTCGTTTTCTACAAGACAAAGTATATCCAATCAAGGGAGCGGTCACAGTAATGTTAAAACTTTTGTTAGTGATTTTTAATTTTCGAGGTTATAATTCGATGCTTAATATTTTTATTAACATTGCCTTCTTTTTTTTAATATTATCAGATACTTCCCGATAAGTGTTTTGAAAAACGTGCTGCCTGCACATGGAGACGCGGCAGCCAGTTCTGTATTTACCCACGAAGTCAAATCGTCAGCAAACATGCGGCAGATACTTCCTGTGAACAAATCGTTTTGAACATTCGTCAAGAAGTTATGCTCTTCTCGCCTGTTTTAAGAAAATTAATTAATGAATCTAATGGCACGTTCCTGTCTTTGCAAAAAGCGGCCGACACTGCGAAAAACACTGACAATACAGTGGAACTACTAAAACTCTCCCGCCAATACAGATCTTTGTTACGCGTGTGTATAGAAAATTTACAAGATGCTATGGAAAAAGAACATGACGGAATCCAAAAGAACACATTAGCGTCTTACCTTACAATTTTTTACTCAATAGAATGTATGTGGCATTTGTGCGAGATTTTGTATATAGACAGTGTTCCAGGTGAGATAGTGTTGCCATATCTTTTAGAATGGGTTAGGTTTCATTTTCCCTGCCACGAACAGGTGGCAGCACACATCTTGGAGGCTTGTGAGAAGGGTTCAGAGACACATACAGAATATTGGACGACAGTAGTGGGTATGGTGATTCAAGGCAGAGTGGATGTGGCCAGAGCTTTATTACGATTGCATTCAACAGGGGATTCTAATGAATTCAGACTTGTGGATAACACTTTGAAGACTATGCCAGTTTACACAGTATGTGTAAATTAATTACTTATAATGCTTTTCTTTTTGTTTTGTTTAACATTAGTAAGTACCTATATTGTGATTTGGATGACATTACAGGTATATGGTGGATTGTCGACAGGAGAGTTTATGATAAGCTGGAAGCACTGGCAAGCTGAGTGTCGAGCCAAGCTCAGTGCCCGTTCTTTTTCTTCAGAACCTCACCTTGAATTGATCATGCGAGTAGGTAACATTTTGTAATTTATTAGACATAACTCCAATTATTATTCATACATTTTTAAAGCTCGCACTAAACTTCTTAGCTGTGAATTTGAAGTGAGTGATGTTGCAATAGGAAAAATAATTATCAGTGGGGTTAGAGCTCACCCCACATTTGCACAAAACTGCAGTCTTCATTTTGAGATGGACAATGTATTTGGCACAATATGTAACAAAACCACAACTAAAAATAGAAATTTTACTTAAATTTGATTCTTTCTTAGGTTTCATAAACTTCACTATATTAGTATTGCTAAAAGGAAAGAGTTTCTATTTTGTAAAATGACTGCTTAGCAGAGATTTCTTATTAAGTACTAGTGATCACACAGCAGTTGAAGTTCGACCGTATGCACTTGTATCAAACCACCAATAATAAATAGGTGAGAGTAAGTCATGTCATTTTTGCATTTTATAGAAATATGGTATATTTATTAAGAAAAACTAATAAGTGAAAGAACTTTATTGATATCTACAAAAATGACAGATACAAATTTTTAAACTAAATCGTGCCATGATGTCACTCGATTACTTTACTATGGGCTAATGTGGATAATTTGTACGTAGCAGTACCGAATGACGTCACAAGCATGTTGTTAAAACGCTAAGTTTGATTTGTTATATCTCCCGCAATAATCAGTATTTTGTCGAAATTAAAAAAGTATAGTTACTTATCAGTTTGTATACTGTAGTGTGTCAAATAGCGTATGATACATAATTTTGCTGAAAAGGATGCACCCAATTAAAACTGCATCAAACGACAGACTATTAACTCCTATATGGTTGACAGTATTTGTAACACAGATTAGGTGTATATAGATTTTAACTTTTGGTACTCCTTTTCCTCATAAACTTTACTTATGTCAAATCTTATGCTCCTCCGTATACGTAAAACACTTCAAAAGGGGCACAAAGTTTTCTCGTCACATATTAATATATAGATAATCAAATTAAGTATTTTGATTCCTTGTTAAAGTAAAAAATTTTTCAAAAATGTGGATATGCAGTTTTGTTTTCTCAAAAATCGAGCTCATGACCCCTTTGAACATTTTTCGTTGTTTCTCATAGTTTGAGATTAGAGCATACAGTCTCATCTCAAAAACTCACCTGTAAATACATTTTAGCTTTCTGCACTCCTACTTCACACAAACTTTGACTGTGCCAAATCGGAGATGTGCCTAGCGGCCAAACAGGGCTCTCTTTGTGGTACTGCCCTCCGAGGGTGCCTCGTTTTGAGTGGCTTTTGTTTTGGTACTGCCTTCGGAGGGTGTCAAATTTTGCTGAAAGAGCTCTGATTGGCCGCTGAAAACAGGCACGAAAAATTCTGAAAACATGGCAAAAAACAGCGGAAAAACAGTGCATAGAAAATACATAGAGATTATATAGTAATCGGCTATAAAAAGGAGAACGATCCGCCATATCGTCACTTCTACTTCAAAAGTCAAGCTCTTCATAGTGAGACCTCTAATACAGGTCATAAACTGCAAGTACTAGTAGTTGGCGTTAAGCTCTGCCCAAATCGAAACCGGTATTTTGAATCTATACCCAGTCAGAAACCAGCACCCGGTACAACGTCGCACATCATGCCGATCCATAGTGGCCAGTTTGATGCATACAATAGTTATATACATTTCTAATCGCTACATTTAAAAAATAATTCTTAGGGTGCATCTCGTATATGAAAAACGATCCACCCTGTCTTCGCATGGGTAGCAGGGCATAATATTATGCCTACAGTTTTTTTCTGTCATTGTCATATCAGCTTGTGTTCAACATATTGATTTAAATGTAACATGATGTTCATCCTACTTGGAGTACACCCCTTTTCACCCCCTCAGAGATTGAATTTAAAAAAAAATCTTTCTGCACCTACTGCATATGCCACAAAAGAAATCTATCACTTAAAATTCATGTTAACAGTTTCGGCCACTTTGTATGTTCTTAGAAAATTAATTTAAATAAAATTCACCCTTTTTGCTTTATCACTTGAATCTATGTTCAGTATGGGTTAGGCGATAGAATTTGAGATGAAATTGCTGGATTTGACATTTTTCCCAAACTATTGTCCTCAAATAATGTTTTTCTTAGTTTTAGTTTGCTGGACGTGAGTTTCAGAATAGTTTGTAGTATCCAAAAGGCAGTCCAAGTATTTGAAAGTAAATGCCACCAATAATTTTTCTTCAAGATATAAGAATGTCTTGTATTACTATATCTACTACGATATTGCTACGTTGCTATATTATTATTGCTATATTACTACGATATTGTGTGACTATGGTAGTAAAAATTATTTGCCATTCGGATTTTGGTGCTCCTTCTCATGGCCTCTAGAGTGGCCACTCTTTTTGCTGTACCCACGGGCGCCACCACCTCTGTTTAGTAGATGGTGACAATGACTAGCTTCAACTGTACTTTCACTAAAATATTAAACATGTTTTTCACATTTTACAGTTAATAGCTGGTGACTACACAGCATTTGAGTCAATTCGTGACCACTACGAGTCCTGGTTCGACCTTCTCGCTGGCTGGGTGATGTTCACCGCACCTTGGGCTAGGAGACATGAATTAGCTGAGCATGCACACGCCTGTGCTGGCATGAGGTCCAGAATACCTGCTCATAATCGCCTGCATACTATAGTCCTCGCACTTTGTGAAGGTGACTTACATCAGGTAGGTTGGTCTTGCTTTGGTCTAAAGAAAATGATACTAAGTAGAATGCTTAGCATTTTATAGGTTTCATTACCCGAAGGTTACCAACAGGAACTATCACTAAGGCTCCGCTGTCCATCTGTCTGTCTGTCACAGAGCTGTATTTTCTGAACGGTAATAGCTAGATACTTGAAATTTTCCCAGAATTTGTATTACTATGGCGGCTATAACGACAATAACAATAAAATAAATTTCAAAATTTAAAGGGGTCCCCATACAAGAAACTTGTTTTTTCAACATTCTTGATGATTTGTAATTGTGAGATCATTCTTACACTTGAAATTTTCACAGAGTATGTACTACTATGGCCACTATGATAACAAATAAAAAAATAACATAAAGTGAAAAATTAAAGGGGGTTCTCATAACAAGAATCAGTTTTTTTTAAATATTGTATGGTGCTATGGAATCCTTTGTGTGCGAGTCTGACTCGCACTTGGGCCAGTTTTTTAAATAAAATATATTACTTGTTTAAATGCAGTATAATATTAATACAAAACTTTGAAGAAATATATGTCTTTGAAATTCCAAAACACGACAAGGTAAAATTTTAGAGTTTAAATATCCATATTCTACACTGAGGAT
This sequence comes from Luffia ferchaultella, assembly GCA_949709985.1. Lineage (NCBI taxonomy): Eukaryota > Metazoa > Arthropoda > Insecta > Lepidoptera > Psychidae > Luffia > Luffia ferchaultella. Next base: position 22,408,279 of record OX453250.1, on the reverse strand, counting down.
CCATATTTTCATTTCATAATTTTATTGTTATTGTAAAAATATTTATTGGAGAGTTTGGTATCTTCTAGGTGATCCATGAGATACAGCAAGTGGCAGACAATGGATGGTTCGCTCTGCACCTCACTGACATGTTGTATCACTGTGATAAACTCAATATCTTAGACAGGCACCAAAACAAGTAAGTAACTTGTTTCTGGAAATGAACACTACGGTTGCACTGTTTGCGTGCCTGAGCTTCAAAACGGCCTTGGCTCCATATTTCTTGTCTCATGTGCAAGCGTTTAGAGTCGCGTGAGACAGCGATAGAAGCTGCCAGCCGCGAGCGCGAGAAACATTTTCGAAAATAGTTCTTTCGAAAACGAAATTGTTTGAGAACATAACTGCCATTTTTTTTTGCTTTAATGTTGCTTCTATAATGTAAACCATGCAGGTTGCACACAGAAGATCAAATACTCTCATAATTTTATAAGCACCATTTAGTCCCAAAGTAAACAAGTATTATGCTTGTATTATGGGTACTAGACAACTGATATACATAAATATTCTAGAGGAACTTTGTACCGCCTCAGAACAGTTCAAATTGTGCCCCCCCACCCGTAGTCTCTAACTACAATCCTTATCTAAGAACTTGCTTTTACGTGATATATATATAATGCAAAAAACATGTCAAAATCCTCCCAGCTGTGTTAGAGAAACTTATCTATTGCAGTGCCCCCTGGTGGCCCATGTCTGCAAACCTTATTGAAGAACACGCTTTTAAATGATATGTATATAACGCAAAAACCACTAATAAATTCAGCCGTTTTGGGGAAACGTATGTACTGCAGCGCCCCTGGTGGCTCATAGCCACAATCCTTATCTAAGAACCTACTCTTAGGTGATATCTATGCAACACAAAAAACCACGTCAAGATCCTCCCAATTGTTAAAAAAAAACATATCTATCGCAGTGTGCTCTGCTGGCTTATGACCGCAAACCTTATCTAAGGACATGTTCGTAGGTGATATGTTAATAACGCAAAATGCAGTGTAGAAATCTTCCCAGCAGTTTTAGAGAAACATGTTTATTGCGATGCTCCCTGGTGGCTCATAGCCGCAACCCTTACTCTCTGTAATGCAAGATATTCATGTAATGCAAAAAGCGAATTAATATCAGTACAGTCGTTTTGAAGATAAACATTTACTGCAGTGCCCCCTGGTGCTTAATAATCATAAAACATATTTAAAAACCTATTATCTAATGTTATTTATCAAAATATAAAATTTCATATAAATCATTAGAGCCGTTCCTGAGATAGCCTATAAAAGAGTAAAGAAATTGATTTTTGAATGTACTCCGTTTGACAGGTACGAACAGTTTGTAATGGAAAAAGAAGTCGTTTTTAGCGTATAGTAGTTTTTCCTTGCAATTTCTTCATATTTTCTCACCTTTTAAACCTTTCTCGGACTTCCAGAAATATTTCAAAACCAAAATTAGCCAAACCGGTCCAGTCATATTTGAGTTTTAGCAAGATATGTAATTAGCTTCAATTCATTTTTATATACGGTATGGATATCATTATTTGTTTGTCCCAAATTTAGCGTGTTGTACTGATTATTTTCTTGAAATTTAGACAATAAGTGCAAGAAAAAATGTCATACATGAAAAACATGAAAAAGTAATTATTTCCCAGTCTCGTCAACCCTGTACAACGCACGCGTAACGTAACGTAAACCTATACCTACTAGGTACCTATGCCGCGTCCGTACGACTGCTTACATGCTTATTTGAGACTTAACAAAAATCCTCGGTTTTGTAAATCACACTAGGAACGATGGATGATTCATTCATAATGGTGTACCACGAAGTCACAATAATCTACAGAACACGCTATTAACATAAGTTTAATTCACAGTTATCAATGTCGTCGTTCGTATAAACTTTTTGGATACCTATTTACTTTTCTGTAATTTGTTTGATGTGGTGAACATCGTCACTATTTTAAGACATTGTGACTATGCAATTAGACAGTATTAAGCCTTGATTACACGTACCGAGTAAACGAGAGAGACAGTGAAATTGTACTAGGCCGAGACAGCAGCGACGTGCGAGTAGTGTTTACACGTATTTTAGTTTTTGAAGGCGAGTCATTTCACTTTTGAAGCATGCTCACAACATAGACCTTTAAAAAAATTAATTAAATGTGCCGAGTGGCGAGTGCACACTGACCGAGTGCATGTTTATACATGCCGAGCGAGCGAGCGAGTCAGTGCGGGGAAGCGCGGGGGTGGGCACTCGGTCTAGTAAAAAGATTAGGGTCGAGTGACTGTCTCGGCCTCTGTCTCGGCCGAGCGCTCGGCCGAGCACTCGGCGATGTATTTACACGTACCGAGCACTCGGCCGAGAGTACTGTCTCGCCAATATACTCTATCTACTCTATCATATCGTATCATATCATACTCTATCTATCTACTGTATATATATTGTAATCAAGGCTTTACAAATACGAGCATTCCACTCGCCTAGACGAATGGCATGTTGAGTAACCTTGTTGATCTGCAGTGGTGTATTCTGTTTGATAGACTATTCCTTTCATTATCTCCCCGTGAAGCACGTGACACAATTATAAGCGATAAACTGCATTAAGAAAGAACACGATAAACTGCAAACAGCTGATGTTAAAAACACTCGAGGTCACGGACTCGAGGCACAAGATTTACTCGGTCACGGTCAAAATGCGACTAATTAATAGCCGCGCACGTCGCCCTGCATATTTCACGTTCGGGCGAAGCGTTTGGGCGCGGCACTAGGCAAGTGATGGCGAGCCGAGCAGTAGCCCGGTACACGCTCGAGTAGATCAGTTGCCGCCAAACCGTCGAAGATGTAGGTTGATAAGAAAAAGGCGCTGCTGCGACAGTCATGTCGGTTTTTATAATGAATTTAGAAATCACTACAGAAAATAGCTTTAAATTCAAATACCTGAATCAGTTTAACTTAAAAAAAAAAACAACACGACATTTAGTATTGACATACGACTTCATTAAAATATTGTCATTATGACGGAAATGAATAGCATATATTATGCATTTAACATTTTCTTATTTTGGTAGTAATTAAAAAAAAATTGGCGCAATATATACAGCCAATTCTTTTTATTGTACATATAGGGTCATATGAATGCGCAGTTACAATAATAAGTTCGAGCGTGTGGAAGGGCCGCTCGCGCTCGCCACTCGCTAATTTGATCTTTCCCCAAAATACCGACACGAAAGCGAGCGGCGACGAACTGAGGCGAATGCACACGAATCGACACGAGTGGACCCTCTACACGCTCGCGTTCGCCTCCACTCGTCTCCACTCGGCGAGCGTGAAATGCCACGGTTAAGCCTTGATTACACGTACCGAGTAATCGAGAGAGACAGTGAAATTGTACTAGGCCGAGACAGCAGGGACGTGCGAGTAGTGTTTACACGTATTTTAGTTTTTGAAGGCGAGTCATTTCACTTTTGAAGCAGGCTCACAACATGGACATTTACAAAAATTAATTAAATGTGCCGAGTGGCGAGTGCACACTGACCGAGTGCATGTTTATACATGCCGAGCGAGCGAGCGAGTCAGTGCGGGGAAGCGCGGGGGTGGGCACTCGGTCTAGTAAAAAGATTAGGGTCGAGTGACTGTCTCGCCCTCTGTCTCGGCCGAGCGCTCGGCCGAGCACTCGGTGATGTATTTACACGTACCGAGCACTCGGCCGAGAGTACTGTCTCGCCAATATACTCGGTACGTGTAATCTAGGCTTTAAGCCTTGATTACACGTACCGAGTAATCGAGAGAGACAGTGAAATTGTACTAGGCCGAGACAGCAGGGACGTGCGAGTAGTGTTTACACGTATTTTAGTTTTTGAAGGCGAGTCATTTCACTTTTGAAGCAGGCTCACAACATGGACATTTAAAAAAATTAATTAAAATTGCCGAGTGGCGAGTGCACACTGACCGAGTGCATGTTTATACATGCCGAGCGAGCGAGCGAGTCAGTGCGGGGAAGCGCGGGGGTGGGCACTCGGTCTAGTAAAAAGATTAGGGTCGAGTGACTGTCTCGCCCTCTGTCTCGGCCGAGCGCTCGGCCGAGCACTCGGTGATGTATTTACACGTACCGAGCACTCGGCCGAGAGTACTGTCTCGCCAATATACTCGGTACGTGTAATCTAGGCTTTACACTACCCCGCCACATGACCTCGCCCCGCTGCTGACAGCAAATTTTAAACAATTTCAAGGCTGTTGCCGGCTTGTCGGCGTAAGCGCTGTGGTGTGCGCCGCGTTCGTGAAACAGGATTGCGAGGTTATTTGAAAAACGAGTAATATTAAAAATTGATTTTCTCGAAAACGGCTACAAATAAAAGTATAGTTTCTTTGGCGAAATTGTTATGAAATACCAGATATTAAATTTAACGGGATTCTGGACGGTTGGAATCCAAACTGTATAAGATAATATATACATATATAGATATTTTACACCGAGACATGGAACAAATTGACATGTTCATGCACAAAATATGTCTCAGGCGGGAACCGAACCTGTGATATTTGGTTCTGCAGTTAGGGTTTCTAACCACTCAGCCAATCAGTCATGTAGTTACTCTCTAAACTTTTTCAGCATCACAAATCGCCTGCACGAAAGTCTGATCCTCGAATATGGTTCGATGTTGATGGAGCACAAATCATTATGGGTTGTTGGATTATCATATCTAACTAGCTGCCGGCCTGACGGTCCTCGGAGAGCCGAACTGTTAGTAGAGAGACTGCCACTTGGTTCTGAACAAAGGGTCAATAGGATTATAGCTGAACTCAAAAAATATGGATTACATGATGTTGGTAAGTTTAATAAAAACCAGCCTTTGGACAAGGCTTCACCATTTCTTGATTCACATTATGTAGTTTTTAATCTACATTAATAATGCTTATTTACTGCATCTTGATAAATTTTTTTTTTTTGACATCTGATCTATTTTGAGAACTGCTTCTAAAAATAATAGTCATGATATCCTATAATGTTGAATTACAGGATCTAAAAGTGGAAGTTTCATTCAAAAAGTCAAGGATAGAAATAAAAAAAACTGACCAAAAGATGAACATGTGTTTTGGTTTACCTTGATGCTGTGAAAATATTAGAAATTAAATTTTTTATTTTTGCTTGTGACATAAAATAACCACTACACAATATCCAATTTACAAATAAATATTCATATGTAATACAGGAATTCATTTTAAACCTACTTGTGCAGGCATTGGTGTAACGAGCAGAAACAACACAGATCCTATACATGTGAATTATTAATAAAAAGCAAAATACCCACAACTCTGTATTATAGAATCAGTTTGATCTATTGTATACTAAATTTGGCACATAAACAAGTGCATCAAGTTACATCAACACAAAACAACCATGAGTGTCGTTGACGCAGTGCAGTGTACATGTCAATGTCTCTATCCTGTTCACTCCAACGCTGGTGGAGCGGGAGAGAAACCAGTTTTAATCTTCGGGTGAAAGTAAAAGAAATTGGTGTAGGTTTAAGTGACTTTAAAAAAATTATTATGTGTCACCACTTAATGACCCCTAAAACGTTGTTTGCAGTTAGAACAATAATGGTACAATGTATAATTAGCTATTAATAAGTATTTTAATATTGTTCATTATCATTATACATATCCTACATGAATAAATACAAAAACCACTCTATAGTCATATCAAAGAAAGCATGAAAATTCTTAACATCTTATTTGGAGAGCAAATATTTTATACTGACTCTGTTCAGCTACACTCGTTGCCATCTTATGGGCTGGAATGATATTAGCTGCAGGTATTGTATGCACCATCAGTCAAAAATCACTATTTGGACCCTATATTTTCGCTATTGCGACGTTACTGTGACTAGTATCACATTGGCACAGTTAGTTGGAGATAATCATTTTTGTGTAATTTAACTCACATATTCATATATTTTTTTCCAACATGCGCAGCACAATCGATAGCAGCTTGTGTATCATCACGTCATTTGTGTGCGGGCCGGCCGGGCGCGGCGCTCGCTTGGGCGGTGCGTGCGCGTCGTACAACACTCGCTGCACGCGCGGCAGACACGCTGCTGCGGGATTACGTGAGCACGGGCGATCTAGCTGCCACGGATCTGTTGCTTGCTTTAGGCCCGGCGATGCTCATCAGTGATAGACTGCTGTTGCTAGGTGTGTGTGTTCATACTTTATTGCCTCGTATCATTACGAGTATGAGAGTGCTGCTAACACTGTAGCTAATCATCAATTTCAGCTGGATTGCTCAACATCATTTTCATCGTTTTTTTTTAACCTTATTAATTGCTATAAATCTGTCATAGTTACGCCGGCGTCACATCTAATTATTACTTACGTAATTAATTATTTATTCACCAAAATGAAGGGCAAATTATTTTAAATTAAAATTATGAGCAATTATTTTTATAATGTTGAAAAGCTATAAAAGTAACATTCCTTATATGTGCATTTTATAAACGTTATAATTTAATTTGTTTTGAAGATATGTATTACTGGATCAATATGTTTGTTTTGTTGTTACAGGAAAGTATTGTGAATTCCACAGACTGTACAAAAACAGAGAGTTCAAGAGTGCTGGCAAGCTGCTTGTATCACTTATCACATCAAAGATCGCGCCTGATTAGTATGTCATGTTATTTTATTTTAATAAAAAAATATACTATCTGATTAAATTGGTATTGGGAGTGGTTATACGCAAATCGCTCTCTATTCGACAATCGTGTGGGGAAGTAGAAGCGGCTGCGGCCATGCTTACCAAGACGAATGAAGTTGCCAATTGAGTAAATTCCCTGAAATTCTGTTCTATTGACTTCTTTTGTATTTTCTTTTTGATCAGGTAGTATGTTTTTCAGCATTGTTATATGACAACATATAGATTAATGGAAATTGATGCTCATACACTACTAAAACTAAATTTTTATGCATGGATGGACAAAACAAACTTGAAACAACCATTTCAGATTAGTCCGAAAGTATAATCATAGTAATTATTCATTTAAATCAGCTGGACCAATTTAAATGATTCTCGTATCAGTATCAAACATATCTGTTTCGGTACTGTGCTACTTTTTTTGAAATGAGAACCAAAGTAGGATAACACATATTTTTTGGAATTTCGTACCCCAAAAAGGAAAAGAACACTTATAGCATAACTTTGTTGTCTGTCAGTCAAGACTCTTTTTCTCAGGAACGTGTGAAGGTAAATTTGAAATTAGTTTCGAATACTTATGTTGATAGTCCCTAAAAACTGTAAAAAAATCAAGTTTGTATGTCAACACAATAAAAAATGGTCAATTTGCCACATATTTTCACTCTCACAGGTAAATCAAAACCTATAAGGTACTTCCTGTTGACTTAAAATGATGAAATTTGGCAAGAAGCAACGTATTACAGTACAAGCAAAGGAAAAAATCCGACAAAGATTTAATTAGTAATAATACCACATATTTTTTTTAAAATAATTTTTAAATTGGTATACGGTCACATGCTATCTGGTGGTGAGTAGTGTTAAATACGTTTCGGGGCGCGAGTCGCACTCGCGTTTGGCTAGTTTTTACACCTAAAATGCGGTATTTTCGGCACCATCGTTTCATATGAAAAATGATTTTAATTTTGAAAATACAATATTTAATGTATATTTTGAAAAAAGTAATATTGCGAATAACTGCTTTATTACGGAAATGAGAACAATTCTACAATTATCTGACAAAAATAGAGACGTAGTATTAAGAGCAAGAGCAATTTTTTTTTTTACCTGGGACACCCCATCCCACATAGCACCACCAATCCCAAAGTAAGCAAGTATTATGCTTGTGTTATGTGTCCTAGACAACTGATATACTTAAATATTGTTTATGATATATACATGTATAGATTACACCCTGATTTCCCAAAAGGGTATCGAATTGGCATATAGGAACATGTCGCTTTAGCCACCCATAGTGCGCGAACAGAAAAACGTATATAAAAAATCCAACTAACTCGTAAATTCCGAGACCTTTGGTCCCCTCTTAATGTAATCAAACAACTGCTAGCGGTCTACGCAAGCCAACTATCCCATGAGCAAAAGCTAATTACTGCATAATTTATAATTTAATTTTTTTTTTGACAGTTTTTGGGAGACATTACTGCTGGACACCCTGCCACTCCTCGAGTCGGATGAAGTGATATTAAATTCGGTTGATACTTTCGAGATCATGTTGTGTGTTGAACGAAAAATAGACAATTTAAACTGTGAACGTGCAGATTTATTGCGCTTGGCTTTGACAAGAAATTTGGCAAGAACCTCTTTGGCCACAGAAAAGAAAGGAGAGAGCAAAGGCATAACTCAATTGACAACAATTTTTAGCTGAAAATTGTTGATAATTGGTGTAATGGCGGTTCTATAACAAATTCTTGTTCAGTGTGATTGATAAACTGAGACTAATTTATTGTCTGTTTGTTTTTTGTGCATTTTTCAGTTATTGATGATGTAAAAGCACAATAAGAAAAGAAATAGTAAACTTGTAAGAATGTGAGTGGCATGTGAAGAGACCAAAAAGTAAAAAAAAAAAATCGAGAAAAATGCATTTTGAGTTTTACAAGTGACCCGGCTGCAGAAAAGGGCCATTTGTTTAGCACAGATGTTTTAAATTTAAAGATTGCAATTCACAAAAAATAAAACTCATCTAACATTCCTCCAACTATATTTTCATGTGATGTAGGTACTTACACAATTGAAATGTTATTTAACTATAGTTGATTAATTGTTAGGCTCCAATATTACATATTGGAGGCTGTATGTATACAAACCCAAATCACAGTTAGTCATAAAGTGGCGTAGATAATGTTTGTGCCTATATATTTATGTACATGATTGTGTCAAAAACATTTTGACTTACAATTCTGACACTGCTTACATTTGGTGTCACTGCTCCTTTTTAGATTTAATATTTTACCATGGATGTACAAAAAGATACTGTGTTGTCACAACAAAATGTGAGCAAAAAATATATGCCACTCGATGTTTTGAAATATTCACTGTGAAGTTGAATTTTGTGTGCCCTATGTGCAAAATTCATACTAGAAAAGAAAAATATTCTGAAATTAAACACATATAATTTAATAAAATGTTTATAACAATGATCGCATATGGTCAGTCTAATCACTGAGTTTGACATTTTGTTCACATTTTAGATTGTTTCAAAGTTGGAGAAGCTCCATCTTGATAATTATGCTAAGTATTTTACTCACATTTTTCATATTGGTTCAGTGTCAGTAATGAATCAGAATGAAGTTCTGCCAATATTGACTAATGTATTGAAAAGAGAAGATTTTGTGCTTGTAATTATTGATATGTACTTTTATTTGGAATGTCAAAAATGTTTTTTTCATACATAAAAAAGAAATAAAAATTTTAATAGTAATATTTTCTTTAAGAACAATCAGGATATGTGTAAAAATAATATAACCTAACGTCTAGCTACAAGTGTTTCACTGTTAGAGTTAAACCACATTAACCAGAAATAGTGGATTGTAATTTAAGCACTAACATGTATACATTTTTATTAAAATATTTTCATAAAATATTACTTGTTTAATTTAATAAACACTTTGTTCTGGGACATTTTTTTTAAACTCAATTTTATGGGTATTCATTGAGAATTTAACTTATGATTAATATTGCGCAGTAGGTATGCTTTGCAACACTAAACTGAAGAGATAATCACAATATTAATTATGTACCTTAGTCGTCTTGGTCTTACTGATAAAGGGATCAATACATATTTTTGAAAATTTTCATGTTAGAAGTTATCATAACATATTAAGCAATGGTTCAAATTATTGAAGAAGTACTGATCTAAGTCCATCTTGTCCACAATAACAGAATAATAGAAACTTTGATCTAGATCAGATCAGGTTATTAAATATGTAATTATACAATATTAAAGTAAAAATGAACAAAAATAGCAAGATAACAACATTATTGTCTACAGGAAATAATGTTTTACTAATGCAAATGTGTACAATCATTAAATTTACATTAAAAGAAAAAAATAAATAAATAAACAAGATGCAACTAATGCTAAATCGCTGGTGCAAACATTTAGGCTTTCTTATACCTGGTGACCATGAATTTGTTCCCGAGATAACAAAAAAAATATTAGAATAGAAAGTCTCACCAAATGATTCACATTTTGTTTGGAAATTGTATATTGTTTAATTTGTATTCTATGGAAAAAAATGAAGTGCACAATAATTTGTTTTATGTTTGCATGCAAAAAAATTATTGAATGCTTTTCCCTTGCATTCACTAAAGAAAGAATGATGCATTTGGCAAGGCCTATTTGTAGTTTTCATATTACAATACACCAACACCTTCTATATACCTCTGCTACATATTTTACATCACTTCTAAGGCTTTATTTTTAACAAATTGAAGCAATCTTCATTCATAAGTCATTTATTTTAGCATATTGAAGCTTATCAGTCAGGAATCAATGCCGATATATTAATTATAATGAAAATCATTTATGTGTAGAAAAGAAATGTGCCATTGAGTCCAGTTTATGAGTATCTAATTATAATGAAAATCATTTATGTGTAGAATAGAAATGTGCCATTGAGTCCAGTTTATGAATATCATATGTAATTATTTCGTCGAAACCTCTGTATTTGAACTTTCCATAAAATAAAGTATTGGCAAGCATATATGGAAACCAGAGCCTATCATCAGGCCACATGTTATCGAATGGGATTTTTTCAAAACTATACCATCTTGGTGCCATTTCTTCTGTTTCTCGTGGTGATCCTTGAAATATATTGGTACTAAAAACCCTCACGTCCATCATGGTTGGGTCGCCTTCGAATGTGAAGTCTAATTGACCAATATTATTTAAATTTTCGGGTTTTATTGAAACACAACATTCTTCTTTTACTTCCCGCACAGCTGCGTCGATTACACTTTCGTTTTGTTCAACTTTTCCTCCGAATCCGTTCCATTTGTTACATCCGAAACCCCGTTTTTTCATACCCAGTAACACTTCGTTATCATTGAAAACGAATACAAGAGTGTAAACTTTTTTCCGGAACATTTTAATACACTTATATATTTTTAATTTAATATAACAACTTATAACAAACTTTACAATGTTTCAATACAATGAATACAATCGTAAACAACATTATCAAGATTACAAGATGTCAAATTATCGCGCGCCAATTTTGACATATGGCATTTGACGCTTTTGACAGTATTGTTATGTTCCGTTTCACCTTCAACTTTAAAAGTTTAGTTTTATGTTTTATCTTTAAAATAAACGTGTTTGTTCAAATAATTATTTTCAATACCGTAAAGTGAAAAAATGGTTTAATTACTAATAAACTATAATTATAATTTATGAAATAAATAAATTAAACCGGTACCTATTTACTTTCTTTTCTAGTACTTTTACATGTGTGGGTAACACAAAATTCTACTTCACAGCAAATATATTAAAATATCAGTTGGTGTATATTTGGTCTGCAGCGTATATTTTTTGCTCACATTTTTGTTGATACAATGCGGTATTTCTATGAACATACATGGTATAATCATAAATGTTTTAGCTACATTAAAAGTGAGAAAGAAAGTTTACAATGCTGTCGAATAGTGTCTCGTCCAATGGTATTGCAAGAGTTACTTTTTGAGAGTTACTCGACGCGAAATAATTCCGTTGGCGCCGGCCTCCGGTTAATATTTATGTTATTAATTTAATTTGAAAAGTGTTTTACTGTTCACTCATTTAAGATGAGGTCAGTAGGGGCGGGGGTGAGGGGCGCGGGTGCACTTCCGCTTCGGATTCAACTTGAGAGTCGCCCGAGAAAGACTCATTAGTTTGAATCAGCCGTTCGACTTCGAGAGTGAGGTCGTCGGGCTAATCTGTCAATGCATTCCGTAGTCTTCTTTGGAAATGATTAAGAGGAGGTGTCTCGTAAGTGTCAGTTGACCTATCAATGGATTGCTATGATTAGTAGCTCTAGTCAAAAATGCTCTGATGCGTCTTTCATGTATTTTGAGATTGTGGGGAGCTCTAAGTCTCGATGTACAACCATTGTACAACTGAGTTTTTTATATACCAAGGTGCGCCAGTCGTTCTTCTACAGATTTTATTTTGGACAATTTGGAGTCTGTATAACAGATTTGGTGCCGCATGGTCGAAAACGGGAGACGCATAAGTCATCACCGTCCTGATGCATACGGTGTAGAGTATGCTTATTGTGTAGAGACATTTTACTTTTAGGGCCTAACATGCCGCTCTAAGGCGGGAATTATAAAATTTGGCTAAGTTGCAAACATGGTTGATGTGATCCTTGAAATGATGTTTATCAAGCGTGATGCCTAGATATTTGTAATTGTGTTTCCACGGAATAGGTCCGTTATCCACTCGAAGAAGGGAAATCTGGTACGGAACAACACTAGTTAGTCTAGTTTTGCTGTACCTGAAATAATAATAATACATGGAACTTCCCACACAGCGTCATCTAGTCCCAAAGTAAGCAAGTATTATGTTTGTGTTATGGGTTACTAGACAACTGATATACATACTTAAATATTCTTTATAATACATACATATATAAATATTTTTTTTTTCGAAGACACCACACACATATAACAACCAAGACCCGGTACCAGTATCAACATTCATCATATCAATACTGACCCGACCTGGGACTCGAACCCTGGACCTCCAGCCTCGCAGGCAGGGTCGCTACCCACTAGGCTAAGCAGTCGTCAAATGTATTGCTGCTGATTTTTCTGGATTTACCTCGATTCTCCAGAGGTGTAACCATCGTTAATGCAGGTCATACCTAGATAGTAAGTACTCGTTGGCGGGAAGCTCTGCCCAAATCGAAACTGGTATTTTGAATCTTCACGTGGAGGAGGGTCCACTTTTCCCTCTTACGCATATCGTATTCCCCAAATAAACTTTAAAATAATACAATAATGGAAAACGATACTATATTTGTTCATAACGGAAAAATAAAAACAGACGTCAAACATTACATCTCATTATCATGCACTTTTTATACATGTTTAAGAAACCTTCAAAGAAGGTTTCATAATGCTCCGCACCTTGCAATGAATTGCAATAACAAACAAATTATTGGAATGAAGTTCCTTATCGCGCGTTGCGAAAGGGGCTAGACGGAAAAAATTAAGACCAAAATTTGTAACGACACTTTTTGCTATAGTTGTAAGCCGTGCGGCGTGCGCGTGTTTCTCATGTAATTGTGTGTTTAGCAAGTGTACGCGTCATAATTTAAATAAATTTAAAAACAAATTATATTTTAACATTACAATATCAATGCGTATGTATTTATTTAGCAAGCCGTGCGTGGTCGAACCCATACGCTGTTGTGTTTACGAAGTCGAGAGTATATATATATATATACATACACCCTGTTGTGTTTACAAAGTACCGCGTACGAAAGAATAGACAGACAGAGCGTATATATATACAGGATGAGATTTTTATGACCAGCCAAATATTAACATAATGATCTTTGGTAGAAAACCTATAGCCGTCTTGTTTCCTTTTAGTATCGTTCTATATAAAAATATTGAGATATGACTACATAAACCTTTCCCGAAAAAACTAAAAACTCTAGTTACCATTTTTGCCCGCCGCATCATTCCGTTTCAAAGGCCTCGGGCGCGTACGTTTACTATAGCGTTAAGAAGGCAACCAAACGTTATAAAATAAACTGTAGATAAAATAATTTATTTTGAAAATGGAACCCATATTTTTTATTTACGCAATGAGGTCTATTGGTGATACCTAACACCTAGAAAAATTTTGGCCGGTTAATAAAATCTCACCTTGTATATATGTGTGTATGTATATGTCCAATTTTTTTGTTTTTTTTATTTCAATAGCGAATCAACTAAAGCATCGACTACCGAGGTACAAACTATAACATCAAGGAAAAAGACAAATGCATAAAGATGTAGAGAATTTCGTGAGAGAAAGAAATTACAAAATACAAGGGTACAAAACATAACTGCAGAGAGATCAAAAAATCAAAACGATTACTACAGTTTCTAGAGGAAGAATTTGATTTAAGAATAAACAATAATCCAGCAGAATCAACAACAAAATATAATACTACCATCAATGCAGTTTTTTCAAGACATTTAAATAAAATAGAATCCCAAACATATGTTTCCTACTTCAGTCACCACAAGCCAATTATTACTAAAAATGAGCCTACTGATTAAGTTTATATTACATAATATTTGTTAATAATAAAAAAAAAAATTATTATAACTTAAAAAAAAAAAAAAATTTATTACAATTCCTTCACTAATTAATCGAAAGGAACTTCGTTCCATCCGGGTGTCCCTTGACACCTCTCAAGTTTTTAGATCACAAATCCGGCTTCTCCGGCACCTTCACTATTCTACCAGAGCGTGTTTGCTGTATGTTCTGGACACCATCGCTCCTGGTACTTTCTGTAAAATGTTTTGTTGGAACTATCGTCGATTCATTATATGGTTCAGTTGCGGGCTTCATCTCACAAGACGATACTTCAAGACGGAAAAGACGTTATAGTGGTCGCACCCTTTTGTCGCCGCCAAAATTATAGTCAGCTTCGAAATCCTTTTTTCTATCCTTTATTACCTTACTATCTCCCAAAATTTCTAAGCGCGCCTACACCTTTCTCCATAGGCTGTCTTTAGTCGTGCAACTCGCCCATAGCCATCAGTGCCTGGATAAATGTATTAATTTATTATTATTATTATTATTATTATTATTAACCTTTTCTCAGCTTTATCAAATTCTTCTGCTATTAAATAATTTTTTGTTGAATTTTCTTGCCTCGACAGTTATTTATGAATCTTAAACACTATCCTACTACCGCAACTATCTCATTATATTTAGAAAAATGTAATAATCGATCAGAAATGTTTTCAATATGTTGAATAACAAAACATAATTTCTTCAATTCTTTGTTAACTTCCTTCAAGTCTGGATTTATTTCAGAATTTTGTTATATTATAAATTCATATATGTGGCGACGTGACAGTCCACACTGACCATTAGATATCGATTTTGAAAGCAATCGGTCCAGTAAATAAAAAGTTCGAAATGGGGTCACTTTTTTCCATTTTGGCCACAGATTAGTGACCGGGGTCCACGCCGACGCTTAGATATCGATTTTGAAAGCAATCGGTCCAATAAATAAAAAGTTCGAAATGGGGGTAACTTTTTTTTAATTTTGACCACAGGTTAGTGACCGGAATCCACGTGGACCTTTAGGTATCGATTTTGAAAGTAATCGGTCCAGTAATAAAAACTTCGAAATGGGAGTCACTTTTTTTCAAATTTTGATCACATTTGAATTAATTTTTGTTATTTATGTAGTGCGGAACCTAGTATCAGCGCGCGCTCGGAGATCAATCAAAGATGTAAGACAACAAAGTGTAGTTTTTTACTACTGGTCAAATAATTTGCATCATATACAGGTATAAATATATTCTCTTGTGTCATAAAAAATAAAATAAATATTGACTACCTTTAACTCGTGACAACCCTTACACAATCAAGATGAGGGGGGCTTTTTCGCCAACATCAATGGCGATGACTGACTGTATGAATTATTAGTCTGTGGTTGTGCCCATTCGCAATTAAACAAACACGTAGCCCATTATATAGTAATCATAATAATAATAAAAAACCGATCAGGTGCGAATCGGACTTGCACAGGAAGGGTTCCATACCACCATAAAACATAAAAACAAACTAGTGCGATGTTAATCGAACTAAACCATTATTCGTTATTATTATGCAATTTAAGAATTATTGTGGAAATATATTTCATTTTTATTTTGTTAGTTATTTAAAAGGCGCTCGATCTCGCTCGATCCTCTCTGGCTAATCCGGAAAGTAATAACATGAGTGCAGTGATAGCTAAAGGCAATTTTTATTACTTATTTTATTACAGTGAACTTTTGACTTTTAGTATCGATTGTGAAGAGAATAAGCTCTGCAAAGAAAAACATAAATTTATAGTACCAAGTAATACAATGTAGTTTTCGTCATAAATTGTTATTTTTTTTTTTAAATTATCTTTTACAATAACATCACAAAGATAAAATGCATCTAGTTTTCGCTTATTGGCTAAACGCTATCTGTCATTTTCTATGGAATTTTTACAAAATTTTTACTTATAAAAATGCATTTTATAAGTTTATTACTCGTTAAATAATACAGTTTAGTTAGCTGTGATAGTTTTCTTTTTTACTACGTTATATATACTCCTCTCATAAATTTATTCTACATATCCAAAAACAACGGTTTAGCTAGTAGAGGGCTACACATGACTCAAATAAAAATTAGGACTTTAGAGGAGTGCATATCTCAACAACTATTGACTTAATTAAAAATATGATTTTTTTTTCGTACTTCAGTTACATGTATGGCGACCTATCCCTAACACTTTTTTTCTTAATTTCACTACGTTGTTGTGTAGCGTTTCATAGATTACACCTACCTTCCAAATTTCATCTATATATTGACAATAGTTTGCGAGAAAAACCACACACAGACAGACAGACGGACAGACGGACGGACATGGCGAAACTATAAAGGTTCCATTTTTGCCATTTGGCTACGGAACCCTAAAAACGATGAGGTGTCACGGGACGTCTGCATGGTAAATTTGAAACATCAAAATCATATGATATTGGAAGAATGCCAGACATAAAGTTTTGGGAATGATAAGAAAAACATTTCTTGTATTATATGAACATTTTTAATATTAGGTCTTAACCTGTGAAGTTGCCATTTCAAAACAAAAAAAAAAAATTTGATTGGCTGTGAAATCTAAATTCAAATTAATTTTGTTTTAAAAACATGACATTCTTTTTACAAAGTCAGTCAATTGTTTATTGACTAGCGTTGCGTTTTCATTACATTTGAACATTTCTCGTCATAATGGAGACTTTAAAAATTCGTGTAATTATGGAATATGAGTTCCGTCGTGGCACTAATGCGGCACAAACGGCACGTAACATCAACAACATTTACGGAGAGAACTTAGCGAACGAACGTACAACCCGTTATTGGTTTACCCGCTTCCGTTCTGGAAATTATGACTTGAACGAATGAATGAATAATGAATGTCGTGGTCGCCCGGACACTTTGGTCAACAATGAAGAATTGAAGGCGATTATGGAAGCTGATGATACTCAAACTACAGCTGAACTAGCACCAGCTTTTGATATTAGCATCAAAACAATATTGGACCATTTGCGACAAATTGGCAAAGTAAAAAAGCTTGATAGATGGGTACCTTACGAAATTAACGATCGCCAGGGAACGTACGCGTCAAGACCTTCCTCGCGTTGCTCAACAAGCACAGAAATGAAGGAGTTTTGAACCGGATTGATACCTGTGATAAAAAATGGATTCTGTTCGACAATCGGAAGCGCTTAGCAAGTTGGTTAGGCCCTGGTTCAGCACCAAGTAATGTGTTAAACGAAAAATAACCCCTGAAAAGGTGTTGGTCACTGTTTGGTGGTCTAGTGCCGGTGTGATTCATCACAGCTTTTTACTAAATGGCATGAGCATTATTGTCGATGTGTACTGTGAACTACTGAAGACAATGATGGAGAAGCTCGCACGTCTGCGACCAACTTTGGTCAATCGGTCGTCCCCGCTGCTACTTCACGACAACGCGCGACCCCATACTGCACAACAAACAGTCTCCAAGCTGCTAGAGTTGGGGTTGGAAGTTTTCCCTCATCCGCCATACTCACCAGACCTTGTACCTACCAACTATAACTTTTTTCAAAATTTGGACAACTTTTTAACTGGAAAAAAATTCAATTCCAGAGAGACAGTACAAAATGCCTTTGAAGAGTTTGTTGCCTCCCGTCCAGTTAATTTTTACAAGAAGGGCATCAATAAACTGCCGCTGCGTTAACAAAGATGTATCGATTGCATGGGTGATTACTTTGAATGACAAAAATAAAGATGTTTGAAAAAAAAATACTTTGACTTATTTCATACAAAACGGCAACTTCATAGTTCAAGACCTAGTATAAGTACTCATAAATTATTAAAGATTTCTGTTAGATATTCACCTATCCGCATCATCATCAGACCATTGTCACCATTGAAAAGTGTGCGAGAAGATAAATCTAAAAAGCCCAGCAAAATTTACTTGTAGCAATTGATGGGTTCTGTTATAATCCATCCAACTCCATCATTAAATTAGCTCGATACTGTAAATTATCGAGTGGCATTAAAATTACACACATCTGTTCGCGTCGATTCGATTAACCGTTGAAGAGTTCCTTCGTGAGGAAATGATTTTGACTGCATCAGCACGACTTGATCACCAGATTATTATATTGTCATTTGAACAAAATACGTGTGCAGAATTTCAGTTCGTAGTCTAGGAGGAAGACTGATGTGAATGAGTGCACTTACATCACAGCGATGAGCGCCGCCTGAAAATAAGATATCGAGTTTTTACTCCGTATCAACTCAAAGCGCTATTAGACGTTCCAGCACGTTTATAATATTCATAAATTGTACACAAATGGTTATTTCCTGATTTAGAACAAGAATTAGTTTTCGCTCATTCACGAAAGCTTAACACGCGCAGGAATCGCGGGATTATTTGAATATTATTAATTGTCCTGTTGTTTTATTTTAATCGTCATCATCATAATTTTAATAAAATTTGTAAACTTATAGGTTTGCGCCCCTCTTTGAATGGCACCCTACTTGCTAAACCCTAGGTATCCAAAATTGTCTATACGGAGTGTTCCGCAAAACGTACTTCACGTCCAAATTTATAGAGCGTGTAGAGCTTACCGAACTAAACAAAAAGTTTAAAATAAAAATAAGATAAACAGATGAATGAGATGAATCGACTCTGCCTTGAGGACATAGTCATCATGGCAGAGTCGCTGGAGGAGCTCAGTGGAATGGCAAACGGCCTCATCGCCGCTTCTCGACGGGTGGGACTCGGGATAAATTTGGACAAGACGAAAGTCATGTTCAACGAACATATTCTACCGAGACCGGTAACCGTAGAGGGTGCGACTCTTGAAGTTGTGCAGGACTATGTCTATCTAGGACAGACTGTCCAGTTAGGCAAACACAACTTCAACAAAGAGGCCGACCGAAGAATTCAGCTGGGCTGGGCTGCTTTCGAGAAGCTCCGTCGTCTGTTCTCGTCGCCACTACCGCAATGTCTGTAGACCAAAGCCTTCAACCAATGCGTCCTGCCTACAATGATATACGGTGCCGAAACATGGACTCTCACGGCAGGACTGGTCCACAAATTTAAAGTCGCTCAGCGCGCTATGGAGCTGGCTATGCTCGGTATTTCCTTGATGGACAAAATCAGGAATACTGAAATCCGTCGAAGAACTAAAGTTGTCGACATAGCCGAAGATCACTTCGGCTATGTCGATAACTTTAGTTCCTAATCTAATCATAGCAAGCTGAAGTGGCAATGGGCCGGTCACATTTGCCGTAGAATCGACAACCGATGGGGTAGACGGGTTCTCGAGTGGAAGCCAGGTGGACTGATGACCTGAAGCACCATACCGGGTGTAATTGGATGCGGAAGGCGGAAGACCGTGTGTGGTGGCGAGCCTTGGGAGAGGCCTATATCCTGCAGTGGAGAGACACGGGTTGTTGATGATGATGATGAAACAAATGATTAAAAAAAAAGAAACTACCAATATATTTTTCTCGGTAACCGTAAGTTTGCGCCATCTGCTCACTCGAAACTTTTTGTTTAGTTTGGTAAGCTCTATACGCTCTATAAGTTCGGAATACGTTCAGTCGAACACGGTGTATGTGTATGTGTATCTAGTAGGACACAAACGAATTGTTTTCAGCACTTTGAATCTCTATTTACGTATTTACTATTGACCCGCATAAGCTTTACGACCGGGTAATGCGAAACTGTTTGTCGGAGCATTGTGAATGCTGTTTGATGGACCTATAATCCAAATCATGTTTACCCAAATCACGGAATAACTCGGAACACCAATTTAAGTAACAAACTACATTCATGTTTAGTTAGACGATATTACAGACAGGTTTTTCAAAATATTTTAATAATTTTAAAATTGAAAGGAATAAGGTTCTAGAACAGCCTTTCAAAACATATATTTTTTCTTTATAAGAATTTGTTAGATATTTAAGAAAATTCATCTGACGTTGAAATTGTCCCTATGACGTTATCTGGTCAGTTAAGCTTATCCCGCTGCTTCACAGTAAAACAAAAAGTAAGCATAAAATATTAAGGTTAGTCATGGGTTAGTCACTATATTAAACGTCACAGACATTTAATTACTCAAATTTTAGAAATACGGGCTTAATTTTTTTATTTCGAGAGAAATTTATAGATTGGTTTCAGATTGGGTCGATATTTTCAGAATTGATACGCTAAAATTTTAGTCCAAGCCCATTCGGTCATCTTTACTTTTTGAGTGTATTCTCTAACATTTTTGAAGGCTCTGTATTATGCGCCTACACGAAATTTTTTCTACGAGCAGACGACGATGCGCGTTCGACGCAATGAAAACGCGATATACACCATACAACACAGTGATTTTACGACAGCTAATTAAAAAAAAAACTTACTAGATAGATTAGATGGCGTCGACGAGACACGCTGCCACAGAACAATAACAAGTTAGACAAAGGACCCATTCTAAACAAATTTTTTGTTGAGATTGCGCTGCCTCCGTTGGGCGTCCATCTGTTTCACACAATAGACGTATATTTTATGTGTAAAATAGATAAACGACTAACGTAATAAAAACAAAAAAATTAAACGTTTAAGTGGGTAGTCCACGCAGGCGAAGCTGCCGGCGATAGCTAGTTATTATAACTGCTAAAAGCAAAAAAAGCATAGATAATTTTATTTTAATAACATTAAGAAATACATATGTTTATTTTTTGAAGAAAATGTTTTCATAGCGCTCCGCAAAAAGTGAATCCGCCAAGCCAATAAAGATAACATTACAAGATTACTGCGTAGCCTTCGGTGTTGTTATGTCGATAAACACATAGCTCTAACGATTCGCTGAAGCTGAAAGACAATGAGTTGTCGCGAACTTTGCGAGAAGGCTCAAACAACGCCCTTTCATCGCGCAATGAATTTATAATGAGGATACACTGACACAAATGCAACTCGCTGAACACGAAGCGAAAATTTGGGGTTCCAAAGCAGTCGAGTTTTAAAGCCTTGTGTCATATTTAAACCTGTACTGGCTTTGATCTACTTTATGGTCAGATTTTCCGATTTTGAAGTTTACGTCAGAATAGCTTTCATTGTGGCTTTCTTAAATAGCTTTCTTGCGATGCGCGGCTCCTCTCGCGTAGACACACAAGTATAAACGTTGTGTTTTTCCGTTTCTGTGTCACAGTTTAACCGTACGACGACTCTATTTTCACTACTATTCATCTATTAATTATGTATTCCGTAAGAATCGTCGAACAAGACAAACAGTTGCCTATGCACTATTCGTACTTATCTACGACAATCTTTAAGTAAAGCGCTGCTTCATCAACGGTCATCAGGTCACTTTACATACCAAACCCCTATTAACCTCGTACATTTTCTGTTGTCATAACCAAAATCTGCAATATATTTTTTTAAGATATTACTCTAATTTCAGCAAATAATTATGGAATTACCATTTATTCCATGGAAATTACCTATAACTCCTAAATCGTTACCATTTCATCCCTTTTGCTGTCGAGACGATGGGTCCCTGGTCCAAGGATACCAAATCATTTGTCCACGATTTGAAGCATCCTTGGTACCCAGAACCCATCGTCTCTTTAAAATTTTGTCATTTATCATAGTTCACATAGTATTTTTTAATTTGTATATACTTTTAGTTTTACTTTTTATATGGTTATAATTATGGGTTCTTAGATTTAATTTAAATATTGTTATACACATAGTCAAAATAGCATCAAATAATGTCGCCATAATGGAGAAGTATACTAAAAAAATTTTATGCGCTATCATTAAAATTTAAGCCAAATAAAATAAAAGAATGAAAAAATTATGAAAATATCTCTATAAATAAAAAAGTTAAAGGACATGAAAGTCGAGCTTGCAAAAATAATTTCGTTTCATGCGACGGCTCAGCGTGTGACGTCACGCTGCCCGAATTCATTGGCATTCAGTCTTTCGCGCGCTAACGAGTCGCAGTGTTTTGATAATTTCTATAGATAAGAGTAATTTCTCGTGATGGCTGAGACCATTGAGACAAAAAACAAGCGTATAATTATAGTAGGTATAGTTCCAATGCGTAAAAGCATGGCAATTAAAAATCCAAATACCTACACAACGGGAACAGAAAGAGAACTTTGCTAACCAATGATCATAGAGTAAATAATTTTGACAGCAGCGTTGTGCCAATAATGTAAGATTTCAGTGAAGAACCTAACATTTTAAGTAAGTAGATTACGGTTACGACGAAAAAAAAATGAAAGGTAAAAAATATTTTAAAAACAAGCTTTTATTGCATTTTATTGCTAAAAAAAATTTTATAATAATTTTATTTTTAGTAATGTTATTCTTTAGTATTTATGACGTTAAAACAAATAGTTTAACGCAACAACGCTAAAATTTGATATGGTTATTATAGACATTTGTGTACCTATTTATTTTTATAATAGTTTACTAACACCCTAAAACCAGAGTACCTGTTAAAACAAATCAAACAAGCCCAAACACCGGACAGATGCGAGTGGGACTTGCCCACCGAGGGTTCCGTACAAAATAGGTACGAATTTATAGTATAAACTAATATTTATTTGTACGGAACCCTCGGTGGGTGAGTCCGACTCACACTTCTCCGTTTTTTTATTTAGTTTCATCTGTCCGGTGTTTGATTCATCTTAAAAAATAAGTACTCTGGTTTTAGGGTGTTGGTAAACTATTATAAAATAAATAGGTACACAAATATCTGTAATAACAATATCAAATTTCAGCTTTTTAGCATTGAATAATTTGCTTTAAGACTATATTTTTCATGATTTAATTACAAATATTTATTTTTCAGATTTTCCCCTATACTTGTAGTATAAGACGATATTTCTACATAGTTCTAGGTCAATGAAAAGTCAAGATACGATAAATTTTGATTCCTTTGAGAGAGTCGAAATATACGTTTTTTGCGGCTTAAAAGGCCGTATCTTTTTTACGTTAATGTAGAAGTTTGATTTTTTCACAACTTCAAAGGACTGTAGACCAGATAAAGGGTCTTGACAGACAGACGGACAAAGGGACGGACGGCCAGGGATGGACATCTTATAAGGGTGACGTTTTTTCTTATTGAGATACGGAACCCTAAAAACCAGACTTTAGATAATTACGCTGGTAGGTACTTACTTCAAAAGTTTAAAACCTTTATTTCAGCATTAATATAAAACGGATTTGAAGAAAAAAGTCCATTATAATGAAAATACCAATATTTTAATATTTTATGAAAATATTTTAGGCAAATTATCAATCACTTTGTCTTTTACAAAAACTTTTCCAATATAATCAAATGAAACTTAACTACCTATTACATAAAGAAACATAAGATATAAGACTTGGATGAAATATAGGAACTTAGTTCGTAAAATAATAACAACAGCGAGGACGGCATAATTTGTGGTGCAGTGAGACGACACGACACTCGATCGAGTAGGCAATGTGACGTCACGGGCAGTGAGAAACCATCAGTCAAACCGCGCGAAAATACATAAATTTAAATAATTTATTTCTTAGTCATTTATAGACGGATTAAAACAAAAACTTTTACTGTCTTATTAGTTTTGGTTTATATTTCAAGTCTATCGAGTTAAATATTACGAGTACATTTTGAACAGCATGAAACTTCTCCATTATATTGCTTGGTGTTTTTAAAGTTTTTTTTTTTAATGTTTTATCTTCTGAATACGTTTCATTTGGATACCCTATAACCTTTTATCATTCTTAATGTTTAAAAGTCAGAGTAAACATACAAATTAAAGGTACCGTGACCCAGCGATAACAGTTAAAATTGGATATTTTTGGTTAAATATCTGATTTTATACTTATAAATTTTTTATTAAAGAATTAATAGTACATTATTATGCAAGTACGGTAAGCTGCATATTATAGACGAGACGTTTGTAGGCACCAGGCGAAACTGAGTGCTCATAATAAACCGTTGACTATAATAACCAGCTAACTGAGTACCTACGAGCATCATACGATGTTTTTCAATACATTTGCGATTAAAATTAGGTAGATACATATGTAATAATGGCGGGAGCTAAGAACGCGAGCGCGCGAAAGGCCTAGTACTGTAAAATAAAACATTACGGTACAAGTTTCGATGTCATAAAGACCACATTGATAGCAAATGTATTGAAAAGATTTTCTAACTGTTTAGTTTAAGTTTGGATATACATAAAGGCAAAGTTAAAAGTAAACTTTTTAAACGCGCTGCTCAAGTGAGACAGCACCGTAGGGAGAAAACTAGTGACGACCGGAATTCAAGAAAAATTAGGGAAAGAAATGCAATAATTTGCAGGTTCGATGCTTAGGCGCAGCTATGAATATACAGTGGAAGTAAAGCAGTAGCAGAAACAAATGATGGTAATATCATTCAAATGCATACTATTTTGCTTATTTCTCACGCTTCGTTTCCGCTTTCGATGTGTTCGTATCGCAGCTTACTCGGCGATAGTAAAAACTCAGGTGGTAGTCCTTGTCAAAACATATGAGCCCAAACATGAGGTGGCTGCAGTAAACCGTTGTTGAGTTCCCCTCAACCAGCTGACATTTTTTAATTCATTGGAATTACACCTACGTTCTAAATGTTATTAAACTTGGTTAGCAGGAAATGGATTGTTCACGACAGCGAGCACGAGGCCGAGCTGCGAGTGTTAAGTGCATATGTAGGTACTCAGTCTTCGAATGTATAGAGTGCAACAGAGAGATATAATTGTGCTTAGCCTAGTGAACTTTGTAATAGTTTTTAGTTATAGTATATAACCTTTACTTTATTATAGATCAATAAAGATTGGTCTTTTTATAGTTTTACTCACCTTAATTTAGTGAGTGCATGCCATAGAACAGAAGAATATAGGGAAAGTTCGCTCTTTCGATACATATCTGCTCTCCGTAAAGTACTACCGCCGAGACATGCCTATAGCGATCAAAAGGAGCTTCCTTTAATGTACTCCCTCCCGAGGATGCTTCGCATATAGAGGCTTTCAATAGAGTACTATACCCTCGGAGAGTGCCAGTTTTTCCTGAAAAGCCCCGATTGGTCCACTAAAAAAGGCGCGAAAAAATTGTTGAAAGCGTGGGAAAATCGTACATTATTATTATATATTTTTTGTCTAAAAATTTTCGAGTTCTACATAGTCAGACCTCTGCACAAGTTATGAAGAGCAAGTACTACTTGCTATAGTCGGCAGGAGGCTATGGCTGAAAAGTAATACTGACATTTTGAATCGCATCCAGCTACAACCAGCCCCAGTACAAAGTTCGTCCACCGAGCCACCCTTTTCAGTCCGATCCGTATACATGGGTGAAATTCAATAAACGCGATTCATACCCTAATTTTCGACCTTTAGAAATGGAATATTTTCTTTAAATTTAAATAGAACATACTTCGAAACATAATTTATTTACTAAAAAAACTAATCAAATCGGTTCGCTATCGGCGAAGACATGGATTAACAAAAAAAATCAGTCTAATCGAGAACCTCCTCTTATTTGAAGTCGGCTAAAAAACAGTACTATAATGTATAACTATAAAATACCGCAAACAAAAAAGAACTGAACAAACGTATTCGTATTTATCTTTTAGTGCTAATATGCTAAATTACACTCAAGACTACATATACCATAAATTAAAATACATACATTAAAAAAATTTATTCCACGCTAAACGGATGTATAATGCATGAATTTGATTAGGGTTCCGTACCCAAAGGGTAAAAAAAGGGACCTTATTACTAAGACTCAGCTGTCCGTCCGTTTATCTGTCTGTCTGTCCGCCAGTCACCAGGCTGTATCTCATGAACCGAGATAGTTAGACAGTTGAAATTTTCATAGATGATGTATTTCTGTTGCCGAGTTAATAAACGAATACTAAAAACTGAATAAAATAAAATTTAAGAGGGCTCCCATGCAACAATCGTGATTTTTTTCCTCGTTTTTGCTCAATATTGATAACGACAACAGGTAGACGCTTGAAATATTCACAGAATATTTAATTATATATTCACTTTAAAAACAAATAATTAAATTAAAAGAAAACAAATATTTAAGGGGGCTCCCATACAATAAACGTGATTTTTTTTTTATATTTCTATGGTGGTACGGAACCCTTCGTGTGTGAGTCCGATTTGCACTTGGCCAGTTTTTACATGTAGGTATATATATCGCATATTTTCATTAAAGGCACAATATCCATATAACCATCGTACAAAGACACTCGGGATTCGATATTGTGAACATCTGTTTCGTCCAATTTTGAAATACGAAGTTAGTTCGCGAAACTTTTCCGTTCAGAGTAATCTGGCTTTGGTGGTTATGAATATGCTCACGCGCGACTGTTTATTTGGCTAAATAATTATTACCAGCGAATTATATGCACTTTTATTTATTTTTATTTTATTGTGCTTTTTATAGTTATGTGCTTTTATTAAAGCACAACTTATTGTCATTTAAAATGACTTTTCAATCAATGTGTATCGGGTCTGTTGGCTATTGTAGCCAAATGGTTTGAGTTAGCGAAAAAATTTAGAGAAGTAAAAAAACATAAAATGCGAATGTCTACAATGCAATTAAAAAATTATAATTTTGATAGTTGGAGCAAAAAGACATGAAATTCAAGTATTTTGATTTGTTTGTCGGATAAAAGTGATTTTAACAACAAAAGTAATAAAAATATATAAAATTATCGGACACATTACATTTTGTGACAAGTCATATTTAAACTTTAAGTTGAAATAGACGAGTGTAGGTATGCCCCCTCATGAAAAATTCACAGATCTCGCGCTTCCCGCAACCATCGAAGGACGTTTTTTGTTTAGAATTTGTGTTGACGCATGCAAATAGAATAAAAAGTTCAAACATCAGTCCTTTTTTATTTTGATAAATAATACTAAGGTGCATTTCAAATGACCTTTGATGGTTGCGAGAAGCGCGAGTTACCCTTTGACATAATTATTTCACAATATTTACCATATCGTCATCCTAATTTGTTAAACTGCTAAATGCACTTTTGGGCAAAATTTACTTTTTATACCAATCCAAAGGTTTAAACAAATATCTACCGTGTTGCTAAGAAATAACGACTCTATACCTATCAGTCTAAGAACTAAGTCATCAGTCTAAAAACTGCTAAATCCTCAACTAAATTGAAGCTTTTCCATGAAACGGAGCTAAATAACTGTTTTTCCGGTTTTTTTTCGATATGTATAAGATAAGCTGCTTGTTATACTTTTAAAATATTAAGGAAAGTAATAAGAACCAACGGCATTTTTAGATTTTTTTATAGCTAAAAGCTAAATCAATTAAGATATTAATCAGTTTTTTCTTCGTTCTGTAAACTTTGCCGAAATGAATTTAGCAGGTTAACGAATTAGGCCGACGATATTTGGTTATTTATTCAACGTGCGCCAACATGTCACTCAACAATTACTCAAGATTTGTTTTTTGCTGAACTTGCTGGAACAAAAATAATGCTGAAAGATTAATCAATAATCGATTTTAGGCTTGCATATATAACAATATTCATATTAGTTTGCTACTTTATTATATGCTTAGTTGCTCATCATCATTTCAGCGGTCGGATATCCTCCTCTTAGATCTCCACAACATAAAGGCTTAGGTTCGTATCCAAGAACGGCTCACCATTTTTACCAGGTCGTCAGTCCATCTAGTTGGGGGCCGTTCCACGTTACGACGTCCGGCTTGTAGTCACCACTCGAAAATGTTTCCTTTCCAGTGGCTATCGGTTCTGGGAGCGACGTGGACTGTCCTTTGCCACTTCCATATTTATTCATGAAAGCTTATTTTACAATATTATGACTTTTATTATATTCTAGAAATGATCTCTTCGCGTTTATTTCCAAAAGTTTATTTTGCATGCAATAAAATTAACTTTTTGATTGCACAGGGAGGATTGTTTAATTTTTTGGAACTACAAATCGTTCTTAATAACATAACCACCACTGCATGTTTGCTATAAAAATTAGGTTTATTTCAAAAGTCAGGTGAAACAAATATAACAATTTTTACATTTAAGGTAATTCGTTAATTTCAATCAGTGTACTTTTGTTTTTATGCACTGAGTTATATCGAGCTTGAAGCTTCTTGAACGCTGCGCAGTCGAATTGTATTCTTATTTGGACCTCTCTACCGAAGTTTGATTTATCGAATTGTGTCCGTTTCAATACTCGTCTCACGTAAATGTATTCGTTGACAACTTCAATTATAGTCTACCTAAACAACTACTGGCTCTTGATTGAGTGATTTTCGTCTTGTGCATTTTTAACCCACTCGGTGGCGAACTCCTCTGAGGTTTCTGAGCATGGCGCCGATGTCCTCCAGCGATTCTATTATCAAAGTTGCTGGTTGTGTACTATTGACTAGTTCAACTAACTTTGTAAATAAGTTGATGCCCTCAATTGTGAAATCTATTGCTTTATAGTCATGTAGTGTTTTAACTATCAACCTAGCGATATGAAGTGACAACGTCCTATCAATTTAAAAAGTGGACCGACCGACTGACAATTTTTTAAAACGAGTAGAACTCTGTTATCGTTTTGTTAGGATATAATAAAGTGTTAAAGCACTTCATGGCAAATTTTAATCGTAATTAATTTATCAACATTTATGTCAATATTATAAACTTTTGTTAAGATAAATATGATAATTTCGTGTTATCTGTTATGTTGGTTCTCGTTTGTTTGCCTTCGAAGCGGGCAGTCGAATCCCAGAAGAAATACAAACTCGTCCAACCTAATGCTCTAAAAACAGGCTGGGTTCGCGTTAACGTACCTATTCGTGTTTGGATTTATGTAAGTACATAAATATAATAATTTTATTTTATATAAATATAGTAACTATTACATTAAAATAAAAAAAAAAACTTTTCATTCGATAATGATATTATATGTATGTAAATTTGTTATAGTGTCGAGATCTGATTTTCTTTGAACATGTTATTTCTTTTAATTTGGGTAATTGCAGCGATTAAAGAACAGCCATATTTATTAATGCTATCAGTTAATAATATCATAATAACTTGTTATTTATTGTTAGGTTTTTGTTTGATTTTGTTATTTCTGAATAGTATGATAGCTAAAACTAAAGCTTTTTAGTTTAGTTAATTCCTATAAATATTTTTGAATACCTACACTTACTTTGCATACTTGTCCAAACAACTTGGTTATGTGAATTTTTATATTTTTTTTACAAACGTGAATAAGAATAATGTTAAGGATATTAATTATATAGAAAACATCAAAAATAATTAAGCATTATATAAATTGGCTATGAGCTGATGTAAAGACATGTAAAACATATTACCCTACTTTTAGCAATGCCGTAGTCGGGTAAATACGGAAACATAAAAAAACAAGGTCTTAAAAAACAGAAGCACTGATAATTACACATCCATAAAATTACAATAACTAAATACGTTTAAAAAGCGAGCTAATTTATGTCACTTTCAGTGACATGTAAAACTTTCAGCGAATCCAGATCAGGCTTTCGTCAGGTAATATTTCTTTTATAACAATGCATAAAAACTTATATCGTATTATCAAACTTATATCATATAAAACTTAGTAAAACTTATTATTACAGTCATTCAGAAAAATTGAGAATTTCAACAATAAAACGGAAAAACAAACATTTTCTAGTTAAATTATAATTTTACTAATCTTAAAATCACACTGTAAAAAGTTTGTATAAAAATTCAAAACTTTTTAATACTTACAATATTAAAAACTACATACAATTTTTTGAACGTTTACTATGATTAAGAACGTTTAGTATGATTGAATCAAACATACGTTTTTGAAAAATCCAGAGTTCGACAAGGGATCCTTTATAGTTTCAGCATGCCCATCCATCTGTTTGTTCTGTGTGTCAGTACGTATGTCGTAGCCAGTTTACTCGCAATAGATTAGTGCTAAAAGCTGAAATTATTGCATTATTATACATATTTGCAACCACTACACAGGTGTGTATTAAAATCTTGAAAGAAATATTCTAAGATGCCTTCCTCTATTTACCCTCTCGAGTGAAGTATCGTTGTATAGTTATTTTAAAATCATTTTGAGATTGTGTGATCATTTTTCAAAGTTTTAGCCCCGTTTACCCGTTCACCAAATTTTTGGCTATACAATGGTCTTTACGTGAGTTCCAGTTTCTCCCCTTTTAACTTATTAACCACTATTCCATAAAATATGAAAAATCCAAGATAATAATATATAGTAGACGAATTTACTAGAAACATCGTTCCAACTGTCTATGGTCAAATTAGTTGGCGAGTTATACTAAACAAACTCATGATTTTGATTAACGTCAAGTTTTTGTTGTTGGCTAAGGCTACAGAACCTACCTTATAAGTAATCCGACAGGTGTCTCATTAAGAATTGGAATATCACACAAAAATTCAACAAAACTTTTTTGTATACAATAAGTATTTTTTAGTATACAAATAATATTTTTTAGTATACAATAAATATGGAGTTTGTAGTAGTAAACAGAGAATGGTAAATGTCCATACAAACAGTGCATTAACTGTTGCAGAACATTTTATCTATAGGGGGTAAATTTAGATGGGATTGACTACCTATGAAATTTGACATCTGTGTGGCTCTTGTACTTGTAGAAAGAAGGGAAGGTTTTCGTGTCCTCAGCCGCACCTCGCCGACCAGTGGACGTTGTAGTAAAACAAAAAATGAATTTACTAATAAAATAAATGTAATAAACTTTGTACTGAAACTATTTTCAATATTAAAGAACACAAGTCTGGACAGGGACTTGCATACCTGAGTGCGGTGGTGTTTCTATTGGTAACAATTCACATTGTTGCTAGGTATTTTATACGTTTTGTATTTAGTATTTAGTATTTTGGCCAATCAGAAAACGTTTGGTGTCATCCGAGAGTCCAAAGTATTTGGGCCGTACGATGTCATGTGTACCTACTGAGCTGGCAGAAATATTGTTTTTCAATAAAAATAAATGACGGTGAAAAATGATTAGAAAATGTTGCAACATTGGGGTCTCTGATTTGGACTTTAGTATAAGCGGTCAATACCCTTATATATCTTAACCGATTGGCGCAAAAAAATTATATGGCATGCAGATCAGCAAAAACTAGGTTTATACGTTTTTAATGTTTTATATATTTTGATACATTATAAACAAAAAACTTAAATGCACAATGTTTTTTTTCAAAGTTGTTTCATTTGTCACAAAATGTTCAACATGAAACTAATTACATTTTCACATGATGTGAAAAATATAAAAAAATCGAAAAATAATGATCTATCAAAATTTTTAAAAAATTAATAACATATAAATAAACATAATTCTGCTGATCTGAATACCATACAATTTTTTGGTGCCAATCGGTTAAGGTATAATAGGGTACAGTCGTTTGTCTGGAAATTTGCAGGACGCCATCCATATTTTGTGACTTACTGCAATTTTATTGTTACAGTGGACAATGGTATTACAATATGTAAATTCTTGCCCCGCGTATACTAACGGAGCAGCCGGGAATGCTTTCGGGAACCTCATCACCCATATCCTGGCAGCGCAGTGCCTGCTCAACGAAAACTGGCCACAGGATAGACTGCCTGAAATTGAAGGTTTTAAAAATATGCGTGTCAATTTGTCTTGAATCAAAATCATACAAATTTTATTCAACACTAGCTATGCCCGCGATTTCATCCGCTTGGACTTAGATTTATCTCAGCCGGTTTTAAAACGCAACGTGACTTTGTCTTCTGTGACACCACCTCGCAACACCGGGCATGCTTGACGCGACCCTGCGGCACAGCAGCGTGGTGCTATGAGCTTTCTAACTGAAGTTAAAAGTTGAATGTCTTTTGATTCTGTGAATCGATTTTGATGAAATGAGCACTAACTATTACTCAAAATAAAGTTTCATATTTCACAGTAATTAGATTTTGAATCCAATGAATGGGTTTTACGTAATGCGGGTACAAATTGACAAACAAATCGAAAAAAAGACAAAAATTACAAACAATGGTTGTTGACGTTTTATTACTTACTTCTCGCGTCCCCCAGATGTTTTTTTTTTTGTGTAAAATCGTTAATGTGCTGACACCGTAAGTCTGCAATTTCATTATATGTATAGATGATATGCCTAAACACACGTATTGAATGTAAATATCATGATATTTACCAATGTAGTAAAAATTAAAGATAAGGATGTTTCTCTGAGAGAGCTTTGATCTAATGTGCATAACAATTGATGCATTTAGTGGCATAAAAATATTTATCAAAACTGTAATATATACCATTTTTTTACTTAATCATCTTTTATGTATTTTTGAAATAAAATCCATTGAGCTGGAGCATTAAATTCAGCTTGGATATTAAAATATCGAGTAAAAGATGTTTCAGTTATAATTAAGTTATTGTAATTTCAATAAAGTTGCAATTGGAAACTTCCGGTAAGGTACGATATTCGATTCGAAAATCATGTTTTCTGAAAATACCCCAAAATTTCCAATAGAAAATGTTTCCGTGAACCGTTTGTGATAATATGTTGTATGATTGCATAAATATGTGAAAAGTCTGATGAAGTAAGTGTGCAACGAGGGTGGAATGGAAATTATTCGGTTGTCCACGATGACAGTGTTAGACGCTCGAGCGAAGCGAGTACGTTATCTGCCGTCATAAGCTGTAGACACAGACCAGTCAACCTATAGACCACGCTTTAATAAACGTCAGTATGAAAACGAAATCGCCAAAAAGTGGCGGGGTGCGGGGAGAAGTCGGCTAGTTTTCATTGGCTCGTTCAAAATTGACAATTTAATGGCTTCCGACCTGCTTCTAACTGACCGCTCACAAGAGACGTAGTTATGTAGTGTCACTACATAGCCTTGGCGAATGCTACTCCCTGTCAAAGCGTGGTCTATAAGGTTGACTTGTCTGTGGCTGTAGATAATGACCGCCCGAGTCTCACGTCTTATTTTTATCACAAATATAAAGGTAATAAATGGAGATGCACTTCCTATGAAAATTGACATGCGCCTCGCCAACTAGCAGATGCTGTAGTGAAACAAAGTTAATACATAGAATTTTTTTAAAAAATATAACCTTATACAAAAACTATTTACATTATGAGACACAAGTCTATAGGACGACTTGTGTACCAGACTGCGGTGATCTACTGGTTAAATTTCATGTCGTTACTAGGTATTTTATATGATTCAACAGAAATGTTCGAAGCGGCGTTTCGCTACTTGATTGGCTGGACGTGTTTGACAATTTTGTGTTTTGGCCAATTAGAAAACATTTTGTGTGATTTGAAGTCCAAAATATTTAGATAGTACGATGACCGGTGTATTAAGTCAGCAAGAAATATTCTTTTTCAAATTATTTGATGACAACAAAAAATTAGCGGAAACTGTTGTGAAATCGAGGTCGCCGATTTGGACTTTAGTATAAGCGGTCCTTATATAATAATATCCTTATACAAGTGCTGAATGACTACTACATTACACGGATCTACGACCGAAAACTCAGTAATTGCTCACTGTCCACACAGTGAGTAATTAGTGCTTTTCCGCCCGAAAAGCCGTCTGGTATAGTAGTAGTTTTCCCGCACGTGTTATGTAAATTGTTATGACGCATACGCGTTAAATAACATTCGATACATTTTTATTAACCTCCCGTTGTGTAGTAATAATCATCGGGAATGGATATTTAAAAAAAATGTGTAAATAAATAGTGTACCGTAATACATATAGGCTCCATATTAATAAAATTTTTTTTTTGACAGATGGCGATACTTTTGACTTCATAATTGTAGGCGCTGGCACGGCTGGTTCACTCCTCGCCAATAGGCTGACCGAAGTGGAACAATGGAAGATTCTTTTGATAGATGCTGGAGGAGACCCACCTCTAGAAGCTATAGTGCGTATTACTCGTATAATGATCGATAATTTACACTCCACATTTTATAAATTATTTTATGGTTTTTTATTTTTATATTTAGATACCACATTTTTCTGGAGCCACTCATAGAAGTAGTCATGTTTGGCAATATTACACAGAAAACGATGGTAAAACTAATAAAGGCAGTAGAGACGGAAAATCGTTTTGGCCCCGAGGAAAAATTCTTGGAGGCACAGGATCTGTAAATGGCTTAATCCACATGAGAGGTAGCCCCGGAGACTATGCACCTTGGCATACTTTTGACGGCGATGGCTGGGATTGGGATACCCTTTTAAAATACTTTAAGAAAAGTGAAAACGTAATAGACCCTTTAATACGAAATGATCCCGAATTAAGAAAATATCGTGGTTTCGAAGGTGAATTCATTGTTGATTTATTAAATTTCACTCACCCAGAAATAGCAAATACGCTGATCGATGCGTACAAAGATTTGGGACTGAAGTATCTTGATGACTTTAATGGCCCCACTGAAATGGGAGTTGGTAAAATAAGGGGTGGTAGTCACAAAGGGAGAAGAGTGAGTACAGCTACAGCTTTCCTGAACCCTGCAGGCGACCGCAATAACCTTTATGTGTTAAAAAATACATTTGCTACGAAAATAAATATCGACGAAAACACATTGCAAACAAAAAGCATTACTGTTTCATTAAGCAATGGAAAAAAAGCAGATTTCAAAGCAAAGAAAGAAATCATCGTAAGTGCAGGAACAGTAAACACGCCGATGTTGTTAATGCTATCTGGGATTGGGCCAAAAAATCATCTCAATGAATTCGGAATAAAAGTTGTAGCAGATTTACCTGTCGGTGAAAATTTGCAGGATCACGTTAGAATTCCGATACCTGTCACATTACATACTGGAGTAAAGGCAAAAACACAACAATTTTGGTTGAAAGCTGCAGCAGAATATATTCTAGATGGAACGGGGCCACATTCGACAAATTACGATCAGCCTAATATAAATGCATTCCTATCAGTACCAGATGGTAAGGTATTACCAGATGTGCAATTAGATCACAATTATTTTGTACCAGATACTCCATATCTATACTCGATATGTACAGATATAGTGTCTTTTAATGATGATATATGTCATCAATTCAAGAAATTTAATAAGGGAAAAGAACTTATAATATTTTATGTTTCATTGTGCAGACCGCACTCTAAGGGCAAAATTTCATTACGTTCTACGAATCCAAATGACCCTCCCATGATTTATTCTAAATATTTCAGTGATCAAAGAGATATGGTAACATTCATAAATAACTTGAAAAGAGTAATCGAAATCGTTAAAACCCCAACATTGGAGAAACTGACGGCCCAAATTCAAAGGATTTATTATAAAGATTGTGACGACACAGAATTTGCTAGTGAGGAGTATTGGGAATGTATGGCAAGAACTGTGACGTATAATGTTTACCATCCTGTTGGAACTGCTAAGATGGGTGACACTGGAGATCCAACTGCTGTAGTTGATAAGAAACTGAAGGTTCTTGGCGTGAAGAACCTTCGCGTTGTTGACGCTAGTGTTATGCCAACAATACCGAGTGTCAACACTAATGCTGCCGTGATGATGATTGCGGAAAGGGTGGCAGATTTCATAAAAGATGAATATAATTTGTCAATAAAACTAAAAACGGAACTGTATATTTGGTGTTTTATTGCCTGTGTCTATATCATATAGTAATATAATGATAAGGTAAAAAAAATTTCAAGATTTAAAAGCCAGAACTCGTCTTTCAAAATCCTTTTCATAATTTACAACATAGTATTATATAATTTTAAAACAAAAATTGATAAACAACCAGACATTGGCAACCAGTATCTTTTAACGGTTAAGAGCTTTAGAAAAGGTACAGTTAGAAAATTAAAATATTAATTATAATAATCCAAATGTCAAATTTGCAACATATGCAAGTTTTGTTTATATTATAGTTGAGTTATTGTAAAATCCAAACATAGATTATGTAGTAATCAAACTATCGCTATTTCACATTGTTTAAGTAGGTGACGTGTCTATACCATAGCCATGGACTTAAAATCTCCCTAGTTTAAAATCTGTTTACGATGGGATGTCACAAAATGCTCGCCGTCATGATGTGATGTGCGTGAAATCGTGAAACTATGCTCATCTAACTTTATTTTGATATTATTTGCACTAGTCATGTAGTGATTTTTTTCAAATTTTGAATAATTATCTATGGATGACGATTTTGTAAAAGAGAGGAATAATCGCGAAATTCTTTGCGATTGTATTAATCCATTACTATAATTCAAATTTATCATTTGCCGAATTTAAGAAATTAATTACAATACCTAAGAAAGTGGTTAACATTATTTTTTTCAAATGTTAAAATGAACTAAGCTCTTATGCTTATAATATAACATAAAAATAAATTTACAAATAATTACAACGAAACTGTTTTTAATATAGTATTACCTATATTACAAGTTTTCTACTTTAAGAGTTCTTAAGCTACGTAGATACATACTGAAAAATAAGACGAATACATCAAAATGATCTTCCCAAAAAAATCGTATTATATGATAGTAATATCTTTTGGTAAATTTTAAGTATTTCTCAGTTGGCAATTATACTAATAATTTCTCAGGTGTCTTTACATTTATAATCTTGGAGTTTGGCACCAAACCCGACGTATAATGACAAAAACTCATTATTTTATACGAAAATAATAATAACAATAATAAATAATAATAATGCATATTAAGCGTGCAGATAAAGAAAGAAATTATAAATGGCTGCGTTTTCACATCACGTGATAAGTGTGAACATGAAGTATGAAAGAGAAATACCGCTATTTATTATTTCATTCTTTATCTGCTCAGATAATAGTAACAGCGCTTGTTTGTTTTTTATGGCTTGTACGTTAAAATAAATACTGAGATAGCGGCTCCTGTTTTAGCGTCACTTGTAGTACGAGGGGGACCGTCTCCAAAAACAAATATAATATTTTTTTAATATACTTAGTTGCATATTGCGCAATAAAGAACGGTTAGTCAAGTAATTCGTATTTCGCTTACATAACTTTTTTTTCCAATTTTTTTTCCATATTAATAAATTGTAAAAGTTTAAAATACTTTTTTGTATTCTTAAGACTCTGATGAACAGAAATACGTAATCAGATTTCGCACCCCCTATTCCTGTTTTAAGTGTCAATTAAATAATCTTTATTTTCCATTCCATTCCATCAGCCCTATTTGTACCCCACTGCAGAGGCTTAGGCCCCTCTTGGAGCTTAAATCCACCACGCTGCTCCAATGCAGTTTGGCAAATTGTAACGACCGCCATCTATTGACAGCGACCGGGACCGATTGCTTAACGTGCTCTCCGAGGCACGGAGTCAGTGATAATCAATGTACTTAAGTCAGAAAAAAACTCATTGGTACACGCCCGGATTCGAGCCACGGCCACATCACCTTATAGATTTGAGAAAAGGCTATCACGACTCACCCTTATTTTAATTTTCGATAGTACATTTTGAAAAGAAACTTTAGAAAAATATTGATGATAAAAAAAATCTACTACAGATATTTTGTCAAATGACATTATAGTATCTTGGTGTTGCAGACAGTTTATGACGAATAAAAATATAAATTAACTCGTAATTTTTTTCATAAATTGTCTACCGGTTTGGTCTGACAGGCTGTTAAAAGAGAAATAATACTTCAATCCAAACAAAACATAAAACAAATGTATTTTCACAAAAACTTTTCACAATTTTTACGGATACGAGCCAACAGTCCATTACTTGCCTGTAGTCCAAATATTTAGCAAAACATTTGGGGTTCTAGACCCGATACCCACTGAAACCTATTCCCGCTCCTATTTTTAGGATTTTTTTATCTTAAAGTTAAATATTTGA
The DNA here is from genome assembly GCA_949709985.1 of Luffia ferchaultella. NCBI lineage: Eukaryota > Metazoa > Arthropoda > Insecta > Lepidoptera > Psychidae > Luffia > Luffia ferchaultella. Next base: position 22,370,099 of record OX453250.1, on the reverse strand, counting down.
ACTAAAATAGACTATTGTAAATAATTGCGAAACAAGTATTTTTTCTTCTAACACGGCATATTATTTTTCGATTAACTAGATATATTCTATTTATTATTAATACATATATTAATTTCGAATGTCAAAATTATGAATTATAATTGAGTTTTTCTGTTAGGGTCAGTTTTAAGTTTTCAGTTATTTATTTATTTATTTATTTATTTATTTACGTGGTTACTCTCCTCGATGATGAGTCCCTTCGTGTCGCAGTGGAACTGTGATTGGGTTGTAAGGTGTGTGAACCTCACCAGTGCTATATGGTGCCATGGTGGAAGCCAACGGTCACCACGCCCTGAGCTGTAATCGATGCTCGGGCAGGTTTCCACGTCACCACGCACTTAATGATATTCGTCGCGCCCTCATTTCGGCCAATGTGCCGTGTGTTACCGAACCACGTGGTCTTAGTCGCACGGACGGAAAGAGGCCTGATGGCTTGACCCTGGTGCCTTAGGAAAAAAGGAGGTGCTTAATGTGGGACGTAACTTGCGTCAGCACTTTCGCTCCCTCCCAGCTCAACTCAACAATGCGTGTTGCTGGGACAGCCGATGGGTCCGCGGCCCGTCTGAAACACAATAAATACACAATTTTAACAAAATCCTATATCTTCGTTTCTTTTGCTGTGGAAATGACGGGCTGTTGGAGCCTCGAGGCCAGAAATTTAATTAGGAGCGTCGGTCGCCGATTCAAGAGAGGGGGTGTGACCCCTGTTCGAAGTCGTTTCTGATGCAGAGGCTCGCCATAGCGATCCAACGCGATAATGCCGCGAGCGTTATGGAAACCTTTGCGTCGGGTTCGCCAGGAACTGGTTATTTTTAGCTTTTTAGATTGTATATATAAACTTTATATTTGTAGATTATAATGTATATTTTATAAGTAGTTAATTTTAGTGTTTAATTAGTTTTTATTTTAATATTATTTCATTGCTTTTCCTAACAATTACGATTGACAATAAATTCACTTCATAATTAATAATAAAAATTTAAAAAAAATTAATTAATATTAGTTATTTTTTATATGCCATTAATTTTAGTTTTTAATTACATTTTAATTTATAGCTATTTCCCTTCTTCTACAACATGAACAATTCCTGTATATACACATATATTTCGCCTATCTCGGAAACAGCTCTAACGTTTTGGATGAAATTTGTATTTAGGTAGCTATCAGTAGGTATCATTTCAAAACAGAATAAGTTTTATGGTAATTTGCCAAGAAGCGCTGTAGTAGAAGTGTTTCTTCGAAACGACTAGGCTGATTTTGGTACGGTTTTTTGCATTACATGGGTACCACTCACGAGTAGTAATTAAATAAGTTTTGTAGTTATGGGCCACCAGGGGGCGCAGCAAATGATATGTGTGTTTACTACGTTTGTCCGTTCGTGGTCTAACATCGTTATTGTTCATTGTTTTATTTTTGAAACTAGGCACAGAGATTGTCATTGACCTTTAGCTTTGCATGTAGGTATAATTTTGGAGCTGCTTTGAAGAAACTGAGGAGTTGAACATTTTTATTTGTTTATGTTTAGTACGCCCAAACAAGAAAGTTTCAAAATTTATGAATGAAATGAAGAGTTTCGGTTCAAAATATTGTTTATGAGTATAGTCTCTTTTATGAGTATAGCCCCCGGAGAGTGGGAGCATAAAAAACAAGCAGGTTTAAAAAGTGCTCATAAGTATTGTTTCGTGCTTCCGAATAGCACAAGAAGGCGCATAATGTGCTCATGAGCAAGTTTCGTTTAAACTTAACGGTTAATAATGTACTTACTCATAAAAACGTTTCGTGCTTCTGAGTACATAATGTTACCTTACAGTACAATAAGACATCTTATATTAGACTGTGCTTTTATGCCTTTTGTGAATGTGTTTCAGTATGTGCATGATCAGACTTTCCAAATCGATGTCTTCTTATGTTTAGTCAATGATACTGATACTTTACTCTATGTTTGACTTTATTAAATCAATGAAACGCTTCAAACGTTTGGCAGATAAACAATGATAGATCTATATCATACTGACAGACGCCAATTCATAAGTTGACAGTTTTATCTTGTACATTGTTTAAAAATGAGTATCTTATTGAGAAATGTTTACGAATTATATCAATTATGTGACGATTTCAATATTAATTTCAATAAATGAAGCTGTAGCACATATACGGATAGTAGACAAGGGCGTGATTCCTCTGCGGAAGGATTCAGTAGCGCTGCAGTTTTACATCGACGTAGAAAACGAGTCACTCGAGCATTCTTGTAAAATGATATCTTGGTGTTATAGGTGTTGCCTCGTCGACTTAGAGGACGATGACTGTAGTGGCATGCATGTCTACGGCGGTGCTATTGCCACTTTAAATCCTAACAATCGAAAAATCCTGAAATACGTGTATCCAACTAGGTATCCCCACGGCTTGATCGGATATTGTAATATAATCTTGGATTATAACTGCAATTCCAATAAAACTGTAAGAAAAGAAACAATACTACCGTTCGACACTAGGATAATTGTTAAGCCGAAAAAGAGGAAAAAGAGCCAGATCTTTAAACATTACTTAGTCGCTGATTCGAAGTTGGCACATTGCGTTACGGAAGATTTAAATCCTATTAATAGATGTTTACCGGTTGTGTGCGATTGGAAATATGGTGGTTCGAGGCCGTTTTACGATAAGCTGAGGAGACGTTGCGTAGAGGCTCCGGTCTGCGTCGGTACTGTGACGAACGAGCTTCCCGATGTGGCATATGTTCCTAGAGCTAACCTATGTAGAGAATTAAGGCAACCGCTGTCAGTTGAAGACGTAGACTCTATCAGTTTTGGATTGGGAGTAGCTTCTGAAAATTTTGTGCACGATACAAAATCACAATATAAAAATATAGACCAGAATTCGAGGCGCTCACAGAAACTGAACAATGAATTTTTCAAGAAATTGTTCATTAAAATTAATGGAACCTCGAGCGAACGCTGCGCTGCCTTGTCAGTGATTGTTTCGGCATTCTACCATGTTGCAGTTGCTTTTATAATTTTGGTTGTATTTTTTTTATGTATCAACTTTTGCATTTGGCTTTGCAGTAAGCGGTCGTCAAAGAATATTAAGAAACAGTTTGAGGAGCAAATGAATGTTATCAAACGTATAACGTTATTTAAGCGACAAAGTCAAGACAAAGAAGTGAGAAACACTCTCCTGAGAGATGTGATGACGAGAGATTTACCGAAAGAATTAAGAGAGAGTGTGGAAGATATTTGTGATAGGCTCGGCTACGAAATAGAGAGGAAGAAAAAATTTAAGAATAACAAATTTGGCGATGAGATGAGTTTGAATGAAGCAGAAAGAGTTAGCACAAGCCTTGAGACCAATTCTATTGCCTCGGTGGACTGTGACATCTCGGAGCACGATCAACTTTTAGGTTGATATATTTTGTAGTCTAAACGTTTATTTTATAATATAAATTGTTAAATAATTAAATCGAGTTTTATGCGTTATGTTTTATGTATATGCGTTACCTTCATATTTAACTAATGAAAATAATGGTTACACTCACACCTTAATAAAATTAGTTGCTCGTATATGTATTGCATGGATGGTTTTTTGGCTTGTCCTTCAGTATAATTATTTTTATTATAATTATAATTAGGTTTGCACAACATTTTATACAAACAATTTCATATTTGCTATCATACGTATACGACGTAACATACTAGTTTTAATTAAGTTTTGTAAAGGTTAAATCGTCGTCGGGCAAAAGAGGCAAAACCCCTGAAAATGTGTTGAATACATTTTGTAGCTGATTAATTTCAACACGAAGACTTCTTGCGTACAATTAACTGCCACTTCTTAATGAGCGAGGGCTCACACTCCGGAAAATACTTAGGGATAGAAAACTCTACTGACTGACGTCATAAAGTAGAGATAAATTTTATAATAAAGGATAAAGGATTGTGGAGTATTCCGTTGGATTGAAGATTTCTTATGTTGGGTACAAATCTCCAATTTTATAGATCGGATTTCCGTTTTCGACCTTTACCGAGAAATGTAAATAAAACTGATTTTATTACTGTCTTGCGCCCAAAACGTATTATGTGTCTCATGTAATAAAATATGAATGGATTTGAGGTGAATATATTGTACCTATAGTGTATGTATATACAGGACACAAGTAAAGTTAAAAATAAAAAAATCGTTAATTTGTAGTTATATCACAATAAATTCTTTTTTTTTCATCATGAATACCCTTTTTATCAAGGATGCATGAAGGCAATAAATTGAAATAAATTGTAAGTGCCTAGGTCTACGGTCCCTTAGAGCTATAAAAAATAAAGTTTTTAAGTATACCTAATTAAAAAATAAAGCCATTTATGTCGCATATTTTGATACTCGCATAGAAATTAAAACCTATAAGATACTTCCCGTAGACCTAGAATCGTGAAATTAGGCAAAAAGCAATAACTTAGAACACTTAACAGTTATATTACATAATTTTTGTTAAATGCTTTTAAATTGGAACATGCGTTTACACAGCATTCGCCCGGCAAGTAGAAATAAACACGTCCATACATGTTTATAGGTAACTATATCTGAAACCCTCAGGACGCGAGTCCGACTCACACTTGACCGGTATTTTCAAGATGATTCTAATATAAACTGACATTTACACATAGACTCTCGTGGACTCGTGGACTCTCGACTTTGTTGTTACGCTCACAGTTTTTTTTTTAATTTTATGAGAAAATTAATTTAAAAGTCATAGACACACAGCTACATCCTATTTCTTACACAATGTAAAAGTTTAAAATGAATTAGCATAGACGATGGTACAAAGAGGCAATTTGAAAGTTTCTTGCTCTGGAGCGCACGTGTAAAAGTTCCATCTGCTGCAGGAAATAAGTTCTTGCCTACGGCCATAGAGTAAATAAATTTGACAGCAGCGTTCGGTTTTAACCTGAAGTTTTAACAGAGTCATTGCGGACAATTCGCGGACAGAAACTCGCCACCTTACACCAGCTAGCTAGAGTATGAGTGGTTAGACGGTAAACGCAGAAGAGGGCTTCTAGTCAAATTGTACTTTTATGCCTACGACACTCGACACCTTGTCTGCGTCACATAGGCCTCTGTTAATTGAAATTCACGTTTTAAATTTCCTATACAAAGGAAACTGAACACCATGATTTTTTTTCCATTCTGTTGATGTAGTAGTGGGCTTTAATATACTTTAATACCTACTGTGTCGATTCATAGAGAACACTACCTCCTTTTTGTAAATTTTTGTTCGAATGCTGCAAAAATATACGGCTTTACTTTCGTGGGCTACTTACTCATTTATAAAATCGTGATAAATTTATAGGTTGGTAAGTCGTTAGTAAGCCAAGCGGCGGCGACGCTGGATAGTAGTGATGCGGGTAGCGAGCAGCGAGCGATCACGTATTTCTCCTAACTTAGCGAAAACCGCCATGATGCACTAAAATCTTTATTCCTAATACACTAAATTACCTTTCGTAACCTAACATATACAAAACGCGGACCAAAAAGTGTAGTTCCATACTAAAAAAAGAATAATGTAAATCCGACTAGTGGTTCTAGAATCACAAGCGCACAAACGGACACGCAGACAGACACAGAAATATTTTTAATTTTTTTTTAATACTTCTGAACTTTTTTTAAAACTTTAATACTTTTTTACTTACTTTTAATACTGTAAGACTTTTGGTTAGAACTTTCAAAGGGGAACAATCCTGTCATACATAATTTTTGCTTAACATCACCCGTTTACGCAGCGCACGTAACGGAAGCTCTCAAAAAGAATAATTTTTCCCGTTTTTTGCAAAATTTTTCGTTGGTGCTCCACTCTTATCGGTCGTAGCTGATATAATAATAGCCTATAGCCTTCCTCGATAAATGGACTATTCAACACAAAAAGAAAGTTTTTGAGAACCAGTAGTTTTTGAGATTAGCGCGTTCAAACAAACAAACAAACTCTTCAGCTTTATAATATTAAGTATAGATTATTTTGAAAAGAATAATGTCGCTTGTCATTAATATGTATTGAATTTTGAAAATTTTGAACTCAATGAAGGTAAGTGATTATATTTTATATATTTATATTGCTTTCTTATTTCTATCCGACATTTTTCATTTTAAACAATTTTTAAACAGTGGAGGTATGAATAGTGTCATGACCAAATAAGCATTAAGGCAGCTTGATATGACGTTTGGGGAACGATTAGGCGACTTATAAATCTTTGTCGTGTAACGTTGCCTATCTATCCAGGCAATAATACATCCATGGTTACAAATTACAAGGTGAAGTAAGTTTAAGTTAGATGTTAAATTCTAAGATAAGTACATGTTGAATTAGCAACTCGATTATAACTGTTATTACTTGTAATTATGGTAAACTTTATAAGCAATTAGGGCTAAAACAAAAAAGAAAAATGAAGACAATAATACATTAGTATATATTACATCGTGTCATGATAGCCCTAAGCGATACGAACCTGTCTCAAATTTATAAGGCTATAGGGCCATGGTTCGAATCCGGGCGTGTACCAATGAGTTTTTCTTACTTAAGTACATAATTATCACTGACTCCGTGCCTCGGAGAGCACGTTAAGCAGTCGGTCCCGGATGCTGTCAATAGATGGCGGTCGCTACAATCCCCAACCCGCAGTGGAGCAGTGCGGTGGATTTAAGCTCAAAGCCCCCCCTCACCCTAGGGGAGGCCTAAACCTCTGCAGTGGGGTAAAAATGAGCTGATAAAATGAAGTGAAGAAGTACATTAAATTAGTAAATAAAATTCATATTAATACATTAGTAAATAAAAAACACTTGAACCAAACCAAAGAATATTTATTAACTTAATATAATGTACTATTGTTTAATTATTATTTTGGCACATCTGCCCGCTTCTTTCGCTTTATTACTATTACTATGGTATTATTATTATTATTACTATGGTATTATAGTGAGTTTGTCATCTCTGTTCTTAAATAATAATTATTACACCACCGCGCACTTGGCTTCATAATAAGTTTATGTCTTGAAAACTTAGTCTTGAAGAATATCATTTTCATAAGTAACGTTTATTTCTTGTTTAAAGATACAAGTATCCTAGGGGTAGATTTTTAACTCCGTGGTTATAAAAATTTAAAATTTTGAAAACCCCCAACACCAAAAGAAACTAACCTTTAAAAAGTGTGAAATAATATAAATTTGTTCATTGTCTAATGATTTTTGATTCTTAAAGGTCTGGGACCGCTAATTATAAGGTATTTTAAGTTTACTTCCTCATTCCTCATTCCCTTTCAAAATACCTAGTGAACATTATTCTACTAGTCAAGCCCTTTCATTTGCTACCTATATTGAGGGAGTAATGAAAAAAAAATGTGATTTACCATTTTGTAGTGGCGGCCATATTAAATTTGAAATTTGTCATAGTAATTGATCTGTGGTCATAGTGTATAGTATTATACCAGTCAAGTCCTTTCATCTGATACCCATATTGATGGAGTAGTGAAAATCAATATGTATTTCGCCATTTTGTGGTGGCGGCCATCTTGGATTTGAAATTTGTCATAGTGTATAGTATTTTCCTAGTCAAGCCCTTTCATTTGATACCCATATTAATTGAGTACTGAAAAAATATGATATCCGCCATTTTGTGACGGCAGCCAACTTAAACTGATTTTCATCAGACATAACTAAGACCACTTCCGACTAATTCACCTTTCATATAAAAAAAATCGTATTCAAATCGGTTCATCCGTTTGGGAGCTACAATGTCACGGACAGATACATAGATACACAGATACATAGATACACTAGGTCAAACTTATAACACCCCTCTTTTTGCGTCGGGGGTTAAAAACAATAAAGCTTTTAGAAATTCGTTACCCTAAACTGACATCTAAATTAACCGGCGATACCGGCCCTTGTTTGTTTCCGGTTAAAGTCTACAAATCTAATTAACTGTCATTTCAACCTACTCAAACAGATTTAATCGAATTAAATCAAACTGTATTTCAATTCCCGCCCTTAGTAGGTATATATTATAAGGCACTCATGAGAAATCTAATAAACAGAATTTAATTCGCCGTAGACTCACGACGAAGTCTGGACGATGTTTTAATGGTAAGATAATATAGCATGATAAAATTTTATTCATAACTAGCTGACCCGGCGAACTTCGTATCGCCTCAGAATTTAGACCAGTTCAAAACGTATAATATGTTGTATGTTGTTGTATGTTGTAGCCCCCTCCCTATTCCTGGTAGCCCATAACCATAATCCTTATCTAAAAACTTACTTTTACGCGTCATAACTATGTAAAGCGAAAACCCGCTTGGTGGCTCATGACGCTAAAACCGCTTACAGATCCAGCCGTTTTCGAGAAACGTATTTATTGCAGCGCCCCTGGCGGCTCATAGCCACAATCCTTATTTAAGAATCTGCTATTAGATGACATCTATGTACACAAAAAATCATATCAAGACCCTCAAAGCTGTTTTAGAAAAATATATTTATCGCAGTGCCCCCTGGTGGCTCATGGCTGCATACTTTTATCTAAGAACATGCTCTTAGGTGATAGGTTTATAACGCAAAAAACCGCGTAGAGACCCTCCCAGCCGTTTTAAAGAAATGTATTCATTGCAGCGTCCCCTAGTGGCTCATATCCGCAATCCTTATCTAAACACCTGCTCTTAAGTGATATCTGTGTAACATAAAAACCGCGTCAAAATCGTCGTAGCCATTCGGAATATACATATCTATTGCAGCGCCCCCTAGTGGCCCATGACTGCACAACTTATTTAATTATCTATTTGCAGGTGATGCTCAGGTAATGCAGAAAACCGAATCAAAATCAGTCCTGTCGTTTCGAAAATACACATTCACTGCAGCGCCCCCTGGTGCTTAATTACCACAAAATCAATTTAGAAACCTATTTTGGAATGTTTCCTAACTAAATACAAAATTTCATATAAATCATTAGAGCCGTTTCCGAGATAGCTTATAAAAGAGTAAAAAAATTGATGTTTGAATGCACCCTGTTTGACAGGTGCGAACAGTTTGTATGGGAAAATGAAGTTGTTTTTATTATATTGTTGTTTTTCCTTACAATTTCTTCACATTTTCTCACCTGTTAAACCTTCCTTCGACTTCCAGAAATATTTCAAAACCAAAATTAGCCAAACCAGTCTAGCCATTTTTGAGTTTTAGTGAGACATGTAAAACGTTTCATTACATTTTTATATACAAGAGATGAGAAAAAAAAGTTTGTTTAGGCTATCTAAACGGCAAATGGCGATTTTCTAATTATCGCAAAAATCATCAATTTACCATACTTATAGCGAACATGTAAGCACTTTCGAGCAAAAACCTATTTTTTATTTATCCCAAAAACCGCCAATTTACAGTACTTGTACTTAACGGAATTATGAGCTCTTACATATACGAACAAAAATTACAGTTTTCTCAAAACACTCAAGTTAGTATAGATACTCGTACTTGTAATGAATTTATGAGCATTTACGAATGCATTAGAAATGAGCAATCCACTAAAGTGAGTTCTTTCACTTCCATGCCTTGAATTAGAACAATGCCAATAGTTTATCATTAAGAGGAGCGTATACTGGCAAATTTCCATACAACGTTAACGGTTGCATCCCATTAAACCTTAACCGATTGGAGCAAAAAATAAATATGGTATTCAGATAAATAATTAAGATAAGTAATAAATTATTGAACTGTCAACGAGTATTTAAATGATAATAACGCACGATCAGTACCCTAACAGTATTAAGCAATATATATTGAAAAAAAATATAGTAAAAAGTACCGGAGGGAGTTTCATGCCGGTTTTTGCTTTTCTAGTATTTCCGAACCGGTGGTAAATGCATCTTGTCTTTCAATTAGTTTATGTGATACATTTTACATTAAATAAAAAGATTAGTGGTAAACTACTATTAGTGGTAAACCTAAAGGATTTACGAGCATGAAACGGTTTTATAATTATCCCAAAACCGCTTATTGAAAATCCTTGTTAAATATTTAAAGCGCTTACTTGTAAACATCGGCTTCCGGACGCTAGAACGAGATTTTCAGCCCTTAGTCAGCAACATTTACAACAGGATAAACTATTTCACGATTCACTATTTAAATTTTAATCGTTTTCGCGTTCTCTTGTTCTGCGGGCCTATGCAACAACGCCAATGTCAGTCCAATCGTGTCCCATTGACGTCATTTCAATTCCTCATTCTTTGATAAAAAAACTACACTTGGAAGGGGTCACGCACGTCTTTATGTTTTTTTTCTAACGGCCTAAGGGACGAGACGCACGCCCCGAAATGCAATCTCATTCATGGCTGTATTGTTTATATCGGGTGTTCGGCTGAACGTACTCCAAACTTATGGAGTAGGTAAATAGAGCTTACCATACTAAACAAAAACTTTCAAATGAGCAGATGGCGCAAAGTAACGGTTATCAAGAAAAAACATATTTAAAGTTGAACTACATTCGGCCGTATATCCCGTATATAATATATCGCGTGTTCTGCTAAACGTATTCCAAACTTATAGAGATGTACCTATAGCTTACCAAACTAAACAAAAAGTTTCAATTGAGCAGATGGCGCCAACTAACGGTTACCGAAAAAAACCTGTTTAAAGATTCATTTTTGGAATAATTTTTTTTAACTTTTTGTTTTGTTCGGTAAGTTTTACACTTTCTATAAATTTGGACTACGTTCAAAGAAACACCTGTTATAGTGTCTCGCTCGTCTTTAGAGCTCTTCTGTGCTCGGAGTGAGTTTCAATAAATGTGTCTGTTGCATTTCGATACCGCCATTGCCGCGGTTCGTGAAGGTTGTGTGCAAACGGCTTTAACAATAAAAGATTAATATGTACCTATTGCCTGTACCTGTACCTATCTGTATATCGGATTTCTTATTTCGGATTCCAACAAGAAAATTCCGATTTTGTTTTAACGTCTGTACTAAGTATTTATTGATTTTGTAAAATGTACACACAGTACTGGATTCAATTCGATGAGATATGAAATTTTATTTCTCTCGTTCTTGTGATTTTTTAACGTTTTTGAAATGTAATAAAATTGCATAATATCACATGCAACAAGAATTGTATGCGAGTTTGCACGGCGCGCGGGAATCACGTGACCAAGCAATAAAGATTTATAGTCCTTCCCCACTATTGATAGTGAGCTACCGTGTAGCCATAATTTATGGTCCGACCACCGACACACTCAATTATTTTTACCCATACTAGCGAAAAAAAGGAAAAACCAAGATCGACAGTAAAGTTATCGTGGTCATGTAAAGGCAAATACAGGAAATGTATTTCCTTGAGTGAACCAGGAATTGGAACCGATCAACAGATTCGATTCAGCATTCATTTCGTTATAATAAGAATTTCGCACTTTACGTAGTTAATGTGACCATTAACTGATCGATATTAGTTAAAGTCCGAAAAAGCGCTTAAATGGCGCAAATGTTATTGTTTTAAGCTTTCATAAAATCTAGTCTTCTCTTCCCATCGCTTTGAAATACGGCCAACACAGGTTAATAATCCACCGTTTCGATAAAATAGAATATGTTAGATTTTGCTTGTTATAATGCGAGGAGCGAACAACGAAACCAAGAAGCCTAATTTTTTTGATGCCTAAATGATTATAATATATTCGTAAGAATATTCAATACAGTGATTTCGATATGTTTGAGTTTCAATTTGTACTTCATAAGTTAGGTAATATCAGCAATATCTAGTTAATCTCCGAATTACCTAGTTGAAGTTCGAAATTAATTTCTGATTATCAACTTTAAATGAAACCACCCCGTCTTGCCGACATTAACGGTATTACCATAAATAGAAGTACGAATTGACTAGAAGCCCTCTTCTGCGCTTACCGTCTAACCCTCTGTGTTCTAACCACTCATACTATAGCTAGCTGGTGTGAGATAACGAGTTTTAGTCCGAGTTTCAGTGCGCAAAGTCCCCGAGCGCCGGTTTCCACCCCCGCGAAATCCCCGCGCGCCGGTCTTCAACCTCGCGAAATTGCGTAATATCACTTCAATACTGTGATGTAACATTTATAACTCTATTAAAACCAACCCTACTTTCAAATTAATTTACTATATGGATCGTACAGACTCTACCGCTAAATAACATTTTTAAACAGACACAAATTATGGTTTTTTATAATACACATGTAGGAAACTCATATCACGCAAAAAAACAACGTAATAATGACTTTATATTCCCGTAATTCAGGAATAGATAAACTCAATCTTGCTGAAAGACGAGCTGGGCAGACTAACAAGTGCTTTTCTGAGGTTTCAATTAGAAAATTAGAGCGTAAACTTCAATAAATGTTATTCAAAGATTGGCTTTTGCCTGGTACAGTTTGGTGTTACATTTATTACTATGTATGTACTCTGTAACCAAAATGGCTGGATACATTTTGACATGTTTAAAATATGTGATGTCCTTAGATTCGTTTTAATAGTTTTAATGGTGATAGTGCCACAGGATTTAATATTTACATATGGCGTCTGTGAATCAAAAACTGAAGTGGCGGCAATAATGAAATTTTGGTTTTACTATGGATTTTAAATGAAACTAGTAAATAGACATTTCCAAATATATATATACACCCATTAAAATACTTTTATACTACCTTTTAACACAAACTACAATAAAATGCGTTTAAACGCATCGGTCCGTTGTGAATAATTAGCTCACATATATTATGTAGCTCTAAGTCAGGTAAAAACCTGAAATTTTGTTTCAGTAATGTAGGATGCACCATGCAATGTTTTTTTTGTTCGATACCTATTTAGGCATATAATAAAATATACTTTCATATAAATACGATTTGAATTTTATAATGTATTGCAAGTAGGAACAAATAAAAACTACAATACATATTTGCTGTAGGTAGTAACATTAAAATAAACTTTCAGTTAAAGACCACCACCACCACCAAACATATTTAGGTTATTGGTTCGTCCCCGTGTGCAATAACATTCAAGTCATGTTTATAGGATATGCAATTTTATTATTTGCTGGAGTAGGTTCGAACAAAAAACATTGCATGGTGCATTATACATTGTTCAAGCAAAATTATATAGATTGTAGAGCTTGTTTTCTCTTTTCAATCAATTGTTTAATATCATTTTATAAAATTATTTCTTTCAGTAATCTTTTTTTTTATTTTTTGTTTGTTACGAAACAGGTTCTATTTGTTTGCGCCGTTGTAGCTTTCAAATGATTGACCCGATTTCAGTGCTTTCTTTTAAAATGAAACCTGTTTGAATCGGGATAGTTCTTAGCTACATAAAAATATGTTTGTTTGTGGGATTTCTTGTCCCATAGGATTTCTCGAAAAAGTTTTTTCAAAACATTAACTTTTAAAATGATCGCTTCGCACAAGTTGTAATCATAGATATTGTTAGAAATAACATAAATACAGTACATAGTTCAGGAAACCTACAAATTGCACTAAAAATTTTAAACCCCTTATTGCCAAACTACATTTGTCTCTGAGGGTGGCGCCATGGTCATCCAGCTATTCTGCCGTTATGACAATGTCGTCAACCAACCGAAGGAGACTGATGTTTCCGCCATTAATGTTGATACCACATGCGTTCTCATGTACAAGTATGAAGGCATTTTCCAATGCTGTGGTGTAGACTACCGGAGAGATCACAGTTGTTTATTTATTTATTTATTTATTGTCTGCAGTTAGATCGGTCTCGTGTTTTCTTTAGTTGTGTACGAGAACTGATTTAGTAGCTTTACCGTACAAACTTCTGAACATTTTGATGGTAGATTTTGCACCAGGCTTTCTCATAGTCCACTAACGCTTAGCATAACAGCAAATTAAACTCCTGGGATTCCTGTATAATGTGGTGGAGCGGTGGATGTGACCCAGGGACCAAATTCACACATACCACCAGATTATATTCATATTCGTCTATCATGCTCCACTGTAAGGGCTTAGGCCTCCCATCGGGATGAGGATGCTTGAAGCTGAATCCACCACCCTGTTTCAGTGCGGGTTGATGGATTTTAACGATTGCCATCTAATAATGGCAGCCGGGACCGACGCGACGGCTTGGCGTCTTGCTCTCCGAGGCACGCCACGGTACATGCCAGTTTCTGGGATTCGAACCACGGCCTTCTAAACAAGAAGCGGGCTCATCACGACTCAGCTACCTCGACATCATACACAGAAACGACATCATATCATACGACGCAAATTATATTACAGAGATGGTAGTAAAGTTTTTTCGGGAACCGATATTTTCAGGTGGTCAGAAACAGTGATAACTCGCGACAACAATAAATGGGTCTATAGTTTTCCAGCAAGGTATTGAGTCTTTTTTTGATTTTTTCATAGCTACTATTGTTAGAAATTAACTTAATACTGTCTCGTCTTATACTACGATACACTGAAGCAATTTGATTAGATACATTAAAGCAATTACGATCCAAGAGGCCATCGTCGCACCCTCGTCACGGAGAGAAGCACGTGTTTTTTTATGGTTTATAATTACGTGTTTTTGTTTTCAAGGCGGATACGTTAAAACAAATTGTTTTCCTTATTAATTTTTAACTTTATTTTATTATTATTATTTGTTTAAATAGCTAATACAGTGATACACCTTTCAAAAAACGTTCAAGTGTAAGTAATGATCTTCCAACCGATAATCACCAAAAACGTCGGAAAAATTACGTTCCTTGTATGGGACCCCGCTTTATTTTTAACTTTATTTAATTATTATTATTTGTTTTATTACCCAATATAGTGATACATCTTTCAAAAAAAGTTCAAATGTAAATAATGATCTGACAACCACTAATCAACAAAAACGTCGGAAAAATTACGTTCCTTGTATGGGAACCCCCTTTAATTTTTAACTTTATTTAATTATTACTATTTGTTTTTATAGTTAATAAAATGGTACGTCTTTCATAAAAATTGTAAGAAATGATCTTACAACTACTAATCACCAAAAACGTCGGAAAAATTACGTTCCTTGTATGAGAGCCCTCTTTAATTTTTAACTTTATTTAATTATTATTACTTGTTTTTATAGCTAATATAATGGTACGTCTTTCATAAAAATTTCAAGTGTAAGAAATGATCTTACAACCACTAATCAACAAAAACGTCGGAAAAATTACGTTCCTTGTATAGGAACCCCCTTTAATTTTTAACTTTATTTAATTATTATTATTTGTTTTTATAGCTAATGTAATGATACGTCTTTCATAAAAATTTCAAGTGTAAGAAATGATCTTACAACCACTAATCAACAAAAACGTCGGAAAAATTGCGTTCCTTGTATAAGAACCCCCTATAATTTTTAACTTTATTTTATTATTATTAACTTTTTTGTAGCTTACATAGTGGTACATGTTTCGTAAAAATATCAAGTGTAAATAATGATCTGACAACCACTAATCACTAAAAACGTCGGAAAAATTTGGTTCCTTGTATGAGAGCCCTCTTTAATTTTTAATTTTATTTAATTATTATTATTTGCTTTTATAGCTAATATAATGGTACGTCTTTCATAAAAATTTCAAGTGTACGAAATGATCTTACAACCACTAATCAACAAAAACGTCGGAAAAATTACGTTCCTTGTATAGGAACCCCCTTTAATTTTTAACTTTATTTAATTATTATTATTTGTTTTTATAGCTAATGTAATGATACGTCTTTCATAAAAATTTCAAGTGTAAGAAATGATCTTACAACCACTAATCAACAAAAACGTCGGAAAAATTGCGTTCCTTGTATAAGAACCCCCTTTAATTTTTAACTTTATTTTATTATTATTAATTTTTTTGTAGCTTACATAGTGGTACATGTTTCATAAGAATATCAAGTGTAAATAATGATCTGACAACCACTAATCACTAAAAACGTCGGAAAAATTAGGTTCCTTGTATGAGAGCCCTCTTTAATTTTTAACTTTATTTAATTATTATTATTTGTTTTTATAGCTAATGTAATGATACGTCTTTCATAAAAATTTCAAGTGTAAGAAATGATCTTACAACCACTAATCAACAAAAACGTCGGAAAAATTACGTTCCTTGTATAGGAACCCCCTTTAATTTTTAACTTTATTTTATTATTATTAATTTTTTTGTAGCTTACATAGTGGTACATGTTTCATAAAAATATCAAGTGTAAATAATGATCTGACAACCACTAATCACTAAAAACGTCGGAAAAATTAGGTTCCTTGTATGAGAGCCCTCTTTAATTTTTAACTTTATTTAATTATTATTATTTGTTTTTATAGCTAATATAATGGTACGTCTTTCATAAAAATTTCAAGTGTAAGAAATGATCTTACAACCACTAATCAACAAAAACGTCGGAAAAATTACGTTCCTTGTATGGAAACCCCCTTTAATTTTTAACTTTATTTAATTATTACTATTTGTTTTTATAGTTAATAAAATGGTACGTCTTTCATAAAAATTTCAAGTGTAAGAAATGATCTTACAACTACTAATCACCAAAAACGTCGGAAAAATTACGTTCCTTGTATGGGAACCCCCTTTAATTTTTAACTTTATTTTATTATTATTAATTTTTTTGTAGCTTACATAGTAATATATCTTTAAAAAAAAGTTCAAGTGTAAGTAATGATCTTCCAACCAAAAATCACCAAAAACGTCGGAAAAATTACGTTACTTGTATGAGAGCCCTCTTTAATTTTTAACTTTATTTAATTATTATTACTTGTTTTTATAGCTAATGTAATGGTACGTCTTTCATAAAAATTTCAAGTGTAAGAAATGATCTTACAACCACTAATCAACAAAAACGTCGGAAAAATTACGTTCCTTGTATAGGAACCCCCTTTAATTTTTAACTTTATTTTATTATTATTATTTGTTTTTATAGCTAATGTAATGATACGTCTTTCATAAAAATTTCAAGTGTAAGAAATGATCTTACAACCACTAATAAACAAAAACGTCGGAAAAATTACGTTCCTTGTATAGGAACCCCCTTTAATTTTTAACTTTATTTTATTATTATTATTTGTTTTTATAGCTAATATAATGGTTCGTCTTTCATAAAAATTTCAAATGTAAATAATGATCTAACAACTACTAATCACCAAAAACGTCGGAAAAATTACGTTCCTTGTATGAGAACCCCCTTTAATTTATAACTTTATTTTATTATTATTATTTGTTTTAATAGCTAATATAGTGATATATCTTTCAAAAAAAGTTCAAGCGTAAATAATGATCTTACAGCCAAAAATCACCAAAAACGTTGGAAAAATTACGTTCCTTGTATGGGAACCCCCTTTAATTTTTAACTTTATTATATTATTATTATTTGTTTTAATAGTTAATATAGTAATACATCTTTCAAAAAAAGTTCAAGCGTAAATAATGATCTTCCAACCAATAATCACCAAAAACGTTGGAAAAATTACGTTCTTTGTATGGGAACCCCCTTTAATTTTTAACTTTATTTAATTATTATTATTTGTTTTTATACTTAATATAATAGTACGTCTTTCATAAAAATTTCAAATGTAAATAATGATCTAACAACTACTAATCACCAAAAACGTCGGAAAAATTACGTTCCTTGTATGGGAACCCCCTTTAATTTATAAATTTATTTTATTATTATTATTTGTTTTATTAGCTAATATAGTGATATATCTTTCAAAAAAAGTTCAAGCGTAAATAATGATCTTCCAACCAATAATCACCAAAAACGTTGGAAAAATTACGTTCCTTGTATGGGAACCCCCTTTAATTTTTAACTTTATTTAATTATTACTATTTGTTTTTATAGTTAATAAAATGGTACGTCTTTCATAAAAATTTCAAATGTAAATAATGATCTAACAACCACTAATCACCAAAAACGTCGGAAAAATTACGTTCCTTGTATAGGACCCCCCTTTAATTTTTAACTTTATATTATTATTATTATTTGTTTTAATAGCTAATATAGTAATATATCTTTAAAAGAAAGTTCAAGTGTAAATAATGATCTGACAACCACTAATCACTAAAAACGTCGGAAAAATTACGTTACTTGTATGAGAGCCCTCTTTAATTTTTAACATTATTTAATTATTATTATTTGTTTTTATAGCTAATATAATGGTACGTCTTTCATAAAAATTTCAAGTGTAAGAAATGATCTTACAACCACTAATCATCAAAAACGTCGGAAAAATTACGTTCCTTGTATGAGAGCCCTCTTTAATTTTTAACTTTATTTAATTGCTATTATTTGTTTTTATAGCTAATATAATGGTACGTTTTTCATAAAAATTTCAAATATAAATAATGATCTAACAACTACTAATCACCAAAAACGTCGGAAAAATTACGTTCCTTGTATGGGAACCCCCTTTAATTTATAAATTTATTTTATTATTATTATTTGTTTTATTAGCTAATATAGTGATATATCTTTCAAAAAAAGTTCAAGCGTAAATAATGATCTTCCAACCAATAATCACCAAAAACGTTGGAAAAATTACGTTCCTTGTATGGGAACCCCCTTTAATTTTTAACTTTATTTAATTATTACTATTTGTTTTTATAGTTAATAAAATGGTACGTCTTTCATAAAAATTTCAAATGTAAATAATGATCTAACAACCACTAATCACCAAAAACGTCGGAAAAATTACGTTCCTTGTATAGGACCCCCCTTTAATTTTTAACTTTATATTATTATTATTATTTGTTTTAATAGCTAATATAGTAATATATCTTTAAAAGAAAGTTCAAGTGTAAATAATGATCTGACAACCACTAATCACTAAAAACGTCGGAAAAATTACGTTACTTGTATGAGAGCCCTCTTTAATTTTTAACATTATTTAATTATTATTATTTGTTTTTATAGCTAATATAATGGTACGTCTTTCATAAAAATTTCAAGTGTAAGAAATGATCTTACAACCACTAATCATCAAAAACGTCGGAAAAATTACGTTCCTTGTATGAGAGCCCTCTTTAATTTTTAACTTTATTTAATTGCTATTATTTGTTTTTATAGCTAATATAATGGTACGTTTTTCATAAAAATTTCAAGTGTAAGAAATGATCTTACAACCAGTAATCATTAAAAACGTCGGAAAAATTACGTTCCTTGTATGAGAGCCCCCTTTAAATTAAAAGATTTAAAAAAAAGTACAGTAATAAAATGAACTTATAAAATAACGACAATATTATTTCAGATCACGCAAAATTCAATTTAAAAAAAAATATTAATTAACAATTCGATTAGTTCATTTTAGAAATGTGACAAACTTACATTTTTTAGCATATAGTCAGCACAGCATCTTCCTTAGAAAAGAGTCATGGATTCGAATTCAGTTTCAGTTATAGAATTATGAAGTTATGGACCGCTCGTGGCGGATATTACAAAGAGGAAAGTTTTGATTTTTTATTTGTTACGGAAAAACTTAAAAATACTTAAGAATTCTTCCGTCTATAGAAAACTATATTATCAGCGAGTAACAATGGGCTATATTTTATTTTCAAACTAGTTTTTCCCCCTCGACTCCGCTCGCGTGGATTACACAATTGTGTCGGGACCGTTATAATTTTCCCATAGATTTACTTTATAAGGTGAAGTGCTACACAGGCTACTTTTTATCTCGGAAAAAGGAATCCCGGTACAACAGAGTCCACGTGAGCTTAGCCGTGGGCGGAAGGCTAGTCATGTATAACTTACCGGGCGGTGTCGATGACGGCATGGCAGCCAGTACCGTTCGGTGGTAGTAAAAACTTCACAGCGAGTGTGGGGTGGGAGGGGAATTTATATGAGAATTGGCAGGCCAGTTATTACTGTCGTTAGAGGCAATCCCCGCGCGCACCATCACTTCCTCGTTGTCGAATCTTACATTTATTGTACCACACTTGTATCAAACAAATGTTTTATAATATGGATCTGGGCCTTTTTATAGTGATATATTCATTACACTTTGTTGCGCTGCGTAGTGTCAACATGTTTAAAACTTGAAAGACTTTAGGTACGCGAAGTAGGCGCAAACTGACCTCGAGTTGCGTAATGAAAAATCAAACAGAAAGGGCTCGAAACCCTGTAGTCAGAAATAGTGTTTAATTAATGAGAAATTATTACATAATTCTTTATTTCAACGTTTACAAACTGAATCGTTTGATTTGTTTTTTGAGAACAGAAATTCTAGTTTGGCAATAATCTTAGTCTCTAATAAAGTTACTTTGTTCCGTACTTTGTCACCACTGCATTTTCATTTCATTTTCAGCGTAGTCTCAATGGCATAGTATTATTTTATTTATCCCTTGCAACTACAAACATACCAGCAAACAGGAAATTAGGTCGCCAGAGTACAATGTACAGACTCCAATGAAGCTGCACGAAAATCCAATTTAAATTTTATGGTGAATACACTACGGCAAATCTACCGCAAAATTGTTGTTGTTTCGAATGTGTTTTGTCGCATTCGTTGAATTAGAACATATAAACTTACATTATTATGTAGACATGATTTTTTGTCTGTTTATTTGAAAACTTATTATAACTCCAAACGTTACTGAAACGATTTGGATGAATATTTTATAATTAATTATCTTATATAGTATCACAGTTCAACACATAGTATGTATCATGAAGCCGCTTTTAGTGTAAGAGCAGAAATAATTAAATATTGTTGAATAGAGTTTTACGAAATCTTAAAAGGTAATAGAAATATATGTGACTGTTCAAGTAGGTTAAAACTTAATATTCAATATTATCTATATGTCTGTTTTTGTGTGTAAGTTTTTAGTTAGATACCTATTCGCATAGCATAAAATAATGAAATCACTCGAAAACATGAATTTCAAAAATAAGGCCTAAAGCACCTACCACAGAAATGTTGGCCATTAGAAGTTGTGACATTTAGAACAATTGATCAGGTTTGTACCATGTGCAAAAGTGGCCTAGTTGCCCATTTATACCAATATGTCAAAGGAGTTTTCAAAACAATTATTGTTTGCACCTAATTCAATTAATTTTCTCGAGAAAATAAACGAAGAACGGGGAATTTGAAGAATTATCTATAATATGCGAGTACAACCTGGAAACCACCTTTTCGGAGCAGGCGCTCGGTCATATTTTTTACGCATTTATGTTACTGAAAGATCTTATTTATTTTAAGTTGGGGATTCTTCTATTTTTCCCTTTGGGTGTCAGTTACAATCTACATAGCACAGATGTATTATAAGCTCTAGACTCCGTGTCACTGAACAACTAGTGAAGCACTGCAATGGGGGCCGCATAAGTATGTGTGGGTTGAACTTCATAGCGTACTGGCGGACGGTATAATTACTATTGTGTGAGGGCGTTCAAGTTGACGCGTGCGTGTATAGTCAGCTGATTTACGAGGAGTACATTGGTACTTATTAGCGATGCTATGTCTTCGCATTGCGAATCTTAGGTTCATGGTACACAGGAACCAAAGGTTCCACCATTTCGGAAAGTGCTCAAGACCCAATTATCTAGACTCACTACATTCGGGGATATTTGGAGGTTCTCAATATAAATGTCAGAATTTTTTATTTTTCCTTTGGTTTATAAGTAAAAGTGTCTAATACTTAGGGAAATGTCTTATAATTATGATGAAAATCAGTTAGTCGATGAGTAAGAAAATGAATACTTTTCAGGTGTTTATATCTCCTGTAAGAGATGGACTCGTTGTGCTGAATTTTCTTATGTATTACAACATAGACCTCATTACTACATGGTCAAAATTCTGCATCTTTATGCTGAAACAAAAAAGAGGTTTCGTGTAATTATACATTGAGTGCTTTTTCGCGTATTCTGTATGTTTTATTATTGAGTGATAAAAAAATGAAATTTTAAATATTTTTATCTCGGTAACCGTTCTTTTGCGCCATTGCGTCCTTCAACCTTTTTGTTTAGTTCGGGAAAGTTCTACAAGAATGGACTACAATCACTTGAACACGGTGCACAACTACGGATTCGTAGCGTGTTTAATGAAAGGCAGGGCAGTAAAACGTAATTCAAAGTCACCATGGCCGTCATATCGCCACGTGAAATCTGACGGCTCACTAATTGAACCAAATTAGGCAGATTTCATTAAAACTCTCCCCTCCTGTCTCCCGCAACATGAAAATCCTCCTTTGACTTTTACTTCGTTTTAAGTATCAGGCTAATGGACAAAATTGAATTTAACTTTGTTTTAAAATTTTAATAAAAAACATGCAAAAACTTCTATAGATTTAAGTGAAATACGATGGATTTTTAAAGTTTTCATATCTTCAAAGGCTTATGAAAGTGATATATAATAATGTATATGTATTTTAGTCTTCGTACATTTTATCAAAAATGTTCTTTATGGAATAGTTTTCTAACTGGTGGTCAAACTATAGGGAAACCCGATTTGGACCTAGATAGGTCAGATAATTTTATTAAACTTATAATCCTACTGCGGCTAAGATTAGTAAAATTGTACTATCAATAATTATTAAAATTAATAAGTAACATTTTAAATTATTATATTTATTGATGATTACAATTTTTCCAGAAAATTATAATTTTATAATTTCATCATTTTGTCATTGGAAATGACTTTCATTTCGTTGGAGTATAGGGGGTCAGTTGAGAGTTTTGTGAGACACGCAGATTGCACGAAGAGTTTTCGAGATATCGAGATGAACGTGGTGTCAAACGACGTAGTTCAACGAGCTCTACAAGATGGTAAAAGACAATTTGGGACAAGTTGAAAAACAAAAAAATTATCGGCAAAAAACGAAAAAAATCGCAATTTTTTTCCCCGATTTTCATTTTGGGAGCCCGATATCTCGAGAACTATGTCCGAATAAGAAAAAAATAAAAAAAACAGCGGGATAATTAAACGGGGAATCGATTGAGACTAAAATTGTTAGAATCGGACTACCGGAAGTAGTGGTTAAGGGTGCCCTTATTTGGAAGTCGGATATGCGTCGGTGTTACATTTCGTACTAATTCGGTTTGTTCGATCTAAATGTCGTACAAAATGTTATATTTCGAAGTTTTAAGCTTATTCAGATACAGTTGCGTTATTTTTATTGCGAAGAAAATTTATGTCGAAAAATATTATCCAAAATATGTGTGTTTACTTTATTCCGTTAGGTTCATTTCCAATGTCGTAAGAAGTTCGTACGAAAGCAGGAGATCCGTTGATTTTCTTGCGATAAATCTAAGTGTGAGGTGTTTTAGCAAAAATATTTGGACAAAACTGAAATATAAATAAAGTCCGAATTTTTTGCTGGAAATAGGAAAGTTGGACACTAAAACTGAAGTTTCATGTTAGATAAGAGGAAGGTTGTTTTGGTGATTTAGCCCAAAACTGTTTGATTTTTTTCTATTTAGTTATTTTATAATACTATAAAAAATTAAAATGTTCACTCATTTGTTGTTTTTATCGTTCGTTTATTCGTTTTATTCGTTTCACAAACATGACGAAAACTTTAGATTCCCTGTCCCTGTAAAACCGATGAAGCACTGTAATGGCGGCCGCGCATGTGTGAGTGGAACTTGGTCGCATACTGGTGGGCAATAAACTTATTATGGACTTATGTTTAACTTATCACCAGATGTAAAATATTACGTCATTCGCATTTTAATGTGAAATTATAACCAAAATTTAAAATGACATATTTGCATGTCATTCAGAAGCTTATTCATCAATTTCGAATTAGCTTTGTTTTCGAAATTGATCAACAAACTTATAAATTTATAGACCATTAACCTAAACAAAACTAATTCGAAATTGATGAATAGGCTTCTGAATGGCTCGTCACTCCTCACATTGACATAAACCAACCTAACCTAATGATTTCAAAAAATAGACCATTAACCTAAATTACCCTAATTGGAAATTGATCAACAGACTTTTAAATAGACCATTAACCTAAACAAAACTAATTCGAAATTGATGAATAGGCTTCTGAATGGCTCGTCACTCCTCACATTGACATAAACCAACCTAACCTAATGATTTCAAAAAATAGACCATTAACCTAAATTACCCTAATTGGAAATTGATCAACAGACTTTTAAATAGACCATTAACCTAAACAAAACTAATTCGAAATTGATGAATAGGCTTCTGAATGGCTCGTCACTCCTCACATTGACATAAACCAACCTAACCTAATGATTTCAAAAAATAGACCATTAACCTAAATTACCCTAATTGGAAATTGATCAACAGACTTTTAAATAGACCATTAACCTAAACAAAACTAATTCGAAATTGATGAATAGGCTTCTGAATGGCTCGTCACTCCTCACATTGACATAAACCAACCTAACCTAATGATTTCAAAAAATAGACCATTAACCTAAATTACCCTAATTGGAAATTGATCAACAGACTTTTAAATAGACCATTAACCTAAACAAAACTAATTCGAAATTGATGAATAGGCTTCTGAATGGCTCGTCACTCCTCACATTGACATAAACCAACCTAACCTAATGATTTCAAAAAATAGACCATTAACCTAAATTACCCTAATTGGAAATTGATCAACAGACTTTTAAATAGACCATTAACCTAAACAAAACTAATTCGAAATTGATGAATAGGCTTCTGAATGGCTCGTCACTCCTCACATTGACATAAACCAACCTAACCTAATGATTTCAAAAAATAGACCATTAACCTAAATTACCCTAATTGGAAATTGATCAACAGACTTTTAAATAGACCATTAACCTAAACAAAACTAATTCGAAATTGATGAATAGGCTTCTGAATGGCTCGTCACTCCTCACATTGACATAAACCAACCTAACCTAATGATTTCAAAAAATAGACCATTAACCTAAATTACCCTAATTGGAAATTGATCAACAGACTTTTAAATAGACCATTAACCTAAACAAAACTAATTCGAAATTGATGAATAGGCTTCTGAATGGCTCGTCACTCCTCACATTGACATAAACCAACCTAACCTAATGATTTCAAAAAATAGACCATTAACCTAAATTACCCTAATTGGAAATTGATCAACAGACTTTTAAATAGACCATTAACCTAAACAAAACTAATTCGAAATTGATGAATAGGCTTCTGAATGGCTCGTCACTCCTCACATTGACATAAACCAACCTAACCTAATGATTTCAAAAAATAGACCATTAACCTAAATTACCCTAATTGGAAATTGATCAACAGACTTTTAAATAGACCATTAACCTAAACAAAACTAATTCGAAATTGATGAATAGGCTTCTGAATGGCTCGTCACTCCTCACATTGACATAAACCAACCTAACCTAAACTAATGATTTCAAAAAATAGACCATTAACCTAAATTACCCTAATTGGAAATTGATCAACAGACTTTTAAATAGACCATTAACCTAAACAAAACTAATTCGAAATTGATGAATAGGCTTCTGAATGGCTCGTCACTCCTCACATTGACATAAACCAACCTAACCTAATGATTTCAAAAAATAGACCATTAACCTAAATTACCCTAATTGGAAATTGATCAACAGACTTTTAAATAGACCATTAACCTAAACAAAACTAATTCGAAATTGATGAATAGGCTTCTGAATGGCTCGTCACTCCTCACATTGACATAAACCAACCTAACCTAATGATTTCAAAAAATAGACCATTAACCTAAATTACCCTAATTGGAAATTGATTAACAGACTCCTAAATATATCATTGATAAATGACATGTGTAACACAATAAGGAGTAAAAACTTACAAAAAGTAAGAAAGTCTTGAATACTACACCAGAAACCATACCCGAATCTAGATCTTTCGCAACGATCGATGGGTAACGGAATGGCTTTAGGTAACTTTCTGTGAATTAATTCTCGTAAACCCTCCCGCTACTCAGAACAACTGGGGTTCTGAATACTGAAGGGTTTCCATATACGCCGCGGCGCGTGTGGTCCGGTGTCGTGGGTGGGTCTTTTAAGCGGGAGACATAACTTAATTTGGCGTCAATATACCTTATTTGGTAATGTGCCAACATTTTATGGCAATCATAGTGGTTTATCTTGACAGAAATAGCGCATTAAATTGCTCGCTAAGATTAGTGATCATTTACTACATTTGGTCTTTGAATACAATTTGAAGTGCAGTCGTGACTAAAATAGCTAAATCTATTGTAATTTCAGACTAAATTTTTTTGGTAAAAGAGTTTAGGGCATTAAAATATTTTTTGGTGGTCATTATATTTGTTTCGCGTATTTTGGTATGAGTGTATTCAAGTTGTGCCGTACGTATCATAGCAAGCTAACTTACCAGGTGCACCGATAGTTAGTTCGCGATGCTACGTCCGGGTATTCCTAGGTTCAAAGCTTATTTATTATTCGTTTCATTTATCAGAGGAGAAATTTATACGTAGTCGATTTGGATCTGTGCTGCGATAGAGCTGTGTTGACCGTGCGGTTAAACACCCCGTCTTCGATTCAAAGTCTATGGGTTCGATTCCCGCCATAAATGTATTGATTATTGAATTTTTTATTTATAAAAATTAAGTCAAATAAATAACACATTTGCGCTGACATCATCACTTCTGTGGCTTTGGAGGGCAACAGATCTCAGCATGTAAAAACCTGCAAAAAAAGGATTTTTGATTGGTTAGAAAGCACATTAGTAGGAAAGGGAAAGAAGTCTTATTTGAAAAATTTAAAGAGGTCATTTTCGACACATATCCGCAATATGTGCATTTTTTTGGTGGTGGTGGTTACGTCCGGCAATCGGGCGCGCCAAGGTAGTGCGTATTCCGCTTTTGAGTATTGCACAGTTGAATGGGCAGGCAAGACAGTGCTCAAATGGGTGCGGCAATTTCATTACTCTCGTTAGATTTGTGAGGGCTCACTTTTTGCAAAGCCTACGTTTTATTTGGTTACTGAATTCACTTTTTAATCTAATTAAAGGTATTTAACTATACAAACAAAATTACTAAATCCATGGACAGGAAATATATCGCCAAATACTTGGCATGGCCCTATAACTTTCCATGGCTTCATCGAAGAAGAAGAATAGATTTTCGGACACGATCGCCGTCGTTTCGAAATGTTTTGCGAACCGTTGCGCACTGCGCAGGCGCGTGGAAGGGTATAGTCGCGACAGGTATTATATATATTTATGCTTTTCGCAACTAATGTAACAGCGAACAAGTTTGACTTAACGCGGCAGCCGACAGCCCAGCGACGACGTCCGTTCCGGGCGAAGAAGGGGTGGTCGCGATATATTATCGGGTATAAAATATTGTATTTCACAAAACTTCATTGCTTTGTCGCGCTCGGATGCAAATCGATTAACAGTTTATGATGTGAGCGTGATTCTATAATTAATACGTCGCTACACTAAATAATAATAATAATAAATCTTTTTTGACATAAGCATGGTATGTCGGTCATTCTATATACTCTGCGGATTTCTCCCACAGAGAAACTTCAAGCATATTCGTACCTAAACGAGGCGGTGTCGGTTAAATAAATTGAAGGTAAGAGTTATTTAGTTGTCGTCGCGGTGCGTAGGCTGTATTATGTAATGATCTCCTTTCTTCTAAACCAAGTACGACTTGTATTCGACATTAAATACGATATCTCCTATTTACTTATTAAGAGTAAGATTGTATTGAAATTCTGCAAACAACTGTTTTCATCTGATTGCTCCATTGAAGGTACTCAAAATAGCTTTATCGGTTTCGGCATATTTGTTCCTAAGGAAATGTATTATTGAAATATTATATGGTTTGTTTTTCATTACAGTAACTAAAATTTTATTTGGCTTCTGATCTATTTTTGGAAGCCAACAAAAATGTTTTGCCAAATAATGCTTTCTGCTAAAGACAAGTTTGATTTTACAAGTTTTATCCTACCAAGAAGTACCCTAACAAGAAGAGATTCAAAGTATATCCCTAATATTCTAGAAAATAGTGCTTATTATTTATGTAAAAAAAATAATTGTTTTTTAAATTGAGTGTTCTATCGAGATCATTCATATTTACTTGACAAAAAATAAAAAATAAAGATAACCGAAACTGAATAGCTGAATAACTATATTTTAGACATTAAAGCAAAATTATTTGACCACGAGGTAACTGATTAGATTTTTTTAGTAGGAATTTTGTCTTCTTTTTTCAGTTCATAACAGCCGTTAGCCGTTAAATTAATTAGTGATGGCTGACCGCTGGGCGAATGGTTAGAAACCAAACTGCGGAACCGAAGGGCGCGGGTACTAACTCACCCGGGCCAAATAAATGTGTGTATGAACATGTCTATTTGCTCACTATCGGAGTGTAAAATAAAAAAGAATATTTGAATGTGTTTATCAGTTGTCTAGTATTCATAATACAAGCAACTACTTGCTTACTACGGGACTAGATGGCGCTGTGTGAGATGTACCAGGTATTATTACCTATTATTATTATTAGTCGTCCGAATCTACCTTTGTTCTAACCTGAGTGATGATGTGATGTTCTAACCTATCTTACTTTATGTCATAGACTACACAGGAAACTCTATAAAGGGTTAATTGACAACAAAGCTTCGGCAACAGGCAAGATATTCTAATGGCGGTACACCGTAAACCTACGCTTTCCGTCGAGGGCACGAAGCCCTGAGACGCACCAAAAGGCAATATCCAAGCCCTTCGTCAATCTGCCGACGGAGCGGCATCGGCAGGGTTATACTGAAAAGTCCACACGATGGCAATATGATATTTACTATTTCCAATTTTGTTCCCACTCAACATTATTTAAGAGATAATAAAAAAATTGTGACATATTAAATTATTTTTCGTAAAACGGTAGAGTAATAAAAAATGTGTGAACCGCCATGAGACGCTTAATACATGTGAAATATCTAGATTTATTATCATGTTTTTATTGAAAAAAAAAAAAATGTTTTTTTTAGATATTTACGAATTGTTTACAAGAGAAATATATTTAAATGAGTTATTAACAGTATATATTTAATTTTAAAATACTCACAAGTCAAAAAATTCCAAAGGCACCATTAGACAAGAAATGTTGAGAAATATCATGGGATGATGATGACGATGATGAATGGTCACGAAATGTCAAAAGGGATTATGAAATGTCATGAAATATCAACATATCTGAAAAATAGCGTGGTGGTTTCTTAACCATCGCATTCATGCTGAGCTGGTAGCCCTTTCGGCTTATTTAATGATGAATCAATGTTGTCCAATGTCAGTAAATTATGTTACATATATTGTACTTTGTCCTAAATGTTTGTGTTTCATTTAAGTCAATAAATGTTTATTTATGTATAAATGACATATTATGTCATTAAATATAACATGTAATCATGGAACTTATGTTATGAAGTTCATGAAATGTCATGAAATATCTGAAGTGTCATGAAGGGACATAAAGTGTCAAGTGTATCAAGAAAAGTAAAAAATGTCGTGAAACGTCACGAGTTATGTCGAAATATTACGAAATGTCGTAAAATTTTATGAAATGTCACGAAAGGTCGTGAAATGACATAAAATGTTCGGAAAATATAGGAAAATGCCGGCAAAGCGCTGGCAAAACGCGGCGGGCAATTATAATGTTTTTACCTGTTTAAATAATATACACGGTAGGTAACTATTTTGTTTTTACATTTCAGGTATGAAATCGACAGTTAAACTCGGTCGTTACAAAAATACAAACCGAATTAAACGAACCGGATATTTTTTGGAAACATGCAACACGAATTACGTGTGAGTGACTAGGGCGAAACAGACCGCCCACCTCTGCGCTCCCCCTTCATACCATTTACGCGGCCAGTGTGGTAGCGCAGCAAGGCCAGAAAGTCATTTGCCTTTCAATTCACAAAAAAACTAGCCGTAGTAGCCCGATTATAAGTGTTATATATAAGTGGTACCTTATTTTAAATTGTCATTCCTTATTTAAAGTTTGAATAAAATTATGAAACCTCAGATTTTATTGTCGTGAATTCTTTATTTTGAACTCCATAGCGTTTTTCTTCTAATATTGTTTCTATGTAATTGTTTAGTAACGTTAATCGTTCCGCACATAAACTAATAAAAAACAGAATATTCAGGGTAAATTATTTACCCTTTATTTCGCTAAATAACAATTTGTAGCAAAATAAATCCACGAGTTTTCACGTCATCTAAACAACTTCTATAGTAACTTCTATAATTTTCTATAACATATTTCAATATATCATAAAATTTCTATAACAACTTCTATCTTACTTTATTCACTCATTCAAAATTGATTAACACTATGACATACGCCAAGTAATGCGTATTCGATGGTTAGCCGTTCCAGAGCTTTCATTTAATTATCATCTTGTTTTTCACCGTGTTTTCTAATATCAAACTCGTCATCTAGAAATGTAGATCATAAACGTAAAAAACATACACAGAATGTTAACTTAAAAATATGATAGAAAGAACTAGAACCGACTGGATTTAAAAGTAACGCCGCTGGGATAAAATCGTCACTGTATCTCGTCGTGTGGGTATATCAAATTAAACGAAACGATATTTTTTCACTGGCTCTAAAAGTAAACATGGGCAAAGGATTGAAGGCGAGGTGTGTTATTTATATAGGAAAAACTAATTAAAAATGTACTTAGTAATAGCCAGAGTATAACAAAATCGACTTTGAATAACTATTGATTTTAAGTAAAGTTACACTGTTTATTTTATAATTTTAGAATCAGCAGTTTCGGGAATAGAGGCTCATAATTCATAATGTCCACGAATCATAATTTTATGACAAAGAACTCGAAAGGCAGTGTACATATTAAAAACAAAATTAATATACAAAAAAAGTGATTTTAATAATGTTTTATGACAGTATCTTTCTGGTGTACTACGTATATAAGATAGAAGATTTATGAAAAAATGGACTATTTTAAAAGTTTATTTTTCCCCTTATGAAACGTTTGATGTTTATCAGGTAATCACGCCTCAATCGATGGAAGGCTCGACCTTTTATTTTTCAAGTTTACTGACCTTTCCCAAATATAATTAATCACGCCATATTTAGAAATCTCTTACAAGTTGTCCAGGAATATTAACATTTAAAACGTTTTAAAAAGTTGTTACGATCTCGGGTTATGTGTACCGAGTTCGTTTTTCGTTCATTTCTCTTTGTAGCAAATTTCACGAAAAAAATACATAAATTTCTCGTCTGCACTTACAAAATGTACAGGTCACTCTAGCACTGACAATCAGTTTATTTTGTTTCTAAACTTGACAATCACTTTGAACTACCGACTCGATTCATAACTGACTCTTCACTCGTCAAACGCATCTATGCCAGCGCATATTTGAAGAAAATGAATAAATCAATTGCGAGTCGAACCCGCATAGAAAGGGTTCCGTACTGTCGGATCATCGTAATATCTACCATTTTATTTTAAAATCGTACTCAAATTTAGATTTGAATTCGAACCCGACACCTTTCTATGAAAAGGCGCTACCATAAGAACCACTAGACCAATTGAAATTTAGTTTTCAGAGAAGTCAAGCAACACGTCACAAATGCATTTTCTTTTCATGAATATTTTCACGAATTTAAAAACTTAGGTTTTAATTACTTGTAGATCCTAGGAGGATCTACGATCAGTATTTTATTTTTAATTTTAGGCTCAGAGTTCCGGAGATAAGAGGGCAATGCCCAATTTTCGTAAATGTTTTTAAATATTTTTTAGATTATGCATTTCTAAATTATTATGATAGAAAAATATTCGTATTACGAATAACGAGCTTTTTGATTCATTATGTCCATAGAGTAAATTAATTTGACTTTAAATCAGATGATGAACTTCAAAAAAGTTAATTAATTAATTTTTTTATTTACTGCCTAGAACGACAATTTGTTTATCGCTTAGGTTTTTTTTATTGAATATAATTGAGACCCTTAATATCGTATACATTAGTTTCAAAATTGTAGATTCAGTAGTTTCAGAGCTGAAGAGATAGAATGATCAGTTTTTGTGTATTTAGTTTAATATTTTTTAAACGTTGAAGTTAAATATAATTTAAAAATTTGTATTTCTCGTCTTGAACACTTTATTGACGTCAAATGATGAACTTGAAAAAGTCATTCTTTTATTTCCTAATATGCCCCCAAAATTATCTTAAACGAGTTCTCATTTTAAAGGTTCATTTTGGGGGATTAATTTTCAGTTTATAGCTTAAATTTTTTACATTTTTTTTCCAAAATAGGCTCAGTAGTTTCGAAGATAATGTGAAAAATTCGTAATGTTTTGTATATATATATTTATATCCTCTGTACTACTTATAGATTTTAAGAAATTTTTTAATGTATTTTTTCTCATAAGGTTTATTCATCTGGTTATTTATCTCGGATGTATGGAATATTAAAAACCTATCATAGTTACTGTTATCATCATAAGCCATCGTCACTGAGACATAAACGATTACACAGAACGGTAACGAAGGTAGCTAGGAACAGACTCGGGAATATATTCGGAACCGGGATCACACCGGGAACAAAACTAATTAAACAGCTGAAGGTATAATTAAGTATAAAGTGAGCCCAGGCAGGCCCAGACCGCAAATCAATATTTATATTTGAAATCAGAACTGTATTTTAGGTCACGTTAAATTATTAACACATAAATATTTCATGGGATCCCCATAGTTTAGCAAACACAGCCTTCGTCAACGCCTCGGAAGAGTGTCACGAACATGGGTTGTATAAGTTTTAAGTGATTTAGTTTGAGACATGTAAGTCGTACTACATGCACATTCAAGTATTTGACTTCAAACTCAAATAAAAAAAAATAGATTAAGATGTGCCGTCTACATAACCGTAGATATTTTTACGTCACAACGCCTATTAGTGGTGCAATTTGGCACAGACTATTTCGTTATTGATTGTTGCTGCGTAAAATTATCTATATTTTTTTCAAATTCCTTTCTTTTCCCTTCCTTTATTTCTCTCTCACATAATATGATACATTAATGTTAAACATAGAAACAAATGTCAAATTAGAAGATGTAAAAGAGCTGGTGTCAGTACTAAATTAAGAATCTGTATTACTGAGTCAAATGTTATATACGTGTGAGGTACTTACAGAAATATTTACAACTTACAATATCCGAGCTTTTGATAAACTC
The DNA here is from genome assembly GCA_949709985.1 of Luffia ferchaultella. Classification (NCBI taxonomy): domain Eukaryota; kingdom Metazoa; phylum Arthropoda; class Insecta; order Lepidoptera; family Psychidae; genus Luffia; species Luffia ferchaultella. The sequence goes on along the minus strand of OX453250.1, from coordinate 22,336,890 downwards.
TTGTGTATGTGTTTCAGAATTGGGAGTGTGTGGGTGTATGTTAGGGTGTGTTTGTGTGTTGTGTGTGTTTGAGGGTGCGTTTGGGTGTGCGTAGTGTTTATATAGGTTGTGTATTTGAGGGTGCGAGTGAACGTGTGTAATATGATATAGTATGGAATTTGTGATCGGAACATAACTTTTTTATTGTTTATAATAGGTATATTGTATGTATAGGTATAATAGTTATATTTTAATAGGTATATAAAATTGGTCATGCCTACCTCTTAATTTAATTATATGCACACTACTCTGAAATGGATTGGAGTAACAGAGTAATTGTTCTGCACATAACTCTGGAATGGATTAAAGTAAGCGAGTAAGCACTATTCACGTCAGTAATAATATCCTAGTATCCTTTTTATCTAACTCGTAACTTTATCTTTGTGAAGTTGATTAGATAGAGATGTTTATTTGTTGGCTTGGACTAACTTATAGTCGTATATGTACATTTAACGTACTGCTCGTTCTTAGCGAATGATTGACATGGAACCGAGAGTAAATTTCGTGACGCTAACTTTTTGTGAACGTGAGATAAGAAGTTGTTGAATTAAAAATAATTTGAACATCCATATTGTACATACTCGTACATACTCGATTAACATTGAAAATGTACTGTATTTAAATATGTATTGTTTCATTATTTTGCGCATTTTATTGACGTTTCATGATGCGTTACATTTCACATGCATTTACACGACGCTCCTGCCATCTTGTTTTTGAGTATGTAACGTCCTCTTAGACGTCTTCAATGTCAAAATTATACACGAAACAATTTAATTGAAAACATTTAAATATTAGGCTAGTAGTAAATTCATCCAATAATTTTTAGATGCATTTCTTATTCGTCTGTCGAGTTTTTAGAATTTTCATTAAATGTAACCATATTAGTAACTCCAATTTCAATTGATTCAATTAATTGTTATTGTTACAGCTATATTAAAGAAAACATTTCGAATTGCCAGAATTGACATTAATTGCACTCGCCCGGAATCTCGACACATCGTTTAAATTTCCCATTTCATTGGATTCGACGCCTCTTTGACGGCACTACAAAGAATTTGCTTTCAATCTAGCAAATTAATCAAAATTGTAGTAGCCTTTTTAAAGAAAATCTTAATTCTATTTAATATTATGTCTAAACGCGAAAATGTACGTGTTTGTATGTTGCTTTATCACATCTCAACGGTCTCAACGGAGCAACGAAATGCCATAATTTTTTGCACAGATTATTGTCGAAGGGATGGAGTACCTACATATTATATAATACATATTCTACTCCCATTACTATCTCATCTCGATGGAACCTTTGCTAGTTATTCATTTCGGATCTTATTTAGTTTTATAAAACTAATAAAGAATCGAAATGTATAACTAGCAAAGGTTCCATCGAGATGAGATAGTAATGGGAGTAGAGCTCCAGTAGAGTAAAAGAAATGGTAAGGCTGAAGTAAAACATGTTATCCACGCGTGTGCTTCGCTGGAAAAACATAATAATTATTAAATTTATTTTACGGCAACGGTCTAATAATTTGAACCATACACACATACATACATACAAGTGAAGCTAATTGAATAAAAGTTGTAAAGGGTACAAAATAATTAGAGTGCAAAAACAAAATTGACAACATTCCATATTTTCTAACAGAAAAAAATTTAAAAAAAACTATTTGTGGCAATTCTTAAGCCGGTCAGGTATTTTCAATTATGTTATGTAAGAAACGTAACACTAATTAATAAGGGTGTTGATGTCATTTCGATCCTATCCAAGCAGAACGCTTCTAAACATAAAAGTTTTATAAAGTAACTAGTGGTCGTACCCGTCTCCACCAGGGCAGACTACAGAAACGTTCCCCTTCCCATTCCACCACCTCTTCTCCTTTTCACTTACTTTACCCTGCCCTCCTAATCCCCTTACCCTACCTCTTCCCTATCAACCCTCCTTCTACGCCCTAAAAAGTCCTTTTTTACTATACCTATCTATTACATTATATAGGTACAGTGCGTAGTTAACAAATCAACAGTGCCTTGAAAATTTGCAAAACGGACACAACCCTCAATAACATCTGCCCACATACGTCTGTCCGCGTTCGGGTCGCGCACTCAGCAATAAGCGACTTCTTCCCCGACCTCGCCCCGGAAAGCTAGTTTGAAAATAAAATATTGCCTATGTTACTCGTTGACAATGTAGCTTTCTATAGGTGAAATAATTTTTAAAATCAGTGTACAACTTTGTAGTCTAGTATCTAGTACCTAGTATCTTTATAAATTATAGCCTGTATGTTATTCTAGTGTATAAGCTATATTGTAAAGTTTCATTAAAATCCATTCAGTAGTTTTTGCGTGAAAGAGAAACAAACATCCGTACATCCATACATACAAACTTTCGCGTTTATAATATTAGTAGGATGAATGCAGCTTTTTTGGTTAGTTGGGACCTCAAAACAAACAGTACAGGCAAAAACTAAGCAAAAATAAATATAGTTGACGTCATTTGACGGATATGACTTTGCAACAACTTGAAAATATTCTTTTACTAGTGGTTAAACATTTAAAATGTTGTCAATTGAGATTTCATCGACTCAGAACAATTTGCTAGGGCAAGGGACACAAGGAATTTGCGTACGGAAATATAGAGAAATGTTATATCCATGAATGCACATACCTACCTATTCGGTTAACGTGTTTATACGTGAAACGAGATTCCTTCCCTCTCGAACTGCGAGAACGTCGTGGAAGATTCCCCGTAATTATCCGACTGCCTTGCGTTAATGGGTCGCGTAACTTCATTGCGGCTCGTGACAATTATGCTGCGTGCAAGTCATTATGCCGCCGAATTTTCCCTAAACTATTTCTTTTCTTCAAATAATGAGTCTGGAACACAATAATGTTTCATTAGGTCAGAACTATAGGGAGCGTTTTCTCATTTTTCGTGGGATAAAGTAACTATGGCGCAGATTGCTCTTTATATTTACGAAATAATAATAATAATACTAGATATATAATAAGAATAATAGACATAAAGCCTGTTTGTGTTAAATAGTGTAATTTAATTTTTTATTGAAAATAAATAAATAAAATGAAAATACCTACCTGAGACATCCCACACAGCCCTATCTAGTCTCAAAGTAAGCAAGTGTTATGCTTGTATTATGAGTATAAGACAACTGCTGTATATACTTATATATTCTTTATAATATACTAGCGGTCGTACCCGGCTTCGCCCGGGTGGACTATGGAAAAGTTCCTCTTCCCGTTCCACGCATTAGTACATTGCACCCATTCGAAGTCGGGGTGGGTCGCTAGTCCAACCATATAGTATCATTACACTATGGTATCATCGTCATCATCCAAACAAATAAATTCTCTGGCGCGTTTAGCAACAATTTGATTGCTATAAAAAAAGGTTACAGTAAGTCAACCTTAAAAGATACACATATGATGTTGCAAACTTTTGGTTAGAACTTTTAAAGGGGAACAATTCCGTAATACATGATTTTTACTTAACATCAACCGTTTACGCAGCGCAAGTAAAGTAAGCTCTCAAAAGGAATAATTTTTCCCGTTTTTTCAACATTTTTCATTGATGCTCCGCTCCTACTGATCGTAGCGTGATGTAATAATAGCCTATAGCCTTTCTCGATAAATGGACTATCCAACACAAAAAGCATTTTGCAATTCAAACTAATAGTTCTTGAGATTTGCGCGTTCAAACAAACAAATAAACAAACAAACTCTTCAGCTTTATAATATTATAGATTAGTATAGATACATATATAGATATTGCACACCCATGCAGACACGGAACAAATATATATGCTCGTGCACTCACTCGCACATAAATATTTATCCCGGCCGAGAATCGAGCCCGCAAACATTAGTTCTGCAGTTAAGGTCTCTAACCACTCGACCAATCGGTCAGTCAAATTAATCGAAACAATTCCTATAATCGAAATACACTATTCATGACGAATGTCACTATTCATATTAAAGTACATAAGATTCATTGAATTCAATGAAAGGCATATTATAACAGAAAGACTAAAGCAGGAGTTAGATGAGAGTAAAAGTATGAGAGGGAATGAGAACAATGGTGAGAGCGGAAAAGGACTACAAGGGCGTAACGTCTAACCGCGCGGACGAAGCCTCGGGCGGAAGCTAGTGCTTTATAAACGAAAATATTGAAATGAAATTATATAGGCACGTAATAAATTACTCAGTGTCAATTCCTTTAATTACTTTTACAGCTCGAAGCTATACGAACTTCCTTATCTTTAGAGGACACCTTTAATGGATTTTATATGTTCACCCAAGTTACTATCATTTGAGAATTTATTAACAAAATCTGATTATTTCTTGTCATTTACTCTTCTGAGGGGTTGTATAAATAAAACTGAAGAAACGCGGAAAACACTTAATTCCGCAAAGTTCCTTGTCGATAAATTGCTTTTTTTTTTGCCATTTACGTCGTTCACTTTATAAAAGTTAATAAGATTTGTCAAAGCAACACAAAACTTGAGTGCAAAAAGTGTATGATTTATTATGGACGAGCTGAACGAAAGAACTAAAATATGGCGCGTCAGGCCCAGGGGCGTGCCTCTGTCAGCCAATAAATGTGTTGTCTCTTCATGGTGTTTCAAATAAACACATTTTCATAAATAAAGCTTGAATGAAACTGACGGGGGAGAAAATGCGATAAACGGTTATTGGTTACATCAATAAATATGACAACTTATTACACTTGAAATTCATCGAAAATTAACCCTTCAAATGTATTGTATTGTCATGTATTTACATTATCAACAATTATTCATTTTACGTGTATGTTTTTTCAATGAATCGTCGCGAATGAGCAGTATGCTAAATGTGTGTTCGTGAATTATAACCGAACAGTTAGGTATATTTTTTTTCTAGATTTCTTAAAGACAAATCTCCATCTAGAGAAGCATATAATCAAAAATTTACGAGTAGGTAGACATAGCGTAGCGGAACTATGTTATGTGGTCTGTTTAGTGACACACAAAAGTATATGAAATTTGGCCCATTTTTTTGTTGTCAATGTATCGCGTGGTTTTATCAAAGTATATACTCTTAAATAACCAAACTCGTAAACATACGTTAATATAGTTCTATCCTTAGACTTCATTGTGCATCCATAAATTCATTTGATGTAATTAGACTGTCTTCAGAGCCTTAATGTGAGCTTTGGAGTCGAACAACTCAGAATGATTTATTTTTTTGACAGCTTAGCGTCATGATTATGGGAAAATATGCCGAAAATAAATAGAGTAATAAAAATAAATTGCACTGTGTTATAAATAACAGACACATACCTTTTGACTTTGTACAGATCGCGTCAAACTTTACGGCGGATCTGAATACAATGCTATGTGCGGGCTTGCGCAGGTACAGTCATGTACCCCTCGCTCCACTGCGTCCCGCTACACCTAAAACTGGTTACTACGACGCGACTTGTGCCTACTTTCGGATCCGCCGTAAAGATTGGAACTGTAACAAGTATTTTTTTTGTAAATAACAAGTTCATAGTATTTAAAAATTATGATTTAGACAAATACGAGGCTAACGATATAGCCTGAGAACGAAACGATTCTGCTGTATAAAAATCCAACAATATATCTATTTCAATATTTTTTCTTCACAAAGAAGTAGATTAGATAGTTTATGAAAGAATTATTTAATAATCCACCATTACGACCGTGCTATTAAAAAACAAAGAAAATTTCAGTATCGACTCATACTATTCATTATTTGTTTGAAAATAGAAAGCTACGTAAAGAAAAGTACGCAAAAATACTTTTAATTTAGATTTTGTGATTTTTTATGCAGCGGGGTTTGATGAACTCTGAAAAAAAGGTTGTGAAATTACTATGGAGTATATCAACAGTATACTGAAATAAACTGAAATCAAATTAGTTGCTATACTTTACCACAAATGGCTTTGTCTAACTAGTTATTAATCCTTTACAACAGATAGCGATAACATTTTTTTTTAAAAAAAAAGCTTCCAAATACGTAACATGTATTATTTGGGAAAAACGTGTATTGCTTGGAATGAAAACATTCAATTGCAATTGAGTTACATATAAAGATGGCGCCACATGTATGAGTCTTAATATATTTACAAGGTGAAATATTTAACAAAAATTCAAATTTTTATATAATGATCTTTGGTAAAAAATCGATGGCTGTCTTGTTTTTTTTTTTAGTATCGTTCGATCGAAAAATATTGAGATATGACTACACAAACCTTTCCCGAAAAAAACCAATAACTCTAGTCACCATTCACGATCCGCTTCGTTTCGGTCTCAAGATCTCGGGCGCGTCGTGAAAAAGAAGACAACCAAACGTTATAAAATAACGCTATAGATAAAATAATTTATTATGAAAATGTAATCTATATTTTTCATTTACGTAATGAGGTTTATTGGTGATACCTGAAGTCTAGAATATTTTTGGATGGTTGTTAAAATTTCACCTTGTATATATCAAAGGCGCGGTTTTCTTGAAAATATCATATTCTACTTGCAAAATTCAAAAATGTCGATCTTTTCAATGATATAATATGTAATGGTTTTCAATGACTTTTTCAAAATGTTCTTTATGATTCCTGAAGTGTTTTAGACTATGTTTTGCGATTATAGGCCACAGGGGGTGCTGCAGTGGATATTTTTCTTATTTAACGATTTTGATGCGGTTTTTGCATTACATAGGTATCACCTCAAAGCAGGTTATTGGTTTGATTTACTATTACAAGACGAATAGTAAAGTAATATAAAGCAGTGGAATATATTGTTCATGAGTGAATAATTACATATAATATCGATAAAAATAATAGCGTTATAATATCGAAAACATAAAAAAATATTTGATTATAATTTGAAGCGAAATTAATTTGTGTCCTAAAAGCATTTAGAACAGCATCAAAGTAATACAACTATACTCCGCTGATATGTAATCATTGATGATTGTCTCGTTGAGCTAAGATGAATATTCCGATCAGTGCTCGACGTAACTAATCCGTGGAGTCATCCAACTAATGTGCAGTTGAACATTTTTTCACACAGCGATTCTACCATTAAAGCAAAATTTTATTTTTGTGACGAATCGCGTGTATTTACCAGAATGAAACAGTGGTTCTGTTATCGGAAGAGTGAAAACGTGTATTGCAGTACTGGTAGAATCATGAACTTTTGTGCTTCGTCATTTGACTTTTACTATACAAGGTGTGGTTTTCGCTTTTGTCAAATTAAGACATGAAAACGTTTAATAACAGAAGACACGTTTGACGGCTATTCCTATATATTCATCTGAATCAAAACCATTATTGTGTTTTTAATCCCCTTGCGGGAATAAAAGAGTGGACTGTATTTGGCTGATTTAATATACTTATTAACAAAAAGGTAGTTATATGAACAATCCAAATCAATTAATTGAAATCCAAAGGTGAAGAGAAGTATTCCAAAAGTCCCCAATTCGAGGGTATTTTTATAATATGTTGCAGCTGTCAAGGCTCGCTGTCTAACCGCTCACGCTTGACATCTATCAATCTCCAACACACTCCCGGCGTTGAACTCGTTCAAGACGATGGCAGGGGGCAGATGTTGGGAAAGGCGCGCCGTAGTACTCCTTTCCTTGTGCGAATGTCGGCGACTCTGGCTACTCCATCCTGACCCGGAATGGTCCGAATCACGCGGCCAAGGAGCCACATGAGCGGTGGCGCCGTCTTGTCCCGGATGAGCACCAATGAGCCCTCTTCCAGTGTTCCATCTGATTGAAGCCATTTCGTCTTTTGCTGGAGCCACCCAACATAGTCAGCAGCGAAGCGTTGCCAAAAGTGTTGCTTTAGGCCTTCGATCCGTCGGAAACGGCTCAAACTGGAGATGGCGACCGTGGTGACGTCCTTGTGCGGTACAAACATAAGAGATCTCCCAATAAGAAAATGAGCGGGAATTAGAGGAGTAAGGTCAAAAGGATCAGGAGAAAGAGGTGTGAGAGGTCTTGAATTTAATATAGCTTCAATCTGAGTTAAGCACGTAGACATTTCCTCAAATGTTAAATTAGTGGTACTTAAAATACGCCTCAGATGATGTTTGATTGCCTTTACGGCAGACTCCCACAACCCACCGAAGTGTGGGGTATACGCTGGAATAAAAGAAAACTCTATGCCTTGTTCGGCTTGGGCTAGCGGAGAAAGTTCTTTGAGTAAGGCTGACAATTCGTTAAATGTCCCCACGAACGATGTTCCATTGTCGGAAACTATAGATTGTGGCTTACCCCTGCGAGCAATAAATCGATTTAATGATGCTAAAAATGCCTCCTTTGTCAAATCCGAGACGAGCTCCAGATGCAGCCCTTTTGTCGCTAAACACACAAAAACACAAATGTAGCACTTAATTAGTTGGCATCCTCTGCCTTTTCGATTAGCAATCAGTATTGGCCCGGCATAGTCAACACCCGTGTGGAGGAAAGGAAATTCTAATTCAAGACGCTGTTGTGGCAAATTTCCCATAATGGGCTGTACTGTCTTGCCTTTGAATCTACAGCATTTTACGCAGGCCCTATACGTTTTCCTTGCAAGATTTCTACCACCTAAGGCCCAGTAATTTTGTCTCACCGTCGATAATAGCAGCTGTGGACCAGCATGAAAGAGCTGTCTGTGTGTTGTCTCGAAGATGAGTTTACACATGTGGTGTTTACTATCAATAAGTATTGGATGCTTTACGTTAAAATCGTAACATGAGTTACTTAATCTACCACCTACCCGTAGCAGACCATCGGAATCGATGAACGGTGAGAGTGACAGTAACCTGTTTTTGCGTGGCAATTGTTTGCCTGATTGTAATAAGGTGTATTCGTTTAGAAATGACTCTTGTTGAGATGTTTTTAATAAATGATGACGTGCATTGGTTAGTTCCGATGAAGTCAAGGAACCATTTTTTTTTATAATATTAGTTTTATGGCAATTGTATATAAACCTATAGACATAAGCAATTATACGTTGTAATTTATCTAAATTCGAATATTTATCTATCTGCAGTAAATTAATTTTTAGATTCGTAGTAATATATAATGTATGTACAGTTTCCAGTAAGTCTAATTGTTTTCGAGTGTCTGGCATAATAGGCCATTGAGATTCAGGCGACTGTAAATAGGATGGACCTGACCACCACATGGATGATGCGACTAGCAATTCAGCATTATGTCCTCTGGACACGAGGTCTGCGGGATTCTCTTTGGAAGGGACATAACGCCACGCATGCTTCCCACAGACTTCCTGTGTCTCAGAAACGCGATGACGAACAAAGGGTTCAAGCTGAGCTGATGACGATGCAAGCCAGCCAAGCACTATTGTTGAATCGCACCAAAGTATGCATTTATTGTAGGTTAAAGTAACAGACTCTAACACCTTCGCACATAATCTTGCTCCCAATAAGGCAGCGCATAACTCCAAACGTGGAATTGTTGTAATCTTAATCGGCGCGACCTTACTTTTGGAGGCTAAAAGGTGAACAAAGATTTTGCCAGTGTCAACCACCGAGCGTACGTACACACACGCACCGTAAGCCTTTTCCGATGCATCTGTAAATATGTGAAACTCTAATTGTGTAGGTGAGTTACATGTGATCCATCTCTGTATGTGTATGTTGTTCAAATTAGACAAAGTTTCTATAATTGTTATCCATTGTTTTTTAATGTCTGTTGGTAATTCTTCATCCCATGAACATTTAGTTAACCATAACCTTTGCATTAAAATTTTTGCCTCCACTATGCAAGGTGATATTAAACCAAGTGGATCGAACACTTGGTCTATAGTGGATAAAATATGACGTTTATTTATAATTTTATGATTTGAGGAAATTTTTATTGAAAATGTAAGTGAATCTGAAGTACAGTTCCAATATAACCCTAACGTTTTTGATAATTCATTTTCACTCAAATTCACGATGTGTAAAGTGTTTTTACTACCTGTAATTTTGTATAAAATTTCTATATTATTCGAATGCCATTTTCGAAGATTAAACTTTGCCGTCTGTAACTTAGAGATGACCTGTTGACATAATTCTATGGTCTCTTCTATCGTATTAGCCCCAGACAAAAAATCATCAACATAAAAGTCATGCCTGATAGCACGTGATGCATTCTTGTCTGTGGTTTCCATTGACAAATGTTGTAAACATTTTGTAGATAAATAAGGCGCAGACGCAGTTCCGTAACTTAATGTATTTAATGTGTAAGATTTTAACTGATGTGATGTATCAGATCTCCATAGGATCTGTTGTAATGAACGTTGTGATTTACAAACTTGTATCTGCCTATACATTTTCTCAATGTCGGCTGTGACAACAAATTGATGTTGACGAAATCGTAACAAAATTGAGAATAAATCGTCTTGGACACGTGGGCCCACCATTTGAATATTATTAAAAGATATTCCAGAGGTTGTACTAGCCGAAGCATCAAACACAACCCGCAGCTTGGTTGTTGAGCTATTTTCGTTGAGGACACCATGATGTGGCATATAGTAGTTTGTAGTTTCATGTGATAATGCATTATTTTCACTCATGTGTCCCAAGATTAGATATTCGTTAATAAAATCCGTGTACATAAGTTTTAATGTTGGGTTTTGTTCTAAGCGCCGCTCTAATGCCAAGAATCGACGCTCAGCCATGTAATATGAGTTACCTAAGACCTCTGGTGACTCTTTTAGAGGTATTTTAACCACAAATCTACCATCTTCATTCTGTCTTGTAGTTGTAATGAAGTTATGTTCACATGCCTGTTCTTCAAGTGTGAAATGGTGTTTAGAAGAAACTGTGTCCAACTCCCAGAAGCGGGTAAGATCTACCTCAGTGTGAGTGGATTGGCTTAGCATACAAACGGACGTGTTGTTAGTTGGCTGGTGTATGACCCCAGTTATGACCCAGCCCAGTTTGGTATCAACCAGGACGGGTTTGTGTTTACCTAATGGAATACGATGTGACCCAATAACGCTCCAGAATATGTCTGCTCCCACCAAGATGTCGATAGCAGATGGCACATTAAATGAAGGATCGGCCAAGACAATTCCTGTTGGTAAAGGTAAGTTGTGTATGTTTATATTACAAGTAGGTATAGATGATGTTATTTTTGGTAGTACGAAGCAATCAATGTTCACCGTGTAGCCCCCATTATAAGACTCCATTGTAAGAGAGCATGAAGTGGAGCTGTCCGATATTTGATTGTTAATGCCTGCCACCTTTGAATGTTTTTTGTTTATAACCGCCTGAATTTTGTTACAGAAAGTGCGTGATACGAAATGAGCTGTACTTGCATTGTCCAGCAATATTCTGGCTGTGTGATGCTTCCCCTTGCTGTCCATCACTTTAACCAGTGCCGTGGAAAGCAATACATGACGAGATAAAACAGGCTGCATGTTATTAGCAGATAGCGCAATCATGTTTTGAGAAGACGATGGCTGTGTGTCTTGTTCTACATTATGCAATAAAGTATTATGTTTATTTTTACAATATTTACAATGGGTGAGGTTGCACTCCTTGTCGGTGTGACCTGCACGTAGGCAATTCATACATACTTTAAATTGTTTTGCCTTCTGTATCCGTTCTTCTACCGATAGGCTGCGAAATGACTGACAGCCGTATAGGTAGTGTGTTTGTTTACATAATGGACAGAGTATTTTATTTTTACCAGTCGATATGATAAAACTTTTTTCTTTTGTTTCTGAATAATTACTTTTATTTTTAATGTTTTTCGCTTCCTCAAGGCTTTCCAAAAAATCTGCTCTGTTTGTTAAAAATTTTATAAATATTTGTAAGGTAGGTGGATCGGACAACATTGTCCTGTGTTCCTCCCATTCCCTACTAGTGACATTATCTAATTTTGTTGCCATCATGTGTATTATTAATGTATCCCAATGATGTGTGGGTTGGTCAAGCGTTGCCAATGCTCGGAGATTTTTGTTTGTAGTGTCAACAATACGACGTAATGCCCTACTCGATTCTTTGTGAATAGATTCTACATTGAACAATGCTTGCACATGATTGTTGACAAGTAATCTCTTGTTATCATACCTGTTACATAACAATTTCCATGCATGTTTATAATTTTCAGTTTTAAAATCTAAACTTTTTATGATCAAGGCAGCGCTTCCTTGTAGAGAAGCTCTTAAATAGTGAAATTTATTTATATCATCAATATTTATGTTTTCGTGAATTAATGAAGTAAATGTATCGCGATACTCAAGCCAATACTGATATGCTCCGCTAAAATGTGGTAAATCTATTTTAGGTAATCTGATGCTGGACTGAGTGCCCGGTGTGTGTGCTGAGACATTGCTAGCATCGTGGAAGCTCACCTCGGATACACCGCTGCCAGCTGGCTGATATTTTCGGAGCAAGTCGCGGGCTGATGCAACCAAACCATAATAAATGCGTTCATATTCCTCACGAGATGAATATTGCTCGTCTGGGTTGTCCACGATAGATTCCAACTCCGTCTGTAACTGATCATATTCACTGTATGAATGTTCTATTTTTTCAAGACGAACTTTAAGTTCAGAAAGCTGTAAATCACTCAAAATATCGCTACTTTTAGATATTTTCAAATATGAATTAAATTGTGTGATTTTTGCTTTACATGATGCTCGTTTTTTAATTAATTCTTTAATTCTTGGATCAGACATAATGTTGCAATACTTTTGTATATGACAATAGAATTAAAATATTTGTAGTAAATTAAGTTGCAAAATAAACCACTCTGTACATAAATAGGTATTAGCAATGTTTTTAAGCTATGCAAGGCGTTTTTAAGCAATGATTCTATAATTCACTTGGTACTATGCTCAATTCTTTGTAAATAATGATAACATGCGCTAATTACAATGAAATGATGCTGAATATTTCTTACAAATTAAATGCTTGATTGACTATTGTTTGATTCTATGATTTAAGCTATTTTTAAGTGCAGGTAAGCGTGAAATGTGAATGGAAAATATAAATGGATTGGATGAATAAGATGATGCAAGGCAATTTAAGGAAAATGGAAAGATCTCACAGTGTTTTGTAGCTGTAGACTCGAAGCTCGATGTAGTAGGTAGTCCGAGGGCAGGTAAGCATCAGTTTGTGTTCCCAAGTAGACGGGACCGATGTTTCCCTTGTAGATCGAGTTAGTAGGCACGAGTTGCATGTGGCAAAGACCTATGCAATGATGTAGGCTGCCGATGCGAAGACCCGTGTGATGATGATGACGATCTTCAGATGTTCAATCAATGATAAGGCGGATTGCCCATAAACCACTGCTAGCCGCCTCCAGAAAACGTCGTGTGGATGTGGGTTTCGTGTGCAAATGCTCCAGTTTTCTTCGCAAATTTAGCGACGACGACCTTTGACCTCTACGTACGTGACGAATATATTGGCGGTTTTTTGTTAACGACGGTTCGTATGGACCATGTTTTTTTTTTTTTTTTTTTTTTTTTTTTTTTTTTTTTTTTTTTTTTTTTTTTTTTTTTTTTTTTTTTTTTTTTTTTTTTTGTATTTGGCTGTGTTAATATACTTATTAACAAAAAGGTAGTTATATGAACAATCCAAATCAATTAATTGAAATCCAAAGGTGAAGAGAAGTATTCCAAAAGTCCCCAATTCGAGGGTATTTTTATAATATGTTGCAGCTGTCAAGGCTCGCTGTCTAACCGCTCACGCTTGACATCTATCAATCTCCAACACAGCATTTTTAGCATCATTAAATCGATTTATTGCTCGCAGGGGTAAGCCACAATCTATAGTTTCCGACAATGGAACATCGTTCGTGGGGACATTTAACGAATTGTCAGCCTTACTCAAAGAACTTTCTCCGCTAGCCCAAGCCGAACAAGGCATAGAGTTTTCTTTTATTCCAGCGTATACCCCACACTTCGGTGGGTTGTGGGAGTCTGCCGTAAAGGCAATCAAACATCATCTGAAAATCATCATCATCAAAAGACGAAATGGCTTCAATCAGATGGAACACTGGAAGAGGGCTCATTGGTGCTCATCCGGGACAAGACGGCGCCACCGCTCATGTGGCTCCTTGGCCGCGTGATTCGGACCATTCCGGGTCAGGATGGAGTAGCCAGAGTCGCCGACATTCGCACAAGGAAAGGAGTACTACGGCGCGCCTTTCCCAACATCTGCCCCCTGCCATCGTCTTGAACGAGTTCAACGCCGGGAGTGTGTTGGAGATTGATAGATGTCAAGCGTGAGCGGTTAGACAGCGAGCCTTGACAGCTGCAACATATTATAAAAATACCCTCGAATTGGGGACTTTTGGAATACTTCTCTTCACCTTTGGATTATAAAATTAATTGATTTGGATTGTTCATATAACTACCTTTTTGTTAATAAGTATATTAAATCAGCCAAATACAGTCCACTCTTTTATTCCCGCAAGGGGATTATAAACAATTGGATCAAAATTATTATTGATTTTATTGAATGTTCAAACTTTCGGCGGCGTGTGTCTTTCTTTGTCTATGCGAATCACCCACACAATATTGTTTGCTATTATTTACTAAAAGTGAATAACATTATGGACGTAATATCACGTCGTGCTCTCGAGTAGAAATTCGTATTTTTCACTAGAAGTAAATAGGTATTATCGCACTGTGTCGTCGAGTGAAAATCCGTAGCAAAGCTTTCATATTGAATCGACACACCTTGCATATTCAGTACGTACTTTGAGCTTATATTACTAGACAAAATAGGTTCAGAATACAAAATGGCTTGTTTTGTTATACAGAAAGCAATCTTAGGTTATGATAGACACTTACTATGTACCTACTTTTAACAGAAATAGTTTTATTTCAAAACATTATTAGTAAAGTAATAGAAGGTTTCGATTAGCTATAAACTTGTCATTACAAATACATATTAATGGAAGCTTTCACGTGAAATATACAATACAGGTAGCGCTCCATATTTTGGTAATAATTTCAAACATAAATTAATTTTTCTTTATATATTTATTGTAACTTGCCTGCTACTATCCCCATATAAAAACTACCGTTTGTAATAAATGTCATCTTTTAGTATATTAAACCTAACGTCATACGTGCAAAGTTTCATAGTAGGTACAAACAATTATAAATAGGCAATATGCTTGTGTATGTCGTGATAGGCCGAACACGCGAACCTGTTTCAAATCAATGATCATGTGGCCATGGTTCGAATCCGGGCGTGTACCAATGAGTTTTTCTGACTTAAGTACATTAACTACCACTGCTTCCGTGTCTCGGAGAGCACGTTAAGCAGTCGGTCCCGGTCGTTGTCAATAAATGGCGCTCGTTACAATCCGCCAACACGCATTGGAGTAGCAGAACAATGGATATTGTCATTTGTAAAAATTACTTATATTCGACAAGTTTCTCGATAACAAACAAATTACGAGCGACACGAGGTATTCAACAACAGAAAATCGATCGATCGATCGAATAAATAGTCTCTAATAAAAGCTTTGTTTCCTCACCGCTTTAATCAGACATCCGGTTTATTAGAGCCAACACGCTGTGAAAGTGGTTTGGCTTTGTATGCTTAAAATCCTACTGGATCAAGAGTCGAGCCTCTTAACTCCGAGTTGATGTTACTTCCAAACTGTGAAGTGGCTTTGCGTGGAAGGAAAACCAACTGTTTACAAGCTTTACACCTAATCCCTTTAAATATATATGCTTTAAATATTTAACTAAGTCGTTAATCAAACATTTTATTTTTGGTTTTCACTTCATAACTCTCCAGTTACAAATCTACTTTCCAACAATTTTTTTAATCGGTTACTTTTCACACATTATTAAAAAAAATTATTATTTATAATAAACTGCTGCTCATGGCTTCGCCCGTGTAGATTACAGGATTTACATTATTTATTTCTCCGTTTCTTACCTAGTCCTCATCATTATATCGTATATAGCGTCCGCCCGCGGCTTCGTTCGCATGGTATTATAATTTCTAAAGTTTCTATAATTTAAGGATATTTACGCAAAAATCCTAAATGTTTTTTTAATAAACAGAATAAATGGTTCAGCCGTTTTGTAGATTATCTCGGACAAACGGATACACAGACAAAAAGTCAGACAAAACTTCACTGACTAAAAAGAACGTTGTCAGGAGTTCCTGAAAACGTTCTTTTTAATCCGTGAAGTTTCATCAAAATTGGTCTAGCCGTTTTAGAGATTAGCTCGAACAGATACATAGGCGGATACACAGATAGACAACGAGTAGTCTATGTCTATGTATTCCTGACATCGCTTTTCTTTACGTCAGCAAAGTTTTATAAAAATCTGTTGAGCCGTTTCGGAGAACAGACAAACAGTTAAACGGTACTAATTTGTGTAAATAACCTATAACTTATTCCTAAGCACAGCACACCAAAGCACAAAAAGTATTTCTTTATTTATTCTTTATTATATTTGAATATAGATATTATTTATAAAATGTTGATGTACAAGTCTAAAAAGTTTGAATAAAAATTAAGTTTACTAAATTCACGGTCTTTTTTTTCAAAAGATATTATATGCTTCAAAGCGTTGGGGATCACTAACTATTATTTTTTGGAACATAACTTAATTAATAAACAAAAGGTGAGAATAGAGCCTAGTTACCGGGTATCAATCAACTTTTAAGAGTTATTTAATTTTAGAAAGTTTTTGCTTTTTAGGACAAGGAAGGAACCCCTTATAGTGTCTATGTCCATCCGCCTGTGTGTATACGACAGCAATATTACTCGCCGATCATAGTGTCATGAGCTGAAAGCGGAATAGCTGGACATAGTAATTAATATTTGTAGCCGTTACACATGAGTCTATTAAAGCCTTAATTTTTTTCTTCTAAAACGGCCCTACATGGAAATTTAGATGGAAAAAATATTACATGGCTCCCAGAGTGGGGTCTCTCTGATTAGTTATTGTAAAATGAAATAAGCTTTCATTGATGGCTTTTCAAAATTATGTTTCATTTATGAAATATTCGGTTCTAAATTGGCTTCTTCAAGTGATTTACATTTGAAGTGTTTGAACCATTATTCTGAAAAATCTGAAAAAATATATAAAAATAGCACTTAGTGCGAAGTTACTACGTAGGTGGTAGTTCGTGGGTTATAGCCGATAGATAATTACAATTGATTTTTATTAAAAATTAATAAAAATAGGGAATGTGAGTAACAATATTAGTATAAGAAATATTCTACTTTCCTTAACATTCAAGAAAAGATAGTAAAAGCACATAAGGAATGTAATACCACAGTATAATAAAAGATTATAATATTTACAATATTTATAGCAAGATAGCGACATAAAACAAGATTTAACAAGATTTGACAGATACCTAACTAGTGGCCTAGAAACAATATAGCACTAATAAGGTTTATTCAGATAACCTAGATTATTCATAAACTTCTAGGAGTGATTTTGACACTCAGTTAAACTATAAAATCAGTATAAGGCACTCTAAGGTGACATGTTACCCTTTACCCCACCAAAAAAATCTAATTTTTTTAAAATTGTAATTTTCATCATACACTTACAGAAAGCTTCTTACCTTCTTCCCAAACATGCATCATCAAAGGTGAGGTATAGTCCACAACTAAATGACTTATACACCAAGATGTGATTACTTGATGATATCTGACATGTAAGCTTATTTTTTATCCTAAGGAGTTGTCAATCGCTCCCTCCTAAAACCCGCAGTTGCATAATTCTAGTCTAATAAGTTATACATTTGCAGACAGAAACGTACTTATGGTCCAATAGAAGATAGGCACGTTGCAAGATATATTACCCAGGATGGCAATAAAAAATAAGCTTACATGAAACTATCAGCGTCCGCAGAGGTCTTATCAGAAGACCCCGATCAGAACTCACACGTCGTGTCAAGATATCGATATTAATGAATAAATTATTTTTTTATAAAGTTTATTTTTTCCTGCAAGCCTGTTAAATCTTTACAATCTATTTAACTTTTGTTTAAAACTCAAAATCTTTTACATGCCATTGGCCAAGATATTGGCCATGCATATCTCTAAGTGCAAGTTTAGAACTAAAATATGATCCTGCATCACTTTGTACATAATTTCAACGCCAACAATGTCACCAACATTAAACTCCTTCGCAGCAAGCGTAAGTAAGTTATATCTAGATAAATTTTTGCAATGAGCTATATACAAAGAACTTTGTACCTTATCAAAAACAGTGGAAAATCTACCTAGATTTTCCGCATCTTTAGGTAATAAGGTTATCTCATCTAAGTTACATGTATTAAGAACCCCAAGTCATGAGATCTCTCCCAAAAACTAACAAAGCAGGAGAGTGACCAGTTACATGATTAACTGAACTATTAATCACGAATTGAGTTTTAGGTAGCATCAGCTGATGCTTTTTGTACCCCACTGCAGGGGCTTAGGCCTCCACTAGTTTTAAGTACCTATGTGTAAATTCCACGACCTATGATCGTCCCCCACTAGTCATCTAAGTGCAGTAATAATAGTTTTGTTGTATCTTTCCACAGCGTTAGCTTGTTGACAGTATCTTGGAGTGAAGAATACGTTACAAACTTTATATTTATCAGTCAGGTTCTTAAATGCGTTACATCTAAATTGAGAACCATTGTCTAATATGATTGGCTGGAGTACACCATGGACTAAAATTATATTATTTTTCAACACATCTCTAACATTATCATCAGTGCTACGGCGTCATATAACCAGTTTTTTTTTTAAATTTTATTGAAGCTTATTGGCTAGATAATTGTTTTGATTGAAAGCTTGTTATTGCCAGACTGAGAAATGTTAATATTTGGTGTTCAGAAACCAAACGCAAACAATTTGCTTGAAACAAATTTGAAGTTAATTATGGTCATAATTTGTGCTTTTCCATGACATAATAATTTATTCAACTGTGAACAGGATATATTTCATATTTTGTACGAAATTTTTTATACAACAAACAAAAAAATGACTAAAATATAAGTATTTTTGCGATTATTTTCTCTATTAGGAAATCTCAGATAATGTGTGAAATAAGCATAGTTCATCGAAGATTTTTGAACTAAAATTTCTTATATGAGGCAAAAAAAACAATAGTGGGTCATGAATTGGGGCACTATATAGTGGTCAAACTCACGATCATTAAAAAAAGTTGTTGACGCATACGCCTTTTACACGATATAATTCCTGTTAGCTAGTTGGCAACTAATATGTCTGTATTGATAAAAATATGTGTAGAAAAACAACTATTAAAGAAGTTTAAAATAAACTATTGAATTAAACGGCTTTATTTTAAATTATCAGCTGTACCAAAAACTAGAAAATAATTGGGACACAAACCTGGATCTTTTTGAGATTCTGACGTCTGGTCAGAAATCGTGCAATACTAGTAGTAGGTACTGTCTTTTTATGTCGGATGACAAGGGGCACTTTGTGCCGCTGTTTCAGCGCAATATAATAATTTGGATTTTATGAGACTAAAATGAAAATGTGGGGTGCAAAAGTCGGACTCGAGGCGGACTCCGTATATACATGATAATAATATGCACAATTATGTTATGTATTTACCAAAAATGTGTGGGTAACGGCAAAAAAAAATATATCTCATATAACTACAAATTAACGATTTTCGGATTCTTTTATATATTCACTTGCGTTGTAAGACCTTGCTTCGTGCCAAATTTCATAATTCTAGGTGAACCGGAAGTACTCTACAAGTTTTGATTTACGTGCGAGTGTCAAAATGTGGGGCATAAATGGCCGTATTTTTTGATTGCGTTGATTTAGAAGCTTGATTTTTTATAGCTTGGAATGATGGTGAAGATATGGGCCTGTAACGTACGCGCAGACGAACGGACGGACAAATGGGCATCACGAAATAAGGATTTTGTATTTGGTATTTGTTTACAGAATCTTAAAAACGAAGTGCCAGTGTCAAAATTTTGTAATGTGTACATTGTTTAAATTTAATAAAATTCTATTCATAAACTACAGTGTTCGAGATTTTACTCGAATTTACGTTATGACAAAACGACAATGCTGAAACACCCTTTGTATGATCATGTTTAACAGGGATTACGTCACAACTGCGGCACCTAGGCCGGTATTAATAAATACCTAACACCCAAAATCGTCTTGAGAACGCCGAACGGTATCAGCTGATTGTGTATTCAAACATGATAACGATTTTAGGCCGGTACGATCAAACTCAAGTATGAAGGCCGATTTTAAGACCATATCAAGTCAGCACGACGACCGCTTAGGCTAGTGGGTAGCGACCCTGCCTACGAAGCTGGAGGTCCCGGGTTCGAATCCCAGGTCGGGCAGTATTTATATGATGAATATTGATACAGGTACCGGGTCTTGGTTGTTATATGTATGTGGTGTCTTTGCAAAAAAAATTATTCATATATGTATACATATATTATAATGAATATTGAAGTATGTATATCAGTTGTCTAGTAACCCATTAACACAAGCATAATACTTGCTTACTTTGGGACTAGATGGCGCTGTGTGGGAAGTCCCATGTATTATTATATTATTATTATTAATACAATTTTATAACCGCATCTCGAGTAGACAATTGAGAGCGACTTAATTAAACCCGTCATATAATGTTTGATCTCGCTTTTAGATAATACCGTCAAGAAGATCTTGAGTATGATTTATCAATACGGGTCTTAAACTTAAATGACGTCAGCTAACGCGTATACTGCGTCGCTCTCATTTATCTACTTAAGATGCGTTTGTCAATTAGTACTGACTTAAGATAGTGTTGAAATCTATTTCAAACTTGAGTTCGATTTATTAATACTGGCTGTAGTGAACGTAAGAATGTTTTCTCTCATTGCGAAAATTAAGAACAATAGATGCATGGTTTGCCAACGAGCGACATGTTAAACAATATAGAAGTTTTGAAAAAAGCTTGCAATTTAGAATCCCATTACTTGCATCAAAATTCCTGAGATCAAATTAAATTTTGTATTATTACGCAATTCATAAAAATATTGTTGTAGTGGGGAAATTTTTATTTAAGAGACTATAATTATATAAAATAAAAAGATATTTTCTGAACAGTGTTTAAAATTATTAAAAACCACTCAATACCAGTTTGCCAATCACACGTTTATCTTCAAACAATTGATGCGCCTTTCTCAAATTAGCTGCATTGATAGGAGATAGTGTTTTAGTGAGAGTACATTTAAGTTTTCCATTGTCAAATAACTTTGAAGCTTCTTCCAGAAACAGGTGTCTCCTAATTTTATCAGGTGTGTCATACTTAATTCTTGTCGCCATTTTTTCTGAGACCAATGTAACACTTTTATCTTTTAAAGGCCTGAGATCAACAAGTCCACTGCTATCCACAATTAGGCATATTTTTCCCTGAGGTTTAATCAATTTCATTAAAACATCCCAATATGGAAATGGATCAAAGTTGACGAGAATAAAATCGACACCGTCTTTAAATTTTGTTTGTTCAAGTTGAGGTACAAGATCCTCACTATGATTCAGTACTAAATCTACACCACATTGTTTTGACCATTTTTCAGTTTCGGGACGAGAGGCTG
Organism: Luffia ferchaultella; assembly: GCA_949709985.1. Lineage (NCBI taxonomy): Eukaryota > Metazoa > Arthropoda > Insecta > Lepidoptera > Psychidae > Luffia > Luffia ferchaultella. The sequence continues at coordinate 22,315,261 of OX453250.1, read as the reverse complement.
TTCCAATTACATAAAGTCCCAAGTTCTTACCAATTTGTGAAGCGATTGATCCAACACCTCCAGCGCTGTTGATTATCAACAACGACTTGCCTTTATCTTTTTCTGTTATGAGTAATCGATCAACTATTGATTCGTAGGCTGTTACAGTAGTTAACGGCATGGCTGCAGCTTGCTCAAACGAAAATGTTTTTGGTTTCGTTCCAACCATTACTTCATCTAATGATACGAATTCAGCATTGGCTCCGGGTTTACTTAAGTCTCCAGTGAAGTAAACTTCGTCTCCTATATTGAATAACTTAACTTCATCACCTTTCGATACCACAATTCCAGCACCATCCCAGCCAAGTATTCTTGGTGTAGTTTCTACACCAATCTTCGGTGCTCGTTCTTTTGTGTCAATCGGGTTTACAGAAATAGCTTTAACTTCAATTAAAACTTCTTTTTTTCCATAATCTGGTACGCTGACTTTTAAATCCATCAAACTGTTCCCATCCGTTATCGGTAAATATTTGTAAAGGCCAACTGCTTTCATAGTTTTAGGTATTTGTCTCGCCATATTATTGTCTGAACTCTCTGTTTTCTACTCAATAAAAAATGAATAACAATGTAAATAAAGACTTAAGGAGAACACTGTGAATACTAACGAAAAAAAATGTTGTTTTATATCTATAAGTGATTCTTATCACGGTTGTAATATTATCTTATCACTTCGGAAAATAAAATGATGCTATTTAAAACTTCTTTATATTACATGCATAATTTTACGTATAAAATTCGTAGATATACTATAGGTAGTTCAAGGTTAATAAAGATAACCAAAGTATTGCATCGGCACTTACACAAAAAGATAAATTGGTTCCAAACATTCAGAAGATCACAAATATACGACAAAACTAAAGGGCATTTTGGTGTTACTTTTCAAAAACAATAATTTTGCATTCTATAATAAGTGAAAGGCCTTTTTAAATGTAAAAATTGTCACTACTTCAGCTCGTATCGATTCGCCGCTTGATTGGAGTTATTCTGTCAAAAATATGTTAGTTTTTTGCGTAATTTTTTTTTGTGAATATTTACTAATAATTCAATTGCATTTTCATCATTATCATAGTCGGAGAAGTTATTAGTTCTTACTCTTACCTACTACCTAAAAAAAATAAGAAATAAATACGTGCATTTCACACATTAATATGCTAATTGTTACTTATGTTTTCATTTTTAACCATCTAATTTTTTTGCGTTCCGAATATTGTGAAAATTTAAATAAAATTTGTTTGCCCCTCAACAACAGTTTACCAATTACAAGCCCATCTTGAGACCCTATCATAAGACCTTCGTCAAAAAGGATTCATCAAGAAAGATGAAACGGCCTAAACTCCTGTCGACTCTGCACAAAATGGATCGTAAGTACTGAAGATAAGAATTTTTACATAGAAAACTTTAATTTGTTTTTTACAATAAGATTCCAGTTGACATTCAAGGTCTACCCCTTAACAAGTTTAAAACTACAATAAAATGAAAGCTTTATGCAAAAGCTTAATATAAAGTATTGGACTATTTAGATGATAGAAATCCATGGGTATAAATCGCTCGCCTATCGGTTTGTTTCAATTTAAATTTTTATTTTAAGCACTAATTGTAAAATTAAAAAAAAAATGTTTATAATCTTGTTAAAAAAAGCGTCTCGCAGTTTCTTGCTTATTCTTTTGAGAGAAACCAGCACTTTTTGAATGCGCCTTCGTGATGACGTTTTTCCACAAAGTAATAAATTGTAATAAATTTACTCTTATTTCAAGATTATGTTACGTAACTATGAAATAAAGATATTTTTATTTGATTTGATTTAAAGATGAGAAACTATTGAGAGATTAGGAAAAAGTTAGTTGTCTAAACGAGACATCAAATTTAGGACAAATTTAAGGAAAAACTTTTTAAGTTTTTGTAGTACCAATCGATAGAATTATATCTCTTCAATATACAGTGTGTCTAAAATCAAAAGAACATAATGTTTGAACGAAATAAACACAAAATGAACAATTTTATGATGGAACGTCTACTCGTAGTATCTACTCATTCATTGTATAAAATCATAAATCAACTTTTAACTAATAATCGGAGAGCCGGTAAACGAAAATAGTCACGATTTTCTAAAATCAGAACTTTGGCAGGATGTAGAACTTACGAACTCTTTCACGTACTTGCGCGGTCGGTCAGCCATATATGGATGCGTCAAGGCGTAGCGAACTTTTTAATAAAAATCGTGACTTCAAGAACTTGTGATCAAGCTCTCAAACTATAAGTTGTTCGAAATGAGATTAGTTAATTAAAAGAATGATAAAATAAACAAATCAACTATGAATTATGATTTATTAATTTGTTTATTTACTGTTATATTTTATAGTCTAGATAGTCTTTAGACAGATGGTAGATGGTACTGTGTGGGATGCCCCAAGTATTAACATTATAGATATTATTATAGTGTTTATTAAAGATTTTGTCACAATGATTCATTCTATGAATTTGTGCCTTAAAAGGTGCCAAACGTCCTAAAAGTAAATGACAATGCCTATTGCGTCATATGTAATTGACCAAAGCTATTATTACGTGACTATAAGTTGCCTCAAACTGAAAGAAAAGTAATTGGAAAAATAATGTTCATTGACAATTCTTACTAAAATATTTTCAAGGAAATGGCGTTTTTGAGATATATATTAAAACTCATACTTATGGGGCCACCATTATATGTCACATATTTGTTATTTTATAAAAAAAAGTTCAAGGCACCTCTAGTGACAGCGCTATTTGTCGTAAAGAATCTTATCTGTTTAAATAGCGCCATCTGTGGTAAAGTTTAGCAATTTCACTTTTTTTCTGAGTTCATTAAACCCCGTTCAATAAACAATCACATTTAAATTAAATGTATTTTCCTGTACACTAACTTTATGTTTTATAGTGATTTTCTTAAGGGACAGTGTACTTGCTTTTAAACAATCAATGATGTAGGTACGTTTAGGAACTTTGTTCTTAAAAATACAAGTCAAGTGTAGGTAACACATTATTTTTCTTTTACCAATCTTTGGGGTATGTTTATCTAATTTGTAAGCATTTAAAATAACGAAATGGGAATCGTAGAATTATTCGGTTTTATTTAGGTGCGGTAAATAGTTACCAATAATATCAAGTTGTTATGGGCAGTGTCGTTAGGATCATCGATTAACGAATCATGCTAAGGTGTCTTGTGTGACTACCTAATTAATGTATTGTAATTTAATTACTATGTGTAAACATTTAATATAATAATTATAACGTATACATCACAACAACGCCTAGACCCCAAACTAAACATTAGCTTGTGTTCTGGGTGCCAAGCGAAGACACCACATACATATAACAACAACCGGTACCCGGTACCAATATCAATATTCATCATATAAATACTGATCCGACCTGGGATTCGAACCCGGGACTCCCAGCTTGGTAGGCAGGGTCGTCAAGCAATACAATAACGTTTGTACAATTACCCATTTTTTCCTTAGGTACTAAATTTCAAAGGTAACGCATCTACATATGAAAATAATAGACTCATGCCCTGTTTTATTTTCTTTTTTTTTTTTTAAAGTTGGTGAAAATAACTTTTGGCCATTTATAAAGAATACGCGCTACAGGTAGGGTTAATTTAGATAGATAAAAAGAGATTATATATAAGAGCAAGTCACAGAAGAACACCAAGTTCACGACAATAGTGGAGTTAATATTGACAATGTCAAATTGACGTTGAAAAATTTGGTTTCTTTCTTGTTCGGGCACGTTTAGAAATTCAACGGCTGTATTGCATTGCAACTTATACTGTGACTAAGATGATTTTGGCTTTGGTCACTAGTATTTTTGAGTAAGTTCTCAAGAACAGTATTTTGCATACTTTATTTTTTCCATTCCATCACCCCTTTCATACCCCATTGCAGGGGCTTAGGCCTCCCCTCAAAATTGCTTGCTTGGCTTGGAACTTAAATACACCACACTGCTCCAATGTGGGTTTGCGGATTGTAACGACCGTCATCTATTGACAACAATGGGGACCGACTGCTTAACGTGCTCTCCGAAGCACGAAGTCACGGATAGTTAATGTACCTACTTAAGTCAGTAAAACTCGACGAACGAACTATGGTCACATGACCTAGTAGATTTGAAATAGGTTCGCTGCGTTTGGGCTATCACGACATTGACGACTTTTTTTTTAGTGAACAGTAAACTGTAGTAATGGTAAGAAACAAGTATGATACTGTTCTTAACAGTATGGTTGGCAACCCTAGTACAGGTAAAAACACAAAAGAAACGACTATCTTACTAGAACGAAACTATCCAATCAAAACACGCGCCACCCGCTAACGAGTTCCCGAACACCAATAAAAACAGTACGTTGCGAGATGGCAGTTCGCTGTTACGCAATTTTAGCTCAATTAACGATACGGGGTTAGTTGGTGAACTATCGCCAGTATTTATGTTCAATTAAACCCAACTAGGTGACGCACAACTCATCTGAACACACATGCGAATAAGTATTCAAAGTAGATAAGATAGTTGTACTAAATTAAGGTGACATGCGTTTAATCGAACGATACTAAAGCCATCACGTGGCTTGATGCGTATTGGTTTTAACATTGAAAATGTTTATCAGATCGTTTTCGTGGAAGAGTGTAATTCGGTTATATTTATTTCCGAATTCTATGATGGTAGACGAAAGGTAGTGGTACCAAATAATGCAGGGGCTTGTAGGGCATCGTATGATACAAATTTTATAACAGCGGTCTGTAACTTGAAAAAAAAAACAAAATATCCTGATTTTTCGGACAAAAAGTTGATTGTCTTTCCAATATCGAAAAATTAAAAAAAAAGAACTCCCGAGGAATATAGATAATTTACCGTTTGGAAAAAGAAATTTTGGAATTTATGGGCTGGACAAGGTGTCCTTTCCATTGAATGATTATCAGATCAATTACAGCGGGAAGTGAAATTCGAATATATATTTCAGAATGTTATGACGACGACGGTAGACGAAAAGCAATACTGTCAAAAGATTCAGGAGGCCGCAGGGCATTGTATGGTACCAAATTTTCGAAAATTGGTCTACAATTTTTTCCAAAAAATTTAATAAAATTGTTTGACACAAAAGTGTTATAAGTTTAAATTTTTTAATTCCATTTTCAATGTCCTCCTAAAGTTGCAAGAAGTGCGAAACCTGTAGATTTTTTGTATATTAATCTATACTACTGTTACGGGCAATATGTGATAGATGCCGACTTTACTGTACTGTACTTTATTATGAAACAAAATCAGAAACTGTTTCAATCAAAATTAACACAGATCATAAATTACACTTTTATTGCACATTATAGCTCACAGTGAATTGCACTGGACTTGACAGTGTACATTGTTCCGTTTAAAAATTCAATTTTTTTAATGAGTAATTTTCTTTGAGTCAAAACTGCATTTAATTTGGGGAATTTATTTTTTATCTCGGAATTTCTCGATATTTGATCGATATGTTTGAATAGCCGTGTGATCTTTTCAAGTGCATTCTATAACACATCGACGTGCTTCTTTACATAAACGTTACACTACTATTATATAAATCTTTTGACTATGTCTGCACATACAATTTTTTTTCTCTAATTGTGTGATAATGTTCGCTTTATAACTTATTGATTTTAATTTTGCTATTTTTAAAATTATTGTTTGTCTGTCCGTATGTCTGATACTGAGCATAAATAAATAGTAACATGTTTCATGGTTTTTGGATTTTTAAACGAATGTGTGAAAATCTGTATGGGAGTATCGGTGTTTTAAAAGTAAGAACTTGAAAATTGGAATGGTAATTATTCATAATAAATAAATAATTATGTTTTTCAAGGATTTTTGATTTCACATTTTAATGGGGGGAAATGGGGATGAACATTTGTAAAGGAGTATCGGTTTAAAAAAAAATCAAAAGGAGGTTGTAGGAAGTGACATAGGATAGTTTTCATGTCTGTCTTTTTTCATTCCGGAAATATGTAGGTTTCCTTCGCGAACTTTCGAAATTGTAGAAACTGTAGACAACATGAAAATCACGCGAATGAAGTCACAGGCAGTTGCTAATATCAGACAAATTCCTATCGTTTGCGTTGATGCAGAAACGTTATTTGTATACAGATATGAAGCGATAGCAATTTTCATATTGCTCACTGACAATCATTACATTTATAAGTGCCTATTATTAATTAATTAATTATAAATTATGCAAAAGAACTTCTTAAAGACATGGGAGATTCGGCGAGTACGATTATTTGTTTTAATTCGAATTACAAGTTTGTTTGTGCTGATTCGAATGTATCCAGTTTACTCAATCGTATAATAGATTAACTAGTATATCTAACTTCTTCCAAGTTCTTGATGTTTGTTTTCCAACGATATGTCTACTTGAAGTTTATTACTAAGTTAGATCTTTACGGTGGAGCGCTACCCGAGAGGTTAAGTTACGACTGAACTTTGTACGAGTATGTGATACGTATCTCTTTAAAGTAAGATTAATGATACTGTAATATTTCAGTGAATTATTTATACATTTGTAGAGGTTCTTATATCATATTCCATAATTAACAGTCTGTGGTATGCTACCTATGAGTTTGTTTTATAACTAAACAATTTTCAACAAACATAGAAAGAAGACTGCATTGCGTAATAAACATCTGAAAATGTTAATTTCATCTTCACATTTATTTTCGTACAAAACAGACTTGCTTGTTTTGCCTTTTGATAATAAAATAACCACATTTTCGAGGTTTACGGTACGGTACGGTCAAAACTTTAATCATTGATCCCACAAAATTGAGAACGGCGGTCCTCGGATTTTCTTTTTTTTTTATTGCATTTAAATACAGTTAGGTACACGTTATCCACATAGTCTGTACCTATTGTAATATTTTGCGTAAAGAGTAAATTATTTAGCGCTGTAAAGTTGTGCATGGTTATACTTTACATAGCATAATAGTGAGCATTGAGCGTTTCATATTTGAAAATGATCAAAAACGTGAACAAAATGTCAGATTCAGTGATAACAGACCGTAAATCATTATCATTGCTATAGGTAAATATTTTGTTATGTTACACATGACATATGATTTTAGAATCTTTATTTTCTTTCCCATTTCAAAATTTACATGTGCTTGGGTCACACAAAATTCTACTTCTCAGCGAATATTTCAAAACATCAACGTGTGTAGGTAGGTATTTTACTATCATTTTTGGTGTCACAAACACGATATATCTATTAAAATCAATCGGTAATACATATTTATAACCAAACGTTCGTGTGAATAAAAATTTTGTAAAAAGTCCTGGACAGAAAGTCAAGATATAAATAGCTATTTTAGAATCACTAAAATTGGCTTTTTGCTGGTCTCATCAATTGTTGTTCTGAAAAGTTTATGGCTACTATGTACGTACGTTCTTCTAAGAAAATATAATGACCGTCAAAGATCATCAAGTTTCTAGTCCCAAATTATGAAGTGTTTTTATCATGGGAAATCGAAAACTGATATATTCACTAAAATACTTTTTTAATAATATATACATATGTAGACACGTTACATCTAGACATGGAATAAATAGTCATGTTCGTGCACAAGAAGTGAGTATTTGCCCAGGAAGAATTCGAATCCGCGACCTTTGACTCTGCAGTTGGGATTTCTAACTATTCACCAATCAGTTGGTCGTAACCGATCAAAGAGTAATTGATTGTGCGTCCACTCTAAGCAAACTCATGTTATTTTTATGTCTCGATGGCTAAAGAACCCTTAAGTCTTAAATGATCCGACGCTCAATTGACGGTTTTTCCTTTTGAATGGAAGTCAATGTATATTTTTTTGAAGGCTGAAGTAGAAAAATTCATTGTACGTTTCACTGCAAATTTGGTGTCGAAAGCGCGTCTAAAGTTATTGTTATGCTGTACAAAATGCCTTTTATCGTTAATTGCTTTTACACCAGCGCGTTTTATGACTTCCAATAAAAAAAAATATTCTTAAATTTTATTCGAAGGCAGTCCTTGGGATATATGATGGACAATTCGGTAAGAACATTTTTTCTAAGATAAAATCTTTTATATTTTCTATCGAAAATACGATACAAATACAATTCTATCGAAAAAAACGAATTTCGTTCTTTAATTAAAAAAAAAAGGTTCTTAGTCATTAATTTCTCAAAATGATGATTGACAAGATCGTGGATATGACGACATATTAACAATTCCATAGAGAGTATAGAGTTGAAAAGAATGTTCTATGATGTACTTTTGGGTTTGTGTTGATGATGACATGTAATGATGATGTGATTGATGAGTTTTTCTGACTTAAGTACACAATATCACTGACACCGTGCTTTGGAGGGCACGTTAAGCAGTCGGTCCCGGACGCTGTCAATAGATGGCGGTCGTTACAGTTCCCAACCCGCAGTGGAGCAGCGTGGTAGACTTAAGCTCCAAGCCCCCCTCCTCACCCTGGAGGAGGCCTAAGCCCCTGCAGTGGGGTAAAAATGGGCTGATGATGATGATGTACTTTTGGGTCATTTTGAGAAAAATTTTGCATTACCTGTATAACGTTGCCTTTTTTATTTATAAACAAATGCGAAGAATAATTTATGATATATTTCATTTATATTCATATGATTCTTCATGATGTAATCTGAAGTTTCCCTCAAAATGACACAAAAACTAAATCACTGCACGTACATCAATTATAAAATCTCCTAACCAAACACTTATCCATCAGTGATATAGAATCCATATCACTCTATACTCTCTATGGAATTGTTAATATGTCGCTATATCCGGTTTCGGCAATCACCATTTTGAAAAACTAATAACTAATCATCTTCTATATTATCTAATCATTCTAAGTATCAATTACAAAATTTAAACGAACAAATTATTTTTTTTATTTTGAATCATATATTCGACAGATAAAGTGGTCCTACCGAATTCGAAAATATAAGGTGTATTAAATTCAGTTCGTAAGTTAAGAGTTATTCAGTTCTAGCTAACAGTAAGTCGCTTATTGTCTATCGGCGTTAAGCCAAAACTTATGTTTTTATGACAATATAAGTTTTAGCTCATATTAAAGCAGACATTATGATTTTAATAGGCTTGGATCAAAAATTCATAATTGCGTTGATCGTTATTAAAATTTAAAGCAATAAGTTTCTTTAACAACTTTTTAAAATATCTATTTTTTCTTTTCATGATTTTGTCATAAAATAGAGAAAATGCGTGTCATTGTGATGTCATCTGAACAGGTGAGATTATTCCGCTGCTTTCCAAAGTAAAAACAAAAAGCAAAAAATAAGTATATATTTTTATAATAATTGTAAATATATATAATATTTAGGTTAAATCAAACTATAATCCTCATGAATGAATCAAAATATTATGATCTTATTTAGTGTTAAATAAAGCAAACAATAAACATCTCTCTAGAAGACGTTACAGGGACATTTTGTAAATAAAATTTTAGAAAAAAAGGCGGAAAAAATTGCTAACTTAATTTTTTTTAATTCGAAAGAAAAGGTAAAAAAGGGGTATATTTTTGAAAAAAAAAAAAAAAAAAATTACCCGTTATAAATGTTTTACCCGTGCTCATTACCAATATAAATTTTATGCGGGTAGACAATTAGCGGCTCACTGTCAGTTAGTTGGAAATACGCATATAAATACGTGTTTATTTAGACTTTTTGGGAACGTTGTATAAAGAATCAAAACAGGTTTTCTTGGATTTAACGTTTCTTTTTATTCGTCAAAGAAAATAATGAACATTTGCCAAAAGGAAGGCTGGAAATTGTTGTGTAATCACGGCCGCGGTCGAAAAGCTCCGTCGGTCCAGTTGCGGCACGTTTTTTCGTGATTTCTTTCATGATAAAATAAACCGATTCCTCCAGTGTATAGCTGCCACGCCGAGCTGTTATCAAACACGGCCCTGTCGATCGATAAAATCTTTTTCTGTTATATTTACATCTAAAGTTAAAACTATAGTGAATAAACTTAAGTGCAAGGCATCGGTACAATAAACAATTTTGTATATAATTACTGCAGGGAACAGGTAGCTCAATAATAATATGATTATAACGAAAAACGAAACGAAGCCATTTAGTTTTATTTTCTGAAATGAAAGGTGTTTTGTTCTACATTGTGCTTTTGTGTAATTATCTTATAATAATATTTATTTGTTGAAAACAAAGCAATAAACAAAATTTTTAATCTCTGATTTCTAAACTAAGCGAAGCCTGAATTTTAGAAACCAGTGTCCTCCCATACAAGTATACAATTTCAGCAATAATGCAGTTTATCTGTTTAGAAGTTCATTTCTTATGTTACAATACATAATGAAAGTAGGCATGCTTGATAGTAAAAGATAAAATTAAAATCAAAAGACAAAGTGTAGGTAGATACAAAAATATAAAATGACATGTATGCACTGCAATTAAAACAACAGTATGAATATGCCTTCCTCTACATTGCGTTTATAACACGAGTCGGGGAGAGGACTGTTTCTTCAATGATGGAATCATTCACAACAGTCGATTGTTCCTTCCTGTCTTCTTTTTTCTTTATCGTACCCTAAGAAAAGTGTTTCTCATTAGTCCAGCAATGGATGACGCCCACAAATAAAAATCGAGAAATACAAAGAGGAAAAAAATTTGCTTCAGTGGAAATTATATTTCCTGCAATGTAATTATGATGACGCGTAATTTTTGTTCTTTAGTATTCTGGTATTAATAACGATCGATGGTGAACTATCATATTTTTTGAAGAACACTTTTCTCAGTGTACCTACCTCAGCCATGCCAGGGCTATGTCTAATTCTTTACTCGATGTATTCTAACGAGCCATATAATATAAATAATAAATGTAATCCACGCGAATAAAGCCAGAGGCTGGAGCTAGTGAAAATGAACGATCGTGATATAACATCTAACTATATGACGACCGCTTAGCCTAGTGGGCAGCGACCCTGCTTGCGAAGCTGGAGGTCCCGGGTTCGAATCCCAGGTCAGGTCAGTATTTATATGATGAATATTAATACTGGCACCGGGTCTTGGTTGTTATATGTATGTGCTGTCTTCGCTTGGTACCCAAAATACAAGCTAATGCTCAGTTTGGGACCTAGACGTTGTTGTGATTGTGTGTGTTATTATTATATTATTATTATATATAATATCTAACCATATCCGGTATTCATTTGAATTCATCACCTTTTCATGGCCACATGTACTAAATAAGGTGCGAAAGACATTAAATTATATAGGTTAGGTACAAGACGGGGCATTCAAACAAATCCTTCGGTGATGCGAATTTGTGTCAATTGCCACAAAGTGTTTCAGTCCTACCCAGAAAGTTAGGTTAGACGTCAGTGCCAGATTATGTTATTCTCTAAATGAACCGTGCCTACATCATTGAAGCCGACATGCTTTCTTCGCTCTCTCCAATTACCTTCCTATACATAAACGGAAACCGATGTTAACTTCTTTTCGCAACTAAATTCTATTATACTGCAAAATTAGTTTTTCCGTAGTTTCCGACAGGAAAGTTCTAGAAAAAACTGGTCAAGTGAAATTCGGACTCGCACACGACCTCTTCGCACAAATACACCCCGTGCCATCGTACTACATAGAAAACAGATTTCTTGTATGTATCCATTAATTTTTATTATTTGTTGTTATAGTATCTATAGTACCATTCACTTCATGAAAATTTCAATTGTAAGCAATGATCTCAGAACCATCGACCACCAAAAACGTCAATAAATACACGTTTCTCGTGAAGAGGCCCCTTTTCATTTTCAATTTAGGTAATTTAATTTTTCTTGTGACAGACGGACGGACAGCGGAGCCTTAGTAATAAGGGAACCCTAAAATTAATTCATATAGTAAAGCGCCATCTATTCGTGCGTAGAAAGTATATCAATATGTCGACCTTAAAATGCTATAGAAATGCTTCACAGTTATAGTATAGTTAATTTAAACGTCACTTCTTAGCGAATACTTGTATTAATAGTTATTATATTTATAAAGAAATTCCGCTACGTCCTGATCGATGGGCTTCGTCACACGTTTGTTTGTAAAATCTATCTGATGCCCGCTCTCGTAACTTGAAACTCTTTGTTAGGTACTAAGTGTTGAATAGAATCGACTTCCAAGCATATGATTGATGCCCACCTTTCTTGGGTCGGCGGAATGAATGTTTTCGCCTGAAAGGGTTTTTTTGTCAGACTTCTGAACAAACGTCGAAGGGCGATCAATCATTTTGGTTTCTTAACATTTCGCGATGTTGCATTTTGAAAGCCGTCGCTGGTTGTGAATAATAATCGATAAACGAGCTTATAAACGAGCTGTGCTCAGTACGTCCTCAGAAATTGTTTACTCATGCAATAGACTAGATATTACCAGTTAGGTACATGTAGACTACAATTTTTGGGTACTGGTGGCAAAAAAATTAAACTTGTCGTATCCTCCTAGTTTTTAGGGTTCCGTGCTCATAGGATATCAACGGGAACCCTATTACTAAGCCTGTTCGCTGTTCATCCGTCCGTTAATCATATAGGGCTGTATCGTTTGAACCGTAATAGGTAGACATTTGAAAGTTACACAGAATGCGTATTATGGCCACCATAACAACAAATAATAAAATAAAGTTTTAACTTTTTTACTTTAAAGAGGATCCCCATACAAGAAACATGTTTTTTTATACTTTCTTGATGATTGCTAATTGTAATATGATTGCTTACACGTGAAAGTTTCATGGAGTATGTAGTATTATGGCTACTGTAATAATAAATATGAAATAATCGCACTTAGCTGATTTTTTACATTTTTATATCTAAGTAAGTTTTTTGTATATACTAAACAGTCATAAAGTTGACGGTTTATTATTCATCAAGAACGTATTTTATTTAGACGTACTTATACCTCCCTTACATATAATGTTGTGGAGATGGATTTGTTTTTAATCCCATCATATAGGATATAATATTATAAAGCTGAAGAGTTTGTTTGTTTGTTTGTTTGTTTGTTTGTTTGTTTGAACGCGCAAATCTCAGGAACTACTGGTTCGAATTGAAAAATTATTTTTTTGTTGGATAGTCCATTTATCGAGGAAGGCTATAGGCTATACTACATCACGCTACGACCAATAGGAGTGGAGCATCAATGAAAAATGTTGCAAAAACGGGAAAAATTATTCCTTTTGAGAGCTTCCGTCGCGCGCGCTGCGTAAACGGTTGATGTTAAGCAAAAATCATGTATTACGGAATTGTACCCCTTTAAAAGTTCTAACCAAAAGTCCGCGACAGCATATGTGTATCTTTTAAGGTTAACTTACTATGACCTTTTTTATGACAATAAAATTTGTTCAACATAATGTACTATTTGCGAAGATGTTTTTTAAACGTGATATTAATCCTTATCAAATTAAATAGGTTAGTTGTCTTAAGCATTTCATGCATATTATAATTGCCTTTTATATCATACAATTTAAATTAATATCTTAACAGTTTTTATTGAAATTTAAAAACTATAGCGGGAGAAAATAAATTCGCTGTCTGCTTCTGTTCGTTACCTTTTTACTACCAAACCAATAGACTTTGATACGGTTTTTAGTAATATCTTATTTTCTTATTATCTTATAATCTATTAATCTATATAATAGAAATATTTATCATAAATCTAAAGAGTTTGTTTGTTTGTTTGTTTGATAGGTAGATAGATAGATTGATGTTTGTTTGTTTGTTTGTTTGTTTGTTTGTTTGTTTGTTTGATTGATTGTTTGTTGGTTGGTTGGTTGGTTGGTTGGTTGGTTAATTGGTTTGTTCGTTCGTTCGTTTGTTCGTTCGTTTGTTTAAAAGCGCAAATCTCAGGAACTACTAATTCAAATTGAAAAAATTATTTTTGTGTTGGATAGTCCATTTATCGTGGAAGGCTATAGGCTAAACTACATCACGCTACGACCAATAGGAGTGGAGCATCAATGCAAAATGTTGCAAAAACGGGAAAAATTATTCCTTTTGAGAGCTTCCGTCGCACGCGCTGATTGATTTGATGATTGATTGATTGAATGATTGATTGTTTGTTGGTTGGTTGGTTCATTCGTTCGTTCGTTCGTTCGTTTGTTTGTTTGAATTTGTTAATCTCTGAAACTACCAGTCGGATTTGAAAAATTCTTTTTGCCTTTAATAGCCTGATTCTAGCGGAGAGTTATAGGCTTTATACATGAAAACGAACTGTCTGTCTATTCGAGCAAATCGGCTTCGGCCAAAACGGCTTAACCGATTTTGATGAAACTTTACACATATAACAGGATGTAATCTTTTGACTACACCCTTTCCATATGTGACATACAGAACTTTTTGTATGTCTGTCTGTACGTCCATATGTCTAAACCTATTTAAATGAAACATCAATGAACATGAAAAGAAGGTCGTTAAAACTAACAAATGTTGCTTTTTGTCCGTCTGTCTGTCTGTACGTGTATCTGTCTATTTGAGCTAATCTCCAAAACGGCTAAACAGATTTTAAAAAAACTTTGCAGACGGGAAAGAAGGTTGTCAAGATATTTGACATTAGCTACTTTTTGTCCGTCTGTTTGTCTGTACGTCTATTCAATTCAATTTTATCTATTCGAGCTAATTTCCAATACGGCTGAACAGATTTTAATGAAACTTTGCAGACGTGAAAGAAGGTTGTCAAGAGTGTCATAAGCTACTTTTTGTGTTTGTCTGTCTGTCTATCTGTCTGTCGTTTGTCCTCACTGATCTAGCAACGTACAGCCGAAAGTACTAAATCTAGGAAGCTTAAATTTGGAACATAAGTTTATTTTATAACGTGAGCATTATAAAGTTAAGAAAGGTTTTTTTAGAAATTTCAAACTTAAGGATGGGAATGGAGGAACTTAAATAATGACGTGTTTCAGGGTTTTTAGATTTTCACATTTTAAGAGTGGGAAACGGGAGATGAAAAATTGTATCGGTTTTTTAAAGGGTGAAAGGGGAATGAAGATTGAAAGTTTGAATGGGTGTGACCAAAATTGGTACCAGCAAAAAGTACGTATAAACCATCTCGAACGTTAATAGTACCTATAACAGGAATTTGTAGTCTACGCAAGCGAAGCTGCGGGCGGTCGCTAGTATAGGATATATATGATGGGTCTATACATTTTTAAAGTTCCTTATTTATTTTACGTTACACATACTCCAAATAGTTAGTCTTGGCAAATAAGAGCCAGGGTGAAAAAGCGTAAGATTTCGCCCGTCACATTTTTATAAAAATAAAAAAAACTATGTGTTAAAATTTTAGGTTCAAATCCATTTTTCAATACAATATGTGGCGATTTTTGTCGTCCTGTTCTCTCGTACAGAATTAACGTTAACTATATTTCGTAACTTCCCACACCAAAAATTGTGAGATACTTTACAGTGCTTTTTAAAAAGATTTATTGTGTTTTTGCGACCGTAAAGCTGGTCGTTGGATGCATTAAAAAGCTCGCAATAACTTTTAAATTACTGTCGTTTTACGTAAAAACCGTATACGAGTTGGAGTTTGTTAATGGGACATTTCGCCGATTCAGGCCTTAAGTTCCTACTTTAAATGCTATTAAGTAATTATTAGCTTGACAGTTATTATTCCAATTTTTTAGTTTATTTTTTGTATTATTAAAACATTACTAATGTTTTAATAATTGTATACAATTCTACAACACTCAATTTATAATTTTATTTAATTTCTACAATCAGCAAAATTAAGGTCCGTTTAATAGAAATTTGAAAAAAAAAAATTTCTTGGTGTGTATATTTGATTTTCAACATAAATATAAGGAATATCAATTTTATTAAAATCTAAAAATAGCTGCAAATAAACAATATCACTGAAATCAGTGCCGTGCGGCAAAGTGCTCTAAAGGCTGGCGGCATTGCCTCGCTGTATGACAATACTTATACGTTGCCCGAGGTAAGCGCCAGCCCTCCTAGCCACCCTAGACGCCGATAAATCGTGGAAAAACCGACGCGCTTCAGACATCACGAGCCCATCGTCTCGACTCCAAACGGCACAAATACGTAGCTGCTTCCTAAGGCGCCATTTGAGATGTTTAGCAGCGGTCGCAGCCGCGCGAGCGACTGCTGAAGTCGCTCGGATTTGGGACGCCGCCAGCGTATCAACACAAGTGGCGTCCCATACCAGTGACTTCCCATGTTTCCAGGGAAAGACGGTCATGCCGTCGGGCCTCTTGCTGTCGTTTACGTACCTACAGTTCCGTTCGGGTCTAGTAGAGCCGGTACGGATGATGTCATTAATGCAGGCATGACGCGACAAGCGGCCGGCACTTCAAGAGCAACTGAGACCTTGATAACCAAGAAGGGCCAAGAACCCGACTCCTTTTCAAAAACAGCGAGGAGATGAGCACACTCTGCAGTAGAACTTGCGGTAGTTATATGATGGTTTTGCACAAGTTTGCAGAACGGCTCGTCCCAATGCTTTGAGAATTTCGGTATAAAGGTAAATATTCTTCTGGGCATGCCTGGTACCAGGCATCTCTGGCTTACTCCAAATACACAATTTCGGTATCTCCAAGGGATGGTTTAATCATATTTTGGAAAAGAGATTTTGTACTATGGGTAGAGGACAGAAACGCAGAAAGTGCGGCACTACATGTTTTCGGGATTGTTAAGCCTCCAAACCGAACAGGTAGACAGGCCTGCAACCAGATGCAGTATTCTAATTGTCAATTCAGTACGGCAATTTTTGATGATAGCGTCGATTGAATCTAGTAACATCTGACATTTCCAAAGAAGGCTGCATCTCAAAATGTATGAGAATTTAGAAACACAAACAAAGGCGTATAATAAAAAATACGAAGTGATTTTAGTTTACGAAGACGATGTAACAAATTAATGAATTTTTAAATATGTTTAATTTCATTTTTTTTTAATTTGGCATACCCTTTTATTTTTAATTAATTTAGGTTCATGTAGGTAGTAAAAAGTTTTATTAGCATAAGAATTAAATACAAAATGCACTATATTTAACAAAAACTTAATTAAAAACTTAAAGATGTAAACCTTTACATACACCACAAAAAAAGATGTCACTCTGAAAATGCTCAGAATAGTTTCCTAGAACCTCAGAACATAGAAAATCGGACCATAAAAGGCAACTGAGAAAATTTGAGGAAAATGAGAAAGTTTTCTGCGTGTTAAGCCTTTGTGTAGGTAGCCGAGTGGAGATCGATTTTAATAAATTAATAGATCTACAGACTCCGCATTTTCTTTGTCAGAGAAAGAAAAACATTTTCACGATATTTTTGTTTGGCAGTAACAAACATTGGAATTTCGGAAGGCACGTGTAACACGTGGGTGGGCTTTGATGTCGGCTTTCTCCCTATTGATGATTCGTTGAGTGTATTTCTGTCTAATAATTGACTAAAGACGCCTACGAAAATCCTGGCGATCATTGTTAAAGTCTATGCACACAATCACAAAAACGCAGTTGTGTCAAGTGAATCAAATGAAAATCACGTGTAAAGTTGCATGTGATGTTACATTTCACAGGTAAGTACATAAAGAACAATGCCTATATAGTATTAACCACTATCGATTATTTTGTTTAAAAATTAAAAGGCATGCAAAAACCAGTACCAAAAACAAAGTTACCGTAAAATGCATTATTTTCGAGTTTGTATTTTTCTATTCATCCATCCATCCATCATCCATTAGACGTAGCAAAATAATCTGAAACCGAACTAGTTGCTATATCTTACCACAGATGACGCTATACTAACTATTTATAAATATTTACAACAGATAGCGCTATCAGTAGAGCTGTTTCGAACAAACTTTAATTTTTAAATTTTACAATAAATATAAGCTTTCAAACACGTGACATGTATTATTTAGGAAAAAATATGTGTTGCTGGAAATTAATTTGAATACACCCTGAGAAAAGTGTCGAGCAATGGATGACCCCTATAATAAAAAACGAGAAATATGAAGAAAAAAATACGCGTCAGCGGAAATTATGGTTCTTGTGATGTAATTATAATGACGTGTATTTTTGTTGAAATTATATTTGATTTTAATTTCACCTTTATACCTCTACCTGTTTCTGAGGAAAAAGGTTTTAGCAGACGGACGGATGTACAAAACAGTGATCCTATAAAATTTCAATTTTTTAAAATATATGAAACCCTAAAAAAATTTTTCGTTGGCACAAAATTTTATATTTTTCTAGCTATAGATAACAGTATGATACAAGCTCTGTGAAAGTATGTGTCGGTCAAAGTAAATTTTATCTTGACATTTCCATAATTATATTAGAGAATTACCATAGATATGAAAGAACATATAGACACAGCAGGCGAATCATTCATAATCGAATTTGTCTGCCATTATTATATAGAGCTTATTATATAGAGAGTAAAATGCCTGCGTAATGCGAATGCGAGATGTTGTCATTCTCAAATAATTAATTGAACAATCTTATTCTTTTGTATTAAAGGTAATACTTAAATAGTTAGGTACTTCAAAAATAGTAACCCCACCATATAATAGCGATGCCGATTTCTGTGTAAATAAAGCAAGTTATTGTAGTATTTTTTGATATCAGTGAAAAAAACTATTAAAATTGACATTACCTGGATCACGCCGTATAAAAAAATAGTTTAGTGTAATTCAATAGAAAAGGTCCAAATCACTTGTTATTCGCGATTGCCTTCATTATCCAAAGTAAGTCCTCGACTCAAATATATTCTGCGCTTTTAGATTACTTCGATGAGCTTTCAATATTACTGAATTTTCTTATTTTTCTCACTTGTAGCCAAAAGAAATGGTCTCAAAGGAACTGTAACAAGACGGGAAAAATAATTATACAAATTATTTCATACAATCTTTTTCAACAATAAATTTATATGCGAGAACAGAAAATTATTGCCAAGCTTTGTAATTTACTCTTGATGTACTGCGAACATTTTCTTTTATCTGATTTTTTTTATACGCATTTCAGTTTCTACTCTACACGATGAATTCAAGATGTAAATTTTTTGTTAAATATTTGTCTTTTAAAAATCACAGTAAATGGTAAATAATAGATATTAAGTCAAAGTGAACGATTGGTTCAACAGTTTTGAAAATTCCCTTGGATTTTTGTTACAATCCAATAATCATTTCATTGTGAAAGAGCACTTGTAAATATGTATTTACATCCTACTATAATATTATTGGATTGGGGAAGAAGTCTTTTCATAATTTTTGTTTGTAAGAAGTTGTAATCGCTTCCCTTATGTTGAACAGTTTTTAAGATGTTTATTTTTAGTTTAGTGATCACAAAAATTATAAACTATTTCGAGACTTATTAATTGCATTTTAACCATGAACATCCATCCTGACTGCGAAACCTTTTATTGTCGCGGTCCCACCTGCATTTGGCCGATTTAAATGTGTAATTATGTTCTAGATGTAGGCCAATTTAAATTTGCGTCTGCACTGTAACGTTGTTTTTAAGCAACTTCGACTATAGCTTAATATGGATACGGGCTCATACTTATACTATAATATCAATTTATTTATTTAATAAATTTATAATATGAACAATTCTTGTGTATAAATATAAATTTACTTCGCGTACCTCGGAAACGGCTCTAACGATTGGGATGAAATTTTATATTTAGATAAGGTTTTGTTTTTTAAATTTACATATTATAGTTGTATTCCCAATTTTAACCAAAAAACATTTTTTATACCTAACTGTTTAATATACTTCATAACATTTTATTAAATTTCACTTTATTTTCTTTTCCAGTACGAATTTTACATGTTGGTTCTACGAAATTCTTTTCACAACGAATATTTCAAAACATCAACGTGTTTGTTCTACGTGATATATTTTGTCCCTCACATTTTTGTTATTACGTATCTCTATGAATATCCATGCAGTTTCCATTATATTCCATCTCACAAATTGAAGTTTTACACATCGGCGTCCTTAATTTCTAATATTGATTAGTTTTGTGTCTCATGGAAATTTTTCACCAAGATATGCTGTAACAAGTTTGTTCCTCGGAGGAGAAAAATCCGACAACAAACTTTAAACACGGATGCTAGATTAAAAGACTATTAGGCTCGATTTTGGCCAAGGTCACCCTGGGCTTTATCCTACTCATGAAGGCACCCGTCATACCTATAAATGTGGATTAGGTGCTTATGCGAGTATAGATAGCTTAAGAATCGGTACTAATACATTTGTAGAAATACAGGAATAATACAAATCGATAAATCATCACGCTAATACACGAGGGATTATCCACAAAGGAAAAGGTACTGCGAGGTGTAAGGAAAATTGATAGTCTATCGAATATACAGGGTGAGGTTTTAATTATCAGCCAAATTCTAATATTGATAAACATCCTTTGATAAAAATCCGTTGGCCGTCTTGTTTCTTTTTAGTATCGTTCAATAGGAAAATATTCAGTTGATAATACGTAAACCTTTCCCAAAACTACCAATATACTAGTTACCATTCACGAAGGCGCCAGTGCACGTGCACGCGCCCCGCCCACATGCCCCGAACACATGCCCCATGTCCCCCCCCCCTTTCGTATGTAAGTAGAAAGAAACTTTGTTAAAACTTTGTTAAAACCAAATTTTGTTAAAAATTATTTAGGACATAATAATTTATGAACATTTGACCTATATCTTTATTTACGTAATGATGTATATTGGTGATACCTAACATCTAGAATTTTTTTGGCTGGTTACTAAAATCTCATCCTGTATAGCTTAAGAAGGGTCCGAAACTGTTATTTTTCATACGATCAGTTGCGTTCGTATTCATTTGATATCAGCTGAAACGATGCAAGTTACGGGTAAGTGCGTAAGTGCATGGAACTTAAATAAATAAAAGACATAGATTAATTTGAGTTTTCAACGAACACACGACATTTCCGGCCGCATGCTTCTTATCTGGATAACCAATATGTATTCCATATCACCGTACAATGTAATAAATACGTTTCTTGTTTGGGGATTCCCTATTATTTTTAACTTTATTTTAAAATTTATTTTATTTTTATTATTTGTTGTTATAATGGCCATATTATCATTATTACCCCCTTAGTGAAAATTTCACATGGACATGAACATACGGACGGACAGGCATGTAACCCTTGTAATAGAGATCCATTGGTACCTTTTGGGTCCGGAACCCTATAAACGACGCCAATTTCTAAATTAATTTCTATTTGGAGAATAAAGAATATTAATCATAATACTGGGCAATAGTTGTTTTGTTGTTGAAATAAAAACGAAAGGACGCGATTATTCGGCGAAAACTGCAAAAAATAGTTTTATGATTATTGTGGAGGAGCGAAAGGTATTTCAAGCATAATCGGCACTCGGGGTCAAGTCGATCTAGCCACGCATAGCGGATACGCGAAATTTCTCTCTACAGAATACGGGGCACATATGTTGTGAATCCAACTGGAAAATTTGCAAGGCTACCTTGGATATTGGATATTCCAGTGGTGGATTTACACATTTGCCGCCAGTAGGCTATTCACATTTTGCCGCCCTTACAGACCGTTACAATTCGATATAGTTCACAATCATACGAAATTATTATTATTTTTATCAATGAAACGTATGATTTATGCACAATAATAATTGATGATCTTAAATACGCCACAATTTTACCGAAATTATTGTGATCAGTAGAGTCAATTATCTGATAACAATGTGGGTGAATATGACGATGAAATGCAATTAATAAATAATAATAATACCTGAGAGATTTCATACAACGCCATCTAGTCCCAAAGTAAGCAAGTATTATGCTTGTGTTATGGGGTACTAGACAACTGATATACATAATACTTAAATATTATTGTATATATAATATATGCATATATAAATATTTTACACCCAGACGCGGAACAAATAGACATGTTCATGCACGCAAATATCTGTCCTGGGCGGGAATCGTATTCGCGCCCCTTGGCTCTGCAGTTAATGTACTCTAACCACTCAGCCATACAGTCAATTAAGTCAATTAAGTTATGAAAACATTACAATACTTTTTGTGCAATTTTCAATTCGCAAAAACATTAATTAAATCGTCGCACGATATCTCATTCATTAGTTCTGACGCAATGCACTAAAGAGGAGCTAAAGCGTTTAGCTTTCTTGGCAGGTAGATCATAGATAATTTTTTTACCAGTTTTAAACAAGAAAAGGTTTTCTCATCCGAATAATTTGTCGCTAGTGTACATAGAACCGTGCGTACTGCGATATTTTTGATTTCAGTAAGACATACAAAAAAAATTGGCTTCAAATTTGCCGCACCTAAAATCCGCACCTCCGACCTAATCAACCTGCTGGTGAATCCACCACTGGAATATTCAATTGTTCGTGATCAAGTTATGTTTTGAACTTATATCTACAGCTTTCAATAAGCTTCAATGAGTATCAATAGCACAAAAACACGAATTTTATCAAGTCATTTCTCTAGCCGGTAATCGAATCAATACAAATAAAACAAAGAGAAACTTAAATTTTGATTTTTTCTGTTCACTAAATACTGAGTAACTTAATGTTTCAAATTTTACATTGATGTCTAATAATGTAAAATTTGCGTGTCTAATAATGAAAATGTCAATAAAATAATATATTTTAATAAAATGCATTGGAACGGTATTTGAATTAGCATTAATTTGAACATTCTTCAGACCCATTTACATTTTTATACCTAAAACCTTATTTATACAATTATAATAATATCAATATAACTGGTTTTTATATCAATAAAAACCAGTTAAGTGCGGGCCGGACTCGCATACGAAATGTTCTGTAACACAAACATGGTCCTTGTATAAGGACAACTTTTAATTTTTGACTTTATTTAGTTTTCATTTGTTGTTATAGCGGGCATGGAAGTACATTTTTCATAAAAGTTTCAAGTGTCATGTTGGTTTACCTTAAAAAAAAAGTGTCTACCAATTGCAGTTCAGACGATACAGACCTGTGACAAATCGATGGACGAACGGATGGACAGCGGAGCCGTAGTAATAGGGTTCCCGTTGTTACCCTTTACTTACGCTAGAAACGATAATGAAGTGATGCTTATACATTGAATATATTTTGGAATTTTTTTGGGATTTTTGAGGATCTTACTTTAAGAGCACAGTAGTAAAAAGTGTTTACTTATTATATTCCAAGGCAAAATCAATTATATTTTAGAACACGGTAGTTTTAACGCAAAACTGAATTTAAAAAAAAACACTCTAATGTCTATTAAAAGTCTAAAATAAAATATATGTATGTAAAAGAACCTTTTAAAATATGCTTTTACTTTTTATTTTGAAAACAAAAATTAAATCTAAATTCAGTTATGTTACAAAATACTGGACAAACAATTGAGATAAATAACCGTACGTATAATGGTATGACATACGCGTCCACGAGACCGAATCATGGGAATAAAATCGTGAAACAGAGGACGTGATCGAATTTGTTATAAGGTATTGTGAGTATGAAATATGGCTACTTGTATAACCAACGTAACGATGCTTGTGTTGCTCCGGTCTCAGTTTATCGATTTTTCTTCTTACTAGCTCATTTTCCCATCACTACGAAAACAAAAGACTGTATTGAGGGTCTATAGGTACTGTGACGTCTGCCTACGCGTAAAAGAACGTCAATATTTTATAGAAAATACTCGAATGATCACACGGCTTCACAAACATATCGACCGAATACAGGAATAACTAAAAACTCGTGATAAAAATAAATTACAAATGAAATATAATTAGAGGCAGCTCTGTCAAAGGAACGCAGTTTATTTGAAATTCTATTTTCGAGACGGCATCGTCGCGGCCAAGTCAAAGGTGGCGCTGGCACCGTCAAAACGAAATATATTCATAAGAAATTATAATTTAAAAATCGAATGTTCGGTTGGTGAAAAGTCGAAATGTTGCGGAGTGGGGATTTCGGTGCATACATGCAGAGGCTGGCGTGGCATCATGAGTGTGTTTCATTAGAAGAGCCAAGAGCGAACATAACTGCGAGCAACATATCGCACTTATATCGACTGACCCTAACTGCAGAGCCAATGGTCGCGGTTCGATTCCCGCTCGAAACAAATATTAGTGTGCATGAACATGTTAATTTTGTTTTAGGTCTGGGTGTGAAATATTTGTTTGAAAATTTTATTTATGTGAAATATTAACAATATTTAAGTATGTATATCAGATATCTAGTAATCCATAACACAAGCAAAATACTTGCTTACTTTGGAACTAGATGGCGCTGTGTGGGATGTCTCACGAATTGAAAAAAAAAAACAGTTTGCAATTTTGTTTCGTGCATAAGTAAACCATAAGTGCTAAAATGGGCTAGTAGTTATATATAGTAGTTAGTAGTTATGGGCTATTAGCCCATTTTTACCCCACTGCAGGGGCTTAGGCCTCCCACGGTGGGAGAAAGGGGGGGAGGAAGGGTACTTATGCTTTATTTATTATATCCGAAAATACCGATCAAATACAACTTAAATCGGTATTTCCGTGCATCAAAAAATGTCTGGACCTCTAGATTTTTTTAGAAAAGTCAGAACTATCAGTACATAAAGGCGGCACGCTTGACAACAGTCGATTTTTGTGTGTGTGTCGGTGATAAATCAAGAAATGAAGCACAAGATCAAGAAAACAACAAAATAGCATCACGTTGTCAAAACTGACAAGTGACTTTTTTATGGTAAATATTATTCGCCATAATTGTTCTTAAATTATTGTAATTTGTGTTTCAATAAACGTAAGAACAGTGACAGGAGTTTTACTTCCACACAAAAAACTCATAGCAACATCATGTGCAATAAAAAATATGTATCACACTCAGATGTCAATTAATTTTTTTTTTTAAATAATTTTATTACACTACGCCACTGGACACTACGCGCTTTTCTTTCATTCGCCAACACTATCGACAATAACTGCAGGCGAAGGTTTGGACCACAATTTTGAAGTTGCGCTGATGGTCATTAAAATTAAAAGGAATAAGGTGATGTGATGATGTGTGATCTGTGATGACCGTTCAAAATAGCAATTTTTTTTCCTATTTACTTTGCCAGATATTTATAGAAATTCATCTGACAATGAAATTGGCCTTGTGACGTCATCTGGGTGGTTAAGCTTACTAAGCTGCGTTCCATGGTATGAAACCAAAGCTTAAACAAAATAAAAATATTGATGTTAGGTCACTACATCAAAAGAAATTGTAATCCTCATGAATCAACAAAAATATTATGACTTTATTAAACTAAGATAATGCAATTTGTAAGCATCTGTCCGTCCAGTTAAAGTCACTGGAATATTTTATTAATAAATGTTAAAACTAATTTATTTTATTTTAAGGGAAAGTATAAATTGGTCTATATTTTCGCAAAAATATATAAAACCTATGTGTTAAAAAATATGGTCCAGTAGTGGTCCCAACCCATTGATTCGTTTAGTGTGGCCCGTTTTCTGGACTGTGTAAATATGCATTTATTTCACGTAATTTAATATTGGCTGTAACGTTAACTCCACAGTCTGTAATACATATTGACTGACCCGTCGGCCGATCATAATGGCAGATCCTAACTGCGGAGCCGGGGATTGCGAGTTCGATTCCCGCCCGGGACAAATATTAGTGTGCATGAACATGTCTACTTGTTCCGTATCTGGATGTTAAACTATTTATGTTTGTATATATTATAAAAAAAAAAAATATTTAAGTATGTATATCAGTTGTCTAGTACCCTGTAATACAAGCATAATACTTGCGTACTTTGTGATTAGATGGCGCTGTGTCTCTAATATTTTTTTTTTTATTATATTTCATTCTTATATAATACGTGAACGAAAAGCCCAGAACGTCAAAGGTCTTGTTATAACGTATAACAAGTTTTGTGTTCGTTTTGCATATTTTTAAATATGTCAGAGCTAAGACGAGGTCCCTCCAAAATGCACGTTTGTAACAAGTTTGTATATTATTGAATTAGTAACATGAACACTCATAGGTAAGTGATTTACCTGAATTTATCAGTCATTACAAATTTTATTTATGTATTTCATATTGTTAAAGTGAATTATGTTTCAAACATTTGGTAATGGTTGACTTTCTAAATTCAGTTGTTTACTGATTGCGATCATTACACTGAATTGAAAAAAATATGTTTTTGGATAAGCATTACATAAGTTACATTGTTCAGCAGCCAAATATTATCAAAAATATAGATAGATATAGATATAGTAGAATCATTTCATATTTGGAATTTAAATTTAAATTTAAACCCGAGTGCTAAACCACTTAACGAAAAAAGTTATTAACGAAAACGAAGATTACTAGATATATTACATAGAATTTGGATTGAAAAATGTAGAACGTACCATACAATGTTTTTTTTGTCTGATGCCTACTTAAGCATATATTAAAAGATATTATCAAATATGAATAAATAATTTAGCGTCCACACTTATATTGTAAATATTATAGAAGTTGCAAATAAACGTAAGTAGGTTAAAGTTTGGCGATAAAAATTTAACTTTTCTTATAAAAATTCAGCTTTTAGACTTAATATTCGCTAAAGAGAACTCAATGACTTTAGATGTATTGAAAGAAACGTAGAATGACATTTTGAAGCACACTGTACTTTTCACAAAACCTTTATATTTAACATATTCTGCTTGTGAGTAATGGCAAACCATTGGAGGTTTGCATGTCATAATTTAGTACATTCTCCCTTTACCAGGACCTATATCCTCGCGGTAAAATATAAATATTAAGAATTTGCAATAAAATTTTAATGACATTAAACAAAAGCCAGTAGACGAAGCTTTGAAAACGAGTTCCCTATTTACGAACAAAATATGAAAATTCCAAAGCTTTTGTAAGTTCGCTTACAAGAAGTTGACGAGAAGCTCTTTTTGGGGCTTCTATAAGATGATGTGCGAAGTTATCTAAAATGAATGTTGAAGTTTTCAGAAGTTTATTATTTTTTATTTTTGTGATTGAAATTTCGTTACAAGTTGATACCATATGAAATTAAACATATTACAAGTAATTTTCTGATTCCTACCCAAGAATGCAACTTCAGTTATTCTTTAGTTTTTTTTTGTAAAATGTAATTGAAGGCCTATATTTGGTCATTTTTTGAAAATTTTTGACTCAGCGAC
Source organism: Luffia ferchaultella (assembly GCA_949709985.1). Taxonomy (NCBI): domain Eukaryota; kingdom Metazoa; phylum Arthropoda; class Insecta; order Lepidoptera; family Psychidae; genus Luffia; species Luffia ferchaultella. Next base: position 22,287,996 of record OX453250.1, on the reverse strand, counting down.
TTTGGTAATAAGCAGGAATGGAGGTAGTACGTCCAATTATGTATATTTTTTTTAATATTTTTTAAATCGCATATCGATATGTGCGAGATGAACGTGTATGCAAACGTATAATCGCAACTTATCTTGTAATTTCAAATTTGTATGAATGAAATGAACGTTATTATCAAAAACATTTAAGTATGTATATCATTTGTTTCGTAGACATACTACAGGTTTTGCCTAGTTTTTGAACAGATGACCGTGTGTGAAAATTAATTGATTAAAATGAGAAAATATTTAATTAAAAAATTGAACTTTACGAGTATTTTGATAACTCAATAGCTTCAAATCGACTAAGTAACTTGTTGAATAGCAATTGGTTACGTTTTTATCGCAACTAAGTTTCTCGTGTTTGAAGATACTGTTTTCTTTGTTTTATGAACTAATCTGGCTGTAGTGAAAAACAGATAGTAAACTTTGTCCAAAGGTAGTTTGTTGAGTAACCTTTGGACAGCTGCTTGCTATTCATTAGAAGAGTACTTATGATATTCAAAGTAATATCTTTCTTTGTTTTTGTTTAGAAGAAATTTGGCCCATATTTACGTATGATGACGACCGATCCACACATTTGGAACCGCTACATAGACGTGTGTTACAAAATTAAAAATAACCCATGTGGAATCTTGTTGAATAACTATTTTAATGTCAAATGAAGTATCTTTTTCAAAATTAAGCCCTGTTTACGAAACGTTCGAGTTTAAATTATGGCTGCAGATATAAAGGTCGCGGGTTCAGATTCGACCCAGGACATGTTTATTTGTTCTATGTCGTAAAATATTTACATAAGTTGCGTACGTACGTTACGTATATCAGTTATCCATTACGTATCTACATAATATAACAATACCCACACGTAACCCTGAGGGCGCGAGTCCGACAAGCACTTGACCGTTTTTTTTAACTTAATGTATCTAATTTTACAGGTTTTTTCACTCTCGATTCCAATCTCATTCTCGTTTGTATGCCCTCGGTATCCTCTTAAGTTTCTCTTTAAACGTACAAACATTGCATTGCTTTTACAGATTTTTCAAAGCTTTAAAGCGCCATTTTTACAGAAATTTCAGTATAATTGCGCTTTAATGGCACCATATTTAATATAGGTCACGTTGCGCGGCATCTGTAATTAGGCATCTAAAAATCCCTCCAGTGTTCCGCGTTGTGGTAATTTAATGCAAATGTCCAGCTTTATAACGTTACGTAGCACCGAGAGTAATAAAAAAGAAAAGCGGTATACAACCAGCGTTGAAATATGTCAAAGTTCTTCATAATTTTAAACCGGTTGTATAGGCGTTTCCCTCATGCGTGGCCCTCGTAATTGTGTAATTACAATAAATAATAATAACAAAATTAATAGCGACCGAATACGCTTTTCACAAAAAAAGATTATAATAAAAAAAATAAAAGCAAATGAAGTAAATGGATTGTTCAAGAATAGAAGTTTGGATAATATTTTTTAATTAAGGAATTTTAAATAAATTTTAAAAGCGCTTTAAATGAGCTTTCGTTTTTAGTGAATTTAGATTTGTATTATAATATATTATTAAATTCTGAAATTTAAAAAAAAGATTATAAATTTGAGCAAGTTTTACCTATACATATTTAAACAGAGCTCTTGCAACTCATTCCCACTAGAATTTTTTAGAAGTACAATTTAGATTCGAGAGTGTGGACACCCCTCTTCTGGCGGATATTGTCTCAAAACTGAACATTTCCTGAAAAAAATCATGTTTAAACAAATGAGCTATTTACATTTTCTCACCCTCGCCTCTTACATTTTCTCACACGTCATTAATCCTTTGAAATCATCGTTTACATTTACATAACTAAAGTACATACTCTCCTCTTTCAATTTTCTTTCTTATTTATATAAGAGCAAGTTTATGGGCATCATCATTATTGTCTCTCCACTGCAGGATATATGCATCTCCCAAAGCTCGCCACCGTACCCCCGATATGGTGATTCAGGGCCGGCAGACATCTAATGCTTCGCTTCCCGGTACGTGGCTTACGCTAGGAACTCGTCTAGCCCATCTACGGCTTGCTAATCTCTTCGGCTATGTCGACAACTTTTGCTTCTTCGGTTTATGTACATAGAGTAATAATAATAAGAATAACGTATAAATCACAACAACATCTAGGCCCCAAACTAAGCATTAGCTTGTGTTTTGGGTACCAAGTGAAGACATCACATACATATAACAAACAAGACCCGGTACCAGTATCAATAATCATCATATAAATACTGTTCCGTCCTGGGATTCGAACCCGGGACCTACAGCTTCGCAGGCAGGGTCGCTACCTACTAGGCTAAGCGGTCGCCATATCTTATCTTATACTATCTTATCTTATCTACTATAACCCTGAGAAAATGACCACTTCGCCAAACTTACCTTATGCTTATGAGTACAAACTTAGCGCTCGCTCAAATCAAAATGGAGTCTGCAGCATCAGGGGGTGTGCGGCCGTCACTCAGAACACGTTCATACGATAGCGTTTGTTTATTGTACGCTCAATTTTGGCGGGCATTGAATTTTTACTCTTTTGAGTAATATAATTCAGCACCTAAGGGAAGCTACTGTCAATTTTATCCTTCCATGGCCAGGTTATTTACAATACTACAGGTTTGTAAACGTAAAACAGTTAGGTCGTAAACGTAAAATCGTTACCTGATTGTAACACATTTCAATTGATCTATACATGTGTCTATACATAAAATAAAATTGTGGACTTTCCGTGTCCATAAACAGTAAAGCTTTTTGCAAAAAAATGATCGGGGGACGCGAGAAATAAATAATAAAACTTAAAAAAGCAATTTTTGAAATGTTTGTTTGTCGGTTCGTTCGTACGTGCTTCACGTAAAATTCACTCATTACATTCAAAATATTGTTATGTAAAATATGAAGCAGTATTTTGAGCAACATTTAATGTCATTTCGTCAAAACAGAACCACAGGATCAAAAGTTATGCCATTTTTAAGTTTAGTTAGTGTCGCGGGGGACAGAGTTACGTTGCGTTTAATAACTTACTCTAAATCTAAGTCCACGTGAACGAAGTCGCGGATACAGTTAGAAAAATAATTCTGTGTACAAATGAAAGTATACTCGTAATCATGAAAAAAACCGATTCCGTCGAATTTTCTCGCTGCACTCCTTTTCAATGGAAATCAGTTTCCGAAGTGCTCACAATTTATTACGTCGTATAAATGCCCCATCAGGGTTTATTCTTGGAGTAAGTATATAAAATTTCAATTTCATTTCATATTTCCATTCTCATATTTAAGCAGCGAACTTAATATCCTATATAAATTGCGCTTTATTTTACACTATTTTTAGTTTTTAAACCTGTTAAAAAAATTATAACATGTAAGTCAGTCGGTGTTCGTACTTTGTATTACATATATTATTAATATGGACTAATTCATTCCCGAGTAAGGATTGCAAATACCTACACAGATGTAAAAATTTGTAAAAAAAAATTGTAAACATGAAAATGAAAGAGTTACTTGTGCCCAGAGCGGTTCAAGCAAAGAATCGATCTTTGCAAAGATGTCAAGAAATGAATAGCACTGTGGACTTTTGTTACACTTTTCTGCGTATGTTTAAACATATACGACCGTTCGCATCCAAAGAAGCGTCTTAATTCAGTTTTATAGGTTTAATAACGTACTCATAAGCAAGTACGAAAAACACGTATGACACCAAAATTTGAACTTTTTACTGAATTTTCTCAAATATAGCCGAATCTCACTCTCCGAAGTAACTGATCTGATAATCATTCAATAGTTCAGCCCACAGTTTTTGACTGATTCCAAAATTTCTTTTTCCAAACGGTATATAGATAATCTGCTTGCCTCGGAAGTTTCTTTTAATTTTTATGATATGGGCTTTCGTTTTTAGAATAATCATCGTGAAATTTCGCCTTTTTTTCATCATTTTCGATTTACCGAAAAAAGTCACAGTCCAATTGCGAAAAATTTGCTAGCATACGATGCCCAATAAGTCCCTGCATCTTTTGACATCACTGTGTTTTGTTTATCAGCATATATTTCGAAAATATAGCCGAATTACACTCCTCTACGGAAATTACGTGATAAACATTTTCAATGTTAAAATCAGAAGAAGTCTGGTATTCGCCTATCTCTCTGTCTGTCCGCCTAGTCTAGACCCTTAAATCAAAGTAAAAAGGAGCGATTTCAAATTGACGCGTACATATACCTAAATATTTTATGATCATGCATGACTTTTTACAGAGTAGTGCGATTTTGATGTTTATGTTTTTAATTGAATAGGGTTACCCATCACAATTCGTCCCATTTAAATTTTTAAAAATTCCACCCATAAGAGTGGAAAATAGGGGAATTTTTATAGAATGAGTAATCCGATTTCGATTAATATTCATTTATTGTATAGGTCTATAGGGCGTACCTTCAAGTTGACGAATAATTAATTAAACCGACAAAAAAGGAAACTGAAAGTGAAAAAGAAAATAAAAACTTTTTAAGAAAATAGTACAGAAGGAAAAAAAATTACAAACGATAACTAAACTGTTTTAGTCTTAATAACTCACCTTTTAAACTAATGTAAGAATAAGATGTCCGGTGTAACGATTTATCATCGATTGTTTGTTTGGTGCTGACCCTAAATCAGTTATTTACATCAGACCTGTAATAAACCCAGTATCTGTACCTTGTACGTATAACGGGTGGACGATTAAATCGAACGATCTCCTATTAATTGCTAACTTGCTACTACGAATCTACTTTGAATTCGATGGATGACTGCACGGACATTCGATATCTTTTAGCACGCCACATTGTACGTGCGAAGGGCGATATTTCTACACTTGGGGTGGGCTAACGAAGGATCCTAATAAGTTATCACCATTTTACGAAACTCCGACTGCTACCAACGCTACGAAACTACGAAGTTACGACAAGGAACCGAGTCCTGCCGGACTCGCTGCGAGCTACATGAAACATTCGATAGAAACATTGCATCCCTGCCAGTCAGTTATGAGGAAAGCAGTTACCGGCGCTGGTAAGCCTGTACTTATCACACGCGTTGACGCATATAGACAGCGGCTTAGGATCACATGCGCAACGTATACACACGTCACGCGCAGCACCCACACAAATCTACACACTGTATATTTAAATCTATGTCTTCATTACTTAAAATGATCCGGTGCCTAAGCGTTGCATATCTTCATTAACTATCGCATGGTACTAGTACACTCGTATTCGCGATTAGATGTAAGAACCGGGCGCGTTACAGGTAGGCCGCGTAAACGACAGGTGCGCCACGTAGAGTGAGATGAGGGAGTCTTTCATTATTTCCATTTGTTAAGGAGCCTTCATCTTCACCTACGCATGAGCCTAGGATGCATCACAATCCGTTTCACAGCTCAAGAACGACGGCTGACAGCGAGCTACAAATGACGATAAAAACAACCCCCTTTTCCTTGTAATACGTGTGCTTGTTAAGTAATAATGTGTACGCATAAAAATTATATAAATAAGTTAAGCGTAATTTAAACAACGACGAGCGTGCAAACGAGCAAGCGCCTATCAATGCAAGGGCGCCACCCGCCCATGTGCGTGGGCCCGAGAGCGCGCGGTATACCGCTGGGCGCGCGCCAGCCCACCGCCCCCACCGTTACGCTCTGCTTGGAGAAAGAGCGCTGCCGCTCGCATCTAGAGGCAGCACAAACGCCGCGTGGGTGCGTAGGTAGCATAAGCACTATATATGTAAACTTTAAATGACGAAGATAACATCACTGAACTGAGAATTTTATGGATAAAAGTTATAGTCAATTACATCTAATTGCCTATAACTTTTATCCATAAAATCTAGGTACCTTATTCACCGTAAAATCCGCTTAGATATTGTAATTGTTCGTACTATCATATAACTGTTCTGCAACATGACGTCACGGGTCCTTTAGCTTAATACTAGACGATCACAATTTATTTCAGATGGCCAAAGATTCTCATAAGAATAAGCAAGAAGCGTTACAGACCAAAGACAAAAAGAGTTTATTCCACGTTTTCAGTTTTTCTTAGCAACATGTAGAGGTATAGAAAATGGATACATATAACATATTTTTTCTTAGAAGAAGATATATACAATGTATACAAATATGAGGTATCAAAATTTTTTGGGGAGACAATCATAATTTCGTCATTAGAAAACAATTCGGTGAAAAAAAAACTCTCACAAGACCCTTAGAGTACACGATGAGAGAAACGACCTGTGAAAAAACCGAAAATACGGCTTTCATTAATGTTTTTTGCATTGTTTTCTCAGCCCGAAGTGCTTGATAATATGTTACCAAGTCACTAAGTGTGACGTTTCTCTCTTGTAACATTTCTTTTTCTAATAAAAGAATACGTTCTTTCTTTACCCGACTGTGGAGGGTAATGTTTTGTCTACTGTATGTATGTACGTATCCTAGATATTTCTTTGGTACGCACTGTAGTCTAAACGGCTTCATGGATTTGGACATATGAGCTCTAATAAGATTCATTTTAATTGTGGGAGTGACATACGATATACCATATTTCAATATGGTATATCGTATGTATGAAAAATGAGAGAGGGAATAAAAAAAATTTTTATTGCAATACCTTGTATTTATATGATAGTATATTTTTAAATCTGCTTAAGTAGGTATCGGACAAAAAACATAAATAAAACGTATTTTGCTCTTTTCAGATAATAATATTTTTTTTTAGTTATGTGGTTTTGTAGCCTTTAGTCTTTGTTTTTTTTTTAAACTTTAATATATTAATACAAAAATCTGATATCTCATTTTATGCTTTATCAAAATTTCTTTGAATCTGAATGAGGTTTAAGACACAAGTTAACATTTTCAAATAGAGAATAGGCAGCCATTGCTTCACCTCATAAAATGACCTACATATAAATATCGTAGCAACGCTGTCCAATATACAGATAAATACTTGTATTTTTGTAAATATACACACGCGTTAACAACAGCTGATTATATATGTAGTCAACAATATGAACAGGATTTCGCAACAGATATTGGTGAATTCTAAAACTAACCCAAAACCTTTGTAAAATCGTAAAATCATATTAAAAATATCCTAAAATTATTCCAAAACGATTCCAAGAGTAAGAACGGTTCATTCACGGAACAGTAATCGACTGACAGAAGACCCTAATCAAAATCAAAGGACGCATGTTTCATTCCCGCCAGGGACAAAATATTTGTATGCATGAACATGTCTAATTGTTCCGTATCTGCGTGTAAAATATCTATATATATATTATACTATTTAAGGTTGAATTAAGAATTTTTAAGGATGTCTATCAGTCGTCTAGTACTTACACATAATACAAACGTACGTAATACTTGCCTACTTTGGGACTAGATGGCGCTGCGTGGGATGTCCCAGGTATCATTACTATTATTCAAATTCAGGTTCGAAACAAATTCAATCTCTAAACCTATTCATGGTAATATAGCAAGACATGCAATACAGTGTAGTTTTGATATGTATACGTTGAATTTTCAATCAAACGAGGTAATTTAGAACAACATGTGTACCACAGACCACAGACCATAAATAATGTAGTTATGTGGGGCCCCGTTTTACGGTTATTGAAACCTGAAATAAATCTGCATGGATAGCGTACGTGCAAAGGCAGGTGGTACGAGTATTAGCATTTGGATTTACGAATCCGGCCTCCTAATACAACACTACGTATGAATAACTCAGCCTTCCATGAATGTCGACTTTAGATTTTGAAAGTTATTGAACTAAATTCATGGCAGTCCGTTTTCGTGTGTTCATATTATTAATACGGTATAATTTTGATGTTATTAACAATAGCTATCCCACAATGTTAACGTTGTTTTAACAATGTAGGATGGCTATGTTTTAACAATATCTATTAGATATTAATCCACTTTACAAATGCGTAACAATAATTGACACTTCTCCCAGTTCGCGCCATTATGATTCATTCTTGTTCAATCTTAGGGATGTGACGTCTTTATAGTGTTGTACCGCGTCACGTCGAAACATCGCTAACAATATTTATTAGTAACACTACATAGTTAACACTGTTCATATTTATCGATATATTACGATAAAATAAATTAAAAAGTATATAATTGTATCTTAGATAACATAATAATCAAGATAAAACGTCTTATCAAAAACGTGAGCAAAATGTCACACTCAGTGATTAAATTAAAATTAAAAATAAATAAAATTTACATTAAATAACCTTGTTTTAAACAAACATTTTGTTAAATTATATATAAAATGTAGTTTCATAATCTTTATTTTCTGTTCCATGGTTCCAGTACGAATTTTACATGTGCATCATACAAAATTCTATTTCACAGCGAATATTTCAAATCATTAACTGGTGTAAGTACTTATATTTGGTCTATATGTATATTTTTTGCTCAAATTTTTGTTGGGCAACGCGATATCACTTTGAACATTCATTGATTGCATACGAACTTCCAATTATGAAGAAACTGATCACAAATTGCATAAATATTTATGTTTATTGTTAAACTTAGTAATTATACCAAGTTATCATAGAGGTATCGAAATTTAAAGAGAAGTAAATAGTACGGCTTGTTTGGACCTAACCGCTCTATTTTTATACACAGAACAAAAAATTGACTTTAGTTAAAATAATGAGTGAAAATGTGACTGGACCACTGCGTACCTAAGCATCTAGCAAGGTTTCAAATTAGGAACTCTTCGGTGTGTGAAAGCGGTCTGGATACTTACACCGTCGCTCCTTTCTAAAATATCATAGAAGTTGGCATTTCTTTTCTTACTAGCATCCCTCCCGTCGTAAATATACTTTCTTTGTTCGTATTTCCCAATAAAATAAAATTTAAATTATTTTGTGTAGGGTTATTTTTGATATACTACTCATATCATATGGGTAACATGCGTTTTGATATACTACCCATATCATATGGGTAACTACCCATATCATATGGGTAACTACCCATATCATATGGGTAACTACCCATATCATATGGGTAACTACCCATATCATATGGGTAACTACCCATATCATATGGGTAACTACCCATATCATATGGGTAACTACCCATATCATATGGGTAACTACCCATATCATATGGGTAGTATTCGGTTCATTCAAATCCACATACTTAACAGGGTATCATTGTTATGTTTATATATTGTAAGGTTTTTTAAAGTAAAGAATTTTAAATTGAACTGTTTCGTTGCTTTCTTTTGTTACGCTGAGTATTTCATTCATAAATTGGACGCAACGCCTGCACCAAACACCAAGATTGCTCTGATGGAGACAAAATAAAGTAATAAAAGTAAGAACTAGACACTGGCAAAATTGCTATATGCAAAAAACGCTTAATAAAAAAAATTAGATGGTTTATTTTCTGTGTGTGATCCAGTTTTGCATCTTTTTATAGAATGTAAAAATGTATATTTTAATCCTATTTTGTTCTGCAGAAAATAAAACAAAAGTGTTTAAAGGTTACGTTGTTAAAATTAGTCAAGATAAAAATCTACTACATTGTCACTAGTCTGACGTTAAAATTATAATAAAAATATCATTTATAATTTATAAACTTATTATAAATAAAGGGATTTATAAATCCCTTTATAAGAGATCAGTGTGTAAACCAAGTAACACGAAAATATGTTTTTCAGATCGCTAGGTCTCCACCCCAAGAAAGTGACTTATTAAAACTATATGTGAAGATTATATGTAGTACCTATGTATTCTTAACTGGATGATGTATAAGATATTAATTTGGAAATTGATGGTTTATACAGACAATAGAATTTATAAAATTGCATGAGAAAAGTAATTAGGTTATAAGGATAAAAGTACGGAATATATGTGATGTAAGGGTGTGTTATGAGGAGTGTGTTTGATTTGTGTATACGTGTGTATGCGTGCGTATGAAAGTGGGTCACTAGTCTTATACAGAATAAATTTATAACACCGAGCTTATTAACCTTGTCTGATTTTAATTTACGTCACCCGTCAGATATTATCAGCTAAATTAGAACACTGTGACATGTTATCTTCTTCGCAAAGTTTGATCAAAGCAGAGTTTCATTTAAAATTAAGTTCGCGTCCCTTAACTTAAAATCACATTGATAAGATACTGGAAGTATTTTATCGGGGATATCGCCGCGTTACCCACATCATCTGAGCGATCGGTAATTCAACCAAAACCGGTGGACCCTAATGAATGATTTATTTCGATCCTTACTTCAATCTAACACAAGTTGAAAGACATTTGAATAATGACGAATAAATATTGAAGAAGACCCATGTCAAGATCGACGACTCTTTACGTACCCAAATGTTATTATGATAATGTTAGGTAACACCGTTTTTCTACTGTTCATGTCAGTGGTCTAGAATACAAGTAATTGAATTGTGTTCAAATTGAACGAATCGTGTGTCTATGGGGCATTAGATAAACTTCCGCTCGAAGCGCTGGCAGCAGCGTTAATCATGAAAATCGTTTGTCATGCGTTCACGATCTTGTGTTTTGTCTGAGTCCATACATTTTATGTTCCTTATGTTATATACTATGGATGATAGACGTTACTCACCAACTATGTTTGCGAAAAAGTCATAAAACATTCAATTAGGATGACGCTGCCGTCACAAAAGTGTAAATTTTAAACAAAGATTTTCATTTCTTGAAGTATTGGTAAATATTATTCGCGCGTTCTACTTATTTTTTTTTAATATCCTGAATATATTATGGCGGATGCTGATTTGACCTTAACGGTACGAAAAAAATCAGCGCCAGCGAAATGAAGACACGGGATTGGCTCGTCGCCGAAGCAATATCAAAACTCTAAAGTGGTTACTGCTTGGTATGGTCGGGATTCGGTGCATAATGCAGCGCGGATATGTTGCGGTCTCGAAACAATTAAAAGTAAGCGATTGTGAAATTTACACACTATAAATAAATGGGTATATTTATCAGCGGGTTACAAAGAGTAGAAAGTGAAAGTTCGTGTATATAGAACAATTTAACAGAAAGTTAAATTGTTTGACATTACACAGTTTTTCACCTTGACCCCCATATGAGATGATCTGCTTAATTTCTACCCTCCTTAATTTTATACGTTCACTTTCTTGGATCATGTAATTCCTTTGCACCAAAATTTCGCAAGAAAACAGTGTGACCATTTTTAAATATGTATTTTCTTAAACAGAATATGTGGCCACTACTAAAAAAATACTAAAAGTAAAATTGAGCTTTTTTAAAATGTTATAAAATCTATTCGACGACCGCTTAGCCTAGTGAATAGCGACCCTGCCTACAAAGCTGGAGGTCTCGAGTTCGAATCCCAGTTCGGGTCAGTATTTATATGATGAATATTGATACTGGTACCGGGTCTTGGTTGTTACATGTATGTGGTGTCTTCGCTTGACACTCAAAACACAAGCTAAACCTTAGTTTGGAGCCTAGACGTTGTTGTGATGTGTACGTTATTATTATTTCATAAAAGTAAAAAATTCTGTTATCTGTAACGTTAGAAATGTAATGATTTCCAAATATTTAGAGAGCGTAGATTATGAAAAATGATAATATAAAAAAATTTTAATAGGCAGTAAGTATAACTTAATCTATTCAAATGACAATTGCAAAAATAATGAAACATTAGAAGTATTAGGTATAACAGACATATACTGAACGTAAAAATTAATGTACTATTCTACTCGTGTAATCGCTTTTAAGGGTTTCGTGTGCGATATACTTAATGACCGACTTACAACAATCTTAACAGATATATCTTGCTCATCTATTCAAAGTGGACATGTGTAAGCAATATTTAATGGCATAATACATTAAAGTTTCATTAAAGAGGTTCTCGTATTTTATACGCGAAGTCAAGACCAATGTTTTTTTTTATGCGGTTGATTACATTAATAATCATATAGATGTACCTATTATACAGATAACATGTTGCCATCTTGTATGTTATGATCTTATTGTTGTAGGAATTGCGGGATTTGTGGGAAAAAATATCAACAAGTAGTTTTGACAGATAGTCAACTTTACTTAAAGATTTCTAAAGAGACCGAAACATGTAGAAAATTGAGGGAGTAAAATCAGGGCTATACGGTAGATTTATTAATTAACAATTCCCAGTCAAAATCTCTAAATTTTTGTTGCGTGGATAAAATGTGTGTGGTCTGGCGTTATTATAGTGAAAGGTATTTATAAGCTCAGTGCGATTCATTCCAATTTTTTGCTTTGATCTCTTCAGGTTATGGTAAATACACGTAGGACAGAGAGTTAAACGGATTGTTTACCCAAGCGGTATAAGCTCATGTTGAAAGATAATAATAATAATAGTACCTGGGACATCCCATGCAGCGCCATCTAGTCCAAAAATAAGCTAGTATTATGCTTGTATTATAGGGTATTAGACAACTGGTATCCATAGTCAAATATTCTTTTTTATAATATATGTACAGATCGTGATCGTATTGAGCTTTTTCATGCTACGACCATGATCTGTTTCGCACGTCTTTGTAGACCACTTTTCGTCACCCGTGCTCCATGATTTAGAAAATGGTTCGGTTTCGATACCTTTTAACATGAAGAATTGAAAATGGCAAAGCGTTTTTGGCATTCTTTAATGTATTAATCATCCATCTCGTTTTCTTGTTTTTGTAATAATTAGAGAAAAATTACGAAATCACAGCAAACTAAGAACGTTGACATATTATTTGATTTCAAAGTATATTATTATTCCATTTGTGTATGATGAAACGTTTTCCTTTATATTCAAGGCATATATTTATGTGTTCATTTACGGATTACGGATCATCTCATTTATGGATGTACCTACAGATTTATTTTCGTAATTTATGATTCAGAACAAGCAGCAGGTTTATTATAAAATATATTTTTCGCTTTAAAATCTTTAATGTTTTTTTCCTTGATTACTTAACATTTTAATAGCCGATGTTTTCTTATGAAAATATAAAGTCCATGACTTGACCTTAATCCAATTACATCGCGAAGATTTATACCTCATTCATTTTTGTTAGATTATATCGTCCGCGAATTAGTTTTCTTTGCAGTTTCTTTACTGCAACACTGTAACCGGTAAGGTATCACCCTAAGCAATAATATATCTTCAGATGTTCATCAAAGGTCTACATTTGTCAAAGTACGGATTTGAATTAGTTTATAGGTTGCTATTGGATATAATATCACAGTAAATACAGTTATTATTGTGAATATTCACGTAGATAACACAATCTAATCCCTGCACTGCAAGTTCTCAGATTATGGGTATTCATATTAGGCTAAACTGGTTGGCCCTACCGCGCCTGGAACGAACCATGCAGTCCAGCCTAGGATAAACTATTTGATCTTATCACGTGTAAGAAGAACTAGTTTCGCTAGAAGAACTAATTTGCCGTAAAATCGGGTTCGCCTAGAAACAGATAGTCAATAGTCAAATATCTTTATTTCGTAGTTATGTAACATAATCTTGAAATACGTCCCAAGAGTGAATTTATGGAAGAATTTGTGGAAGAACGTCACCACAAAGGTGCATTCAAAAAAGTGCTGGTTCCTCTCAGCAGAATACGTAAGAAACTGAGGGAAGCTCTTTTTAACCCCGAGAGTAGAAAGACGAAAACGCGAAAAACCGCCGAATAGTAAGCAATTTTCGTGTGGGGCCCCGAAGGGTGGCGGCCGCTACCCGCGCATGCATCTTAACCTATTTTCTGCGCTTTAATGTATGAAACGTTATTGAGTGTCATATATTGCTGAAAACTAAATTAAATTTGCTAAAAAGTTATTTATTTTTCAAATCGTTTAATCCAGAAATAAATACACCGCTGCTTGTTAAAAAAATTAAAAAAGAATAAGCGAAAGTCGCAATAAAACAATTTTACTGACGGAATTGTGTTATATTTGTACTTTTAGCTATGTTTGTAGATTTAAAAACATAAAATAGAAAGATTTCATAAAATATTTTTTACAAGAAAACAAAAAAAATCGCAAAAATACGCGCAAAAAAATATCGTCGGTCCTCTTGAAATAACTATTCAATTTTTAATTTTTTTTCTTTAATACGGCAAGTATTTTATCATACCTTCTACTGAAACCGCTCTGTTACATCTACAATGACATTGGCATTTCAAAATGTTTGAAGCGCAAGCACCCATAAAATGTATTAGAAATCGTCCTAAAATGGGATCCTTGCTATTCCGGGCTAAAACGCATCGTCCCAAAAAGGGACGCTTGCTACTCATAGGGCAAAATGAATACAAAAGTTTTTAACAATAAATGCCTAAAGATGAATATTATTGAAACAAACTGATAGGTGCGCGTCTACACCCGTGAATTTTTATCATATAAGTTAATCTATACTAATATTATAAAGCTGAAGAGTTTGTTTGTTTGTTTGTTTGTTTGTTTGAACGCGCAAATCTCAGGAACTACTGGTTCGAATTGAAAAATTATTTTTTTGTTGGATAGTCCATTTATCGAGGAAGGCTATAGGCTATACTACATCACGCTACGACCAATAGGAGTGGAGCATCAATGAAAAATGTTGCAAAAACGGGAAAAATTATTCCTTTTAGTGCTTTCGTCGCGCGCGCTGCGTAAACGGTTGATGTTAAGCGAAAAACAAGTATTACGGAATTGTTCCCTTTTAAAAGTTCCAACCAAAAGTCCGCGACAGCATATGTGTATCTTTTAAGGTTAACTTACTATAACCTTTTTTATGACAATCAAATTTGTTCAACATAATGTACTATTTGTGAAGATGTTTTTTAAACGTGATATTAATTCTTATCAAATTAAATACGTTAGTTGCCTTAAGCATTTCATGCATATTATAATTGCCCTTTACATCAAACAATTTAAATTAATATCTTAACAGTTTTTATTGAAATTTTAAAATTATGGCGGGAGAAAATAAATTCGCTGTCTGCCTCTGTTCGTTAACTTTTTACTTCCAAACCAATAGACTTTGATACGGTTTTTAGTAAAATCTTATTTTCTTATTATCTTATAATCTATTAGGCTATATAATAGAAATACTTCTTATAAAGCTGAAGAGTTTGTTTGTTTGTTTGATAGATAGATAGATAGATTGATTGATTGCGTGATTGATTGCGTGATTGATTGATTGATTGATTGATTGATTGATTGATTGATTGCTTGATTGATTGATTGTTCATTTCTTTGTTTGTTTGTTTGTTTGTTTGTTTGTTTGTTTGTTGGTTGGTTGGTTCGTTCGTTCATTCGTTCGTTTGTTTGTTTGTTTGTTTGTTTGAATGTGTTAATCTCTGAAACTACCAGTCGGATTTGAAAAATTCTTTTTGCCTTTGATAGCCTGGTTCTAGCGGAGAGTTATAGGCTATATACATGAAAACGAACTGTCTGTCTATTCGAGCAAATCGGCTTCGACCAAAACGGCTTAACCGATTTTGATGAAACTTTACACATATAACGGGATGTAATCTTTTGACTACATCCTTTCCATATGTGACACACAGAACTTTTTGTATGTCTGTCTGTACGTCCATATGTCTAAATTGATTTAAATGAAACATCAATGAATATGAAAAGAAGGTCGTTAAAACTAACAAATGTTGCTTTTTGTCCGTCTGTCTGTACGTGTATCTGTCTATTTGAGCTAATCTCCAAAACGGCTAAACAGATTTTAAGGAAACTTTGCAGACGGGAAAGAAGGTCGTCAAGAGATTTGACATTAGCTACTTTTTGTCCGTCTGTTTGTCTGTACGTCTAAGTGTCTATTCAATTCAATTTTATTTATTCGAGCTAATTTCCAATACGGCTGAACAGATTTTAATGAAACTTTGCAGACGTGAAAGGAGGTTGTCAAGAATGTCATATGCTACTTTTTGTGTTTGTCTGTCTATCTGTCTGTCGTTTGTCCTCACTGATCTAGCAACGTACAGCCGAAACTACTAAGTCTAGGAAGCTTAAATTTGGAACATAGGTTTATTTTATAAGAAAGGCTTTTTTAGAAATTTTAAACTTAAGGATGGGAATGGAGGGACTTAAATAATGACGTGTTTCAGGGTTTTTAGATTTTCACATTTTAAGGGTGGGAAACGGGAGATGAAAAATTGTATCGGTTTTTTTAAGGGTGGAAGGGGAATGAAGATTGAAAGTTTGAATGGGTGTGACCAAAATTGGTTCCAGCAAAAAGAACGTATAAACCATCTCGAACGTTAATAGCACCTATAACAGGAATTTGTAGTCTACGCAAGCGAAGCTGCGGGCGGTCGCTAGTACTTTATAATAAGCTTTTGCATAAAGCTTTCGATTTATTGTAGTTTTAAATTTGTTATAGAGGTAAATCTTGAATGTCAACTGGGATCTTATTGTAAAATCTTATTGTAATCTTTCGATAATAACATAATATATCTTATGTCAATGACCGTTTTTGTCTCTGCCCATAGAATAGACCTTAGTCCTAAATTAAGCAAAGTAATATGTACCATGGATAGCAGACTACTGATAAACATATATAAATAATTTGTTTTAAGTAACACATACATAAATACGTATTTTACACCCAGAAACGTAACAAATAGACATGTTCATGCACATAAATATTTGTCCCGGCCGAGGATCAAACCCGCGAACTTTGTGTTTACAGTTGGCGTCTCCGACCCACTAGACCAATCAATCAGTCAAGCCCATTGACCGTCTCGCTCAAAAAACGTCCGCGATTCATCTTGTCACCACAGTATGACGTGACGTAACAAGATCGTTAAAATAAGTAGTAACTGACATTGAATCTTATTGTAACGAGATAACGTCTTAATTTGATTGAATGCATTTTTGCTATCTACATATAGAAGTTGGCACGTTTCTTGATGAATTTTCCTTAGCTACTATTAGTCTAGTTTAATATGAGAGGTCAATGGTGAAGCCATAATAATCAAAATGGAGTATCTTATACTTTGAAGTTGAAGCAATTGAAAACCCGAGCAAAATAATAGACTCGGCGATTAGGCAGCCCATACGTAATTATTATTGCTTCAAACATAGTTTAATGATATAAAATTAATGTGATTTCAGAATATTTATTTTCTTTTCACAATGAATACATTAAAAGTTTAAGTGGCGTACATTTGGTCTATAGCTTAAATTTTATATTAAATCACAATGCGATATCTCTGTGTACATCTATGGTCATGACGATGAAAGTTTTAAAATTACCGGGTTTCGGTTCGAAACTTGCTTATAATTACGTGCTCCCGAACAACCAAAATAAGCAGATTCATAATATGCTTATGAACAAGGCGTTAGATTTTATGTACCTACCATTAATATATGTAAGGCACTAATTGTATTATCAAATCTAATGCTGTTTATTCTCCAATAAATAAATAAATAAATAATAAAAAAACACGTTTCGTCTAAAATGAACAGTTCTTAATCTTTCTTAGCATAATATTATCACAAAGTAAAATAAGACGTTTTATTTCAGTCTATGTTATTTATTATGTCATTTAAGAATGTACTTCAGAATGTATATGATCAGTCTTCCTATGTTTGTAAACTAGAAAACCTCTGAGTTTCTTTCAAGTCGCGTCTAAAGAAGTTTTACTTCAATAATTAAATTGAAATAGTACGATACTAGACAATGTAATAATCATTTTAACCACATGACGATGTTCCATATAATAAAATCTCCATTCCATTCCATTAAAGTTGAAAAGCCCTAATGTCTTTTACGCGCTCAAATATGTATTAGTTTTTGGGATGCTTAAGTAATTTCCTTTGAATTCCTACTTACCAAACCAACCAACGGTACTTACAATATTCTTACGTTTAACTTGTTTTTTAATTAGTTCCGTTCTCGAACAAAACCAACTTCACAAAGTTTTCATTTACTATAAGTAAATGAGAATTTCGTGAAGTCGGTGGCGCCGGCATAATAATAGTCTCGCTTCATTATAAAATGTTCCAACATACGCTGATATCGGTTTTCTTTAATATCCGGTTTTAATTGAAATGACGTCACGTAGCACAGACAAAAGAAAATCGAGGGAAGAGAAAATGTCTCTTTTGTATCGAAATGATGTAGAACTCCTCATTTCGTTCGAGGAGTAACGACCTACCGAGAGTTATTATTTGTGACAAAAACTCTGTTAAGCAGGTTTCAAAGGACTATGCCGAAAGGAAGGCGATGGAATTAAATGCGTTGAGAGGAGAAAAGAGCTTACTCGTAGTATATTTCAAGACTGATATAACTTTATTTAGCAGAACCCGTCATTTTAGAATAGAGAACAGGAATAATAATATACTGTTTTTTTTTACTAACAGATTTACAGAGATCCTTGTCTGTAACTGTAATGTTTTAAAACATTATTGTCTGTATGATTTATATTGATGATGACATTTTTGTGGTGTAAATACCAAGAAGAGTTTGTGTCGTTCCGTTTCCATATTCGTTTAGGGCGTAGAGTGAATTTTTCTTTTTAAATTTGGCCATTTTAATGCGACTCATATATTGTAAAAAATTTGGAATATTTTCATAAAACGGTTAAGCTAAAATAGTGTACATAAAGTAGTATTATTATATAAATATAATATTTATGTAATATAATGAGCTTGGCCCAAAAATTTTAAAGTTGTGCTAATGGTCATTACTATTCAAAGGAATAAGGTTATAGATCTATTAAATCGCTCAACAGCCAGTAATTAAAGAATTTAAAGTATTTATTTACCTCTGGCTGTCTTGTACCTTGTACTTTAAAAAAATAACATCACTTTCTCAATGCTCTGTTGTTGCTACGATATCGTCGAACTGAAAAAAAAACCAGCCAAGTAGTCGGCCTCGCGCCAAAATACCAAAGAGTTATTTATTAGCATATATTGAAGTGTTTATCGTTAATCGCCGCTAGAATGCCACTTAAACCCATAATTCAATTTAAAAAAAATTTAAAACAATTTGAACAAAATACTTTTCGCATTAATTCTTTTACTTGTCAACGGGAAGTACCCCATAATTTAGATTTACTTGTGAGTGTCAAAATATAAATGGCTGCATTTTTTGATAGTGTTGACTTAGAACATTGTTCTTCAACCCGCGGCCCTTATCGTTTAATGTTGCGGCCCTAAACTAGTTCTAACCTCAGACTATTACATCATAATAAAGGTAACTACTCGTTTATGTATAAAATATATAGAATTCTGGAAAATGGTCCCAGATAATTTGAAAATTATAAAAGACTGTGCTTTTTTATTTTGAAACTTTTTAGTTCAACATATAATATAACCGCGAAGCTTCATATTAAAAAATGATATACGCAAAAATAAATATCGGAACCGTCTCTTTGATATCCACCTGGAAAATATATTTAAAATCGCTTATTCAAGAAAATTGGCGAACATTAACGAATTGATGAAATCCCGGCTACATCAAAAATCACATCACAATCAACACATAACACAATCAGCATTATAATTGTTATTTGTTGCGAAAATTAATATCTTTGTTTGATTGAATACATCTTTCTTGTCTACTCAACTTGTACTATGTCAATATTTTTAGTCACTTCTCCACACTTGCGGCCATCTGAAAAATTTAATAGTTTTTTATTTGGCTCCGATAAATAAAAGGTTCAAGATCGCTGACTTAGAAGCTTGATTTTTATAGTTCTTAAGAACCGTAGACCTAAGAATTATATATGAAATTCCACTCCAGGCATTCCTGAGAAAAAAGATAACCGTTACAAAATTCCATGTGATACAACTATATACAAATTATCATTTTTCTGATTTTTTTTAAATTTGTGCTGTAAAACCTTACTTATTGCCGAATTTAGTAATTCTAGGTCAAAGAAAAGTGCCCTATAGGTTTTGATTTGATTTGATAAATGGTCGTATTTTTCGGTTAGATGGGTTTAGAAGCATGATTTCTTTACAGTTCTAAGGGACCGCAGACTTAAGCATTTGATATTAATTTCAACTTGATACCCCAGCATGTTCCTGAGAATAAGGAACTAGACAAACAACGAAGTGATCTTATAAGGGTTCTTTTCTCATTCTTGAGGTAAGGAACCCTAAAAAGACTACATGGTTCGGCGCTTTTGTGATGAGTAGCGGCGAGTCGTTGTGATTGTGTGAGCGATCGTAAACTAACTTGTTGTGCAGCAGGATTACCGTGATTTTCTAGTGGTTTTACTCGCTAGTGACGCGGACGGCATAAATGATTTGTATGGAGAAATTTTAAAGCGCCTCGCAGAGAACTAACAATTTCCATTCAGTAACGTTTGCTGCCGTGGTGTCGTGATAACCCGAGCGCAGCGAACCTGTTTCAAATCTATAAGGCCATGTGGCTGTGGTTCGAATCCGGGCTTGTACTAATGAGTTTTTCTGACTTAAGTACATTAATTATCACTGACTCCGTGCCTCAGAAAGCACGTCAAGCAGTCGGTCCCGGTTGCTGTCAATAGATAGCAGTCGTAACAATCCGCCAACTCGCATTGGAGCAGCGTGGCGTATTAAGCTTCAAGACCCTTCATCTTGATTGGAGGCCTAAGCTCCTGAAGTGGGGTATAAAAAAGGCTGATGCAATAGAATGGAAAAAAAAACGTTTGCCGCAAAATTAAAAATAAAGTGCATTATTGAGAAGTTATTGATTTCTTCACAATTTTGACAAAACTTACAGATATGTATCATTTTATAATTATTATTAGAATATATAGTAAGCTACACTCCAACCACTTGGACTGTACACTGTCCAAATTATAGATGACAGTTCCCGCGCGCCTCTCGATATTGTTTTGACGCTGGCATAATTGTAAAATGGTGGAAGAGTGCTTTTCATTTATATTTTCATTAGAAGGTGCCATAATAGTACATCAATTTTATTGTTAAATGTTAGCACATAGATATAACAAAAATTAAACGCAATCCCGCATAGTTAAATTTAATTAATTTTTTTTTAGTCTCTGAAATATTTTATAATCTTTTATATCCCGTTTTTCACTTTCTCCGTTTCAATATACACCGTTGTATTTTTTTTTTGGGCCAGAGGATCTGAAAAATAAATAACTTTTTAGTAAATTTAATTTAGTTTTCAACAACCATCATCATCACGCAGATGACCTGAAGCACCCTTGGTTGGTTGCGAGCCTTGGGAGAGACCTATATCCTGTAGTGGAGAAATACGGGCCGATGATGATGATGATACAATAAAGTGCAGAAATTCAAGTCATAAATGCCCGCACGCGAAGTGGGTCCTCGCAGTCCCTGCAGTTCGTGATAAACCGCAGAATTAGAGCTTGCAGTGTTGACGAAGGGACATATTTTTAAAGTATGGAGGTGTACTGGATAAAAAGTAGGTCAATCAATAAATAAATAAAAGGTAGGTGCAATCAGGACGCAGGTGCAGGATGGACATGTTTAACAAAATTTTGAAATTCTCAAAATAAGAATTCGTTTCACTTACATTTTCCTGTAGAATATAATGGGTGCTTTCTATTTTAAACTTTTTCTAAATAGGTACTGTAGTATCGGAGGTAAGGGGGGAATTGTGGTTTTCGTATATTTTCTTTCATATCTTTTAACGATAAGTTTATAGATTATTAAAAATAAAATTGCAAATATTTCTTATTAAAAGTTTCATTTTTCTAATTCGCCCCTCAAAATTAATCCCAAAATTCATAATCCCTTTGTCGTTTCAATTATATTTATTTCAGTGTTGATCATACTAGAACTTAAAAAATCTATTTAAGTACATGACTGTCCTGTATAGTTTTCAGAATCCTTTATAGAATAACATTCAAAAAAAAAGGTTATCTATTTAATAAATCCTGTTTAGGGGTAGCCCAAAAAAATGAAATGTGCGCTTAAAAGACATAATAAATAGGGGCTAAAGTGAATTTATCACCTCAATTTCTTGTTGTCAACTTACCTTATAGCCAACGTTTCATGAAAAGGTATCTTCAAATTTATGGCGGGAAAAGTATAGACTGGTATTTCTTCGAGCACATAATGATGTCTATATAACAGGAGGTTTAAACGCAGGATGCTGGGAACATGATCGTTTCTCATTTATTCATAAGACGCCATTCAATCGAAAAGTTGCTGAGCTAGAAAAGTGGAATAAATAAACGCATTGTCCTCTTACTGGTTGTCCTTAGTCCTATGTTAATGTAATGGGACGATTACGTTATTAAAGTTATTATACGATGAAGTTGTTCTGGCTTAAAATATTAACTGACGAAGTGCGAGTTGGACTGGTGTAGAGGGGATTACTTTAAGCTAGAATTTGAACCTCACTCGTTCATATGAATAGGCTACCATAGGAATCACTAGACCATTTGATTTGATATTATTATACGCATTTTCTTTTCACGAATATTTTCTGTTTCCCGCAAGAATTGAAACACTAGGATTTTCTTTTAAATTTTCCAGTAAACTGTGAGTGAGGCCTTATAAGTTATACAGGGTAAGTCAGAATGTTATGCAAGTTTTCAAAAATTTATTATGTGAAATATAATGAACATATAATATTGTGAGATACACTGTGTGAAAGGTAAACTCTCAAAGTTTAATTTAGTGTAGTTTTTTTAAAAAAACACATCTCAGGTGTTCTATGTGAGCGCCATTGCTGATATCGACCGCGATATGCTGCAGAAAGTTTGGCAGGAGATTGAATATGGGCTTGATGTCTGTCGCGTAACAAAAGACGCTCACATAGAACACCTGAGATGTGTTTTTTTAAAAAAACTACACTAAATTAAACTTTGAGAGTTTACCTTTCACACAGTATATCTCACAATATTACAAAACCTGCATAACATTCTGACTTACCCTGTATTTTTTCATAGTTCTAGGCTGTATAGGTACGGAGATAAAGGGGGAGAATAGTAAATTTTCGTATATTTTCATTAATATTATTTAAACTATAAACATTTGATTTGATTGATTGATGATTGAAACATTTGACGACCGCTTAGCCTAGTGGGCAGCGACCCTACCTGCGAAGCTGGAGGTCCCGGGTTCGAATCCCAGGTCGGGTCAGTATTTATATGATGGATATTAATACTGGCACCGGGTCTTGGTTGTTATATGTATGTGGTGTCTTCGCTTAGTACCCAAAATACAAGCTAATGCTTAGTTTGGGACTTAGGCGTTGTTGTGATTGTGTGTGTTATTATTATTATTATTACAATTATAAAAAAAAAATCAATTACAAAAGTTTTATTCTAAAATGATATTCGTTAATTTGTCGCTATGGGTTTGGCTCTATATTTTTTTTTAAATTGTAAGCTCGGTTGTTTCAGAGATAAGGGCGGCAGTGGTCAATATTTGTATGTTTTTTTATTATCTTATGAACTGCACATTTAAAAATTACACAAAAGCAATAAATACATTTATATTTTATATTACAAGCCCTTATATTTCACGTGTAATATTGTTGTCAATTGTCAACAGTTTTTTTTAAATATACTGATTCGACCCCCAAAATAAGTATTCGTTTATTACGTAAGATTTTTTCAAAACTTTACACAAAGTAGTTTCGAAGATCAATTTTTGTATGTTTTTTTAATATCTTTTAAATTATACATATACATTTCAAAAATTAAAATTAATTAATATTTCTAACTAGCGACCCGTACCGGCTTCGCACGGGTAGCAGAGCATATAAGCCGTAGTGTTTTTTTTTATCGTAGTGTCATATCAGCTTGTTGCGTCGAATATGTGGATTAGATTTAATTAGATTTATATGTAACGTAATTTCATCCTACTTGGAGTATTTTGAATGTATTTTATTTCCAATTTTATAAATATTTGAAAAAGTAAAGAATATATACTTACATAAAAACAAACTAAAATAACTAAAATAAAAATTAAACCTCAATCCAAAAATGCCGTCGTGCGTGTTAAAACGTGTAAAAATGAACTTCGAAGAAAAAAGGTAGTGGCGTAACTTATCATCATTAAGTAAGCAAACCATCAACTAAAATCAATCAATACAAATTTTTGTTTTTTTGCCGCCATTTCTATATGAAAATCATAGACCGTACAGTTTAGATATGTAGGTATAAAATGTTGGTATAAAAGTATTAAATATGACTTTGGTGTAACTGATTATTTTTTAGTTTCTTTATTACTTAACCTATGCCATCTGTGTGTTTGTCTGTCACAGCGTATTTTTCAGTCAGGAACTTACTAAGCTAATTTTATTTAAGAGTAAGTAAACTTTATATCACATTGCAAAGATGATTTTCATTGCACTTCGTTCATTTCCTTGCCGATAAGGGAAAGTGAGATAAAGTGTCGGGTCTAGTTAGTGCAAGAGCATATTATAGTACCTATATTCAGTACTAATTACAGTTTAATGTATAATTGTTTTACATAAATGGGAAAATATGTATACACAGTATTAATTAAAACAGACATTATAATTAAAACCGTCAGTTTTGCCTCTTTCAATTTATTTTACTACGACCCCTTACATTACCCAATTCAATAGGCAGAATATAAACAAAGTTTCGCATATCGCCTCTATGACGACGACATCATATATCTATGACTCATTAGTATGGCTCGTTTAGCCGCCTCGCGTGCACCCCGTAATGCTCACCGTTGCACACGTATGCACTGTTTGCGCCGTCTGTTACATAGTAATATTATTTCTATGTTTCTATGCGCCGCAACTGGCCTCTTGTCGTGATTTCGTGATAATTCCTAAGATATTAATTTAATTTGTATGGTGTAAAGGTCAATCATAATCTGCATAAAATGCTAAAGGTAAATAACGTATTTAATTTGATAAGGATTAATACTGTATACGTATATATTGTTTTCCAATCATTTCATCATATGATACCATTTTTTCAAACATAAAAATAAATATAGTACGCTATCCATAAAAGATAGACAAATGCCATCGTGGAATTTTTTGTAGTCCTATACAAAAGGAACAATTCCTTATTAGGCAGCGTTTTCGATGAAAGATCCCAGCCGGCTTGATTATTTTCCGATTTCTTCAACAATAATCGTCATATTACAACAAATTTCCACAAAACAATAATAAATTATACACGTAAACTTTCCTTTTGAATTACTCTGTCCATTGGTGTCAATAATATGCAAATCCGTTTGGTAGTTTTTGAGTTTATTGCGTTCAGACAGACAGACAGACAGACGCGGCGGGGGACTTTATTTTATAATATATATAGATAACGAGTTCTTTTTTTTGGTATGTCACATATTACACATAAAAAAACCTTTTTTAATTTTTTTTCTAATTTGCACCTTAAAAATATCGCCCAAAAAATGAATTCGTATATTTGTGCCTTAGGTCTGTAATATGCAGGAAGTTTAAATATTTTTCGTTTATTAGATTCGGAGAAAATGGGCTGTGACAGACAGACAGACACCAGAATGATCCTAGGAACGGTCCGTTTTCAGATGTCGAATGTGTGGGGACCCTAAAAATAATACCTACACAAAAACAAACATAAACTGGAAACACTGGGATCTAATTTACTTTGGATAGGATTTAGTTTCGTTTATTTATTAGTCGTTATAAAGTTTCCTTTGTTTTAAATAAGTTGACGCTGCATAAAACTTAAATAATCGATTGTGGGAGACAGCAGTATCATGGCCGCTGGTATCATACTTCGATATAATTATTGGACAAGGGGCTATCCATGAGTTCCATCCGCACTACAAATAGGATAAGGTATGATAGTATGGTTTTTGATGGGTGATCCCGCAGAATCTCACCAGGGAGTCGAGACGGTACAGAAGCACATCTTCATGCAACCATGTAAAACGGTTACACTACAAGCATGCGCGGCATGTGTGCGTGTCCACTGACCGCTTGCCACGTACGCGGCGCGAGTGGAAAAAACCGGCTCAGCCAGTACAAGCTCAGGGTCGGCGCGATGCACGTCGTATTGTTTTATGTTGCAAGTTTGAGTATTTTAATGTAAAAAAGTTGTATTTTATTATAAATATGGTTATTTATTGGACTGTGTGTATAAACTATAATAGAAAAAAAAATATATTTATTTCAAATATCCCAAGAACTACAATAAGTACCCAAGTAAATATTTCATTATATCTTTTTCAAATAGGTTATCATGTTTTCCCTGTAGGTAGCTTTATTTTCTTGTATGATTCTTTTTTAATGGACAGGATAGTGCCCGTGATTTTTACCTTTTTGTTATTATTATAAGCTTTTATTTAACTTAACATTTGTGAGTGGGTGGCTGGGAATGTATTTATTTTTAGTTCCAATATTGCAAAAAAGATTTGTACTTCAATTTTTTTTAAACCACCGCGTCCGATTGAGCTGAAATTTAGTACATCTGCGTAATTTTGGTGAGAATGCAATAATATTATAGATATAACCTGACGCTGCAGCCAGAATTGTCTCCTCACGAGGGAACTTTTCAAAAGTAGTAGGGACATGGAACTTTGTATGTAAGTTTAATTTCGATAGCTGAATATGATTTTCCCCATGAACTGCTGCTACAGCCAGGATTATCTCCACACGAGAGAATTCCTCAACGGCTAATAGCATGGCCATGAAACATTGAAAACGCTTTAAAAAACTTGAGTTTTAAAATAATTTTTCATGAAAACTTATTATTAACATGTTATATTTCATTTTTATTTCTCGCTTTCTAGTTTGTTTGTCTTTAATTAATTTTTTTTTTAAATATTTACGTTGTCTTTCGTATGCACGTGTACTGAACACGTGCACCGCAATTAAATGTAAACTTCCCGGTTAGCCAAAGACTTAAAACTTAACGCTACTTTGGAACTCGTTCTAAGATTCCATTACCTACAAACGTACAGGTGAAACTAGTAAAAGCGTATTAAAAACTTTCTGTTTAACTCAAAAACCACACATTTAAAAGAATTAATAAATTATTAAAATCAAAAATTATAAAAAAAAATATCAGAGTAAGTAATTTGCAATTGAGTATTCTTTCATACCTATTAATAAAGCTAATTAACAAATGTTTAGTTTGATTTATCCTAACTTTTTGTGACAACCCTACCACAATAGGTATAAATTTTGCTCGCTCTTAGAAAGCTATGCCGCTGTACTATTTCTATGTACGATTTATTTAATCATGTGGTCGAGGGCAATTTGGGACTAACTTACGTCAACTTTTTACATCGTTACGAAACATACCTATATAACATTCAATTATTATTCTGTTCTCTTTTTCTGTAAAGTGTTTAAGCCCGTGCTTTCAGAAACGTTTCTCACGTGGTGAGGGAGGGGGTCTGTTTAATGCTTACCAGGTTGCGATCAAAAATTTTAAAAATTCGTCTCGAGTAATTAAGGCGCTTGTATGAGTAATTAAGGCGCTTGTATGAGTCGATGGCTTTGAGGCATTTGGTCAAATTTACCCGCACTTAGTCAATGATTAAGTAAAGACAGAATGGAAACGTTTGACCGAATCTATTTTTGGCTTTCATTGATGACTATATGGACGAATATCAGTATCTTAAAAATAGATTACGCTTACATTTTATTTAACATATCATGGCTGTCGAGAGAATGCATTTCTGACACATGTTTATAGCATAACATCATGTTTGTTGTGAGTTGACATAATAATATAATTTTTAATTTAATTTTGTGTCAATAATAATACTTGAAAACGGACATTATCCAACGGAACAAATTCACATCAACCATCCGATTACGACCTATCAGGAAAGCATTCTCTCGACGGCCATGATATAGTTGCCGAAGAGGTACGAAAATATTATACGTACAATATGTTAAATAAAAATAAATATTAAATTAATAATTCATCGACGTCCATTTTTAGTCAAGTCAACGCAATTTTGACACTGACAATTCGTTTATTATATATCTCTAAAATTTATTAAAAATTATATCTTCTCGTTCACACATTAAAATCACATACTTATGAGTAGGTAGTAAGCAAATACCCAAAAAGCAAGTAAGCAAGTAGGTAGCAATTTATGTATAAATGAAAAACAAAAATAAAATGTAAATTAGACATACTTAGGGAAGAAGATAGGAGGGAGGGAGGTAGCGAGGACAGAAGTAAAATTTGAAGGTAATAAATGTAACTTTTTTATTTTATTTTACTTACTTCTTAAAATCAAGACGACATACATCTGGTTTGTTTACACCTATTAGTAAGATATATATTAATTGTTGATATTCAGAGAAAAACAGAGATGCAGTAGTGTATTCCCAAATGTAATTACATACCCAAT
The DNA here is from genome assembly GCA_949709985.1 of Luffia ferchaultella. NCBI lineage: Eukaryota > Metazoa > Arthropoda > Insecta > Lepidoptera > Psychidae > Luffia > Luffia ferchaultella. Next base: position 22,259,679 of record OX453250.1, on the reverse strand, counting down.
AAACTGCCCCGGTCGAGTGGATCTTTCCTCTTTATTAATGAAACTGTCAGCTAAGGGACATTGTACTGCTACACGTGTATAAATTTATCTACAATATAAATATTACCACCCACTGGTAACGACGAATAAAAATTTACTATGAAATGGTTTCTTAAAATCAAGACGACATACATCTGGTTTGTTTACACCTATTAGTAAGATATATATTAATTGTTGATATTCAGAGAAAAACAGAGATGCAGTAGTGTATTCCCAAATGTAATTACATACCCAATAAACTGCCCCGGTCGAGTGGATCTTTCCTCTTTATTAATGAAACTGTCAGCTAAGGGACATTGTACTGCTACACGTGTATAAATTTATCTACAATATAAATATTACCACCCACTGGTAACGACGAATAAAAATTTACTATGAAATGGTATAGTGAATCAAGCTAAGGGTAGGTAGATTTTGTAATAACAATCTCTTGCGATTTCATGCAACCCGGCTTTTTCTTTTAGTTTCGAAAGGTCAAGAAGGAGCAGATGAGAAAAAAATAGGGGAAGGGACAGGCGGTTCATTGCTGGGCTAGTTTCTCGTTCACTCCTATAACTTGTTACGATGAGAATCGGCTTGGACCAAAATTTTACAAACATAGTTTTTATATTTTTTCCAAATTATAGACCAATCTATACCTTCCTCTTAAAATAAAAATATACTGTATAATTTTCTTAGTTATTTATTTTCTAAAATTGCTTAGTGAAATTTCTCTGTGACGTTAACTGGACAGATTTATTTGCGTTATTTTACATTGCATTATTTTAGATTAATAAAGGCATAATATTTTTATTAATTCATAAGGATTGCAATTTAATTTGGCATAGTGACCTTAACTCAATATTTTTTACTAGCGACCGCCCGCAGCTTCGCTTGCGTAGACTACAAATTCCTGTTATAGGTACTATTAACGTTCGAGATGGTTTATACGTACTTTTTGCTGGAACCAATTTTGGTTACACCCATTCAAAACTTTCAATCTTCATTCCCCTTCCACCCTTTAAAAAAACCGATACAATTTTTCATCTCCCGTTTCCCACCCTTAAAATGTGGAAATCTAAAAACCCTGAAACACGTCATTATTTGAGTCCCTCCATTCCCATCCTTAAGTTTGAAATTTCTAAAAAAGCCTTTCTTAACTTAATGCTCACGTTATAAAATAAACCTATGTTCCAAATTTAAGCTTCCTAGACTTAGTAGTTTTGGCTGTAATAGTTGATAGATCAGTGTGGACAAACGACAGACAGATAGACAAACAAACACAAAAAGTTGCTTATGACACTCTTGACAACCTTCTTTCTCGTCTGCAAAGTTTCCTTAAAATCTGTTTAGCCGTTTTGGAGATTAGCTCAAATAGACAGATACACATACAGACAGACAGACGGACAAAAAGTAACATTTGTTAGTTTTGACGACCTTACACGTATAGACAGACAGACGGACAAAAAGTAACATTTGTTAGTTTTGACGACCTTCTTTTCATACTTGTAATGTTTTATTAAAATTGGTTTAGACAGATGGACGTACAGACAGACATACAAAAAGTTCTGTATGTCACTTTTGACTACATCCTTTCCATATGTGTAAAGTTTCATCAAAATCGGTTAAGCTGCTTTGGCCGACACCTATTTGCTCGAATAGACAGACAGTTTGTTTTCATATATATAGCCTATAACCCTCCGCTATATTCAGGCTATCAAAGGCAAAAAAAAATTTCAAATCCGACTGGTAGTTTCAGAGATTAGCGCATTCAAACAAACAAACAAACAAACAAACAAACAAACTCTTCAGCTTTATTATAAGTATTTCTATTATATAGATTAATATATTATAAGATAATAAGAAAATAAGATATTACTGAAAACCGTATCAAAGTCTATTGCGTGGTTTGGAAGTAAAAAGTTAACGAACAGAGGCAGACAGCGAATTTATTTTCTCCCGCTATAGTTTTCATATTTCGATAAAAACTGCTAAGATATTAATTTAAATTGTGTGGTGTAAAGGGCAATTATAATATGCATGAAATGCTTAAGACAACTAACGTATTTAATTTGATAAGGATTAATATTACGTTTAAAAAACATCTTCGCAAATAGTACATAATGTTAGAACAAATTTGATTGTCATAAAAAAAGGTTATAGTAAGTTAACCTTAAAAGATACACATATGCTGTCGCAGACTTTTGGTTAGAACTTTTAAAGGGGAACAATTCCGTAGTACATAATTTTTGGTTAACATCAACCGTTTACGCAGCGCGCGCGACGGAAGCTCTCAAAAGGAATAATTTTTCATGTTTTTGCAACATTTTTCATTTATGCTCCACTCCTATTGGTCGTAGCGTGATATAGTATAGCCTATAGCCTTCCTCGATAAATGGACTATCCAACACAACTATAATTTTTCAATTTGAACCAGTAGTTCCTGAGATTTGCGCGTTCAAACAAACAAACAAACAAACAAACAAACTCTTCAGCTTTATAATATTAGTATAGATTTAGTTTCAGGCTTTGGATTTTTACTGTGAAACGCAGCGCAAGAATCTCAACAGCTTAGATGACATCATAGGGACAATTTCAACGTCAGATGAATTTTCATAAATATCTAGCAAACTCTTCAATAGAAAATTTGATATTTGGACTTTAAAATTTTGATCCAAACCCATTGTACTTGCATTGCATTGATTTTCCATTTCTCATACATAGTAATGGTGACTTTGCTTTAGAGCTTACATTTTATAGTAATTACCTATTATTTAATATATTGTTACGGGTTAGAAGTTATTTTATTATTTAATAATGGAGAGAAATAAATATTATTACTGTTATTGTATAAGCCAGAAAACGAGTTATCTATTTTCTTTAGTAAAATATTATTATTAAAAATAGATAAAATACGATTGCTGAAAGTAGATAGGTACCTACTTAAAATTATGATGTTTAGTTAAGTCCACTTAATAATTTGTTAGAGTTGATTTTACAAGCCACTGTTCGGGAGCACTCTCGTAGAACGATAAATTCATTAATTAGATTACGAAAGTATTCCTTACCAGAGTTGGCTATTTCAACTTCTATAAACGACTGTTCCACACTTGTTTATATTCACATAAAAGGGTTTCGGTTTAATTCATAAGTACTTGCCTCTCGTTCTGGCTTCGCCTGGTTCAGATCATATTTTATTCAACTTCTGAGACAACTCAACATAAACATTACTGGCCAACCTCCGGACATGTTTCTTCAAATCAAAAATCAGATCGTACCTGATCGCCCTGATTTCGTTCTTCTTGTCACGGATTTTAGGGTAAAATCGGGAAAACCACATTAAGACAAAACTATAGAATAAAAACATACTACAAAGTAAATGTTTAGTAAAGTGATTTCTGTTGAGAAGAAACGCCAAAAGGAATTTATCAATTTGTTTTTTATCATTACTGTTTCCGGACACAGGGAGGACGCCACACCCACACATGCTCTTCCTGAGGGGAGTATATGACCCGAACGAATGAATCGAACAATATCGTACAAAGCAGGTGCTATCAGTGCGTGCCAGACAAATTTAATTACCAATGACCGCACAGCTTTATCGGATTAATAATATAACAATTAATTTTCAAAATAATATTTCACATCAGATTTAAATCCATGGGATTACACGTAAGGATTGAAATAAAATTATAAAATAAATTAAATTTTTCCTTTTTCTTAATGTTTTATACCTTTTTCATTTAATTAAAAAAAATTTAAGTGGTGGAAATAAAAATTGTAAATGAACGATTTACTTAATAATGAGCATGATTCCGTCCTAGCAACTGCAAAGCACCGCGCATTCGTCTGCACATGGATTGTAACGAAGCCTTCGCAGGTTGGTGACCACCTCCAACGCGAGCATTTCTGACTTAAATATCTGCACTCTGTTGTATAACTTTATGAAAATTACACATTTATGAAAAATAGATTAATTACGCTAAATAGTATCTACATTTCAGATAATTTAGCTCAAATACGAATACATACACCGCAGCATTTCAAAGCGGAGACAGTGAAAAATTTGTCTTAATTTAATTCAAATAAAATTTTGTCCTAGTTTATACTTTACAAATACAACGTATGGTAACTAAGATAATATTGTTTAAATTAAAAAAATGCCCCGTAGGGTACGCACAGTCCAAATTATGGACAACTTGCAGCGATGTTCCCTGCAGTCTCCTTCCAATCCGTGCACACGTAATTTTATTAAGAAACCATTATTGATAAATACATGTAAAAGCAAAAAATATAATAAACGGCTGACCTTGAAGATCAGCTCCAGAACTTTCTGCTTTTTTGAGTTTCAAGCTCTAAAACATGACTGACGTTTTTGAAAGATGACGTGAAATTGAAAATTCTCGGGATTAAATTTTCGGAGAATATTAATGAAGTTAAACTTTTTGAAACGCTCGTGACGTTTGAAAAAGTTTAATTCGATCTTAATTATTTTATAATATGATTAGTATATGTATAAATCTGTTATAAGCTGTGTGTTGTTTTTACTAATTTTCTGTGTTTTTTTTTGTAAGATGATGATTTCCCAAGTAAAAGGAATAAAATAAAACGTTGCGAATGTACAGAGTAGTTTCTTAGGACCTCGAAACATCAACATCTGATGAAAACGTATTCTTAGTGGTAATTTAACAAAATACGATAATTTATCTTTAACATTGTTAACAGGTACGACAGACGTCGTTTGACTGACAAGCGGAAACTAACAGACTGTCTGACATATAAAAGCAGAGACCAAATCAATGGTTCAGAATTTTGTACAGATGTAAATAATGAGTTTGGGCCAAGTTTTAAAGTTGTGCTTATGGTTATTTAAATTAAAAGGAATAAGGCTTTAGAATAACCTCTCAAAATACGTTTTTATTTTCATCAAATTCATCTAACGTTGAAATAGTCCCTGTGACGTCATATGGGCGCTTGAGCTTATTAGCGCTGCTTTCCACAGTAACAAACTAAAGCTAAAAGTAAATAAAAAGTATAGATAAGTAAGGTCACTATGGCAAATAAAGTTGTAATCTTCGTGAATTAATGACAATAGTATGTCTTTATTTAGTCTAAGATAATGCAAATAGTAAACATCTATCCAGATGACGTCATAGGGATATTTAGTTAATTAATTTATGGAAAAAAATAACTAAGAGAATGACAGACTTAATTGTTTTCTATTTTAAGAGGAAGATGTACATTGGACGCAGCCATTTACTGAAGACTTAACCCCTTAAAGGTGATATACGTATTTATTACTTTACGACCATCGTTAGTAACTACCGTAACACATGCAACATTAATTATTCTAACACAAACGAAATTAAGGAGAAAAGCCAAATTTTTTGGGTGAAATGTTAACCTTTCTTAAATTTTATTCCGTATATGTATTACATTTAACAATCGTTTCATGTATTTTAAGCATGTTTTATTTACGAAATGCATTATTATAGATGTATGTTACATGCCAACTTAATACACGGAGAGACATTTGTCACAGAGCAGTAACAATGAGAAGGCAATGACACAATGTTGGTGTAAGGCTCGACAGCGTACAAAGAATTCGATTTTCGTAGAACAATCATTTGTCTCGCTGCCATTGATGTGAAATATAGATACGCACGGCGACAAGCTCTTTCACGTTGTTCGCCGTGTCGCAGCGATTGTGAGAAGGCTGGAAACTGATTTCATCACACTTCCTGAGACGTACTGACTCTGTAGATAAAAGTATCAACTTCTTTGTCGATATATAAGCATATTTATTGATGTTAAGCTAAGTGAATTAATGGTATAATATAACACGAACAATATTTCGCCTGAAAAGAATGAGAGGTTCACAAGATTGGTTGCGATCTTAAAATATGATTTCTATAATTTTTATCAATCAGATTTTAATGTACTAAATATTAACGCATATATTGTTTGTATCTCTAGACAAACTTTGACATATTTTTTCAACTATTCTTACAGTTCAGCTCCTCGAAATAGCAGCGTCATTCAAAAGTATTCAATAAAGATTGCATCTCTACGGATGTACGGATATTTGTGTAAAACAGGACACAGTCATTTCATAACAGGATACAGTGTCACATGTAAAAGATTTTTTTCAGATTTTTATTAATATTAACATACAGAAGTATTCAACAATGTGAAAAGTTATGAAAATTAGAAAGAAATATATACTTCATTTGATATTATCGTAGATAAAAAAAAATATTTTTTGAGTAAAATAGCGTAGGCATTCGCTACGCGGGAAACATTTTCTCGTTTTATCCGTAGCACGAGAAAATCGACAATTTCAACCGTCATTATATACTTCCTCTTGAACACGAACGTAAACCAAACCAATCGCTTGTGGCTCGAACGAAAGCTTTTATAGTTTTGAATTTCACTCCGCAGTTATTTCTCTACTTACGTTGTAGCCGCTATTGATTTACGTAAAAACAATTATAATATTGTTGATTAAACATTTAATGGATATGAAAAACATTACAACAAATTCATTAAACAAAAATACCTTATCCAAATAATATACAATAAATAATATATTTGACTGACCGATTGGCGGAGTGGTTAGACACCCTAACTGCGGAGCCAAGGGCCGCGGGTTCGATTCCTGTCCGGAACAAATATTTGTGTGCAAGAATATGTCTATTTGTTCCGTGCCTGGGTGTAATAAATCCATATATGTATATTTTATAAAGAATATTCAAGTATGTATATCAGTTGTCTAGTACCTCATAATACAAGCATAATACTTGCTTACTTTGGAACTAGATGGCGCTGTCTGGGATGAGCCAAATATAATATTATTATATATAATAGATTATAATTATTTAGACCTATATTATAGCATTTGAATTGGCTTTTAAATTTTTGCGTCTTTTTTCTTTGACATTTCAATAAAATTTTCCAATTAAAAGCACTAGGCCGCAATATGGACTTTCCACTCGCCGAAATGCTACCAAAAGATCAGTACTTTGGAAAATGACTGCTATTGAAAGGAGTGTGTTCATTGAAATTTATATATTAACGGTATTCGGTTGCACTTTATTTATTTTTTTAATTTTTTCGATACATCGAAAGAAAGAAAAACTTACATGCGCGGGGCTTTTTTTCCAAAGTTCTTTATTTTGCACGTGTTGCGAAAATGCAATTAGTTTCATGTTGAACATATCGCGAAACGTGAAACAATTTTGAAAAAAACCAGCGAATTTAAGTTTTTTTTTCTTACTAAAATCTATGACGAAGCAGTTTAATATGGTAAATAATCTATAAAAGTTTAATAATCATTTTTCACAAATTTGCAAGAATATCTAATTTGATACCATTCAACGGCAAATCCAGTATTACCACAATGGAGCTACGTCATTTATTCGTGCGCAAGTATTTTTACTTTCGCGTGCTTTCGCGGCATCTGTCAAATTCTTAGCACGAATTTTTGCAGATAGTAACAGCACTTGCACACGTGATGAAAAGATAAGAGTGGTCCCAGTGGTCCCATAAAAAAGAACAACAATACTTTGCAGTAATGAAATTACAAATTTTGTTAGAATGTGGCGTTTTAGCTTTTCGCCAACAGGTTGGTTAACGTATGTAGTACGTGTACGTGTAATACGTAGTACACAACTTTATATTTTAAATCAGCCCAGCCGACTCTGTTTCAAGAATATAAATATAAGCTGATTATTCCGACGTAATCAAAGTTTTGAGGTTTTCTTCCTACTGTCTGTATGTCGGTCTGTTTGCCCAAACCGACAAACAGGCAGACAAACTACGTTCGTATATATATTTATAATCGTAGTGTCTGATGTCTTTGTTCGGGTGAATCTCGTAATCCAAGTATGTATCTATGTCGACACCAAATGGTAAAATTACCCATTGATTCTCATTGCTAATTAGATGTCTAAGCTGTTCATCTATTGCTAACATTCAATTAATAGTAAAAAGAGAATTCGCCAAGTTATGGAAAGCAACGTTCAACGGAAGGGCTTTTGACCTTAGGTGAATAAAATATTCATGTAAGTACTGTTAGGATAATAGATGATTTCTTGATGATGATGATTTATCTTTGGGATCCATTTGAAATTCCAATCCAGCCAAAATAGGTTGATGGTCTATTATTTTCAAATTGATAGATTGGGTTAGCTTAGGATCGTTTATATTGATGCCAGAAGCGAAACGGAGCGGAGCGACGTGCCATGTAGAAGATAAACATTGTAAAATTAGAACACATAATGAATTTGGATCTTTAGTGCAGTGTTTTTCAAAGAGTTAGCTGGTAGTGGTGGATAAAATAACATATAGCATTATTTAAAACGCGTTATTTTAGCAATAGAGCGATACGTTCAGCACAACGAAATACGTCTTACAACGAGCACGATCGCGCACTGACTGACTTTTTCACTAACGCCGCCAACGAAACACGTTGATCGTTGTACAGTACAACGCAACGACTCAACGAGACAACGAGACGCACGCGAAGCAGATTAGCAATTAGCAGACTAGTCAGTCATGCACGATCACGCCTCGTTGTAGAACGTGTTTATTTTTTTGCGCTAAACGCACCGCGCACAGCCTCGTTCATTGTGGTATAACATAACATATACAATAACTTGCTAAAATAATATAGCTTATAGTCCGAAGCGCGTTTTTAAAATATAGCTGATTTTTACATCGCTGTTAGCTGGTCGTCTAATTGAATGTCAACATTTAATGAACAGGCTGGCCGTCCAGTTTGGCCTATACCTAGCTATGCTAACAACCGACATACACGTAGTAATATATATCTATGTATTATAAACTCTGTGGCTCGAACCTTACTTATACTTTAAAGTAAATTCATTAATGATAGAAATAGAGTTCTAAGAGTTGGGACGTTTTTAACGGAAAGCTTTTTTTTCCTTAATTTTTTTTTCGAATTTTATGTGATTTTAGTAAATATAAAGTATTAAGTATGTATTTTAATTTATACCCATTTTCAATTTTGACTTGCTACTTTTGTATATTTCTCTATAAAAGTATCATTAGGAATCCAGTAAGCATCACTCACGAACTTAATAAAACTCTAGACTCTGTCACTGAACAATAACAATATTAAATTGTAATTGGGAAGCATACCTACAACAATTTTCAATATCTCAGGTTCTCTCCACTGTCAATGCAATCACACTCATTTACATCATCGATATATATATATATATATTATGTTCAAATCAAAAACGATCAAATAATAAATCATGCCAAACTAAACTTGACGTAACTTGTGAAAACTCTCGCGTTATACGCGCCGAACTTAGAGAAAAAGTGTTTGATAAATGGTATTATTATTCGCAAAAAAGTATGAGAGTTATTGCATACAAGTAATGCACAGAAACAGATTCATTAATTTCTAAGAAAACTGGATTATCTAGTAGTGAATTTAAAAACGCAATCAAAATGAATTGCTCACAACACAAGCTACTCCCGGACGCAGTACCTCAGGACCATCCTGCTGCCGTTTTGTGTGCGTAGAGCTCGAAACCCTTCCCTATATCCTAAGATACTGCAAACGACGAGAACGCCTGCGCAACAAACGGCACAATCGTGTAAGAACTTCCATCACAAATTTATTCCGTTCTAAATTTCATGTATGTGGAAGTCTCGTGTCAATCACCCGACTGTATTAAAGATTTCGGCCTCTAACCGATCCTATCGTTTGTTTCGAAACAAATGATGAAAACCAAACAGAAATGATTGTCCAGCATAAGCGGTCTCGTTACGAGCCATGCATACCACACATCCAACACTATACAATATACAACACTGGCAAGTTATTGGGCTGCTCTCCGGTGCTCGTGGCACAGCTAGCAAATTTCTGGTGGACTTTTTCAAAAGAAACAATTTTAAGTGTACATAGGTGAAATCAATATGTTTGGAAATTATTAAGGATTCTTTGATAGTAATTATGAACCATATATATTCCTTTAATAATTAATTAATTATATTTATATTAATTACTTCATACTTTAACACGTATACGAAATAAATGTAAATAGCTACCTAATATTTTATAATTTTTTTTTTAAATTGTCACCAAGTTTAGTAAAAACTATAAAATACAGTAGACTGTGTCGTAACGCAAGGTGATAAAAATCGGCCAGTTTGTCTTTTTAAATTGTTTCTAAGTAATGCAATGGCGGCCGCATAAGTATGTGTAAGTGGAACTTTGCAGCGTACTGGCGCATGGCGGTCGTGGTAGGTTTACTATGGTATGAGCGATTCAAGCTAACTTACTAGGGGTGCATCGGTAGCTAGTTCATGAACGTTAATTGTCTTACTTTTAGAACATCTATAAAAACAGATTTATAATAGAATGCAGATGAAAGTGGGTCTATTCTATACGTAAAGCGTCATGAATTCCTCATTCTTAGTTGAAGGTAGACGATGGCTGTAATGTCAGCGAAATGGAATACAATTTCCCGCCAGTAACGACATACTCCTTTAGCCGTTAATTTTTCTCTCAGAAATGAGGATAGGGTAGACGATAAAGAAATGGGCTTTTGACGTTTGTTTATCATCATCAGCCCATTTTTACCCCACTGCAGGGGCTTAGGCCTCCCCCAGGGTGAGGAGGGGGGGCTTGGAGCTTAAGTCCACCACGCTGCTCCACTGCGGGTTGGGAACTGTAACGACCGCCATCTATTGACAGCGTCCGGGACCGACTGCTTAACGTGCCCTCCGAAGCACGGTGTCAGTGATATTGTGTACTTAAGTCAGAAAAACTCATTGGTACACGCCCGGATTCGAACCATGGCCCGATGGGGCCAAATTTGAGACAGGCTCGTTGCGCTCCGGGCTATCACGACATGTTGTTTGTTTATGTATTTACAATAATATGATTGTAAAAAATAATCTCAAGGACTGACATCTATTGATATCCGATATCTATTTCGTCTACGTGTTGCAGGCGGTTCATACAAGCTTTTATTAAACTTCACCTGTTTCTGTGTATGTAAAATCTAAGTTTGGGTCAAATCTTGCTAGCTAATTTAGAACCACTTTCTATTGATCTACGAAACAGATATTTTGCACACATACGTGGTTCCAGTGACAATACCAGATCGTGTTGATGGAGCAACGATAGTATCCTTACGAAGGAACACCTCAAGGTTTAGTTAATTCGATTTAAGAATTTACTGGTATGATTTAGATGATAATCGATGATTATGGTTCTATAGATTGAGATGGGCAATAAAAGCTCTAACGATGAATAACAGAACAGTTCAATTGTTAGCAACCATGGAAGGGTTCCACTCCGACCGATTCTAAAAATACCTGATTAGAATTATAAATAAGTATCAAAAAATTTCTTTTTCTCCTTTGATGATCTTTTCTGTAAAGTAATTAATTATTTTTTTAATTTATACATTCCAATCTTTCCTACTGCAACACTTTACGCTTTGATTTCAGAGCGAAATAGAAATTCGGCGCGAGCTATACATTGACGGGCTAGTGCCTTTTATATATTCGAAGGTGCAAAAGTTGTGACGCTTTTCAGAAAGCTTGTGATATGGAAATGTCGATATTTGACATCGAAGATGTGCACTTAACAATATCGATTGCCCGATTGGCCTAGTGTTTAGAGATCCTATCCGTAAAACCGAAGGTCGCGGGTTCGATTCCCGCACGAGACAAATATTTGTGTGCATGAATACGTCTGTTCCGTGTCTGGCTGTAAAATATCTATTTATGAATACATTATAAAAAATCTACAGATTTCGCGCTTCTTGTAACTATCGGAGGACATTGAAAATAAACATCAAAAATAAAAAGTTTTAACACAATTTTCTCAAACAATTTTATAAAAAATTTCAAAAAAAGTTATGGACTGATTTAAAAAAAAATGGTACCATACGATGGTGCCCCGTGAGCTCATGCATTTATTGACACTTTTGCCTTTCATCTACCTTTATAACCTTCTGAAATATAGTCGAATCTCACTCTCCGGGGTAACTGATCTGATAAACATGATCAATGAAAAAGGCACCCCACAGCCCACGGTTTTCGACCGAATCCAAAATGTATTTTTTTAAACAGTAGACAATCTATCTGTCTCGGAAGTTTTTTTCATTTTTCGATATTAGCTTACGTTCTTGAAATAATCAACTTTTTGTCAGAAAATCGGGAAAATTCGTCTCTTTTTCACTATTTTTGATTTTCCGAAAAAAGGTACCGACCGATTTTAGAAAATTTGTCACAAGATGCCTCAAAAGCCCTTGCATCCTTTGACATCACTGCCTTTCGTCTACTATAATAAATTTTGCTAATATAGCCGAATTATACTACCCCACGAAAACGATCTGACAAGTATTTTCAATGTTAAAATATTTAAGAATATATATCAGTTGTGCAGTAACCATAATACAAGCTTTGCTTAGTTTGAGACTAGATGGCGCTGTATGAAATGCCCCAATCATTATTATTATGAATATCAATTAGATATAAAAACATATAATAAAAAATTGGCTTCTATATAAATCCTGAAGTACTTCAACGTCCTTGTACAATCAATTAATCATGTTAAGCTGTATACGGGATTGCGAATATAGGTACATATCATTGGGAAGGGCACGATCGACTCGTCCATCACCATAATGGGGTCGGCCGCAATAAATTAATTCTTTTAAAATCCGACCGCGGCCCGAGACCTCAGTGAAAATCTAGTCCGGAAGCATTTCAAATATTCACAGCGGAATCTAAAAGAATTTTTCGTGATAATTCTTCAAAATCGTCTGGTTCATTTATCATTTTTTTTTTAAATTTATAACAGATTATCAAGCTCCCGAATAAATCTTATCGCAGCATCCCCGAGCGAAGTTACACTTGGTCATGGGAATAGAGCAGACATGAGAAAATTATTCTTGAACTAGTTGGTTGTGTCTCTTTCAGCGTTTGCTAATGTAGTTTAAATCACGCACTAATTGTATTATAATATGTAAACATTAGTTCTGATTAAATTGCTTGTCTGCAATTTCACAAATCACCACAGCCTAGATAGATACCCCACTACAAGGGCTTAGGCCTCTCCTCGGGATGAGAGGGCTTGGAGCTAAATCCACCACGCTGCTCCAGTGTGGGTTAGTGGATATTAACGACTACCATCTATTGATAGCAACCGGGACTAATGGCTTAACAAGCTTTCCGAGGCAAAGGGTCAGTGATAGTTATGTACATTAATTAGAAAGAACTTATTGGCTCATGCCCTGGGATTCGAACCACGGCCTTCCGAACGAGAAGCGGGCTCGCTACCACTCGCCTATCACGACGTCACACCTAACAGTTACACTACACTTAGTATTAGGCCTTACATTTAACTAATTTGCTTTCACCATTTTAAAATTAATCTGATGTAGGTACTTTATAATTTATGTATTTACGAAAATTTGCAAAGTTTTGTTCGATTTTGGGTTCCGTACCTCAAAAGGAATAAAAAACGGAACCCTTACAGGTTTACTTTGTTGTCCGTCTGTCCGCCCTTTTTTCGTAAAGGTATTAAGCTGAAATTCATAACAAATACTCAAGTTTACTGTCCCTTAGAGCTGTGAAAAAATCAAACTTCTAAGCCAACGCAATCAAAGGATACAGCCGATTATGCTGCAAATTTTCTATACTCGCAAGGGAATCAAAACCTACAGGGTACTTCCCGTAAACGCAGAATTTTGAAAATTACGAAGCAACGTCTTATAGCACAGATAAAGGAAAAATTGCGACAAACAAAAATTTTTAGTTACATCATATAATAAAAATATTTTATATAATTTTCAACTTACTACCCCTTTCCTCATGAACGCGTAGAGGTATTAAATTGAAATTCATATCAAATATTCCGCTCCTAGTAACACCGGGAACGCAAGTTGCGGTTCGACGCGGCGCTGCTGCGGCGTCTGAATTTTAAAATTTAATATCTTTTGATCCTGGCGTTCGATTTTGATGAAATAAACACAAACTGTTATTAAAGTTTTATATGTTACAGTTATTACATTTTGAATCTTATGGATGTCTTTTACGTGATGCACATAAAAATGTACAAACAAACCGACAGGCAGACAACAATTTCAAAAATTGATTTTTACGTTCTATTACTTATTCCTCGCGTCTTCCGTTTTTTTTAAACAAAAATCGTTAATTTACTGTCACGGAAGTTGTACGATTTTTTTAATTCAGTTCATTGCACAGGGCGACCCCTTGTCACCAATGTCGTATAGCAGTAATGAGACATGACTGTGCATACATTAACCATGTGAGCTTTTACGGCAGCACTCATTCCACACTACCCGTGATTAAGCACATGCAGTATTATTTACACAGAGTTTTAGCTATTGTCGTATTATGTATATATATGCACATCAGATACATTTTTGACTATGTTCTGAAAATAAAGAAATCATTTTAAAATTGAAACGTCTTGTGGGCATAGCACGCATGTTTTTAATTGCAATCAGATATGCCTATTGCACAGTACGTAGTGTAGTATCTATATACAACTGTTAAGAAGGAGCTTCCCGCGTGATAGCAATTTAATGTTATTATGTTTTGAATTACAGTTTAATTTAGATTAGAACTAGGCTTATATACAGCGCAAACTTCACAATTTCTATTAACATTCTGAGCATAGAAAATTAATCCAATATATTCGAAATTCCCATCAAAATGAGACTATAATTCAAAACATAAGAAAATTAAAATGCACATTAACGTCGTAATCGTTTAAGAGCTATCGCCAATGGACTATCACGCGGGAAGCCCCTTCTTAATTAGTCTACTCGTTTAGCACGGACAATTGTTTCTCGAGAATGGGTTTGGGCCAAAGTTTTAAAATTGCGTTATTGGTTATTGAAGTGAATAGAATTCACATTTTAGAATATCTATTTTCTTTTTACAAAGCCAGGTATTTAAGAAAATTGATTTTGAAATTGTCCCTGTGAAGTCATTTGGAATGTTGAGGTTATTACGCTGCTTTCACAATAAAAAAACAAAAAGCAAAAACTAGTATAAAATATTTAGGTCACTCACTAAATGAAATGACACTAATCCTAATGAAACAATCAAAATGTTATGATCTTATTCAAACTTAGATAAAACAAAACGATTGACATATCTTCAGATGACGTCACAGGGACATTTAAGGAATCAAATAGAAAAAAATCATCACTAAAAATTAGTAAATTTCTAGTCTTAGTAATTTTTAGTTTAGATTGGTCTATGTCTTTGGAAAAAATATAAAAATGGTAAGTTCAAAATTTTGGTCCGAGCCCATTAATTAACGCCTTAAAAAATTTTATTGAAAAAATGGTATTATGTATAATATATATAGAGATATTACCTTTATTTAACAAAAAACTAAAATATTCCTTAACACTAAATACTTTTATACTCGGCATGAGTTTTTATAAATAAAACTAATCTAATAATCCACCCCTCGTCGCCCCCGACGCAAATGTGCCCATGACGCAATGAGTACTGGAATTAAATGTTTGTTTGTACATAAGGAAACACAATTATATGTAATTTGCCGAGCACTATGTGTATATCTTATATTTATTACACTTTTGTATACCACATGAAACAAAAATAATTATTTATGACCAATATGGTCTAAATGTAAATTATGAAACAGCCAGCGTGTTGATAATTTCACTGAATTTGGTTCACATGTACTCTCTTTCTCTTCGCTTTTTAAATAACAGTAATATTTTTAATTTATAAATAGTTCAATTAATATGATCATGGGATATCTACAGATTTCTTTATAATATGTATTAAATATCAACAGATGTTATAAATTTGGTGGCCGAGACACATGAAACCGTCAATTTTCCAAGTAAATAAATGCCAAAACGTTCGACTTCTTCAGTGAATTCCATCCGTGACTTGGCCGACCTCAACTTTGCCGATCGTTCAAACTGTCCGGCCAACGTGGCGCCGCAGATTTATTTGCGAGCTCCTGAAACTGCAATATCTCTTCAAACGAATTACCACTCCAGGGAATATATAAAATTTCAAGTTATTACCTTTTACTACCATTTTATATTCCACCTTCAGACGTTTCAGAAAATGTTGTTCAATCAAATTCTGTTAATTTTGTTTTGGATTGGGCTTTAAATGTTAATAAGCAAGAACTATTTACATTTATGCATATTTATTACATCTTGAAATATACTACTTTTCGATCTATTTTGTAAACCCCTCATTCGTTTTCCAGGCGAAATATCGTTTTTATACAATAAAATATATTAATAAACATTACTAAGGAGGGTTGGCACCCTAAGTTCGGTCCAAGCTATTATTGATTAAAATTCTTAAATAATTTTTAATATATGAAAATTTCCTTTCCATTGCAACATTGCTTTCTTTTAGAAAAAAAAATGATTTAATACTTTTCATTGTGTCGGAATATACCTTGGAAGTTACATGTTTTGGAGCATTAAATAACTTAGAATCCATAAATTTTGATTATTTATAATTTGATTACTGGGATTTTTTTTATAAAAATGTTCAATGTGTATTTTGGGTTCATTGATTAATCAACTAAAAATAGATTTCCTAAAAATATAATATATACTAGCGATCCCCTGCGGCTTCGTCTGTATAGACTATTTGTTTATGTATTATATATTGTAACTGACCTTAAGCACTTCCTAATTTATTCCCGTTCGTTTTTGTTTAAAATCACTTTATTTTTCTTTGTCATTTCAAAAGTGAGAAGTGAGAATTCCGCAATAAATAAATTCATGTTAAGAAAAAACATTGTACAAAAAAGATAAATATTGCCGTGATAAAAAGTAGCCCATTTTCTTGCGCAAAGTTCAAGTTATTTCTTTACCGAATTTCAACAAGAGCGGTTCAGCTATGAAAAAACTGCCAACAAAGTTATTACTTCAAGTTTTTACTACTCCAAGTGTTCTCAAGATAAATTTTCGCTTATGAATCATACAAGAGCAGTTTTATAGAGTCATTTTATTCCTAATTATCAAATGATTCATGTTCGAGTATTTAAGCTAGAGTATCAACAAAAAAAAATTTAAGAGAAGTCAAAAGGAGAAAAAAATAATTCGAATATGTTTACAAACAGTTATTTGAGTGAAAATAAATAAATTACGTACTTGTTCGGAAAACCAAAAGGAGAAGAACGGACAAGAAACTCCTCCCTACTTATCTTATACTAGTGGTCGCCCAACGGTCGAAGTTCGACCGTACTCACTTTTTTGAAACCACAATACTTAAATATGGAAGAATAAATCAATTAAACTGCATCAAACGATAAACTATTAAACTCGTATGGTTGACAATATTTGTAACACATATTTGGTATATATATATTTTTGCTTTCGGCACTTATTTTTCATATAAACTTTGACTATGTCAAATCTCACACTCCTCCATACCCGTAATATGCTTCATGAGGGTTACAAAGTTTTATCTTCACGTATTAATATTTAGATTATCAACTAAGTGGTTTGATTCTTTGTTTAAGTAACAGATTTTTCGTAAACGTGAATATGCAGTTTTTTTTTTTCAAAAATAGAGCTCATGACCCCTTCGAACGCTTTTCGCTATTTCTCATAGTGTAGGATTTGGCCATACATGCCCAACTCAAAAACTCACCTGTATATAGATTTGCCTTTTATGCACTCCTACGTCACATAAACTTTAACTATGCCGAATCTCACACTCCTCCGTGCGCGTAGTATGCTGAAAAAGGGGTCTAAAATTTTTCCTTCACGTATTTATATATAGATAAATAGATACATAAGTTTCCTTATTTTTTTTTTTAAATAGAATGCTTAAATCTATTATAATGATGTTCAGGCGATTACATCATTTATATATTCGTTAATACAATAGTAGGTTATCTTCATAAGCTGGAGTTTAATACATTTTGTAAATTTATTATAATCTAAGTCTAACATTAACATTTACAAATTTAATAGTAGACAATGATTTATATCGGGTTTTCGAAAGTTACATTTTTTTTTTCATAAAAGAAGTGTAATATATAAAAAAATATGATACCTAGAAAGTGGGAAGGCTGCGGGAGTGAAAACGAGAAAACATTAATATAAGGAAGTTGCTTAATTCAATTCACGCAAGCAAAGCCGTGAACCAATGCTGGTATGAAATACATTTATTAACTGCAAGTATACAAGTAACATACGATGTCGCTCTTTGATATAAGTAATTCGTTTCTTTATTTCTTTGTAAGCGTATTCCTTACGTCGGTGAAATGTTCTCTACATTTTTGCAGATTTAAACCTGAAACTTCCTTACGAGTCTTGGCTTTTACACAGAGCAGAAATAAAAATTCATTTTATACAGAAAATTTTGATGAATTTCAAATTGTCATAAAAGGATCCTGGATTGAGTACTTATTAACTTAAGAGAGTCCGTACCTCAAAAAAAGAAGAAACGCTTATGAGTACAGATTTGTATCCAAACTTAGTGTTATTATACTAAAGACTTTGTGACAAACAGTCATTTAAATAATCAAAAAATAGTAGATATTGACTTTGAAATCGTAGAAAGTCAATTAAATATTTAAAAGTTTAAGACAAAGTGAACACGTCCTTCACCCCGAGGAGACGCCTAAACCATAGCAGTGGGGCATCAATGGGCCGATGGATGGATGGATGATGTTTGCATTGTAATTATTAATACTTTTTAAAGTCTCTCGCTATTATGAAATATAGTTTCACATATTCATATAGCTAGCTCCTGCATAACAAGTGTTACGAAGTTAATGAATTTAATTTGTAAGTTTATAACATGAAATTTAAAGATATTATATTTTACTTGGGAAAGTAATAAAAATGGATGGTACAAAAAATTTCATTTTAAAAACTGATAAATAAGGATTATATTGTTATATTTTTTCACAATAGATTATACACATTTAAGTCTCATAGGTTTTAAAAAGTTTGCAATTTTGTGATAATTGTTATACCTTAGAAGTTAAATGCTAAATTGTGTTATAGGTACTGGTAAAAAATTTAAATTTTATAAAACAGTATTTTTTTATTTAATTTTCCAATAAAAATTAATTAATAATTAACATTTAAGTTTGACCCTATAACCGCGGGATAATACTAACAAGAATTTTGTAAGAAAAAGCAAATATAGCAACGGTTAAAACTATAACATATTTATTGTAAATGACAAGTAAGGAATATTGCTGCTGTCAAATTCATTTAATCTATGGGTATATTATATTGACATTATTGCCTTCCACTTGAGCACATCCGGGTCACTGGAGTACCAATGTCCTCACCAATTGACCATATGTGAAGTGCAATGCGTAGTCATGGTGATTTACGAACCGAGAAGGACGAGGCTTCTACTGATGTCAGGATTTGTTGTCGCATTCCTGCCACATTCACTATCATATAATATATTATTACGATTACGAAATTTGAAGTTCTTATTGCGTCTTTGGCAGGTGAATTCTTTATTCAAATTATATGCTACAATCATAATTTTGTATAAGTACTAGTAAATTCTAATCGTAATCGTAGTAATCGTATATATCAAAAGGGTTTTGCTTGGGAGGAACGAAGAGAGCTTCATTATTTCGTTCTGATTCTACGAATTTTAAGTATTCATGTAGAACCTTAGTATTTCAATCAAGGCGAAAGTTGATGTAGTAATATTGAAAAGTGCTCATAGATTTTTTTCTTGCTAGAACAAAATTGAAAGCACGTACCCTTCTTTTATATTCATAAAAAATATCAGCTCGCTAGTATCTGCAAAATAGCACTTAGCCGCGCTAAGTTTTATATGTTGAAACATTTTATCAAATAACTAATCAACTTTCTTTGTTTTTGTTATACACTATTATTACAAATTCTAGTACTAATTACAATCATATTCCCACGAATAAAAGAATGTTATTAAGTACGTAGTATTTAAGGTTCCATACCCACAGGGTATGAACGGGAACCCTATCACTAAGCTTCCGCTGTCCGTCCGTCCGTCACAAGGCTTTATCATCTGAACCATAATAAATAGACACTTGAGATTTTCACAGTGTGTAATAAAAAATCAATAGAGTCCCCATACAAGAAACGTGTTTTTTAAATATTTTATGGTACTTCGGAACTCATCTAATGTGAGTCCGACCCGCACTTGGCCTTCTTTGTTATCTTAATGCAAACACAAGGTCTTATAAAACATGGCACGGAACACTCTTTTCTGTTTATTAAACACAATTACTGTGTGTATAGAATAATATTGGACATTGCAGAAAGCTTTTTATCATAGTTAAATTTTAATAAAACACTGATTCCTAAAATAAACGATGATATGAAATTCTGAAGCATGATTAATTATGCGAACAATTACAACGTCAATTAAATACGTGAAATGGAACGTTAATTTGAATTTAAATGTTGCACATTTCCAATGTTTTCGAATATGCGTGAATGTCAAATTACACAGAAAAAAGTTTTTGGTTATATGTAACAAAAAATTTGATTACTAGTTACTTAATAATAGTGACAACACAACTACTGCTATAAGTAATCAAACTCAGTTTACCAGCTTACCAACCAGTAGCTTTTTTTAACGAACTTTGTTTAAAAAAGTTCACTTTTGGTTCACTTGTTGATGTTGCAAAAACTTTCATCTTGATTTCGTACATATTCTCTTCCCTATTTTTGTCTCGTTTCATGTATACAAGTATATAATTTTCTTATTATCTCATATAAATATTTTTCTTTTTATTTACTTTGTCTGCATTATTCAGTGTGTAATGTTTTAAGACTATATTGTCAATTGTTTTAATAGCCTTTTATTTATTGTAATTTTTTTTGTGTACCTACATAGTTTGTTATAGTTTATCTCACCTTATACCTTGACGACCGCTTAGCCTAGCCTAGAGGTCCCGGGTTCGAATCCCAGGTCGGCTCAGTATTTATATGATGAATATTGATACTGGTACCGGGTCATGGTTGTTATAAGTATGTGGTGTCTTCGCTTGGTACCCAAAACACAAGCTCATGCTTAGTTTGGGGCCTAGACGTTGTTGTGATGTATGCGTTATTATTATTATTATTATAAAAAGTATATATTGGAATATTATTGTGTAGTGTGTGTGTAGTATATGGTGTGGACAGGTTGCTGTGCCTGTGGTGTGTGCGGCGGGCTCTGTGTAGGGTTGACTGAAAATCAGTGTCGTGGGTGTGCCATACACATCTGCAGCAGGTGCTGAGTTAGCTCCTTTCATGGCTGCGGAGACCTTTTTGTTCGTGTTTTTATTTTAATTTTTTTATTTTCAATTTACTGTGTTTACTTTACTTTATTTTTCTATTTGACATGCACTATATATACCGTAGCCGTGAATAAATGGTATTTCTTTCTTTCTTTTTAAAAATTGTCAAAATTTTGCTATTTTCATGGCAACACAACTAGTGTTGTTATCTATTTTTTCAGTATAAATATTTTTTTTTTAAGTTTCATTCTATTAATAAATACGTCAACAATGTACGAAGATGAAAATTTGACAATAATTTTAGGTCAACATATTATGAAACTTTATAGAGGCTTACACAAAGTATAGATGTTCGGAAGGTCGGGTGTAATCCATATACCGCTATTACAAATAATGAAAAAAAAATGTTGTAGGTCGCCATGTAGCTGAGGGATAAAAAAAATCCTGCTCACTTAACGCGTTGGGTAGCTATAGATAGCTTTGATCTTTTTAAAAATAATATAAAGCTCACTAAACGAGCCTCCCTCCCACCTCTTTAAAGCTTTAACTATGAAATGACAAATTCTGACAAAATTTAAGTTAGTACAACGTAACACTTTCAATAAAAATTTATTTGAATAACACATGTTGGGTTTTTTAAGATATTTATTTTCAAACTTTTTATTTGAACATTAACCATGCACGATCATCCACTAAAGGGAACCCTTTACTATAGGTTGTCCGACGCGTGATTTGGTCGGTGATTTTCATCAAAGGAGCACAAAGTAAGCATCTACACATTTAATATCATTGTTTCGCCAATCGTGGGAACAGAGACTACAGATGCGTATTTATTAGAACGGATACACGTTGCTGTAATAACTCATTAGTTGGTATAAATGGTGTAAGCGTTCTGCGAAACTATTGCTGAAAATTTGAAGTTCCTGTAATCCATGCCAAAATATTGCGAGCCTTCAAGCCTTGATTTCAGTCGTTTGGGAAGCTCGATGCTGATCGCACGCGTCACGGGATCCTTGGTGGCACGAAACTTACGTGCGAATTTACTCCTATATATAAGTCTTATTAACTTAAAAATTATTAAGAATTAGAGTGTTTTTCTATCTAAGCTTTATTATTTGTTTGATAATCATTAGTGTATGAAAATGGAAATCTAATTAATTGTCCGGTGACAGTGACTGACTATATTAGGTGCCAGTAATCGCCAATTTTTCCATATCGTCTTTAAGAGCTAAGGACTATGTGATATGTAAGTAGAATATTTTGTATATTTTTTCTATAATAACGGTTTCGTTGATATTTAAAAAAAAATATTGTCAATTAATTATTAAAAAAAAAATTGTTATCTATTTTCTTTGTGTGATCGTAAACTCATACCATAAGATCAATAATTGAGGTAAAGGCGTTTGTTAATAAAATTTAAAAAAAAATTTGCGTAATTAAACATTATTATCAATATATGTTAAATAGCTAAAATTAATATGACCATCATACATTAAAGTATAATTAATTCAATTGAATTACATAATTTCAATTCAATATGATTTCAAAAAATTTTTTTTTATCATAAAGCTTAATAAATACTTAGAATTTAATAACTTGAATTTCCATCTTCCAATTCCACCCATGTTGCCATATTTTATACTAGTAGGTAATTTTTCGTGGCTTCATAGTTTCGTGCTCAATGCGAAAGGTTGATTTTTTTTGAATAAACTATTTTTTTTTAAATTGTATGTTCTTTCATGGCACACTATTTCATCTTAAATACGCCTAAAAAAGATAACTTCGATAATAAAATTAAATGTGATTCAAAGTGTGCAATAGGTTTCAGTACCGCAAACAAAATTTCTAAATTTACAGTAGAAATACGATACCACGATTTAAGTTTGAAAGGTTTGTGAAAATGATTTTCAGTACCGACTTCACTAGTGTCTTAATTGGATACTTTTATAATGATGGTACTCAATGATTACTATATTGATGACAGCAGAACACTAAAAAGAAAAATATTCTGGAAAAAGTTTCAAGAAATAGGTCCCATAATATTAAAAAAAAAACTTCTGATCTAAATACGGGCTAATCGTGAAAACTATGCCCTGAGAAATGTGTTCATCGAGCAATGGATGACTCCCATAATAAAAAACGAGGAATATGCGTCAGCGGAAATTATGGTCCCTGTAAATTAACTATGATGACGAGTAGTTTTTCTTCTTCGATTTCCTCGTATTTATGATAGTCTCGATCATCAATCGCTCTACTGATGGTGAACCACCATATTTTTGAAGAACACTTTTCTCAGTGTGGGGACGAAGT
The DNA here is from genome assembly GCA_949709985.1 of Luffia ferchaultella. Lineage (NCBI taxonomy): Eukaryota > Metazoa > Arthropoda > Insecta > Lepidoptera > Psychidae > Luffia > Luffia ferchaultella. The sequence continues at coordinate 22,236,065 of OX453250.1, read as the reverse complement.
TGTAGAGTAACTGGTATGAGATTTGGTACCTCATGGTACCACGGTACCATGACTGGTATGAGATGAGGTAATGAGATTTCTTTATACGCTATAATTATCTACACTTCTGAATACGTGAATTTTTCTCCGAAATTACTTATCAATAACCTTGCCTTTTAGATAAACTCAACCATAAGATAACCTACTCATTGAAAACCAGCATAACTATAACTGATGTAAATATACTTACGTATAATAAAATGAATTATATATTCAAATGATATTTTATTACTTTAGTGTTCCGTAGTTTCATTTGTCTAGTTTTATGCGAAAACGCGTTCAAACAAAAATGTTAAATTCTCGCCATTATTGGGTTGCAATGGCGGCTAACCGCCTCTATGGACTAACGCGTTGTTTGAGTTGAGAAAATTTTAATACCGGTAATCAATCATCGAAAATTTTCGTTCTGACTTCAGTACGATTGCCACAACAAAGGGATTAAAAGTGTGGCAATTCCTAGCTTAACGAAATATACTCAACATGACAGTAACCATAGACAATACTGTTGACGGCATGACAATTCTTATATATAATAGACAATACTTTTGCCAGCTGACTCTCGAAATGGTGAAGATAAGAAATGTTACTGAAAACACAAAATATTAAAATGAATTACAGTGATTGGTGATTCCTTGAAAACCATTTGTTAGTGTGCCTTTGATATCCTGTCTCCCAGAATTTTACAATCAATAAGTTTATAAACCTTAACACGCCGCTATCAGTCAGTTACTTTTCGAGTTCGTAATACTATTTTTCAATACATTTGCTATTAATACGGTCTTTATAACATCGAAACTTGTACCGTAATATTGTATTTTACAGCACTAGGCCTTTTTAATTTACAACAAATATGTGAGAAAAAAATATACGCCGTAAATCAAATATGCACTAGTTAAATGAAGTTGAAGAATGAAGAACAAAATATACACAGTTCCCAACCCGCAGTGGAGCAGCGCGGTGGCCTTAAACTCCAAGCCCCCCTCCTCACCCTGGGGGAGGTCTAAGCCCCTGCAGTGGGGTAAAAATGGGCTGATGATGATGATGATGATGAATGAAGTAGAATTTTGTGTGACCCACTTGTGAAATCCGTGCTAGGAAAGAAAATAAGAATTCTAAAAATACATTGCACGTTAATTTAACAAATCGTTTGTTTCAATCTATGTTAATCACGTATCTATATTCCGAAATTTTTAAAATTAAGGCTGTATAATTTTTAACTTCAATGTCTCTTGAACTATGTATTTTAAAATAATAAAAATGCTCGAATTTTCTATATTTTCTTTGAAATCTTTTAAACTATGCATTTAAAGAATACGTCACAAAAAAAAAATATTCGTACCTAATTTCTACACCGAGTCATAAGTTTCGAATTTGTACCCTAAAATAATAATTTAACTATTTATATTATACGTCTGTAGTTGAGTCACCATGCTTTATGACTAAAGAAGTTACATAGAGCCGCAAAAATATGTATAAAATCCTCATAATCGGTCAAAATTACAAAAAATTTTAATGAATGTTTGGTTTAATCACATACAAATAAGGGAAGACAGTGCGTGTATAATTTTTTTTTGGCGGGAATATTTCGTGATGGAAAAAAATAGAAAGGGCATGTCTGCATATTTCGATCGATCGTTGTAACATAATATATTATTTCAGTATTTAAGTATATGCAATCGAGAAATATTTCCAAGTCGTAATTTCGAACTCTCAGCGTTTGAAAATGTTCAAAATAATTTCTACTCAACATCATAGAATTATTGTACCTTTATTTAATTTTGCAATTACATATGGTTGCTAAATATATATTAAAATATTAAATTGAGTACTTCACTATATTTTTCTTGATAAAAGTAAAAGCAATTCAATATGAAATGTACTTGTGTTAATTGAAAAGTGTTTTGTCAGCTAGTAAAGAATATTTAAATATGTATATCAGTTGTTTAGTAATCCAGAACACAAGCATAATACTTGCTTACTTTGGGATAGATGGCTAGATGGGAATAGATATTATTATTATTGTTAGAGGTGCAGTAAAATTCTATTTCGGGATGAGATGATGGTAAATTGCATAAAACCTCCTTCGTCATGTTTCTTTTTTTAAATTTCGTGTAAATTTTTACGCATTTATAGTCGTTATTTTTAGTTCATTATTTCCGAATTAAATACATTACGGAAACCAAGGAAAAGCTTGATAATAGTTTACTCACTTTCACTTTGATCGTAAAAGCATAAGTGATTCCGATCGTCCTGGACGCCCCATTAAGGTCAACACATCAGAGATGATTGCAAAAATCCACTGCAAGATGATAGAGATGGTAGTCATTTTATACTAACACTTGCACCTATATCTTGCATCAACACTTAACTATGAAAAAACTATAGACCAACAACGCACCCATGTGACCACTTCAGAAGCAGGTTTAGCGATGTTTCAATCAGATAAAAATTTCCCTTCTACTAGGACAATTCATGAGTACACACATGTGTTCTGTCCATGGCCAAGTTCTATGAATTCTTACTGCACCACAGTCTCCAGATTTAGGCTTCTGCAACTATTGCAAGTTTTTTTTATAATTTTATAATTTTTTTTTATAATTTTGTTAAAAAGAGCGTCCCTCAGTTTCTTGCGTATTCTTCTAGGAGGAACCAGCATTTTTGAATGCGCCTTTGTAGTGACGTTCTTCCACAAAGTAATAAAATTCATTCTTGTGACGTATTTCAAGATTATGTTACATAACTAAGTAATAAAGATATTTTGATTTGATTTGATTGCCTTCAAAACAAAAACGCATATTTTAAAAGATTACCGAGATAATATTTTTTTGAAAGGATCGAAAAGATAAAAAGCGTTGGACGAAGTATGCCGAGCTAGGAAAGAGTATTTTGAAAGTTAAATAGTAGTAATATGGGAAAGAATATTCTTTAGTTAATCTTTACAAGAGTTACCTCATATAGCTTGTAACATATATTGCTTATAACATTTTTTTACATACATAACATAACATTTTTTTAAATCGATCCTATGATTTTTAAAAATAACCGTTATGTAAAATAACTATATACTGCAGAAACGTTCCTATTAATATTGCGTTATTATCCCTTTTCCTTGTTTTTTTACACCCACGCGAAAGCTGTCCTTGGGGAGTTTAAAACTTTCCGGGATAAAAAAGCAGCCTCTCGAACGCTATAATTTAATATTTTAAGTTCGACCGATTTGATCAAATCTTAAGACTAAGCTGACGAATTTGCGGGCACAGTTATTATGAATGAAATTCATATTTTCTATATTAATATTGTAATCAGTGCCTTTCGTCTATGCCAATTGCTTTTCAAATTAAAATTTTCATGAACATTTAATATTTCATGTACCTTTCAAAGCAATCGGTTTGTTGTTACCTCTGGACTCGAATCGCGGATGAATTATTATGTCAACTTTGAAGTTACAGTACATATGTTATACTTAAATGATAAAGCAACCCACGACGTAACGATGGTATCCTTTGATGTGTTATAATTTGATTGCTATTACATTAATTAATATGCAAACAACAAATATTTGGTTACTGATTTGTACCTACCTATATATACATCGATATGGAAATATATATGTGGCAGTGAAATTGTAAGATTAGCGAGTATATAATTTTACTACTAAAATAATATTGTTTGCTAAAATGTGATTTTCATTAAAATAAATCTCAGTAATATACGTATTATAAATGACAATACCCATGGCGTCTTATGCAACAGACCCCAGTTATTATTACGTAACTATAAGTTGCCCTAAATCGAAACATGTTCTTAAAAAGATTGTCTTTTTAGAAAATTGTCGGTAGGATATCATATTTTCAAGAAAGCGGGGTTTTTTATATTAAAAATGATACAGTGGCGCAATCTATGCCACACAGTTGCATTCGAATGTTTTTATTTAAAACAATACCTATTTCTGCAAATACGTGTTACGTGTTTGGATAATCTATAATTTTTGTTAAAAATTCTATAATTAAGGTTTATTCTGATTATGGTGCTATCTGTTTTAAAGGATAATATCTAGTTAGCACTGTCTATGGTAAAGTATAGCAAATAATTTAATTTCGCAGTGTACATTGGATGCTTTATCTTCTCCATCGGAATTTCAGTACTTTTTTTTTCAGAATTAATCAAATCCTGCTGCGTAGAAAACCACAAAATAAAATCAAAAGTATTTTCGCTTATCTTTATTTTTGATATTAGTTTTCTCAAGGCAGTCATTTTATTTTTAAACAAATAATAGCATGGGACAAGACTGAACTTTGTTCTTTACAATAAATAATGCAGTATATTTTACAAATGGTGATAAAGCTTATTAAAATAATGATTTTACTGATTTAATAATTGTACTAATACATATTTAATTATTATGCCATATTTTAAAATAAACATCTTTTTTGTCTCTTAATTTAGTATTCCCTGGTAAAGAGCTATCTTTTTTATTTTTATTCTTTCTGTGTAAATAAAACGAGTACCAACATATCTACTAGGCTTTTAAAATATTTTTATTTTATTTTAGGGCTAAATGAACAAAGTATTTTATCGATTTTCTTTTTTAAATTTTGCGGTAAATAAATTGAATTAATAGATTCGAATATCAAAGGAAACGAAGTGAATTCAATCGAAATGTAATAAAGTTGACGCCATATATTCATTCAACGCACAAAATAATACATCTACAAATTTTTCTTGATAAAGTTTCCGAAGCCATTCTTGTGCCTTTTTTCCATAAATCACGGCTAAAAGCATTCCGCTCAACGTGTAGCCTTTTTTCATAATGGAGAAGAGACAAAAATGAGTAAAATACGACGCCCCCAAAGACTATACGTGTCCTAAGTTTTTGTACTATAGGGTCATAAATTTCATAAATACCTATTTTCTCTTTATTGTTAGAAACATAATGTACTAGAAGCTAACACCTAACAAGGCCGATTTTGGACTACGTTATTTTTTAGTTTTACCATATTTCTGACGGATTCGCACTATCTTGCCGCTGCTCTTATCATTCCGAAGCACTGTTCCACTGCCACTCTTATTTCACTTTCCTATCTAATGTCGTTTTGTTTTTTCTATACTATTTTGAGACTATATTGATCTGCTGATCTTCTCATGTTTCTATACTTAATAATAATAATAATAATAATATATTCTTTATTGTACACCAAAAGTTAGAACAAAAATAAATAATGTAGGTATCTCTTATATCTATGTTTGGTAGGTACAGTGGGCGGTCTTATCGCTAAGAGCAATCTCTTCCAGACAACCTTTGGATGGATTGATAGGCCTGAGACAACAAAATGGTTATGATGTACTAACTAAGAATAATTTAAGCTACCTAAACAAGATACATATATCTATACCACACAATACATTTCAGAACAATACACAAATATGACACTTAAAACTTATTATAATATTTAAACACTAAACACATACATACCACACAATCAGATAAGCTAAGAAGGGCACAATAAATGATCCTTCACCATTCTCTTGAATTCTGATATAGATTGTGCGCGTCTTATAACTGTAGGGAGTCCATTCCACAGGCGAATAGCTTGCACAGTGAAAGATTTATCAAAAAAATTGGAAGAGTGCCTAGGCATCACCAGTCCCAAGTTCTCGGACGATCTTAGATGACGAGAATGTGTGTCATGAAGGAACTTAAAACGTTCTTTGAGGTATGAAGGGGTTGCAGGATTATACAATATACTGTAGAGAAGCGATAACATGTGAGCGTTCCGGCGAAGGCGAATCGGTAACCACTTAAGCTTATTGCGGAATTCAGAAACATGATCATATTTGCGTAATCCAAAAATAAATCGGATGCAGAAATTTTGGAGTCGCTCAAGCTTATCAAGTTGTGACTCGGTGAGATCAGAATAGCTGGCATCAGCATAGTCAAGTATAGGGAGAAGCAAGGATTGGACAAGCGCAGTTTTGGTCGAAGTTGGAAGGAAATTGCGCAGTCTCCTCAAAGACCCCGCCGACGCAAAAATCCTACGACTTAGTTCTTGAATGTGAGGACCCCAAGAGAGATTTTTGTCTATCTGTATTCCTAGACTTTTGACAGAGTTGCTTATGGGTATAGTAACACCATCCAGCACAAGTGGTATACTTATTACATTATCATTTTTATATTTTATCTATTATTACATATATATTAAAAATATTTAACAAAATTAATTTCTACAGTCTCAGTTGTCAGGCAGACGGCCGATGGCCGATGTGAGTTGTGATTCGAGTTTCGAACTAAAATTATATCCTAGAGTGGCACAAAAAGCTGTTAACTATGTAACATACCATTTTGGGCTGATGCCCGATATGCCCCACTGCAGGGGTTTAGGCCTCCCTTCGGAATGAGGGTGTTTGCAGCTTAATCTACCACGCTGCTACAGTGCGGATTGGTGAACTTTAACGACTGCCATCTAATGATGGCAACCGGGACCGACTGTTTAACGTGCTCTCTGAGGCACGGTTTCTTCGGCTAGCCATGTCGGCGTGTTGGCGGCACATTAAATATATGTAAAAGAAAAAAAGCAATACCTAAGGAAAAGTATGCTTTAAGTATTCCTGAATTGTTTTTTGTTCGGAACAACTTCAGGACAGTTCACTAACCACGACAAGAGACATAAAATAGAAAAGAAAAAGCTTTGTCCGTTTGACGAACGGTCACAAGATCAAGAAATAGGTACCTACTCGAAAAATAATGGAATTGTACTTTATTTAATTTTCTATAATATATCAAAAATACAGCTGCAATATAAAAAAAACTAAGTACCTTTTTTACAATTATATGTTGTAAAAGTATTTAATGACATAACATTTGTAATATGTAAAGTAAGGCTAAACTCCGGATCTCGTATTATTGAATTTCGTTAATAATGTCGTGTCCGTGACTCCGGAAATATCGTCCGCCAACTCGGAAACGATGTCCACGCAAAACGAGAAAAATGGGATTCCTATTCATACTTTGATATATGTCTCAACATTCACATAACTTGCATACAATGTTACGCCGCTTTTTGTTAGTTTGTCTACGATACACCCTCAATGGGCATCGACGAACAGTTTTGACATTAGGTTTGAGATTTTTTCTTTTCATAAAAAAGTAATCAAAAAAAGTCTTTTTAAAAACAAACTTTATTTAAAAAAACAATGTACCTACTAAAAATTAATAATCGTCAGCGTTTAAATTGCAAATGTATAGTTCATTGAAAGCTTATTTTAAAATACTTTATACATATATTTTATTTTATACTTCATAGTACGAGAAGACTTAAACTAATCCGTATGGATATGTTTAATGTCCAGAATAGTGTGTTTGGTACTCCTGGCTATCCGGATCATCTGTACGTACCCCACTTTGAGCTTGGGCAGTTTATCACTCGCGACATAGTTTTCCCACGCCATGCCCCTACCTTACTTAACCTAGCCGAGAGCACCACAGTGGTTTCACAAGAAATCATTGAAGAGTTCTGTTGTTCACCTTCCAGCTCCACCGTCGATTCGGCTCGATGGTACCATAATTATCGATTGTCATCCAAATTATATGTATCTGTAAAGTTGGAATTCGATTAGGTCGACCGTTCAGGAATTCCCTAGTGTGAAGACAAATTATTTAAATTCAGCTTATTTACAAAGTTTTATGTGCTTGGCGTGCTACTAGCCGCTGAGGAGTTCCTTCGTGAACGAATTGTCCTAGCTGCATAGAAAATTATGATTAAGGGCGGAGGAGATCTAAAGGGAGACCTATGTCCAGCTGTAGACGTCAGGCGACTGAGACTGTTGTAAGTTATAAGAGCTGCTATATAATAGCTATGGATTTTTAAAAATGAAAAACCTTTGCGATTTGGAATAAACAAATAAAACTATTCCAGTATTAATATTATATATTGGTAAGCCATAACACCAGATTAATAAATTTATAATTTAGACCACTTCCCGAAAAACAAATATCAGTAGAAATGTGTTTGTAATAACAAATGTTTGTCGGCAGCCACGCCCACGAGGGATCCGGCTCACGACCCAAACTAAATCTAACGAAATGAAAAACAACCCATGTTTCGAGACCCAATGTTCAGACTCGTTCAATCAAATATTTCACATTTCATACTATTGCCAATTTTTATTCGGTAATCTCAAAATGTAAAATACATCGTCTGTCTGTTCGTTTGTTATTAAAACTTGTAATACGAATTATATTTTATTTTCTTTATGTACGAGTAGTTTTTTCTACAGTTCTGAACATCGCACTGAAAAAAGTACTATAGTAAATTTAGAGTTTATTGCGATGGTTTCACTATCAATAGAGAAAGTGATTATCTAAGTCATCATAAATACGAGGTAGCCGATTAAGAAAATCTACGCGTTATCATAATTACGTTATATATTCCTCGTGTTTTATTATGAGTGTCATCCACTGCTCGACTAATGATAAACACTTTTCTCTTGAACCTAGTTCACGTGCCCAAGGTTCCTTATTAAGAATATTATGAATGTGCAAGGCGTCAGAGATGTATCCAAACAGTGGTACGTGGAAGCCCTTACACAGAGTTGCCTCTGCGCTTTTCCCACTGGGGTAAAATGGTAACGTTATTAATATATGAATTAAGTGACTCTTTAATGTTTTTGCATTGATATTTGAATTTGAAACCACATTGTACGTTTTAAATTTTGATTTTTTGAAGAAATTTGGGATTTCATAAAAATAGTGTTTTCTCAAATACTTTTTGAAGAAAATAAACAATTTTTTCTATATCTGTTAAGATGTTTAAACAAGAATGACGTACTTTCTTAATGCACGGCGTTCGATAATTGATTCGCAATGACATACATAGGTATATCGTAAGCATGTAGGTACCTACATAGAATATGAAACTGAGTTCGAAATATGATATTGTAACGCCTATCTACTCTCGCGACGACGTTATCGAACTCACTAGAAAAAGCATAACACCTATCTACAATAGTACAAAAACAGGTCATCGAACTTACGAGAAAAATTCCCACAGCCATTCAATAAAACCGAAAAGTCTAGACAAACAATTAATTTCACTAATTTAAATACAGAGGCGGCGTCGTTCAAACGAATATTCGCGATATTTCTAAAAATCGATGGTCATTTTAGAGACGCCACTTGGCGCCAAAATTCCGTTCCCACGGTCCAGGAAATTAAAATGTAATTTATAAATTTCGAGAGATAGAATGTTCGAGACGGTGACTAGTGGAAGGGAGAGAGCTATATAAGGCGATGGTCCGTGGCGTCAGGCAAGTTGATTTTTGGAAATAAGTCAAGCGCGACAATTTGCGAAGTGCGGAGTGTTTTAACCGTGCAATTAGTGTTCGATATTGTTTGCTCTTGTATTATTTTGTGATTTGGAATTACAATAAAGTAAAGTGAACTAAAATCAGTGTTTCAGAGCATCGTCAATATTAGAACCGGTAGCCCGTAACATTTGGTGTCAGAAGTGCAATATTGAAGATGCCAACAACACCTAGGGATTCGTCTCAGTCAAGAAGACGTCACACGAGACAGGCGGCAGCGGATCAGCAGCACGAGGTCATGGACGACGTCAACGCTGAAAATGTAAGTGTGGACGCCGGGGCCGCTGCTGCTCAGACCTTCGACTTAAGCGCTCTTATGCGACTCATGGAGGAGCAGGCTCGTCGGCAGGAGGAGCAAGCTCGTCGCCAGGAGGAGCAAACACGCCAACTCATAGAGGAGCAGGCTCGTCGGCAGGAGAAACAAGCTCGTCGCCAGGAGGAGCAAACACGCCAACTCATAGAGGAGCAGGCTCGTCGGCAGGAGGAGCAAGCTCGTCGCCAGGAGGAGCAGACACGCCAACATCAGGAGGAGCAAGCTTGTCGCCAGGAAGAACAGGCGCAGCGTATGGAGAAGCTGCTTGGAGTAACTTTAGGTAAAATAAACCTGGAGGTGAAGCAGCTCAAAGAAAATCTACGCGAGCATGAAGACAGGATAGTCAGCTACGGTGATGAGATACTCCACGTTAAGTCCCGTTGCGACTCGCTCCAAAAAGAAGTACAACATCTGAAACTGGTTGGGCCTAGTGGAACCAGCTACTCCGGCCCTCGGGTTAAGGTGCCGCCGTACGATGGTACCACTTCGTGGAGTGCCTACAAACGCCAGTTCCAGACAGTGGCATCGTCAAATGGGTGGACGGACGAACACTGTCTGACCGCCCTGACGGTGGCACTGCGAGGACAGGCGCTCTCGGTCCTTGAGGCATCACCAGACAGCGCTGAGAGCTACGGAAAACTACTGGAAGCGCTGGACTCCAGATATGGCGACAAACACCTAGAGCATGTCTACCGGGCTCAACTAAGGGACAGAACGCAGCGTGCCAGCGAGAGTTTACAGCAGTGGGCTTTGGAAATTGAGAAGATCGTAAGAAAGGCATACCCGTCGGCCGGCACTGATTTCGTCGACACGAATTTGGTACAAACATTCGTCGACGGAATAAAGGACCTGGAAGTAAGGGCAACCGTCAGACTTGGGCACCATAAAACTTTGAAGGACGCTTTGGCGCATGCCCTTGAAGTAGAAGCTGTGAGACAGGAGCCTCGCACACAACGAGTGAGAGAATTAGTAGAACCAGCCGCTTTACCACCTAGGCGCCGATCCACGCCGCGCTGTTTCTACTGTCAGCAGTTCGGGCACATTCGGATTGACTGCCCTAAATTAAGACAAAGGGCAGAAAGGAATGAAGCACAGTGGAAAGACAGAGCCCAAGTACAAGCTGGCCGTGACACAGCACCGAAAATCGTCATCTCACAGGTGTTCAACGGGAACAGTCTCATCATAGACGGCGAGGTAAATGGTACTCGGTGTCCAATCACAGTCGACACTGGGGCAACACGGACGGTAGTCAGACCACGACTAGTGAAGCAATCGGCACAGAGGATCCAGCGATTGACTCCACAGTTGAAGCTTGTCACGGCTACCGGCCAGCCGATACCTGTCCACGGCGAGCTCACGGTGACTTTGAAGGTGGGAGAAGAGAAATACTCGCACACTGTCATCGTGGCTGATATCTCCGACGACTGCATTATCGGATTGGACTTCATGCAACGGTTTCAGTGCAAAATCGACGTGACCAACGGCGTACTAAAATGCGGCCATAACGAAGTTTTCTTTAAAGGCGGACCTAGAGGTGTGGTACGCTGTGCTAAAGAAACGACGCTAGCGCCTTACACGCAAACCTTGGTCAACGTGAAACTACCACCATCGACGAACGAGGGACCTATTAGAAGCGTTATCGTTGACCAGCTACCCCACAGTGAGAAGCGCAACTGGTTGACGGCCAGGACACTGCTAAGAAGCGGCGAGGGACATCCAGTAATCAGGTTACTAAATTTCAGTAACGCACCTGTTGTTCTGCATGAAAATCAGGCTATTGCGAAATGTCAGGAAGTTTCTTGGATGAGAAGTTGCCTGCAAGTGGAGTCACCTACGGCGAGGAGTGGATGCAAGAAAGTTCTCGAACAAGTGGACATTTGCAAGGACGACCTTACTCAAGCAGAATATGCGAAAGTAAAGGAAGTGCTGACTCGCTATTCCGACATTTTCTGCCTCAAGGAAGGTGACGTTGGCAGAACGTCACTAGTTAAACATAAAATAAACACAGGCGATGAACTACCTATTCGTCAAAGAGCCCGGCGAATACCCACGAGCAGAGAAGGAGAAGTAGAAGAGATGATTAATGACATGAGGAAGAATAATGTCATCGAATCTTCTTCAAGTCCTTGGTGTTCTCCTGTCGTCCTGGTCAAGAAGAAGGATGGTAGCATGCGATTCTGTGTGGATTATCGTCGGCTCAACAGCGTGACCAAAAAGGACAGCTACCCTCTACCTAGGATTGACGACACATTGGACAAGCTGCGAGGGAACCAGTGGTTTTCCACTCTTGACTTGAAGAGTGGATATTGGCAAGTAGAACTTGATCCAAAGGACAGGGAGAAAACTGCTTTTTCAACTGGAAAAGGGCTATGGCAGTTCAAGGTCATGCCTTTTGGTTTGTGCAATTCTCCCGCTACCTTCGAGAGACTGATGGAAGTAGTACTTGCCGACCTTCTCGGTGAAGCTTGCCTGGTCTATCTTGATGATGTGATCATTATGGGACGCGACTTCAACCAACATCTACAAAACCTGGTGCAAGTGTTTCAGAAACTAAGGGCCGCAAACCTAAAACTACATCCGAAGAAATGCAGCTTCTTCAAAAAGCGGGTCAACTACTTGGGTCACGTGATCTCGACAGAAGGCGTGGAAACGGACCCTGCAAAGACCGAAGCAGTACGGGAATGGCCAACTCCAAGGAACAAAACGGAGGTGCGAGCATTCTTGGGGTTATGCTCGTACTACCGCCGTTTCGTGAAGGATTTTGCGGGAATAGCCAGACCTTTGCACAGGCTTACAGAAGATAAGACTGCATTCCTGTGGACTGAAGAATGCGAAAAATCTTTTACAGAACTTAAGCAACGACTCTGTGAAGCACCTATCCTTGGTTATCCAGATCAGACTGGAGAGTTCGTAGTCGACACCGACGCCAGCAACTTGGCAATCGGAGGAGTGCTATCACAGCGACAAGGCGACAAGGAAGTCGTGATAGCATACTTCAGCAAGGCCTTGTCAAGACCGGAAAGGAACTACTGCGTGACCAGAAGAGAGCTGTTAGCTGTAGTGAAGACGCTGCGCCACTTCAGTAAATACCTCTTGGGCAGGAAGTTCAAGCTCAGGACAGATCATGCCGCTCTCAAATGGTTGCTCCAGTTCAAGGATCCCGAAGGACAAGTGGCTCGGTGGATCGAACAACTTCAGGAATTCGAGCCTGAGATCGAGCACCGTAGTGGAAAATCGCACGGAAACGCCGATGCTCTCTCGCGTAGGCCGTGCCCTGACGAGTGTAAACATTGCTCCAAACGAGAACAAAAAGAAGAAACAGTTAAGGCCATCACCATCAATAACGTCAGTGATGAGTGGACCACGGATGCAATGAAGGAGGAGCAAAAGAAGGACGGTGACCTAAGGGCCATCATAGACTGGAAAATACAAGGGAGTCCAAAACCACAATGGAACCAAGTTGCAGCCTTGAGCTCTGTTATGAAGAGTTATTGGGCTCAATGGGACAGTTTAGTGATGGTTGATGGACTGTTATATCGTAAATGGGAAACCCCAAGTGGACGGGAGTCAACTATGCAGCTGGTCGTGCCAAGATCAAAAGTACGCGCAGTGCTGGAAGCCTTGCACGATGGTACCTCAGGAGGGCATCTGGGCATGAAGAGAACCCTGGAGAAAATCAGGAAGCGATTTTATTGGGTCTACTGTCGGCAAGATGTCGAGGACTGGTGTCGAAGGTGTACTGTGTGTGCAGCCGTGAAAGGCCCGACGACGCGGAACAGAGGACGTCTCCAGTTGTACAACGTGGGAGCCCCTTGGGAAAGAATCGCAGTAGATGTAGCCGGACCTTTTCCTGTATCTAATGATGGCAACAAGTATTTCATGGTCGTGGTTGATTACTTTACGAGGTGGCCAGAGGTTTTCGCAATACCCAATCAGGAGGCAGTGACAGTGGCAACTAAACTGGTTGACGAAGTGTTTTGCAGATACGGACTGCCCTTGGAGATTCACTCGGACCAAGGTCGTAATTTTGAATCTCAGGTGTTCCAGGAGACGTGCCGTATCTTAGGAATAAACAAAACACGAACAACCCCATACCGCCCGCAATCAGACGGAATGGTCGAAAGATTTAACCGTACGCTGGAAACCCACCTCGCAAAATTAGTCGACGAACATCAAAAGGACTGGGATCGATATATTCCGTTGTTTATGCTCTCATATAGAACAGCGGAACATGAGAGCATAAAGGTCACACCAGCGTTTGCCAATTTTGGACGAGAACTAAGATTGCCGTTCGACCTGGTAACTGGCAGGCCGCCTGACGACCCGCGACCAATATCGGATTATGTGTCGGACCTAAAGGAAAGGATGCATGACATTCATGAGCAAGTCAGAGAGAATGGTCTTCTGGCAAGCGAAAAGATGAAGACTAGATACGACCGAAGCGCCACCGCCACTGGCTTTGATGAGGGATCTCTTGTATGGTTGCATAACCCGAGGCGCAGGAAAGGTAAATCCCCCAAACTACAAAACCGTTGGGAAGGACCGTACAAGGTGATAACCAGGATCAACGACGTGACGTACCGCATACAACGTGGTCTACGAGGAAAGCCTAAGATAGTGCACATCGATCGACTAGCCCCTTACCGAGGTTCGAATATTGCTCGGGACGAGCAAATCTAAGAAGGGGGTAGTGTAACGCCTATCTACTCTCGCGACGACGTTATCGAACTCACTAGAAAAAGCATAACACCTATCTACAATAGTACAAAAACAGGTCATCGAACTTACGAGAAAAATTCCCACAGCCATTCAATAAAACCGAAAAGTCTAGACAAACAATTAATTTCACTAATTTAAATACAGAGGCGGCGTCGTTCAAACGAATATTCGCGATATTTCTAAAAATCGATGGTCATTTTAGAGACGCCACTTGGCGCCAAAATTCCGTTCCCACGGTCCAGGAAATTAAAATGTAATTTATAAATTTCGAGAGATAGAATGTTCGAGACGGTGACTAGTGGAAGGGAGAGAGCTATATAAGGCGATGGTCCGTGGCGTCGAGCAAGTTGATTTTTGGAAATAAGTCAAGCGCGACAATTTGCGAAGTGCGGAGTGTTTTAACCGTGCAATTAGTGTTCGATATTGTTTGCTCTTGTATTATTTTGTGATTTGGAATTACAATAAAGTAAAGTGAACTAAAATCAGTGTTTCAGTGCATCGTCAATAGTAGAACTGGTAGCCCGTAACAATATTTAACATATGATACAGAAAGGGATAGTTATGTATAATGGATTACGCTTGAAATACGCTTAATAAACAATATATTAGAAGGAAAGGCCAACAGGCGACTAAATCAAATTACACTAATTAGTGGAATTTCAGCTTCTCGTTCTCTGCGCGCTAGTGCAATATCTGCTTCGTTTAGTATATACTCGTATATCATTGCATATCTACCTAACTGTAATACAATAAATGTAAAGAATAATTTATGAAATTAAAAACACTGGGTACCAATATGAATAAAGTTTTGGAGTTTATTTATTAAAATTGATTTAGTAACAAATATGTTATATTTAGACTTTTTATTTAAACTTTAATTCATATTTAGACTTTTGCTATAAATATGAAAAAAATAATTTCAAATGAGTTATAGTTCCAATCAAACTTTTGGCGGATCCGAACATAGGCACAAGCCGCGTCGCAGTAACCAGTTTTAGGTGTAGCGGGATGCAGTAGAGCAAGGGGTATATAACTGTACCTGCGCAAGAACACTTATAGCGTTGTATTCCGATCCGCTATAAAGTTTGAGGCGAACTATAGTAGTCTATCAAATCGTAAAAATTGTTGATATTTCAATTAAATTTGTGAAATGGCTTCGCTTTGGATTAATTTCATTAACCGTTAGTTCAGCAGAAGGTTATGTTTTCAAAATGGAATTTAAAACTAATCTGTTTGTATGGAGGCACCAAGGAGGTCGTACAGTATATGCTGCCTCCAGAGGGTGACGCGCCAAATCTGTCATAGCTCTATACATGTCAATGTACTATTCGACTCAACAATGTCTGGTATCTGTGCCTATTTTCAAATAACTATACATATATCAAAAATAATTATTCCTACTTTATATATTATGAAAATTTAATCAAAATATGTTTATTTGTGTTAATCCGATGAATTTGTGAATTTCGATTTAATTATTTTTGTGTTTTTGCATTTTTTTAAGTTTATGCTTCGGGCAACTCGCAAACCATTGAATCTATTTTGATGTTAATTTCGTATTTGTTAAGAAAGGTGATGCTTTTGTCATACGAAAGTAACGTGTTTAATTTCTCATTATCTAGCTTTAGAAAAATAAAATCAACATGAAATCTAATAGAATTGTTTATAAAACCTCTATTTTAAATTTTTCATCAATCACATCTTCATATACACAACAGTTAGCATAGAGTACACATAATACAGACGATTCATACGTCCCAGAATACAACGTGAGTGAGACAACACTATCACAACAGTAGGTATTTACAGGACTGATTCATGACTCAAATTGTATAATGGTATGTACTCTGGTATTTTTATGAACAAGCAAAGCAAATTAATATAGAGTATGATTTACATGGCTTACAAAATGAATCAGTTATGAAAAGACGTTTATTTTATAGACGAAGCGCTCATAACCAAAAAATAACGACGAGTTTCTAAAATCTCAATTTTCGGCAGCTGACAGTACTTACAATTATTTGCGGTCAGTCAACTAGATATAGATGCGTTAAGGCACTACCGCATTTTTTGTTTCCAAAACCTTATTTTTTTAATATTGCAAGTTGTTTTACAAACAAAAACGCAGTACTAGTTTTGATTTTGGTATATAGAAATCGGTTTACTTCTTGTTTTTTATTGTATTTGCTAATGTAAGAACAAAAAATATTCGGCTTTGAGGAATTGTTTTTTTATTCATACAATATTTAATTTTAAAATGTTTGTAAGTGCGCCGCAACTTATAACGCTCCTATATCCAGCAAATTTACCACAAATATTTACGAATGCGCTTTGTAAGTATATCACCTGCCAAAGAATCAGATTTTTGACACTCGTAACTATTGTTGTCACGGGTTCCCGGACTATCAAAATGTGAGCACTATACGTTAACATTTATGTAATGCAATAATTCCTACGAATCCACTAATCACGCCGTCTACTCTATTAAAGTAGAACTATATTCTTCGACACTATCAATCTACCCTTGACTTTGACTTTACTGCTATCGTCTCTCACTCTAACATATCATTTATTGTGACACTGACATTTTCTATTTGTCGGTTTTGACGTTTCAATACCTTCCAGAAGAATGCAAATGAATTAGATTACCTACGTACCTTGTTCTTGATCGTGGTTTCTTCTTAAACAGGATTAGTCATTTATTAATTAATTCATGTGATGTGTGACGGTAATGTCGATGAAAGAAAATTTAAGTACGTATTTAATGAACTTTTGTTTTTAACATCTTGTAAAAAAATTCTAAGTTTTAAATTGTAAAATGTTAGTACATAGCTAAAACCACAAATGAAACGCAATCAACCATTCCCAAATTTTTGAACTAAAGACGGTTATATTTTATTTCGAAAGAATTGGCAACGATAGTGTTGCCACATGAATAATTTATAATTTACTGTTATATTTCAATAATTAATGTATCTTCTTTGTTTTATATCCCTCTATATTATTATATGTTGCTTTATGGTTTTTCTCTTTCTCTGTAATTGTGTTCGTATAAATTCTTTGATCTTAATCAATTCTAATGTTGTATGTTAATTTTAGTTGCATATTGTTTTCCATGATCGTGTTTATTGTTATTGTTGTGTGTCCATCGAATAAAGTATTTTCTTTCTTCTTTCTTTCTTTCAATTTTGAGAAACGAATTTGAATTTTTTTATAGAAACAATATCAGTCTCAAAACTGTCAATGGTAATAGCGTCATTTTATAAATATGGAACGGCAATGGCTAAACTTATAATTCCACCCGGTGACGTCACACTATAAGAGTTTTCAATAAAATATATTTTCATAAACACCAATTCAAAAAAATAAATCAAATTCGTTTCTTAAAATTGCCTTTTCTTTCGAAATAAAATAGAATGGACTTTAGTTTAAAAATTTGGGAACGGTCAATGGCGACAGTAAAATTGTTTTTAGTTGGTTTACTTTATATGCGATTTTTCACTTTTTCAGTTTATGCAAAAGGTAGTGTATTTGCTTCTGGGCTAAATAATCTAAAATATGGATAACTTCCTAGTAAATTTATCTAGTTTTCAACAATATATCACACTCAATAGCTTATTGTACAATAAAATACATAAATTGATGTCCGGAACTCCTTCGCCCCCCTTCCCGTTGTAGTAGTCTTTAAGGCGCCTGCACATTCTTGCAGCTAGGTGGATATCGAAGTTTCTAATTTAGGAAACACTAAAATTATATCCCGATATCGACACGAACGAATTCCCGATAACCGATAAGGATACAAGTAGATAATCTAAATACATTTAATTAAGTTAAATACAAACTTTTACTTCTTTGCGTAGATAATTGTGTTGGAAAGTTTAGTAAAAATATTCTTATGTACGTATTGTAACAACGACCCGTAGTCTAGGTCGCAGCAGGTGTTTTATTAAATTATCGCTTCCGAGAAATAACACCATGACGTCTCAAGTTGGCGTCTGCGGCAGACAGATAAGCTCTAATGCTGTAGTTATTTCAAACTTTTACGAATAAAACCTTTTAGTGAAGTATCACGTTTTCTGGCTTATCTCAGGGGCGCACGATGATGTCGCCTAAAAATGCCTCCGAGTATAACATTTTTGTAGTCTACGAATCGGAAGGTATTTAGACTTCTAAATTGGGACAGCATGCCTTTATGTCGACCGAGTAAATATTTCTTCTGCGGTAATATCTATTTTTAATTAATAAAAAAATGTTTACGGCATATTTAAAAATCAGTCAAGAGTGAGCCTTCGTAAACAAAGAAAAAGTTGAAATGTGAAATGGGCATGGATCAAAATTTTAAAGTTGCGCGTGGTCATTAAAATTAAAAGGTTTTAAAATAATCTCTCCAAATACCAATTTTTCTGTTTACTGTTTATTAAAATTCATCTGACGTTAAAGTAGCGCCTATGATGTCATTTGGGCGGTTGAGCTTCTGGCGCTGCTTTTCAATGTACGAGTAAAAAACCAAAGCTAAACACTACACAAAAGATATTGAGGTAAGGTCACTACGTCAAATAAAATTGTAATCCTCATGAATAAATAAAAAAATGACTTTATTTAGTCTAAAATAATGCAAAATTAGTTAAGCAATGCAATATAGTGTCGTGATGGCCCGAACACAGTGAACCTCTTTCAAATCTATAAGGCTATGTGGCCGTGGTTCGAATCCGGGCACGTACCAATGAGTTTTTTCTGACTTAAGTACTTTAACTATCACTGACTCCGTGGCTCGGAGAGCACCTTAAGTAGTCGGTCCCGGTTCCTGTCAATAGATGGCAGTCGTTACAATCTGCCAATCCGCATTGGAGTAGCGTGGTGGATAGTAAGCTCCAAGCACCCTCATCTTGAGGAGAGGCCTAAGCCCCTGCAGTGGGGTATACAAAAGGCTGATGGAATGGAACTGCAATTAGGAAACATCTGACCAGTTGACGTCACAGGGATAATTTATTAATCAACTTTTGGAAAAAGTTTGATACAAGAATAAAATAAACTAGAAATTATTATGAAAAGAAAGTAATATTCAATTAAAATAAATGCTCGTTTTCTCCACGCATTTCCGCCATATAACAAGATGATAATAATGACTTTGTGATAGAAATCTGAGTGCTCAACAAAATTCGTAAAGCGAATTTTACTGTTTCTTGCGAAGTGAATTTCATATTTACTATGAAACCAAGTATGTTCAAACTTCAAACTAGGCAGCTGATTCTGCAGTGGATTGAATTCGGTAAGTAAAGTAGAAAATAGATTAGGCCGATTCCAAAGTCGTTTCGAGATAAATTGTTTCTTGGCCATATTTTGCTATTATGAGCTCCTAAAACAGTAAGAAGGTAATTATTACAAGAAAAATAATTTTAACTGTTTGACCTTGGTTTCATTTTTATTTCACATTAATTTATATTATGACCGTTTGTGGATTAGATATTAGTATCCAAGCAATAAGGAAAAAAATGCCATTGTCGAGGAATGGCAATTATATTCTCTTCCTATTACACAAAGTAATATGAATAGAAATTATTGGAAATACTATATTCGTAATCTATGATCCGCACACATATAAAATCACGTATTAAACGTCAGATCATACGTCAGGGTATGTTTTAAATTTTGAAAAATTATTTAAACATTGACATTGCTACAAAACAAAAATATTGAAATTAGTTTCTGAAAATAGTTTAATCTATCAGAAAACAAAAATAGCTTTACTTACTGAATTCTTTATTATTGACTTTACTCCTTTGTTAATTTTGTAAATAAAAATGTATAGTGCTAAAATTACTAAACCAAAAAGGCACGTTGCAGGCATTAGTCATGTTTCCTCCAAATACAGCTTTGACATTATGAGCTATATCTGCTGCGTTATTACAACGTTAGAACTCGTATTCGAAAATTATTCGTATTTTTGAAGTGTCCATGTTTGACTGCAGATCAAATAACACAGTGGCTTTGTTTGAAGAAAGTCCATCATAATTATAATTATTATTATAAAAAACTTTCAGTTTGCAAGTTTTCTTTTCAATCCAAGTAGCTAGTAGATAAAACGGCAATTTTATACCTAGACGTCTATTAACATACTTGTTACACGGAAAAGAAAAAATATTACATTTTTTTAAATACGGCTTTTTCATGCTTCAAAAATATGTCTTAAACTTAATATATAACTGTTTTGAAAATAACAGAATGTTGTAACTCTAAACTAGACGGATACATCTTTAAATGTTTGATTTGTATATGTTACAAAAATTATTTCGTTGTCATATTATGTTGTTTCGTGTCTTTGATTATATAATGTCTGGACCCTCACGATACAACTTTCAACAAAAATAACAAGCCAACTTTTACATACTTGTGCGTGGGACTCAACAGATCACATACTCTCGCTATGCTATATTAACCATGTACAAACCGTCTCTGCGTGAATAATAACCGAATAATCAGGTGATCTTTTTTAATTTTTTTATTTAATAATGATTTTTTTTAATATTATCTTTCTTTTTTTGAACGATCTTAATTTTAAATCATAGAAGTTAGTTTAGAAATAAGAATTAGTGAAGGGTATGACACACATTTTAATTTTTTAGCCAGTCTACGTAAATATACTTTTATTTACGTTTCTTGAAGCCAACACTCTATCCAGACATTATACAATCAAAGTTACGTGCCAACTTCGACTAGCCATGTTCTGATGTTATTTTATAACGTTATGATATGCTCGATTTGACAGTTTCTAACATAACTTTTTTCGTGAATGGGACCCTTTGAAATCATTTCAAGGTTTTAGTATTATTTAATTAAGGGGTGTTCTCCATCTTCATAGCTTTTTTAACAATAATTTGTGATGATCGCCATAAGAAATAATTAAGTTTGCTACGTGTTTGCTATTTATAGCAAAATAACCCAACCTCTCACTTTGACACTGACAAGCTGATTTATTTTTCTGTACACTTGACCTTCATATCGTTTTCATCACTCTTTCTATGACAATTAGATAACTCTGAATTTTATAATGCATTCGACTGACACTTCGCTTGTGACGTGTACATATAGATTGCAGGTTACAAACGCTCTGGCGCTTTCTAGAATAATCATGACAAGTTATGATAATAATATATGGGACATCCCACACAGCGCCATCTAGTCACAAAATAAACAAGTGTTATGCTTGTATTATGGGTACTAGACAATTGATATACATATTTGAATGTTCTTTTTATTATATTTAATAAGGGTATTGGCCTCTTATGCTAACGTTCAAATCGGCAACATCAATTTTTGCAACAGTTTTCATTCATTTTTCGTTAACATCAAATAATTAGCAAAAATATTTCTTGCTAACTAAACACACCGGTCATTGAACGGCTTGAATACTTTGAACTTTGAAATTGTTTTGTGATTGGCCAAAACACAAAATCGAAGGGGTGAGTGGACAAAGGTGTTATCTGAGAAAACAAAATAAATCTACTTTTTGCATGGAATTAGATTTTAAATGATCATAAATCGACTGCGTAAATTTTGATTCGTGTCAAAAATAAAGACCTATAGCAAAGGTATTAACTGACAAACATGCATACATTTCAGGTTTACAAATGTGGTAGGAGCAACATAAAACACTCATAACTCATTTTGAACTTTTTGTTAGTTAACACATTTGTCCACTTACCCCTTCAATTGTCAAACATTCAAGCCAATCAAATGGAGAAACGCCACTTCGAACCTCTATGTCGAATCATATAAAGTACCTAGTAATGATACGAATTGTTGTCAGTAGAACCAGTAGACCACCGCACTTAAGTACATTAGTCCTTGTCTGGATTTTATAATTGTAAATAGTTTGTGTATAAAATAATATAAATTTATTTTATCTACGATATCATTTTTGTTTTACTGCAACCTTCTGCTGGTCAGCGAAGCGCGGCCGAGAACACGACTACCTTCCCTTCTTTCAATAAGTAATAGAATCAGACAGATGTCAACTTTCTTAGAAAGTATTTACCCCATCTATTTAAACCCCTATATTTATATACATAGGTATTTCACACCCAGACACAGGACAAATAAACTTTAGTTCCTTTACTTTACTAGTACTTTATTTTCTAGTACTAGTACTTTAGTTTCTGCAATAAAACTAGTGATGGAGAAGTGTGGATGTGATACGACTTAATCGTGAGTGGAACTTAAATAAAGAGAACGAAATATTGAAACCCGTTCCGCACTGTCAAAATAAATTAAAAAGGGCAATAAAAAAAAAGATATAGTTAATTCAGTATTATTATTAATTTGTATAAACGACAAATAAGCGAATTTCCCGACAAATAATTGCTGAAAACGTACTTAACGGTCACAATTTTCCCAGGTCTGATTTCTTTTTCGTATTTAACCGAGGGAAGCGAATTCAATTCGCATTTTTCTTTTTTCTAAAGCAATTAACAAGTTATTACTCGAAATTGGCTTTCCGAACGAATCCCGTCAAGGGATTCGTTCGGTTAGTTAGTTCGGTTAGTTAGTTCGGTTAGATGCGTGGATTGATGTCATGTTTGACAGTTGTCGAAAAATCTGCTGATAGATTTTTATTTATATTAAATTGATTAAATCGTTTAAAGTACAGTAAAAAGTGGTTTAAATTGTACATTTAGGCTTAAATAATTATAGTAGTTATTTGTGCCTACCTTGTCCTTGTCGCTAAGGTGGAACTGTGTGGAATTCGGAGCCGGGATTGTTAACGGCAAACATTTGAATTTTCGTGTCGGATAAACTGGGCAAGTATTGTTTATTTATTAAGAACACTGTTTAACACGACCAAAACACTTTCCTGCGCTCATACCCGTGAGTAACGTCCATATACCAAACATTTTGGCGCCGCCTGTCTCACATTTGCTTGACGTATTTGTGGAAGTATTGTTGACGACGCATGGCTTAGCCACACACAAAATCATACGCCACTTACTTTTATACAATTTAATACTTATATATTATACAATTACGGTGATATACATGATCACATATAAAATAAATCTATTATAAATTTTTTTTTTTTGAAGGTAGTTAATTTGTCTAAATAATATTGTTCTTATTGTTGTTTTGTTGTTTTGAGCTCTTGTCTGTAGTGTTTGGCAATTATATTTCGTAATTTATTGTTGAACTTAAAAGTAAAGAAGGAAAAGGGAAAATTCTTGCAAATTCATACTACAATCTCTGAAGAGTGAGTGAGGTTAATTTTATTTTTGTGGTGGTTCCTGAATACAAATTCAATAAACCCCTTGATTGGCACTATTCAGATTAAATGGAAATTATGTAGTAAAAATATAAACTTTCATAATAAAAATCAATAAAGTATAACAATCAACTTTTCTCATAGTTGGAAATTATTCTCTTTAATGCTGGGTATTGTTACTGTTGAATGAAATCGGTAGTTTTTTTTTTTTTGTTTTTGTTTCTTCAATAAACGTGATAATAGTAATTTTTATTATTTTTCAAAGTACCTTTTTTTTTTTTTTTTTTTTTAAATTTTTAATAGGTATACATTTGAACTTGTAAAACAAATATAATTTTGGTTATAATCTTTAAAATAGTAACAATAATAAGGTAATATTTGAATAATTACTAAACAAATATCATAACAACACATTCCTTCACTATCCATCGACTCATAGATTCCTTTATTGCTTTCTCTGCTGTTTTCTTTTTATATTTTCAGTAACTGCAGGCAGAGAAATGACTACAAGGCGCCAAAATTTCGTACCAACTATTATGAACCGATCACAAACTATAAGAGAAAATGAAAAAGTAATAAAAAAGTATGAAATACTAATAAAAAAATATGAACAAAGTAACATTTCAAACAAAGAAATTATGGACGAATTGAAGGCAAAAATTATTGAAAAGGAAGAGCTTTTAAAATCATTGTCAGAAGAACATAACCGAAAATGTATGGAATTAAAAAATATTAGAAATGAAAATGAAAACCTAAAGAAGAATCTAGTCGAAAATAAAAACAAAAATTTGGAATTGCAAGAATATATTAACAGTAAAAGACTGAATCAAAGCCCAACTCTTAATTTAACTCCTGGTAAGCCATTGATAATCAAATCAATAAATGAAAATGACAGCTTGGAGGAAAAACTGAAGAAACTCACTAATGAATGTCCTAGAATTACATTGCGAATAAATACACCAAGGAAGAAAATAATAAGTAAACAACAACATAACAAATGTATTCCCGAAAAAAGTACCCAGAAACCTATCAAAGAACAAAAAACATGGAGAAGTAAAAACATGATTAAGAAATTGAGGAAACAAAAAAAGAAGTGTAATGTACTGCAACGTAAACTCAATAGAATGGAGAAGCAGCTTAAAATAATAGAACAAAAATTGAAAGAAGAGAATAATACATCCAAGAAAACAAATATCCAGTCACATGTCTTGCGGAACAAAGAAGAAATCGGTGATAATATAGATGACACAATGGGTGTATTGGGCCGTAAGCCTGCGCACGAGCTCTCGCCCACGGCCACGCCATCAACCGAGGTCGACTCGAGGCGGACGCCATCGTCTTGTGTCACGCAACTCGAGCAAGAGGATGCCTCCTTCTCTCAATTAGTAACAAATATCAAGCAAAATGTTGTGATGTACAGTGATGAAATCGGTAAACATTTCGGTTTACTGATTAGTCAGTACACGGGACAGACAGTTACTAATAATTGTATGCCCGGAGCTTGCTATACAGAAATAGTGAATAGAATTATTTCCCAAAATTTTAAACCAAACACGGTATTAATTGTATTTATTGGGAGGAGAGGAAATGTAAATAAAAAGCGTATTATCGATTATTTTTCCAAATTGAACAGTATAACAAATATTAGTAAAATAATTTTGTTTGCATTTCCTTTCAGTAGGAACTTGTCGGTGAATGAGAATAACTCTAGACATAATTTAAATATGACATTGCACACATTGACATGTCGTCATAATAAATTTCATTTTATTGATACTAATAATTTTATTAGTAAAAATTTTCATTTGACAAAAGAAATGTACCTTCTTTCAAATTATTTTAAACGACAATTAGCAAAGATGCTATCTTATAATATTGTTAATTTAGCCAGCTTACTGGCTACTAAAACGACTGCTTCTATTGAGCATAAAAATAATTTTAACATTGAGACATTGGAATCCGTTCCAAATAATTTAAATTAGTTAATAAGACAATAGGGAGTAACTCTGGCAACATAATTCTAAACAAAAAATTTCCAAAACAAATGCCCGCCTGTAATCGTAAATATAACTGTAAAAATTGTAAGCTTAACCTGGTGCATCAAAACATTCAGGGCATGCGTAGTAAGGAACTCGAACTGGAATTGTTTTTGAATCATAATAATATTGATATTTTATGTATTACTGAGCATTGGCTCAAAAGTCACCAGTTTATGTTTGGATTCAAAAATCACCAGGTAGCAAGTTCGTTCAGCAGAGTAAAATCAATACACGGTGGCTCTTTAATACTTGCCCGTAACACAATTAAGTGTAAAGAACGTGTTGACGTTGTGAGCCTATCTGTTGAACGAACAATTGAAATAGCCTGTATAGAGCTTGAGCGGCTTATTGTAATTAGCGTATATAGACCCCCAGCCTCATCATATGATTTTTTTGAAAATAAAATGGATGAGGCACTGTTTAAGGTAAGAAATAAAGGCAAGGATGTTATTGTCTGTGGAGATTTCAATATAGATCTACTAGATTCAAATTGTGTACTTAGTAGTAGGCTCAAATCGCTATTTCGATGTTCTGATCTGGTGAACCTCTTTACTGAGCCTACAAGAATTACCGCTACCACAGCAACATGTATTGATAATATATTTACTAATGCTGAACCTTGTGATAAAGCCATAATTAATAAGTTAACGTCAGATCATTGTGGTCAACTGGCTATTTTCGATGTAGGTGAATTTCAATTTACTAAAAATAAAATAAAATGTATACCAGTTAATGAGATCCGGCTTGACAATTATAGAAAAAGCATATTAGCGAGTTTACCATACTTAAAACATTATGATGATATTAATGAGTCATATAGTGCATTGTTTGATATCACAAAAAATGTATATGACAATGTGTTTAAATCCAAAACCATACAAATTAATAATTCGTTACGATTCAGTGATTGGGCAACGGCGGAAATCCATGAGGTTAGGCTTAAGTTGTATGAACTTTATGAAGAAAGATCATATAACAAAAGTGATTATTTTAGAAATTATGTTCGGAATTATTCAAAAATGTTTAAACGCGCTTGTGCTATAGCTAAAGCAAATCATATTTATAGTAAAATAAAAAATAGCTCCAATATTACAAAAACGACTTGGAAAATTGTGAACAGCGAAACTGGAAAAGTAAAAGCGCGCAATATTGATTTTAAACTTAAAATTGATGATAAGATTTTAACATCAAATTTAGAAGTAGCCGAAGCTTTCGAAAAATTTTTCTCTGATGTTCCAGTTTCGACTACCAAGTCCTTAAACTCTTCTCCCGCTCTTGCCGAATCATTACTCAAGCAAAATGTCAGTGAGTGCATGGTTGATTTTAAGTTTTCTCACGTGGACCCTACAGTCATTATTAAAGTATTCAAATCATTAGAAATGAAAAATACTGCGGACCTTCATGGCCTTTCAGTTAAAATTATAAGCTCAATTATTGATTGCATCTCGCCTCATCTTGCTTATTTATTTAATAAGTGTGTAGACCATGGCGTTTTTCCCGACCTAATGAAACACAGTAAAGTCATTCCATTATTTAAAGCCGGTAGCACATCTGACCCTACTAATTTCCGGCCTATTTCAATACTACCAACGTTAAGTAAAATTTTCGAAAAAATATTAATGGGTCAGTTACTTTCACATTTTAACTTGAATAATTTAATGCATCGCAAACAGTTTGGTTTCACCCGGGGCCGTTCAACAACCGATGCTGGTGTTGAACTGATTCAGCATATCTTTGAGGCCTGGGAAGGCTCTGGAGATGCTATAGGTATCTTCTGTGATCTTTCCAAGGCTTTTGATTGTGTCCAACATGATACATTGGTCGGGAAATTGTGTCATTATGGTGTTAAAGACCGTGCGCTCGACCTTCTGAGGTCATACTTAAGTAACAGAGTTCAGAGGGTTGATGTAAGCGGAGAGAAGTCATCAGGATCCCCAATGTCGATGGGCGTCCCACAGGGTTCAATTCTTGGTCCATTTCTATTTTTAGTTTATGTTAACGACTTGCCTTACCTTGTAAAAAATAATCACGAGATAGTAATGTTTGCTGATGATACTTCTTTAGTATTCAAAGTTAATAGAAAGAAATTTACCTTCGACGATGTAAACAATGCTATCTCCAAAATAGTCCAATGGTTCACGGCTAATAATTTATTACTAAATGAAAAGAAAACCAAATGCATAAGATTCTCGCTACCGAACGTTAAACAGGCACCTACCAATATTGTTATTAAAAGCGAGAAATTGGACCTTGTGGATTCTACTGTATTCTTAGGAATCACATTGGACGCGAAATTGCAATGGGATCCTCATATCACTAACTTGGCGAGAAGGCTCGGTTCTGCAGCTTACGCTGTAAAAAGGATTCGTTTCCTTTCGGACATAGAAACCGCGAGGTTGGTGTATTTCAGTGCGTTCCATAGTTTAATGACTTATGGCATTCTGCTGTGGGGACACGCTGCTAATGTTAATACAATCTTCGTGTTGCAGAAGCGAGCTGTTCGAGCAATTTATAAACTGGGATCTAAAGTATCACTTAGAGAAAAGTTTAAGGAAATTAATATAATGACATTGCCATCTCAATACATATTTGAAAACATTATGTACGTAAAAAAAAATATCACATTATTTAAAAAAAATAGTGATAGGCATAATGTTAATACAAGAAACAAAGATAAACTTGCTAATCATGTCAGCCGCCTCAATAAAATCACGAAATCTTTTAAAGGGCAATGTATACGCTTTTACAATAAGATCCCAGCTGACATTCAAGATCTACCCCTTAATAAGTTTAAAACTACAATAAAACGAAAGCTTTATGCAAAAGCTTATTATAAAGTATCAGACTACTTAGATGATAAAAATCCATGGGTGTAAGCCGCTCGCCTATCAGTTTGTTTCAATAATATTATTCTTTAAGCACTTATTGTTAAAGTTTTTTTTTTATAATTTTGTTAAAAAGAGCGTCCCTCAGTTTCTTGCGTATTCTTCTGAGAGGTACCAGCATTTTTGAATGCGCCTTTGTGGTGACGTTTTTCCACAAAGTAATAAAATTCACTCTTAAGACGTATTTCAAGATTATGTTACATAACTACGAAATAAAGATATTTTGATTTGATTTGATTTGATTTGGATGTTAAGGGTGTCTCACAAATGTTTTGGAGCACTTTTAAAAGAACTTGTAAAGAACTTTTCAATGAAAAAGAAAAATATGCTACAACATTACGAAATAGTTTATATATGATATATTTTTTTATTGGTAATTTATTATAAAAAATAAATATCATTTATCACTAAGTATATATATTTTTACATATTAGGGTTCCGTACTCAAAGGCTACCAACGGAAACCCTATTACTAAGGCACCGCTGTGCATCCGTCTGTCACAGAGCTGTCACTTGAAACTTACACAGAGTATATATAACTATGGTCGCTATAACAAATAATAAAAATAAAATTAAGTTGAAAATTTAAGTAAGTCCCCATACAAGCAACGTGTTTTTTTTCCAGTTTTTTTCGGTACCGGAAAATTTTATTTTAACTTTTTAGTTTATGTTTTTGAAGTCGGTTTTTATTTTTACCAATCACAAACGAGCATTCTGTTTGTAACGCATGCGTAAACTGGGAAAAACAACCCACTCGCGCCCTTAGCTCCCACTATTATTACATTTGAAGTATCTACCTAATTTTAATCACAAATGTATTGAAAAACGTCATATGATGCCCGTACTCAGTAAGCTGGCTATTATAGTCATCGGTTTATTATAGGCATTCGACTTCACCTGGTGCTTACAAACGCCTCGAGTATAATATGCAGCTTACCGTACTTGCATCATAATGAACTATTAACACCCAGCTATGTCTAAATTTATAACATAATTTTATTCTAAAATATCCTACAAATAGAAACACAAAGAACAGATTGTAATTGGAAATACACTTCTCTCTATGAACTCTGAAAAAAAGTATTCAGATTTATTGCGCCGTTTCAGTGTATATTCTAAACAAACATCTAGACAGACAGACGGACAAAAATTCTTAATATAGTTTACATTTTAGCACAGATATCGTGTAAACAGCGCGTCACATTAGAATTTTGATGTTAATTGGTAAGTATTTGAACTCATAAACAGACACTTCAATTTTATTTATAGAACTGTATATATTTCCCGAAATAATCAGGTTATAGATAATACATACACACTTATTAATGAAAAGCTAACAAAGACATTGTCCAGGGTATAAATTGAAGTTAGAGACAGAAGATGTGAGAAGCTTTTATCCTTTTATCTCCGCCCAGCCATACATTCGGTTTTAATTCCTTTCCTGCAGAGAATGAATGTATTCGGTGACTATGTCATTCATTACAGTATATACGACAGTACCTTTTACAAGTTCTGAAGTTGTTAAGAGTAGTTTAATTAAGAACATGTACGCATACAGGCCTTCGAAGCTCGAGTAATTAAAATAATTTCGTAGAAGCTCGAATTTAGAATAATTAAGAATTGTCTTTTAATCAGCAATTTTATATTAAAATATATTGTCCTAGATTAAACAGTTAAACAAAAATTACAAATGTCAACAAAATAAAATAACTCAAAATAACGACATGTAGAAAGGTCAACAAAAATAATTTAGATTAATAAAATAAATACAACTAAGCACAAAAATGGGCAAATTAATAAATGAAATCAGAATTACAAAATAATTCAAAAAAATAATGGCTAATCGTAAATTATTTCAGTACCAAAATATGATGCAAAAATCTCAATATTTTAGTTTCATAACTACTGGCTGCGGCTCCTATAATAGAGTTAGGGCTATCTAGCACTCTCTGTCTCAGTTAAACCACTCTTTTTCTAATATTAACAGCAACAAACTCATCCATCCGTGCGTGCAGTACAAAACATCC
Source organism: Luffia ferchaultella (assembly GCA_949709985.1). NCBI lineage: Eukaryota > Metazoa > Arthropoda > Insecta > Lepidoptera > Psychidae > Luffia > Luffia ferchaultella. Next base: position 22,205,430 of record OX453250.1, on the reverse strand, counting down.
ACGAAGCACTACAACACCTAGGCTACCTAAAAACTCTTTTAAATACATTGTTGTATTGGACTCTCAATACATTGTACGATCGCTTGGTATAGCCCGTCCAGAGACTACACGTATACAGCATAATTGTCTAAGATCCCCATCTATCTTGTCAACCCCCCATTTTTTTCCCAGGGAAAATATTGTTAATGTACCATGAAATATATTAATAAACATCACTAAAGAGGGTTGGCACCCTAACTTTTCTATTAGTTATTTTTTTTAATAAGTAAAAAAACTTTTCTCATATATATTTTGTACCAAAGTTATTGTGTGCTTTAAAACATGTAACTTCTAAGATATATTACTACACATACAATAGTCTTATTTATTATTATTGTTCTAATGGGAAACATTTACGTCAATGATCGGAAACAAAGTTTAATTTTTACCAGAACATTTTATTTTATTTATAAATTTTGAATCCGACAAATTTATTTTTATTATTAAAATAGTCTAATTAGTTCTATTTTTATATATCAATATTAATTTAACAATTTATTTATTTATGCTTTCAAAAATTTATTCATTAATTTACAGTGCTTACAAAAATAAACCAAAGGCATATCACTCGTCAAAGTTGCAAAATAACTTAAACTTAACAGTGTCTTAGTCACTCATCGCTGTCAAACTCAAACGATTTGGACATAAATTCATCAAGGGAGACGGACAGCCTTAAAATTGAAACCAGCTTTAAACGCCCAAAAAACAAATCATTTGGCAAATCTCTGAACTCTTGTGGGATTTTATTTTAAACAGTAACCGCAGCAAATCGAAATCGTTTATATGCAGCTGTTGTACTATATAACACATAGTTTATTTCCATGTCTAGAATTAAAATTTATGTAAGCAGAATTTGTAGTAAATTTAGACGGATATTTCCGAACAAGTTTACATAACTCTAAAATGTACTAGTGAGTATTTTCAATTTTACATATGAACGCCTGCACGATTATCTCAATTTTAAACTATCCAATTCACATTTCTTTTGCATAATGAAAGCTCTCTTAGACGCTGTTGAACCCCTTAGATCGCTAAGCCGTTCATAATTCTAGATTGAAAAAGTGTATAGTAAGCATCCATTTCTGCTTTCAATGTTGAGTACCTACGCCTACGGTATCAGTCGTCTCAGTGCGTAACAGAATGATAAATGATAAGAATGGTTTTAATTGAAAAATAGCCTGGATCGAATTTAGGGTGCCAATCCTCTTAGTAATGTTTGTTAAAATATTTTGGTGTAGTGATAGCCTGAACGCAGCAAACCTGTTTCAAATCTTTAAAGCCGTGTGGTCGTGGTTCAAATCCGGGCGTGTACTAATGAGTTTTTTCTGACTTAAGTACATTAACTATCACTGACACCGTGCCTCGGAGAACACGTTAAGTAGTCGGTACCGATTGTCCGCCAACCCGAATTGGAGCAGCGTGGTGGATTTAAGCTCCAATCTCCATCATCTAGAGGGGAGGCCTAAGCTTGGATGGAATCGAATGGAATTAAAATATTTCATAGTATACAAACAATATTCCGCATGGAAAAAGAATGAAGGGTTCCACATCATAAGATAGATCGGAATCTTACACTGTAATAAAACGATGTACAATACAAAACGTAGAATAGGCGTGAAATGTCGGAAACGGTTCTGCCAAAAGTGAACTAATTGGCCTAGTTGAATGGGCTTTATTAAATTTTGTTTTGTCGATTGTTTTCATGGCTGTTCATATTTTATTATAATTACGTTATTCCCTTTTACTGTCTTTGGAACACTAAGCATATATTATTTGTCTAGAAGGTTGTGTGTGTATTAAAAGTAACGGCTTTGTCACTCGTTTTATTCTAGGACTACGTATATATATTTTAACACCTTTTTGTATACCTACGTACTTTAAACACAGATCTAATAATGTACCCACACTCAACGCACCGCCGCCGTCCAATTGCAGTTTGTTATTTTTTTTCCTAGTCTGCAATTTGGTTTGAATATTTAAATGTGATTTTAGTTCAAAATTTACAACAGCTTGTCACTCGTTTTGTCTTTAATAAACTAAATTATACACCGTGTTCGGCCAAATTAGTCCAAACTTCTAAATAGTGTAGAGCTTACCGAAATAAACAAAAAGTTTTAAGTGAGCAGATGGCGCAAACTAACGGTTACCGAGAAACAACATTTTTGAAATATATTTTTTTTACCGCAATCACAATATGAAAGTAATACATTTTTATTTAAATTGGTTTGCTCTAAAACTTAATAAAACATTGCAAGACTGTCTCGCGAATTACAAAATTGGGAAACACTACTCGTAAAACAGCTAATAAGGTCAATGACCGAATTAAATTTTGAAATTGGTGATTGGCGGTAGACGAGCTGTCTCCTCGGAATAGTATTAGATACCTTAACAGTAGGATGACCAAACATTTGGGTTATACATGGTGTGATTTTTTTTCTCACTGACCTGTTCACTTTTTATTTAGTTCATTAAGCTGTATGCTTTCTTTAAGTTTAGACTACTACTCTCAGCCTAACATGGTTTATATGTATTATATTGTGCTGTTATAAAAGTGGGGATGGAGGCAATGGCGTATCCAGAATTCAAGCTTGGGAGGGGGGGGGCATATTTTTCAATGAACTTAAAAACCTATATTAGTGCTATACATGCAAGGTACATTCTACGATCGTAATACGGAAGCTCGGGAATTTTCATCAATTCATAAAGACTCCGGTATAATATAACTAATTTATAAAAGCACAGTATTTGAAACTAATTTCAACTTGGTACTTCCACGCGTTTTGGTGAAGGGCTAGACAGACCGATAGACATACGTACGGACAACGGAGTGATCCTATAGGGGTCCCTTTTTAGGGTCCTGTATATCAAACATAAAAAAAAGGAACCCGTAAAGTGTCATTCTGGTATTTGCATATCTGTCCCTCTGTCAGGTCACAGCCTATATACTTTCTCCGAATCTGCTAGACGTAAAAGTTGAATTTGTTGCATGTACAGAGTTTTGTGACCCAATAACAAACGTTTAGTGTAAATGAAAGATTTTCATTTTGGGAAGCAAAGTAATTAATTTAAAAAAAAAAAACTTTACGAAGGACTCCCAGTGACATGTCAAATGAAAGTGTTTGTTATAATAAAAAGTACAAGCATATTTTATTTATGATTTTAATATTTAGGGTTTCAAAAATATTAAAGAAAATTGATCATCCCCCTTGTTACCGAAACTGTAGTGATTAAATTTTTTTTTAAATATGGAATGTAGACCTTAAATTTTATATTTTACAGAAAAACCAAACGATAAACAAAATAAATTATCACTTTGGGGGCAAATTACATAATTTAAAAAAATCTCAATTGCGTCATGGTTTATATAAGACTCGTTAGATAATTGTTAAGAGATAATGTTTATTATAATTTTCAAATACGTAGTATAGTAGATGTTAAAAAAATAAATGATAATCTCCTATTGCACACTGTATATCAGAAACTACTAAGCCTCAAATTAAATCGAAAAATCGCAGGAAATGGGAAATATTCATGAAGAGAGAATGCATAGATATAAACTGTGTTGCAAAATTTTACTGAGAACTAATAAGTTCAATTTGCCTTCGGCTAAAGCCTTGGAGCCCGATTGGACACTGCGAGCGTTTACATAGGTCTATAGGTAATTTTCGAAATTTTATTACAAACAAATTTGCCAACAAAAATAAAATATAATAATAGTACTTGGGAGATAACACCTCAACATTTTAATTTTTATAGATTTTCATGTTATTTTCATTACATTGTAACGCGTAGACGACGATTTTACGCACGACTTTTTTGCGTTTATTCAGCATGGAACACATTTTTTTTACAATAAGCATTCATTAAATAAGTTTTAAGAAATTTTTTTGTACACTTACAAATATATTATATGCCTCGTAGGTATGATTTTTCTGAGATTGGTATTCGCTACCAAACCAAACCCTGAAGAATCTGTTGTTTCGTGCTTACTCAAAAACGTATGTTTGAATTTATTTTTACTTATTTGTATTACGTTGTTATCTAAATGACATTTTGTAGATTTACTACATTAATAGGTATGACTATGCATTAAAAAAATATCGAATATCTTAATGGTTATTGAAAGATTTGACCTGAAAAAATAGTGTTTATCGGTTTTCAGATCCCGAAATCAGTAGAGAGCCCGCAACCCTAAAAATGCCATGTTTGAATAGATCTAGTAACGAAAATATGGTCAGCATTCAATAAACACTATACCTATGTAATTATATTAAGTATGTACTTTGGTGATGTAAATAATTTACTATTTTACTGAGTATTAAATAGAAACGTATAATTTTCCAATTACAGCGTAGATCTCCTTGGAGAATGTTTTTAACTTCATTTATGTCGTTGTATTTGGGGGGAGGGGGGCATGCCTCTTCCCTGAATACGCTACTGGAAAGAAGGATGTCATAATTGAACTGAAAATAATTGATTGTCAAAATTTTCTTTGATTGATTATTGATTCGTTCGTTGATTTTTTCTTTGAACACTTATATCTCAAGAACCAATAAACCGATTTTGATGATTTCAACCGCACGACGACCGCTTAGCCTAGTGGGTGGCGACCCTGCCTATGAAGCTGCAGGTCCAGGGTTCGAATCCCAGGTCGGGTCAGTATTTATATGATGAATATTAATACTGGTACCGGATCTTGGTTGTTATATAATAATAATAATAATAACACACACATTCACAACAACTCCTAGGTCCCAAACTAAGCATTAGCTTGTATTTTGGGTACCAAGCGAAGACACCACATACTTATAACAACCAAGACCCGGTGCAAGTATTAATATTCATCATATAAATACTGACCCGACCTGGGATTCGAACCCGGGACCTCCAGCTTCGCAGGCAGGGTCGCTGCCCACTAGGCTAAGCGGTCGTCAAAATGTATATATGTATGTGGTGTCTACGCTTGATTACGCTTTACCCAAAACACAAGCTAATGTTTAGTATGGGCCCTAGACGTTGTTGTTATGTACGAGTACATTACTATTACATTATACATTATTATTATAATAATAATTATATTATAATCATATTCAATGTATCGGCTATATACACATTACGCTGTTAATTTTAGGAATAGAGTAATAAGATGAAAAGTAATTAACAGCGAATTACGGGACAAGTGCGAGTCAGATTTGCCCACGATGGGTTTCGTACCACCGGTGCAATATATTTAAAAAAAAAGTTTTTTTATAGGGAGGGTGCCTTTCACGTTTTATTATTAACTTCATTTTATTTTTATTATTTGTTGTTATATCAACCTACTTTATGAAATGTTGTTATACCAACATACTTTATGAAAATTTCAAGTGCACACATGATCTCACGACCACCAATCACCAAAAACGTCGTTTCTTGTATGAGGACCCCTTTTAGTTTTTAACTTTATTCTAATTTTATTATTTGTTATTATAGCTGCTATAGTAATAGACATTCTGTAAAAATTTCAAATGTTTAACTATTACGGTTCAGATGACACAATCCTGTGACAGACGGACGGACGGAGGGACAGTGGAGCCTTAATAATAGGGTTCTCTTTGCTACCCTTTGGGTATGGAACCCTAAAAACCAGATTATATTTAGATGTAATAAATATGAGATAATGTTTAAATACATAAAAAACTAAGGAATATGAGTCGTAAAAAGTACGCAAACGTGAAAGCTTGTTCCTGCGTAATAAATAGCTAATGAGGGAATTCCAATAAATATCCATTTTGCCTCCACTAGCCATCTTCACGAGTAACATTTCATAGCATAAAAAAAATTCTGCTACTACGGAAACAGTATTAATATAGTTAACTTCGTTCCAATTGGATTAATGTGCCTTAGGAACTATTTAGTCGGTTTGTTTCATATTTGTCTTTACTTACTGCTCTGTGCCCTGTTAACATGGAGTGTTCAAATAGAATTTTAGATCTATTCAGCGTGCTTGTACACATATTCGAGTTGGTTTATTCGCTTCGGCGTTATATATCAAAGCCGGGTGACTTTCCTTGTCGACTTGCCTATTTCCGTTTATAGAAAATATCTTACAAGAGACCTTCAAGGCCTCCATTTTTAGGTATCCGTACCCAAAGAGCAGCAACAGAAACGGAAACAAGACTTCGCTGTCCGTCCGTCCGTCTGTCACAGGGCTGTATCGTAGAAACCGTAATAGGTAGAAACCTGAAATCTTCACAGAATGTGGATAGCTCTGGCCGCTGGCTGTAAAAAAAAAGTTAGAAATTCAAAGGGGACCCATACATGAAATATGTTTTCTACGACGTTTTTGGGGATCGGTAATTGAGAGATCATTGCTTACTCTTAAAATTTTCACGGAATATGCACTACTATGGCCGCTACGACGACAAATAATAAATATAAATTAAAGATAAAAAGTAAAGGGGTCTTTAAACAAGCAACGTAAGCAGGAAACTACACACAACACGTTCAATGTTCGATTTATTAGGCGTACCTATTTATCTATTTGTCGTAGAATAACACTATGGGCACAGACCTATGTCGCGTACAAAGTCGCAGACAAAATCTAGATGATCGTGTTTATTGTTGGAGGTGTCAGTAATATGTTTCTGAATGGCGACAATACCGTTGGTCAACCGTTCCATAACGAATACAGCGTAATCTCTGACCCTTGTGGCCCGGCCCAATCGTCGGTCGATTTAAGCGCTCGTTTAATTCAATTATTCGATTTGTATGCGCCCGACCGCCGTCGGCACTCCACCCTAATTACAATTTATTTCACTTTGATGTATTCATGCTTGATTGAAAACACACGCACCCAAACTCGACGCTTGACTCCCGGCGGAAAGCTAATCACCGTGATCGTGACAGCCGAGTGGTGGCGAGCCCGTTTCTTGTTTAGAAGGTCGTGGTTCGAATCCCAGTAACCGGCATGTACCAATGAGTTTTTTCTGACTTCAGTATAATGATAATAATAAAAGCGTTTATTAAAACACATGAGGTAGGTACAATAAAATATACAATGGAGCAAATACATAAATCGATTTGTTCTAAAATGTTCCTGTCAGTCAAAACCATTTGTTCCTCAGATTTGTTCAAGCACAAATAAAGGTATCAAGTTGAAAGAAATTACAAGTACTGGGCCTATGGTCTCTTAGAGCAATAAAAAAATCAAATTTCTAAGTCAACGCAACCAAACTATACGTTTATTTATGTCACATATTCTGATATTGTGAAATAAATCAAAACCTACAGGGTAATAATGGCTAAAATGTTTGAATTTAGGCTTCTGTAGCTCAAAAAAAAAAAAATACACAGCCCTCATTAGAATTACTTTGTTGTTCGTCTATCTGTCTGTTTGCTTGTTTGTTTGTCTGTTTATCTGTCTGTCCGTCGAGACCCTTTTCTCAAGAACAGGTAGAGGGGTGAAGTTCATATTAATTACTTAATACAATTCTCTTGGAGGTGTTAAAATTTCAAGGTTTTATGTCAACGCAATCAATAGATAAGACCATTTACGTCACATGTTTTGATACTGTGAAATTCACTTATTAAAACCTATAGGTCACTTCTCGTTTACCTAGTTTTTCATTTACGCACCTACATTGAATCTAAAGTAAATCGAAACATTTCAAGAAAAAATAATGTGGGCAGTAATTTAGAAGGATGTTGTTTGGAAGAAAATAATAAATCTTCAACAGAACGGTTGACTTATAAGGGACAAACAAAGATTAATAACTAGCCAACTGCACACCGAGTTCAGAAATATATTTCAATAGAGTAAGCATGCCATGAGTAAATAAGGCACCATGTTTATTTATTTATTCAAAGCAAATTTGCAGCTACATTATCGAGACTTAAAGTCTTTCAAATATACATCCTTAAAGCCAATTACAAGTTTACGCAAATTACATTTCATACAAGGCGATGAATGAGTAGAAAATTAAAAAATTGCAATTTAAAAACATATAAGAAATTACTTAAATAAGATGTGTAAAGATTTGGTAATTAATTATGAATGTGTGTGTATATGTCGCTTGTGTGTGCGTGTTTGTTTGAGGTTTTTTTTTTACTATTTTTAATAGTTATTAACTTATTGTATTATATACATTTACAAAACAATTGACCAATTGTGAGTCGAACGAAGGGTTCCGTACCACCGTAAAATATTAAAAAAAAATCTTGTATAGGAACCTCTTTTAAGTTTTAACTTTATTTTTTATGGTTTGTTGTTATAACGGCCATAGTAGTACACACTCTATGAAAATTTCAAGTGTAAGCAATGATCTCACAACCACCGATCACCGAAAACTTCGAAATAACGCTTTTTATGAAAACCCCTTTTTTAATTTATTTTATTTTTATTATTTGTCTTTAATTTTTATAATTTTTTTTATAGTGTGGCCATAAAAATTCACACTGTGATTTAAGTATTTACCTATTACAGTTTAGACGATACAGGCTTGTGAGAGACGGACAGACGGACAATGTAACCTTACTAATAGCGTTCCCGTTGATACCCTTTGGGTGCTGAACTTTAAAAATAGGAACAGAAACAGTATTACATAAACTTTGTGGTTTTTCCATACAGCGTCCTTCGTATGTTAATTATTAATTGTTTCCGTTTCTATCACTTTGTTGTCTGTTCATTTTCACACTATTGTACACGGCGTGTGTACAATCTTTTATTAGTGTGAGTAAGTGACCTTGTTTACAACTTGTTTACAAGTTAATGAGTGGTAATAAGTGTGTACAGTGCGTTCTTTTATTTACGAGTATCAATTGTTAAACGTTAGTATTATATTAGTGTAAAAAGTATTGCAAAATAGATGACCGGTTGGCCGAGTGGTTACAGACACTGACTGCAGAGCCAAGGGTCGCGGGTTCGATTCCCGTCCGGGACAAATATTTGTGTGCATGAACATGTTCCGTGTCTGGGCGTAAAAATATATATATGTCAATGTTATAAAGATTATTTAAGTATTTATACCAGTCGTTTGATATCTATAGTACAAGCTTTGCTTAGTTTCAAACTAGATGGCGCTGTGTGGGATGTTTAAAGTATTATTATTATTAGATTGAAAACAACAATTACATACAGATAGGCGTGGAAATTAACATGAAGCTCTATTCCATAAGCTAAAGGTTCCGAAGGACCCTAGATTTTATAATTATATATAATGCGTACACAAATATACTGTTTATTCATACATTTGTTTGTAATTTGCTGAAACAAAACAATTTTAATTTCGTTTTGTTTATGTTATTTTTTATTGCGTTCGGTATTTCATTAACTAAGGAAGATATTTTAAATTTCAGTGTGTTTTTTTTATGTTTTCAGCGTACCCGACTATTATTACAGGAAAACAATATATTTTTCTTGTAAAATTAGTCGATTAAAAAATTTTGTGAATATGTAGGTATTCGTATTTATTAATATGCTATTTTTTTTTAGAAAACGAAAGTAAATAAAGTGTTGTAATTATTTACTAGCAACTTAGGGTTTCAATATCGAAATAGAAGAATACAATATAGTACTTGTGTATTATGTAAATATATAAATTGTATATAAAGGAAACTTTTGAACCTACGAAAAGGGGGGACTTTGCCAATAATAGTGCCGCCTTGGAAAAGTTCAAAGTAATCTATAATGGTCGGTCTTTGTTTCATTGTAGACTTTTCGGTTAGAAAGGATGACTTATAAATGTAGTATATTTATCAAAACCAAAAAAAAAACTAATGGACTAAAAATTTGAAAATATCATTAGCGTATAAAGCTGAAAAGTATAGCTTTTAAAATATGAAATGTACCTACATATTAAAAGTTTGGAGCTTAATTTCAAGTACAAATTCAAACTACTTGGTAATAATTAAATAAAAAGATTCTATGTTTTAATAGCTATAATTTTGAACTTTAAACGAGGATGATTATTTGTTTTAATTTTTAGTATATTGTTTTAAATAAAAGTTTTGTTTTTAAAACGTATCTTTGAAATATATTTTGTTTTAAACTTTTTATTATTAGAATACCTAAACGTAACCGTGTCTATGTATTTGATGCCCAGAGGTTGGTATGTCAGTGGCATACTATGTTTGCTACTACTGAATATCCAGTTCTTCTGCACGTACCCCACCTTGAGCTTGGGTAGTTAATAACTCGTGACATGGTTTTCCCCATGCCATGCCTCTATCTTACTTAGCCGGGCCAAGAAGGCACACCACCGCACCACAATGGGTTTATATTTATCTTTTTATTTATTACTTTTTAGAGATTTGTAGCCTGTGTCCAACAGTGAGTTGTTTATAACCAGATGATGATGATTGACAACTAATCTACGAACCTGCTCTGTGCTGATACCTCAAAAATGTTACGAAGATCAAAGTATGCAATTTTATACTCTAAAACTTTTATATTGACTCCAAATATCATTCAAAGCAATGGAAATAATATATGTATAAAACAAAGTTCTGTGACCTTTTACTTTGAATATCTTGATTAGCGTACACCAGATTTTATGAAACTTTTGAGCTAACTTTTATAATGTAAAAAGATGTAAGTATACAAGTTTATTGTTAATTTTCTTTCTTTCCGAGGTTTACCTTTTTTCCAGCTTAGATGACTGTACTAACATTTTAAGAGTCATATTATAACGCCATTTACGCACCAAATAACCGCACGGGCGTGACGCGACTACGAAGACCGACGCGAAACGCGATGTCATGGCGTGGAGTAGAGCGTGCAGCGTGCAACAACAAAAAAAACTTGCCTTTGGTGAATAATAATAATACCTGGGACATCGCCCACAGCGTCATCTAATCCCAAACTTAGCAAATCTTGTATTATGGGTACCAGACAACTGATATAGGTACATATTTAAATATTGTTTATAATATATATTCTTTATATTTATACTTTATATATATTTTACACCCAGACACGAAACGAATAGACATTTTCATGCGGGAATCGAACCCGCGATCCTTGGTTCTGCATTTAAGGTCTCTAACCACTCGGCCTATAAGTTAGCCCATCGTAAGATCGACGTTTGCGGATCGTGAAAAACATGAAACTTGTTGATTGTCGTTTAGCACGTGCACTTGCACGCACGCGCACAACATTCTGAGATACCGTGCGTTTACAATTTTCACTTTGGTATACTTGACCGATTGTCTTTCTGGGCCGATTGTTGTGATTTCTTGTTTTTCCGATATCCCAGTTTTAATTCTGCATTAGTTAGATACTTTTTTGCAATGGTTTGCAATAGAATAAATAAATTTGACAGCAGCGTTTGGTTTTAATAGAGTCAGGAATGTCACTTCACAGTATCGAAAATGCCCAACACAATTTCACGTCGGTTAAAACCGGTGCGAGGGGATCTCGCGGACTAAAACTCGCCATCTTGCAACAGCTAGCTAGAGTATGAGTGGTTAGACGGTGAATGCGAAAGAGAGCTTCTAGTCAATTGGTACTTTTATGTTTTTTGCACTTTTTACGGCGGATGTTGGCACCGACTTATATGTTGGCTAATAAAATATTCACACTACTGCCGTTTCAAAATTTGTTACAAAAAGTAGTTCTATGAACCAGCAAATTGACTTTTTTATTACATTATATTATTTGTTCAGCGATGTTTATTTAGATCCGTAGCATTAAAAGTTTCAGAGACAAAACAATTATTCACGTGACAATCAAAAAAGTTCCCTAGAAAATAAGTCAACTTCGATGTCACAGCGCCGATAACGTGTCACTGCGAGTAAAATTTGTTTCTTGATATTGTTACGAGCTCTCCGTCCGGATATTATGGATGCACTAAAACACTCATGAAACTGAACTTTATTTCATTATAAAAGGAAATCACATACTGGTTTAAAAACGATTCACACAGAACACAAATCACACCGTTATCTCACTTTATACTCCGCAGTTAGTCGCACTTGACTTATTCGTAAACTGTCTCGCCCGACGTCTCATCGCCGCGTTTTATGCCTTCAGAATTCCCCCCACCAACCAAGCATCCCCAATATTCTGTTTCTCGAATATTTTATTTCATAATTACAACGCTATTATAGCGCGGGAAAACATTTGGCGCCGCTGGCGCTAATAAAAAATGTGCCTTGATTTTTCAAAATATCAAGACGCAATCTTTTTGTGTAAAGACCGCCTTCAAAATTGATTATTTGAATTCGTGGAAATTATTTTTTATCTCGATACTTCTGTAGTTATGAATGGTCGTGTGAACTTTTCGAGTACATTCGATTTTATATTATATTATTCGGACATTGACGTGATTTTATAGATAGACGTCACAATATTAGATTACGCATTACATACTTCCCCACTATTTTCCGTCTATGTAAGAAACGGAATTTAATTCCATGCCAAAAGTTAAAATGTTGTCCAAAAGTTTCATCAGCATATGTAGGTAGTACTCACGAAAAAGAAATTATCAAAATTCAAGCCATAAAAGGCTGAAAAATAACAATAATAACAATATCTGGGACATCCCACACAGCGTTATTCAGTCCCAAAGTAAGCAAGTACTGTGCTTCTGTTATGGGGTACGAGACAACTGATATTGTATATAATTAAATATTCTTTTTTTTTATAATATGTATATATTATATATACTGACACTTTTACACCCAGGCACGGAATAGCGCGCGAAATAGCGTTCAACAATAATTTTATTCATTTCTGTAGGAATTTTAATGACTTCACTTTCGACAGACGGAGAAACCCTTCGGTGAATAAGGGCTACGTACGAAATTGAATAATAAATCTCGTTAGATCCTAAAAAGATTTGTAGACAATGATCCGTTGATATTTGGAAAGGGTCGAAGAATGAATCTTCATTCGATTCTCGAAGCATAGCAGCGGAAATCGGATTCATTTTATGAATCGATTTCACGGGGATCGGGGCTATATATGTGCGCTGTTAATCCAAAATAAGGTGCGTCTGAGCAATATAGTCCGCCTTGACTTACGTTCCCGATGCGTTACATCGGATCTGGTTTAAGGTCGCGTTTTATGGGATGGATTTTTATATTTATTCGATACTAGAACTCGATTCTCATTAGTTCAATACGAGTACGTATTACCCAGCCGGTGCTTCAAATTTACGAGCAACAAACGCTACGAAACACATCATAAAAAGTTCAATGAGGAATCTACTATATATACAAAATGAGATCTTAATGTATAGATTTGCTCTTGCAAAAAAGAAAATTGTAGCAGTCAAATCGCGTTGTAAATTGATGACACTAGACAAAGCTATCACTCCAACGAGACAGTATGTACACAGGAGTAAAAAAAATGAACAATCGATTAGTATTATAGTCGGAGACACAGACTACAGACCTAATGGGTCGCGGGTTTGTTTCCCACCCGGAAACATATCTATTTATTCAGTATATCGGTGTAAAATATCTATAAGTACTGTAAAACCATCAGCTAGTGCTTGGTTTGGGATTAGTCTAGTCCCAAACTTATAAAGTAAATATAAGTCATTCTGGGAGATAAGTGAAATTACACAACCAGAGTGCGCTACTATGTCTAACAATTTAAGAGTTTCATATTCATACATTTATGTCTTTTAATGTAAAACATCTCAAGATTGGTAAATTGAAAGTTTCAAAGAATTTTATCGGTGCGTAAATTTTGAGTATTTTTTTATTTAAAAACAATTCAGTACTTTAAGGACGATTTTATTTAATGACCATGATTTATAACATAGATAGGTACCTGCATTTTAAATATCTGATCCCATCATTTAACCGCATCATTTAAATATACACGTCGATTTAACAAAACACATTATTATATTTTTCTAATAAATGCTATTATGTTTTAATCTTTAATGAAAATCTTAATAAGAAACGAATATCTAAAAATGCTCACCTTTGTTCTTCCGTAATATTAAATAATCCAATTATACTAGAATTTTTCTACGTAAATTTTACTTAAAGATTTTCAGTTTTTATTCCTAATACCAATTATGTCAGAAATGTCAGAAAAATAAGCACTGTGCACTAGACTGTAGATTCAAAGAAAAAAAATGAGCACCAAAAAGCTGTATTAGGAGATAGGTTGTCGTGCGACCACTTCTGAAACAAAACTTTTGAAACTCGTCATATAGATAGCACAGGCCTTCAGTCATATCTGTATGCTTTCATATTTTGTCTGGGTAGAAATATAGACATTTATCTTTTGGACTGATACAAGCGAACTCGCTGCCCCCTAACACCACTCAGCAGGTATTCGCAGCTTTCGCAACAAAAGTTGTAACAAACCTGAATATATTTCCGGTTGTAAAAAATAGTAATCTCGTAATATTTTTATGAAAATATGTTATTAAAGAAAATACTGGCAGCGTCCGGGAGCGACTGCTTAACGTGCCCTCCGAAGCACGGTGTCAGTGATATTGGTACACGCACTGATTCGAACCATGGCCCTATGGGGCCTTATAAATTTGAGACAGGTTCGTTGCGCTCTGGGCTATCACGACGCTGTCAACAGATGGCGGTCGTTACAGTTCCCAACCCGCAGTGGAGCAGCGTGGTGGACTTAAGCTCCAAGCCTCTCTCCTCACTCTGGGGGAGGCCTAAGCTCCTGCAGTGGGGTGTAAATGGCCTGATAATGATGATGATGATGAAAGAAAATATATCATATGTATGAACCGATTTTCAACCTTTAATATAGTATATTGAATAATCTTAACAATTAATTATTACGTATTACATTAGTACAACACGTATTAATTATTATAATTAATACGTGTTTTACTTATGTTTACCTACTTTATTATTATATTTCATAATTGATTAGAAGACCAACCATACGAATGTTTTTAAATTTGAATTTTTCAATCAATAAATAAAATATGCCGTGTACATGCAAACAAACAACACAGCCCACAACTGATACTGAAAGATATTTTCAAACACAATTCAACAGAGTAGGGTTGTTGCTTACCTTTGCCTTGCATATTTTTAAGTAATAAATTAATCGTTAATTTTATTTATTCTAATAGCGATTTATAAAAACGAAATTATAGAAACATAACCATGGGCTTTCTTATTGTAAATTTAAAAGAAAATTGAAATCCATGGTTGTTGTTTTCGCAAGTGTTTTATACATTTCATAGAAGTTTTCGGAAGTCTGATTCTGTCGTTTCTCTCACGGGTGGATCGAGAAAGAGTGATTGAAATGGAGATAAAAACGCCAAATTGAAACTGCGGAATTCCAACAAAAAATTAGCCCTATAAGGGAGGTAACCGAAATCCAGACGAATTAGTAGTGGAAAGGAGACAAAAGCTTATTTACTACCATTGGTGTGAGTACTTACTAAGGCACAACAATTATGTTTATCGGTAATCTTACGAAATAGACCAGGAACCAGTAACCGCAAATGATTAAGATTTTCTAAAAGCTTTTAGAGAAATGCTAGTATTTACAGTGCTCATTCACATAGTGCCGCTATCAAATAAGTATGGATGTCTTAGGTTAGGACGCGACACATTTACAAATACGTAAAAAAAAAAACAATATACACAAAAACCACGAATGGTTTGAAACAATTTTCAAGAAACTGCTAAGATGGTATCGTGCTTTTAGTTTAACCTATTCGTTGCTCATTAACCATATTTGGTCACATTAAAGGTCACGACCCATTTAGTTAACAGAGATAATTGAATGATAATGGTTGATGACTAGTTCAAAGGTTAACTGAGCTTTTAGTTTAAAAACTAACAGAATACAAAAAAAAAACAGTTTTAAGATATTGATTTTTTAACACCCACGATGGGACGGGGACCGTAGGTAGGTATACGCAATAGGTATTAAACTAAAGTTATGCCATCATATATTGGAACACTGTTTTATAAAAATACAGACAATCTGGAGTATTTTAGTATTTCTTTCATTTTAAATTTTATGCAGGGATTTCAAGGAATAATCGATCTTCTTTATATGGTCGTCGCATCGACCGCTGCATGTAATAGTGACGTTACATTAATATTTTGAGTTTACTTTTAATTTTGTTTGTGTTATTACGCCTCCAAAAAAGCTAATTTTCTTAGGATACGTATTGTTATAAATACAAAAAGAATTTGCCAGTTTTAAAAATTTCGAACAATGCCAATTGGGGTAAGAAGTTGTGTGTTAGTGAGCGTGTTTGAGTGTATATCTGTTACGATTTTAGTACGAAAAGACATGGAAAAACTCATCTTGTGTTTTGCTGATATTTTTGTGACAATTTTATTTTAATTACAATTATTTAAATCACGAACATTGCCGATGCTGCTAAAGAAGCTAAAGATATATATTTCGCAGTAACACGACCTAATAAGCACGTCTTAATTAAATAAATTGATTTAATTCTTTTTACATTTATTCCCGAAGCGACATGAGATAAGTCTACTGAAGCGCACGTGTGTGCCATTTTAAGAGGCCAATTAGCGCGTAGATTGTACGAATGAACGCTTCCCTAGCGTCACATCTCATATCGTTAGTCGGGATTCACAGTAATTACAAATCGGAACTTGACAGCTTAGGATCTTATGCCTTTTGGTGCCTTTTGATCACAACAAGGTATTTGATTAAGGACTATTAAGTATATCATATTTATTTATAAAATTAGACTTTATACGATAACAAAATTTATAAACAAATTCATATTTGGTCGAAGAATATAGAAATCATTAGCTATTAAAATTTTGTCTGTGCCCGTTTCTTGCAAAACGATATTCTATATATAAATACGTGAAGGAAAAGCAGGAGTGTGAGATTTGGCATTGGTAAAGTTTATATGGAAAAGGTGTGCCAAAAGCTAAAATCTATATATACCTAAAATGTGTTACAAATACTGTTGACCATAGGAGTTAATAGTCGGTCGTTTGATGCAGTATGAATTGACTTACTCTCGCCTATTTATTATTGGCGATTTAAAAAAGTGTATACGGTCGAATTTCGATCACTGGGCGACCACTAGTTTAACATTATTTTAAATAGCTTGACGCAACACATAGGTATTGCTGTCTCTGTCTAGGCAGGAAATTTTAAATATTCGTAATTTTGTAAATAATGATTTATTTTTAAGAATTCTTATACTATTATGATATAGTTATAAAACTCTTTGACATAAAATAATTTAAAAAAAAAGATAGTTGACTATCTTTTTTTATTCTAAAATTATATGTTTACCTTGTTTGTCATGTAACAATAACATGAAAGTGCTTTCAAATGTTATCAATTGTTCATATAAGTTTTATTTTAAAGAATTGTTAAAATCGTGGGTTTCATTTGTGTTAAAACTCCCAGAGTACGAACCAGCTTAGAACCAGCGTAGAGCTTGGAATACGTTTATTTTGCTTCAAAAATATTTATGGCGGAATAAATTGAATAATTGCGACGTAAAATCCACACATCACTTTGACATTCACAATTAGTTTATATTTCCTATACTTTATTACGTTGTCACCATTTTTTTGGAAATACCACATGGTAATACATGCTTTTTCAAGGGTTAATAGTAGGCCGACCGAACTCCCTAATGGCGGTTCAATATTATTTTTCCTTTCTTTTTTTACTTTCTGTTATCTAGGACTGATCTCGTTACACGCTACTGGGAGTTTTTTACCGTCACTAATAAACAATTCTATTTTTTTTTTTGCCTTTTTATGTATCTAAGTTTGGGTGCTAAAATGGGTCTTTGAGATAAATTCGTTGAAATTAATGTAATCACAATCCGTGCATCATCATCATCATCATCATCATCAGCTCGTATCTCTCCACTGCAGGATTTAGGCCTCTCCCAAGGCTCGCCACCACACACAGTCCTCCGCCTTTCGCATCCAACTACCCCCGGTATGGCGCTTCAGGTCATCTGTCCACCTGGCCGGGGGGCGTCCAACGCTTTACTTCCCGGTACGTGGCCTCCATTCGGGAACTCGTCTACCTCATCGGTTATCAGTTCTACGGAAAATGCGTCCGGCCCATTGCCACTTCAGCTTGCTGGTCGCTTCGGCTATGTCTACAACTTTGGTTCTTTGACGGATTTCAGTGTTTTTGATCCGTGCATAGTCAGTATATTTCATGAAAATATATTATATGTTCACAAAAATAATACCAAATTTTTCAAAGCTGCCACTTTGAACGATATATACGAGTATATTGTTTTTAATCCATAACTGACTTATTACTAGAACAAAAACAAAGTAAAATTAACAAAGAACTCGGTATTATATAAAATAATAGAACAATAATAACTTTTCGAATATACAGAAAACTCTCATCTCATTCCTATTAAACGTCACATGTTTTGCACAGCGTTTTCTGGAATAGGAAGCGTTGGGTAATTTTCGATAGTCGACGTCAAATACGTTACGTATAGTATTAAGATTTTGATATATTTTGTTATATTACGATATAAATTCTAATATCCAATATCAGACAATAACGATCAACTTAAAAGCGTTTCTTAATAACGAAAGCAACACGTGTGGTGACACTAAAACCATTTTATATTCGTAAGTTTACAACTTGTTATAAAATCACCCGATGCGACACGAACACGGATCTTCATTTTTACGAGGCATTTCATTTGAATGTCCTGCTATAACTAAAACGGGGTAGACCCTAGATTTTGGTCTAGAATTTTTTTTTACTTTTTTTTTATTTTTATAACATATACATCACAACAACGTCTAGGCCCCAAACCAAGCATTAGCTTGTGTTTTGGGTACCAAGCGAAGACACCCCGTACATATAACAATGGTTAAAAGGAATCAGGTTTAATATTATAACACTTAATACACTTTGTGTATAGTTCAATGAAAATTTACGTAAAAAATAAAGTTACTGTAGTCATACTGCATAAACTGAATGATTTTTTCATCCAACAATCAATAATTCTTACTTTTATAGAAAAAAAAATTGTATTTTTCGCGTTCGCATCCGGATATCCGATATGAAAAAAACGGAATATAGGATTCCTCTGGTATCTGTCTCTTTATCTGTCCGTATGCCACAGCATATTGTCTCCGAAACACTGGAAGAAAAAAACTTGAAATTTAGTAAAAGGCAAAATTTAGTGACCTAATCACGGACGTCTAGCAAATAAACGAATTTTCATTTTGAAGGTTCGTTTTCGGAGACAAAATAATAAATTGAAATAAACTTTTCTCACGTCCATCACGAGACACGTCAAATAAAAGTGTCGTTTTGGAAGATGCTTTTTTTTATAATTTTAGGATGCATATTTTAAAAGATATTGAAGTAAATATACAAAAATTGACTTTCCCCTTTTTTACCTCTAAACCTACTAAGCCTAAAATTTTGAACAAAAAAACTTTAAATGAGGTCTTACCTAAATATTTCTGAAAAGTCTAAACGATAAATAAATTATTATTTTGGGTGCAAAGCAGAAAAGTAAGAAACAAGGGCCTGTGGATAAGTATGACATCAAAGTTTCGTTATGAGAAATACAAAAATATGTCTTTTATAATTTTCAAAATTTACCTTTTAAAATATATTTTAAAAAAGTATTTGAATGCCGACCAATCCCTGTTTTACTCCGATAATATTTAGGCTAAATATTGAACAAATTATACGATATACTTAGGACCTCACACATAGTTTACAAAAAAACTTAAACGAAAATTCTAAGTCTTTAAATTTCACGGAAAACAAAAGATTTAGAATAATACAATTCATGTTTCATATACAATAGTCTCAAAATATATATTTTTCAATCGTAAGAAGTAAACAAATAGGATGACATAACTTTGGTATGGTTTAATGTAAACAGCTGATGTTGTTTATTTATAATAAAAAATAATATATGTGTCACGTGTAATTATCCCGAAGTTTATACTTTGTATGAATTGAATTTGTGAAAACAAAATTCTACTTCTTTCACTCAATCATCTTTATCCCTTAACTTGCAGAATATTATTGAAAACCGGCATCTTGGAACATAATAAGTAGAATCACGTAATTTAAGGTTCACCGCCTACGCCTTTTGCCATTTCCGAAGCTTTTTACTCAGCAGACCGTCCGATTAAGCATTAATTATAATAATATAATTTTAAAATAATATGAATAATACCTAGGACATCTCACACAGCGCCGTCTAGTCCAAAAGTAAGCAAATATCATGCTTATATTATGAGGTACTAGACAACTTATATACATACTTAAATATTATTTACAATATATACTACACCATACCATCAGCCCATTAATGCCCCAATTCAGGGGCTTAGACCGCCTCACGGGATGAGGGGGCTTAGAAATTAATCCACCACGTTGCTCTTGTGCGGGTTGGTGGATTTTAACGACTGCCATCTATTTATAGCAACCGGGACCGACGGTTTAACGTGCTCTTCGAGTCACTGATAGTTATGTACATAAGTAAGCTAGAAAAAAATCATTGAACTTATTATAACATGTGCATATATAGATGCTTTTACACCCAGACCCGGAACAAATAGACATGTTCATGCACACAAATATTTGTCCCGGGCGGGAATCATACTCGCTACCCTTAGCTCCGTAATTAGGGTTTCTAACCACTCGGCCAATCGGTAAGTCGCGTTTGGGGTTTATTTAGTTCGATAGTTCTCACTTACGAAATCAACTTTATTTCACTACTCGCATTACACCCGATTGACTGAGTGGTTAGAGACTCTAACTGCGGAGCCAAGGGTCCAGGGCTCGATTACCGCGCGGGACAAATTTTTGTGTGCATGAAAATGTCTATTGGTTCCGTGTTTGGGTGTAAAAAGTATCTATGTATGTATATATTATAAAAAAAATATTTTTAAGTATGTATATCAGTTGTCCGATACCCATAATATAAGCTTTACTTAGTTTGGAATTAGAGGGCACCGTGTGCGATACCCCGGGTATTATTATTACTAATATTATCTGTTTTGTTGATATAAATGTTTACCAACTTGTCACTTTTTAAAACTCGCAATATTTCGCTGGAAGCTCCCAAAGGCAGCGCGACCACGACCGTCGTATAGTGAAAGTCGCTTAAACTGTCAATTCTATTTCTAGTTCCTTTGCGTCGCCAACTTTAAAATAACTTAATAGCGCTGGAGATGGTTCTGCAAAGGCAGTTTTTCCCGCAACCCGGCAACCTTGAATCTTGTTTAGTTTGTAAAGTCAAGTACACATTTTTCCATGTCAACACTATAGATACGAAAATATAAATACAAATAGGTCACTCAATGAACTTTACCAGAAAATAATAATAATAAAAAAAAACTAGCCATTGAAGTCACGGTCTCCAGAGTAAAATTAAAAATTAATGCCTATCTCTACTTGTTTTATTTTTCAAAAAACTATGTCACTTCAATTAATTTCTACATGGAAAAAAATAGATTCAGTAGCCATATAATATGAAATTCTCCAAATATATTACTTTTTAACTTCACTGAATTAGTGGTTACAATAGTAGCTTACTTACATATACGATTTGGTTTCACATGCTGGCCTTAAGGGGTCTAATTTAAAAAAAAAACATAGTAGGCAATTTGATGATTTTATTATACGGAATCTTCTCCACGTGAGTGCGACTCGCATTTGCCCGGTTTTTAACTCAGTGAAAGCTTTGAGTTTACTTTGAGTATCTACGACACTTAATTAATGTCCTCCAATTAATTTGGAAATTAATTACTACACAGTATTTCAAGACGAAAAACAATATAATTTTATTATTTACTTGGAAGAGATTGACAAAAGCAATTTATGTCAGTCCATCAAACAATTAGTAATTAGTAGGTATTTTACGTTACTTATAAGGGGTCATCCATAAAGTACATCACACTAATTTCGTGCTTTTTTGGCCGCTGCCCGTCCTGTTCGATTGTCGCTCCAGTCAAATATTTGTGTGCATGAACATTATAATTTTTTGCGTCTCTGAGTGTAGACCATCTATTTATTTATCGATGATAAACCTACAGCTAAAACAGAAAGAATCACTTTAAAATAATATTATATAAATAGCCAATTTCAGTATTTTCCAGCATTAAGACCACCTAAATTAAAGCTAAACCAAATAAAAATAATTTTTTTTTATTTTTTATTGCACAATACAATCATTGTAAGTATAAATACACATATCAGACATGATGAAATAAGAGATAAGTACTGTACACATACATATATAAATACATACATACATACATAAACACAAACAATATATACATACACCTACATACGCAAACGTATACATTACATGACCATTAGGAATTGATGCATCAAATAAACCAATCACAAAATTAAATAGAGAACAGTGCATACAAAAGTGAATAGTAAAATTAGTCAAACATGAACAACCAGAAGCGCAACGCTATAACACAGTCGGACGCGCCATTAGCATTGCACTTTTAAGATCGGTCTTATAGGCAGGTTTTGTCTTTTGCAAAGGATCTAAATATGAGGGTAGTTCATTATAATCATTACAAATACGGTTTAAGGCTGAATTGCAGGCGTATAAAGTTTTGGTGTGAGGCACATAGAATAGATGGGTGTGGCGAGTGCGTCGAAGTGGAGTACTAAAAGTTAATCCATCAACCAATGATGGACAATCAACGCGAGCATTGTATGGGTCATATATAAAGAGCATGTCCATGAAATGTCATCTCTGATCGAGGGAAAAAATTTATTATAATGACAGACACACTCATAACCATTAAAGTATTTTTTATTTCTATAATTTAATTGTTTTATAAACAGGCTTTGGATTTTATCTAGTTTATTTCTGTGTATAATGTAATTAGGTGACCAAACAGGACTGGTATATTCTAATATATTTCTTACATATACATAATAAGGTGTCTTAAGGCATGAAATATAGGCTAATGAATTTTGCTAATGAAATTTGCTTTATTGGTAATGATTTCAGTATGATCAGTCATAGGTAGTTCAGTTTTGTGTTTAAAATTACCTCTATATAACTATAAATTATGAAAAACATTTAGATATGTATATCAGTTGTCTGGTACCCATAATACAAGCTTCGCTGACATTAGGACTAGTTGAAGCTGTGTGGGATGTCCCAAGTATTATTAATATTTTTTAGAAAGAATCATCGTAAATTGGACCGATCGGTAGCTTCACTGAAAAATGTTAGAATCGCGAATCGTATGACGACATAAAGCCTTAGTGATTGTGAAGGGGTTTCGAGAATTCCGCTTTTCAGGGCTAAGGGGCGGAAATCCCTCTTATATGATCCAAACTGGGTTGCTGTTCCCCGTCAACTAGATTATATAAGAATGAAGAACTTGTTCGTGATCTTGGCAAGGATTATGTTTGGACTACATAAAATTGATATCCTGTATACCTGGCAGAGAAAATAGAATGGGTTCATCATGCTGGCACACTACTCATGTTGTGTTCCTATTTTTTTTTTCTTTGTTTACTGCATAATTTCATATCCGCCGACCTACTTCTGGAGTATTACTTAGCTTTTATTTTTCTGAATTAAATATTGAGGAAAAAATATCTGTGGACATAACAACTGCCTGTGTGGAAAATGAGGGAGTGCAAAATTAGATAATTCCGAAATTTTATTATTTTTCGTTTTTGTTCGTTCGTTTCGTTCTTGGCATGGGAAACAGTTTCAAGTCTTCTTTGTATTTTAGTGTAAATTCATAAAGTAAAAATAATACTTTTTGAATATTTTTCTTGATAATGTTGCATCGGGACATGATCGGTACCATAGTCTTATAACTGGTTGAATTGTCCAAGAAAAGCTAGGGAATTACTTGCTGAAAAGTTTTTCGCATTCAAAAGACCTGTTTGAACTCAGTTCAATGATGAAGTGCTCGAAGAACAACGCTTCACGCCTTCAACTAATTTGTTTTTATGATAAAAAGAGATTGAGGAGCAAGAGGAAAATTAACTCATATGACGATTTTTGTTTTAATAAGATTCGTGTTTTAATAAGAGGTCTGAATTACCATTTAAACTCTATTGTAGTTAAACAAATCACTCTCAAAATATCTGTAGTAAATAACTGAATCCATATTCACATTCAACCGTTTATGCAAAATGTATCTCTTGTACTCGTAAAAACCTAGCGCTGACTCGTCCGAGCTTGGTCTGGCCTGTAATTAACTATACAGGATGCTTGGATGAACGTAGTTTAAACTTATAGAGCGTGTAGAATTTGTCGAACTAAACAAAACATTTCAAAAAAGATAAATTATAATAAAATTGAAACTTTTGACAGCTTTTTCTCGGTAATCGTTAGTTTGCGCCATCTGCTCATTTGAAACTTTTCATTTAGTTCAGTAAGCGCTACACGCTCTATAAGTTTGAATTATGTTCAACCGAACACGCGATACATTATATACGGCATGTTTGCCTGAACGTAGTTCAACTTTAAACATGTTCTTCTCGATAATCGATAGTTTGCGCCATCTCCATATCCATCCGTATCAGCCCATTTTATTCCACTGTATGAGCTGAGATCTCCCTTCGGGATGAGGTTGCTTTAAACTTAAATTTCTCACGCTGCTCTATTGTGGTTTGGTAGATTTTTGGACTAACCGGGACTGGCAGATTAATGTGCTCTCCGAGACATAGAGTCAGTGATAATTATGTACTAAAGTCAAAACAAATCATTGGCACATGTTAGTTTCTGGGATTTGAACCACGATCTACTAAACAAGAAGCGGGCTCGCCACCACTACTCGACTATCATGCCACTTCGCCATCTGCTCACTTAAAACTTTTTGTTTAGTTGGTAAGCTCTACGCGCTCTGTAAGTTAAAGCTACGTTCAGCCAAACATCCCTTAAAGCATATAACTTTAATAGTTAATAGTACGCGGAAAAAGTTTACGGGCATAGTTCGCCCATAGTTGTTTTTAAGTACCGAGAACGATTTAATGTTAATATTTTTATATCAACATTATAACTTTTAGTTTGTCCTTATTATACATAATAATTTTTTTTAGCATTATTATGCAAAATCATTTTTTTTTGTAAAACTTATGAATAATAAACGATAATTGTTTTTACGAAAATGACAACAAAAAGAAAAGTAACTCTGAATTGGATTTCACAAAATACCTACCAAAAAATCAAGATATAACAAATATGCGTTAATATTTAATTTATGTGATTAAAGAACCCTTTTACTTTCCCAACCCGCAGTGGAGCAGCGTGGTGGATTTAAGCTCCAAGCCCCCCTCCTCATCCTGGAGGAGGTCTAAGCCCCTGCAGTGGGGTAAAAATGGGCTGATGAAGAAAGAACCCTTTTAACTATAAATAAAGCAGGCATTGACTTGGATGTTAACACTAAAGTTGTACTAAACAAATATCAAACACGTATTTTACAGATTTTGAAAAAAATCCGTACACAATGGTTAAATTCACTTTTAAAATGGTTTAGGCTAAAGCGAGTCTCGAACCACTCTCGAACCAACAAATATTTTATACCGTTTACCAGAAAAAGTATTTTGGGATTTTATTTGGGTATATAATACAAGATGCTTTCACAGTTTAATACACAAACAAGCAACGACCCCTTAGCCTAGTGGCTACCGAGTCAGCCTAAGAAGCTGGAGGTCCCGCGTTCGAATCCCAGGTCGGGTCAGTATTTATATTATACTGGTACCGGGTCTTCATTGTTATATGTATGTGGTATCTTCGCTTGAAATCCAAAACACAAACTACTGCTTAGTTTGAGGCCTAGACGTTGTTGTGATGTATACGTTGTTATCATTATTTAAAGAAATATTTTTTGTCGTATATTGTTCATATTTTCACATTTTTATTACCTCAATTACCTGCAATTGCTAAAAATGCCGCTAAGTCTTATTCCAACATATATACAATATTTGTTTAGGTAGAAATACTGTAAATGTCGGATTATAATACTAATTCTGATCGGACATATAGATAATACCTTTATAATAATAGTAAAAATAAATAATAGGTCTATAATACCTTTAAGCTGTAAAAAAATCAAACTTACTTTTGTATTTTACTTTTTATACGGAACCCTCGGTGCGCGAGTCTGACTCGGACTTGGCCAGTTTTTTTTTATAATACCAGATCTGCATACAAATTAAATAATATCCAAATGGTATCTTACTGGTTAAAATCCACCGACCCGCACTGGAGCAGTGTAATGGAATAAGTTCCAAGCCCCCTCATCTTAGGGGGAGGCGTAAGCCCCTGCATTGAGGCATAATGGGCTGGTGGAATGGAATTTTACTGGTTTGGAGATAGGATTCTATGTCTTCGTAGTGTGATGGTACGATTTCTCGAGATTAGATAAATATACTTATTATATTATATAAGGTTACCATTTTATTTGTGATTCTATACATAATTTATTATTGTTTTTTATTTATTTTAAAAAAGTGTATGGAAATATAAACTGTAACATCCTGTAATTACGTTCTGTGTTTACTTTGGCATATAATCGCATCAGTAAAGAACAGCACAGAACATGGAAAATTACACGAACTAATGACGAGTAAGAAGTGAACGTTGAGCTGAATTAAAATATTTTAAATTTGTTTATTTTGTTAAATCTGTTCATACGGCCTGTCTGCTGTTAAGTTAGTGTATGTCGAAAATTCTTGTGTAACGAGAATAATTGCAGCACTGCTTTTGTTGTAATTATTCTGCAATTATTAAGCCGTATGAAACCGCAGCATCCAGCATGTCTCGAAAACGGCAAACTCGTAAATAGGGCTTCAAATTGCTTGATGAAAAAAATTCGAAGTTATCATAAATCACGTCTGATCGATACTTGGAAAATCCCAATTTCATATAGGTGATTATTTCTCCGTTAAGAATATTTCGAGTTTTATATTTGAAAGCTTCGCTGTTTGAAAGTCGCTTTTTTAAAATATGACTAGACTTTCCCTAACGTACTTATTCTTAAGTTATAATCGGATGGCTCGGATGGATTCTCTGAAATATGTACTTTAAAAAATAGTATCTCCGAAACTTTAAATCGCAAATTCAAGATGATCAGTATATGTAATAAATGAAGTAAATATCTTGTTGGTTTCATTATTTTCAAATCCTTTTTAAGCGCCAGATTACATTATCTTGTTTAACATAGAAAACGTTGCCGAGCGAAGTGGGACTTCTAAATTATTACACGGTCACAGTTTGAAAATAGATAAGTCATCAATCAATCAATTCGTTTGACTTTCAGTCAGACGTAACCTCTGAAAAGTACAAGACCCGATACACCAAAGGGAACGTAAATATAGGACGGAGCGTAGGTTGTAAACTGAATTAGGAGTGACGGGAGTGACAATCAGTCGGTATTCGAGCAACATTTACCGCAAAAAGAGAGCCAGGAGAAGTAATAGGTTTTATAATATGTTAATAAATATCAGTAGGGAGTAAGTTGTTTTGTCAGTTTCTTATTGTGAGTGTTGTTGTTTCCTAATTTATTAATTACTTCTTGCAGGGATTTCCTTTTTTTTTATTTGGAAATTTTTATAGTTCGACTGCAGCCGTTTTTATTTCTGTTTTGCAGTTAATGTGACCCACTCCTAGTGGTTTCGGTTGTAGTAGCCCATATTTTGATTAAGTATGATATTCGTATATGTCTGTGGTGGTAGCCGAAAGGTAGCAAGCCCGCTTCTTGTTTAAAAGGCCGTGGTTGTAATCCCAGGGTATATGTACCAATGAGTTCTTTCTAACTTATGTACATGACTTTCATTGCTCTGAGAGAATTTTGAGCCGTCGGTCCTGATTGCCACCAATAGATGGCAGTCATTAAATTCTACCAACCCGACGCCTAAGCCCCTGCAGTGGGGCATTAATGGGCTGATGGTATGGTATGATATTCGTATGTCTTTATAACTGTAAAATTGTTTTCTACGTGTAACTGTCGATTTTTTCCTTTTAGGCCGTATTTCGCTGGGGTTAATTGGCGCTTTATATTTTTTTGCCCGTGGCCGGAAGTTACGTGGAAGTGTTTCCTGAAAATTTCGTCGCATAAACTCTTGCAGTATTCGGGTTTTTTCCTGTTTAGAGTTGGTTTATATGTCAACTGGTTTGATGTCACATAACCCACACTTTTTTACGCAGTTTGTTTTCCATTAGCTACATAAAGTGGATAAAGATAAGTTAACTAACTCTACATTAAATGATACGGGACACGATAATTACGAACATTTTTACTAGAGTTGCGATAACACCTTTGTACATATTTTTTAGGACGAAAGGAAAAAAAAACATTTGTGTCAATAACGTTATATTACAACACCGTGTGTGTATACTCGGTGAAAAGCACAGCAATTTCTTTTCAAGTTTGTTTCGCTCCCCGATACATTACTGCAAAATTAATCCATTATAACACTGCGATCCAGTCAATTTGTTTATTTCCCTTGACCTAGGCCTCTTTGTCATTATTCTACTCACTTCGTGACCTGTTTAGTTGGCTTTATAAATTAGAGTATACAAACATTCTAGCGCTTTCCAGGACAATTCCATCAAATTTGGTTGGTCGTTATCTGTTTTTGACTGTAGTTTCTGGACTAAAACTAGTGATGAAGAAGCATCGCTAACTGCTGTCGAAAACATACGCTTAAAATAACACAGTTTTTATAATTGCGTATACACAGAATAATTTTTCATCACCTTCGAAATCTTATTTTTAAGATATTTGGTGAGAAAAATAATAAAACTTTTGTTTTTGTAACATTCGGTACTATAATGGGATAATGTCCCCAAATTCGTCGTCTAAACATGGAATGTGTGGACGACTGACGATCATGTCAATCAACGGCCACCGACAAGATACCCATGCTCGCTATACCCGCGGTTACTAATTCCTTGTGTGTGGTAGGTAATTATCGTTTCAAGCCGGTGTTAAAAAATAATTGTCAAGATTGTTTTCAGAACGATAACAGCTGAGTGCATGTTCAAATTTGATGACGATC
Organism: Luffia ferchaultella; assembly: GCA_949709985.1. Lineage (NCBI taxonomy): Eukaryota > Metazoa > Arthropoda > Insecta > Lepidoptera > Psychidae > Luffia > Luffia ferchaultella. Next base: position 22,176,440 of record OX453250.1, on the reverse strand, counting down.
TTTAACTCATATTGGTTAATCCATTAAATAGTAATAGACAGATGCTTTTTGTTAATACTTCTATTGGGCACAAAATTATCGTTTAGATTTTTTATCCTACTCCTATCCAACTCGTTTTGTAAAAAAATTGTGAACGTGTACATATATATAACGTATAAATCACAACAACGTCTAGGCTCAAAACTAAGCATTAGCTTGTGTTTTGTGTACCAAGCGAAGACACCACATACATATAACAACCAAGACCCGGTACCAGTACAATATTCATAATATAAATACTGACCCGACCTGGGATGCGAACCTGGTACCTCCAGCTTCGTAGGCATGGTCGTTGCCCACTAAGCTAAACGATCGTCATAGTTCATAGAGTGGCGTCGTTTTCGTGGCCCGCAGGCAAAGCCTCGGCTATAATCTCATCGTAAAATTGTTTGTGGGAAAAGCTACAAGAAAGACTCTCTCTACGGAAAATTTGCTTCGCTTTGAAAAAAAAGGAGAATGCTTCTGAATTATTATTATTATTTTTTGTCAGTTTATGTATCCCATTTGTGTTCGAAGAGTGTGGAAAGCTAATTAAAAATATTCTGCAGTAGGTAATTTTAGTAGTAATACAGAATTTAATAAAAAATATTTTATTGTAATTATTCAAAAAATTTATATAACGTCCTAATAAATGTCTATTTAGATTGTTTCATATTTTTAAATAATTTTGTTAAGAAATACCGGCACCAGAAAAGCTAATTTTATTAAAAATGTTTTCTATTGTCGAAAAAGACCGGATTAAAAAAATTTCATCCACATTTTGTCGTAAGGTGAGGCACGTTTCAAACAATAAAATTTATTTTTTAACAGTGTCAACTTTGCCTATCAGTATATAGGTACCGACATGTCAAATTTTTTTACTTATTCTATAATATAGAAACTACAGAGTACGACACACAGCACAGAAGGCCAATTAAAACTAACTACGAAATAAAAGACATGCTTTATATAGAGTACCTACACATTGTACAGGCAACAGTTTTTGAGATTTGTATGTTTGTAAAATAGACAAACAGATTGTGTGTTTGTCTATTTGACAGTTGACAGTTTGTACAGAATAAGTTGAAATCTCAGATGAAATGTGTTCGAAATAACTGGATGAATTTTAATGATACTTTCAGCTATTATATAATTTCTATTTGAAAATGGCTTCTTGTTTCGCTTCAATAACTTGAAAGATTTGAATAAAAGGAAGGGTGATAAATATGACACAAGAAGAGTTCAAGAGAAAAAAGAGAATAGAAGAAGTGTCAATAAAGCTTATTGGTACACAAAGAAGTATGCGTTAATATGATATACATTAAACCCGAAAGAATACAAACATACATTTACCCGAACAAACCCGCAGGCGAGCCTATCTGAGCTAAAGCTGAAAGAATACTACTGTGTACCAAAAGACCAAGCGGGTGTGACCCCAGATGAAGAGCCATAAAATAAATAAATTAGGTATATTTTCATATTTCAATTTCATGAAACATTGTAAAAAGTTATCTACGCTGTCAGTAAAAATAAACATACATTTTTCGATGAAATGTAGTGAGATAATCTCCCTCAGGCGAGTACTCAGTACAAACTGATCGACTTTTTCGATCCCTTGCGACCGACCCGCGGCGTTCACTCACAAATTATTGATGTCCTACGAAAACATCCTATTGGGACAAAACTATATTTTTTTTTCATGTCAATAATATTGTTGCGGCATCGGTTGCTGTGTGGGCGGCATAAAAGTACGTATTGACTAGAAGCCCTCTTCTGCGTTTACCATCTAACCACTCATACTCTAACTAGATCGTGTAAGATGGTAAGTTTTAGTGGGCAAGGTCCCCGCGCGGCGGTCTTCAACCCTCAAAATTGCGTAATATGACTTCGATGCTGTGAAGTGACATGACTATTAAAACCAAACGCTGCTGTCAAATTAATTCACTCTATGTAAGCGGGCAGTGAAATGCATAGTGAGTTCTTCACAACAACAAATCAAAAATAATATATCGGTGTTCCCTCCAGCTACTCCATTACCTAAAATCTTCATGTCGCCTATCTGTCGACTATCAATAGTGACAATTTCGACAATTAGTTATTTTTCTCCTCTGTAATAACTTTGCGTGGTCAACACTGCAATGACCCATCGTCAGCCAATATTATAATTTGAGATTGAGAATATATCGACATCTATGCTCAGGATTACATACAAGTGTGATTAATATCAATTTCATGCAGAATATGTTAAAAGTCTATAGAATATTTATGTCATTAAAAAACATCATGTAAGCTTAGAACAATAGCACGAAAATAAAAACACAAATAATTTAATACATTTTATCTGAAAAACGCAATAAAGTTATCCATGAAACTACAGCCACTGAAGCGAAAGTAAGAAATAATGATCTTTAGATGAAGATGGAAGGTCTTATATTTAAGACGGAAACGACAGGCTCAGTGACAAGACAGACCATATGTTACTAACATTGTTTATAACATTGTTTATTTTAAACATTTTATTACAATACATAAAATGCAATTTCATCTTTGTTTTTCCAGAACGAATTTCATATGTGCATCACACTGAATTCTAATTCATAGTACAGTAAATCAATATAAGTGATGTATTGACATAGCACTGTGGTTTATACACCAATTTAGTTTGTGCCGCATATTTTTTGGCTCATATTTTTGTTGTCAGGACGCAGTATATTTACATATAAAAATATTTTTCTCATTAATTCAGTAACTACATAATAATAATATGGAATTTTCGTCATAAATGTCCGATTTCAAATTACAACCTGTATGATAAAGGGTTCGTTTTTCAAAACGAACATAACGTTTTTCAAAAAATCCTATCAAATCTAAATAGTAATCGCCTGTTATAAGCAATGTTTTATGGACAGGGCATGGTAACAAAATTAGTGATGGGAATGTGTTTGACGACCGCTTAGCCTAGTGGGTAGCGACCCTGCCTACGGGGCTAGAGGTCCCGGGTTCGAATCCCAGGTCGGGTCAGTATTAATATGATGAATATTGATACTGGTACCGGGTCTTGGTTGTTATATATATAAAAAAAAAAATACATAAGTACATATTATAAAAGAATATTTAAGTATGTATATCAGTTGTCTAGTAACCCATAACACAAGCATAATACTTGCTTACTTTGGGACTAGATGGCGCTGTGTGGGAAGTCCCATGTATTATTATTATTGTATTAGGTGTCGCTGTTCTAGGGTTGAAGGCCACGTAATAGTTATAAAATTAACGACTTTTGTGTTAAAAATGATCTATCTACATTACTTTAGCTCTTATATATGACATATTCACAGATTTATTCCTAATTACATGACGTCGTGATAGCCTTGTAGTGGTGAGCCCGCTTCTTGTTTATAAGGTCGTCGTTCGAATCCCAGAAACCGGCATGTACCAATCAGCTTTTTCTTACATTCTCGTCGGTCCCAGTTGCTACCATCAGATGGCAGTAACCTGCACCTGGAGCAGCTCGGTGAATGCTCGGTTAAGCTTCAAGCACCTTTATCTCGAGGGGAGATGTGAACCTCCGCAGTGGGGCATTATGAGCTGATATGGTACCTAACACTGAGAAAAGTGTCCTATAAATATTATGATAATTCACTTCCTATCAGATGAGCAATGAGTGATCGAGACATCACCCGAGGAATGCTCATAATGTAAATTTCCTGTTCTATTCTTTTAAGTAACAATGCTGACGCGTTATGTTTTCTCCTTGTATCTCTCGTATTTTATGATGCCTCGATCCTTTTTTGCCCTTCTAATTAATTATCATAATATTTGAATAATATTTTTCTCAGTGTATATAATTATATATGAATATAATCAAGCGTGTTTTATGTAACTTGCATAAATTGGTGCGCGTGTTAATTTTTTTAAATTTCACTAGGGGCTGTGTACTTTCAACATCACAGAAGTGACTAAGTCTTGCAGTGTTTGTTGTCTCTTGTAGTTCCCATATTTTAAAAATTGGTTAATCCTCACGTGCCTATCTTCCTCATAATAAAGCAGATAGCGAGGACAAAAGTGGATGCAATAAAAACAGACATATAACTAATCCGAAACTACTCTGAACACAGATAAGCGAGAAACGGTTTTTTATCGATATCGAAACTTATATATGACTCGAAAAAGTTTCATTATTGAGCTGCTGAGCGGGAGAAAATTGCGTTTTAAATTAAAACATTTCATAACGCCTAGACAATATTCCTTATTCACCGATTGTTCCTCTGCAAGAAATTCATAGTGAATCACACCGTGGTAAATAAAGAAACCTGTTATATAATTTATCGCTAATAATTTTTCGCGATTTTTTAGGTTGCGGATCGTTTTCGAAATGTCATACTTAAGGCTGTTGGCTTTTTTGCATGAAGAACTCGTAAACTCATGTTTCGTTACTAGTTATTATGCGTTTCACGATGGTGGGGACAGAACGTCCACCTTCCATAGCCCTACCAATCTTCCGTTTATGAAAGTTGAATCTGGGAGATACCGCGCGCGTTTTCGTCAGCGGCGCGTTTTTCGCTTGACTCCCTTTCTCTCACTTTTCATTTTCATTCTTTGTCTTATCTAGACTAACTGAGTTTGTTATTTGCAGTAGTTAGAATACATCAATATGAAGGTATATATTATATTGTAACAAAATACAAGCTGATTATTAGAATTAAAAAAGAAAAGCAAGCTCTATATTAATAATTTAATTGGAATCTATGAACTGATCGTATTTTTGCGACACTGAATGCAACGAAATCAGAACGTTCGTCTCGTACGTGTGCAAGTAGCGAGAGAGCGAATTAGCCATGCTGGCTGTCGTAGACCGACGGGTTCAATCGTGTTCGTTCGGAAGCGTTTGTGAACACTCGGCTTCCAATCCGTGTGGCGTCGTCTCACTCAATAATAAATAGGTCGCGGCCATTCACCACGGGACTTTCGTCTAACAATATAATATATATAAGGTATATAAAAAAAGGATATTTAAGTATGTATACCAGTTGTCTAGCACCCCATAATACAAGCATAAAACTTGCTTACTTTGGGACTAGATGACAATGTGTGGGATGTCCCAGATATTCTTATTATTTTTATTATTATTATTAATAATAATGGTTGGATAGTGAGAAGTATGAAAACGTTCCTTTTTGAAAATCTTTGAAATAGTACGTTTATTCTATTTGTCAATACATTTGCTATTTATAAGGTCTTTATGATATCAAAACTTGTACCGTAATGTAGTATTTTACAATACTAGGCCTTTTTACTTTATACCAATCACAAACGAGCATTATGTTTGTAACGCGCATGTGTAAACCGTAAAAAGCAACCCGCTCCTGTCATTATTACATTTATAGTATTATTTTAATAGCAAATGTATTGAAAAACGTTGTATGATGCTCGTACTTAGTAAGCTGGCTATTATAGTCTAGGTTTATTATACGCATTCGGCTTCGTCTCGTGCCTGTAAACACCTCAACTATAATATCTAGCTTATCGTACTTGCATCATAATGTACTAACGGTTCTTTAGAAATTATTATTACTATTCTACAAAGTATTAAAGTGAGGATTCTTACCTCGAGAGCGACCGTCTATATGAGAAAAGTTTTACATTTTTGGTTCCGTATATAGAATAAGTTTCACATTTTTGGTCTTTACAACTTCTCAAATATTACACTTATTCTGTGATTTATTCAGAGACATTAACAATTATCGCGATTGTATTAAGCTGTTTCTTAAACCAGACAGACCAGTATCGTTAGACCAGTGGTTCAGTAGTCCGTCTGTTTCATGTTTGGAAATATTTAAACGTGAGAGGACAGAAAATTGACGTAAAAATTATTATATATTCAAAACCACCAAACTGTTATCGCGTTTATATAAAACCATTATTACCAAACATATTTTGTGTGAAACTCTCGGTATATGAGCAAAGTTTATCCTGGTTTTTCTTCACAGACAACACAATATCGATGTGCTTCACCTATCATAAATTATTATTTAGTTACCCGAAACGGTATCTCTGTTGCCGCAGGGGGATAATGAAAAATATAACACTCGTGCACAAAAACTGTGATTATATTGAAATATGTTATTGGTTGTTCCAGAATTACCGGGAGAGCCGTCGCGTTGGGTCCGTTTCAACTTGTAACCAGAAAAAAATAATAAATGGTAAATAAATACATTTATTTGACATATAAATAGTAATGTATTCTGTATGTATAATATACATTAGGCGTAATTAATATAATAAATTTAAGATATTCTATACTAACTCTTTTTCATAAGATATTTATATTGAATCAGTTTAATACTTTTGAGATAGCCCAATTTACATCGTCAAATACTACTTGTCGATTAATTTAAAAAAAAAGGCAGGTATCCTCTGCAAATAATTTTATATCATCGTTGTCGATCATGAAATAAGGTAAGTTTTTATGTAGACGAGGAACAGAAAAGATCCTAATAGCCCTGTGGGATACCCTTTGCGTCCAATTACCTAGAAGATCGTCTTCCGCTCACGTCCACCCTTTGTATTCTATCGTATACGTAGGATTTTAAAAGGTTCGAAGCGGATTCTGTAACTCCGTAATGATGTAATTTCCCAACCAATGCTTTACAATGGACACAATTCCATGTCTTGAATAAATCATTGAAGATTTCCAAAAACATCACGTGACTCCTTCCAGACCCATCAAAAATGTTTTTAATAAACTCAACACCAGCGTCGGTCATTAGCGATCCCGAGTGAAGTCAAATTGCAGGAGATCATGAGAAATATAGATATAGATTTAAAACTAAACAAGTCAAATTGTAAGCATTTGGTATCGCTGGGTGGTAAATTAGAATTAAATAATTTTAATTTTTAAAAATAAATTACGAAAACATACCTAAGGAAAACAAACATTTGAAAAGTCTGAGATTGCGCAGGTTTAGTAATTTATTATTTAAATTTGTTTATTGAAGTAAAACTTCTGTAGGCGTGACTTAAAACTGACTAAGATTTTATGGGCGAAAGTAAACATTTTAGTATGGCTATAATAATTTCTTCGTATAAATATTCAGTATTTTCAGTTTACCAGTGACTAAACATTAAAAAACTAGTCGTGCACATGCAAAAATTCATTCATAAAGGCATAATAACACGGATTAATGTAAGACATCTTATTTTACTGTGTGATAATATTACGTAATCAGAAGTACAAAACGTGCTTACGTTTACATTATGAACCACGGACTTTTAGAGACTAAACCCTCGGTCTTAAACTTTCTTTGTTATGGCGGACTAAACATAAAATAAATTACAAGTCTAAGTACACGGTAAAAATCAGCTTCAAATGTTTAACAATAGGTTAAAGGGAAACTCTGTGCGTAGTTTCAAAAAAATAATTTGGAAAATAACGATGTTAGAGCACAAACGGACGGACGAACAAATTGCCATACCAAAATTATGAACTAAACTGTACATAATAATACGATTCGTGTAAAGCCCTTGGTTTAAGAGATAAGACAAGGGATATAAGTAATCTGGGATGTTACAATATGGCTATTATGATGATGATAGGAGAACAGATAACAAATTCACTTTTAACATTATAAGGAAAATGAATGAAAGCAAAATGTTTGAATTGTTGTAATGTTCAAGTACTTGCCTCTTCACTTTGCATTGAGTCCTTTCGGCCATTGTCGCGTTTAGAAGAGTTATGAATAAGTAGCTATTGGTGCCGCATCGGATTCTGTGTGAATGTTCAATGAAACGCATTGCGAGTCATTTCTACGTTTATTTCGCTCTTCCATATTCTAGTACAAAGTAAACCAAAGGAATCTGAGTTCATTCTTATTAAAAAAAAAAACTTACTACGATAAAAATCGCTAAAAAACTAAGAAATTAAAAATAATTCCAAGTATAATATTTCTAAATACCTTTTTTGATTTGAAAGTTCTAGCTTTATATGAGAGCTCCGACATCATTTAGAATTTTTTTAAATTATTGTTTTTAATTTTTTAAATGTTTTTAGCTTAGCAGAATTTTCAACATTTTTAAAATGATTTTACATACTAAAATATTTTTTATAATAATAATAACGTATACATTACAACAACGTCTAGGCCCCAAACTAAGCATTAGCTTGTGTTTTGGGTACCAAGCGTAGACACCACATACATATAACAACCAAGACTCGGTACCAGTATCAATATTCATCATATAAATACTGATCCAACCTGGGAATCGAACCCGGGAGACCTCCAGCTTCGTAGGCAGGGTCGCTACCCACTTGGCTAAGCGGTCGTCAACTTTTATTTAAAACTTTCAAAGTAGTACGTGTATAGTATAATAAATATATATGATGTTAGTATATACTTTGGTTAACAAACAATGGATATATCAGTTGCTTAGTACATAATGGCTTCTAGCGTCCGCCATATTTAAATTTTTACTGAAATTAAGTATGCTATGACAATCCCCCGGTAGAAAATTTGTTGTGTTAATACCTCATTTAATAAAACCAATTAAAAAGTATAAGTTATACCAGGTAATATACACACAAGCATTATGAACACACAAACACACATATATATTTACATTTGTTTCAGATACTCGTAAAAAAGTCAATTGATTGACAATTGACAAAAACAGTATTCACTTTCACGACTTATCTTGTAAAAATCGCGCTTGGCAAAAAAATGACTATGAAAATTTCATTTTCATCAAAAATTTTCTAAACGCAGTTTATTCTTAACTCCTACGGTTTAATGCGGCGTGTTCAGCTGAACGTAGTGAGCGTATAGAACTTACCGAACTAAACAAAAAGTTAAACAAAAATAACTTTAAACACGTTTTTTTCGTTAACTGTTAGTTTGCACCATCTCCTTACTTGAAACATTTTGTTTAATTCGATAAGCTCTACACGCTCTATATAAGTCTAGACTACGTTCAGCCCAACACGCGGTATAGTATACACGAGATGTTCGGCTGAACTTAGTTAAACTTTAAACAGGTTTTTCTGGGTAACCGTTAGTTTTCGCCATCTGCTCGATTGAAACTTTTGTTAAGTTCAGGCTCTACATGATCTGTAAATATGGAGTACGTAGGTTTTAAAAGTATGCGTCACGGATCCACTTATGGTTCGAAATATGAAAGAGGCGCGCATACTCCCAGTGTTCTCTGCATATTACCAATGGCTGATCATTAGTGACACAACTTTCTGATAAGCTGCGTAATAATTATATGTATGTACCTGCGCGTATGTAGGAACACTACTTTTTTCACAAATTAAATAATGCCGCGGTGCGTGTCTTTTTAACTACATTTAACGTATTTGTATAATTTGTAATTGTGATGCGTATAAATAAACACGCGCGCTTTTGTATGCGTAACTACAGGTAGCGTTAGCAAGCTTGTTGGTAATTAACAAAATAATACAAGGATAAAATTTGTAGTCAGTTACTTGGTTTATTTATATTTTCCCAAATTGAATTATTAATTATATATAAATATTCTATTTCAAATGGAATCAAAATGTGACTTCCTTAGAGTCAATTTCAATAATATTTTTAATTTAGTAGGACCACTTAGTCTGGTTCCAATATATCGTTTATATAATTTCTATAAAAAATGTCTTTCAAAAAGATAACATTTTGGTTCGAATTTTCATTTCATTTCGGAAAAACTTCTAACCAAGCAGTTATTAATCAGTGGCACTCATTTCAATTTAATCAATGTAATATCCGATCTTGTTAATTACCATTTAAGAATTACCTAATAATAAAAAAAAAAAAATATTTATAAAACTAAAAGAACGAAGTCAGTTCATTGATTTGAACCATATTTTCGATAGAAATCATAAAAACTATATGTTAGAAAAAATGATCTTATCGAATTTATTATGGTCAACCGCTTTCTGGGATAAACTAACCTATAATTAAATAAAAACATAATAAATAACTACTTTTTTTTACTGATAACATCAATTACCACTAAAAAAAGGTTGACAAAGAGAGGAGAAAAAGGTATTGAACTGTTTTGTCTTTATTTATTTATTTGTAAATAGATAATTCTGCTACTTACTCGTCTCTGGTAGTAAGTTTACAAGTTTATAAATATTAACTTTTATTTGCAGTTTGGCAGTGTCAAATCAGTTTTTCCCGAACCTAGACGTAACAATAACAGCTAAGTTTTTCAGACACGTACAATTTTTACTGCTAACTCTTTTTGTTTGTTTTAGGCCTGCGGTTTTCATGATTCGTATATTATTTTATTTTCATTCTGCCTAAATATTCTTAAGCATTAAAGTAAACTGTCTTTTGTTTGATTCATTTATTGTATAAAACTTATCTCTGTATTTGTTTTCTTATTACTATTCAACTTTTAAAAATCGCAACATGCAATACAAAGTCTCTATTTGAATTGGAAAAGTCAGTATACGTTTAAAGAAAAAAAAAACAAACATAAAAAAAATCTGTATTTTCAAGACAATTGTAAACATAATTGTTATTAGACTTATTATAATCTATCACCTTATCACTTTTTATGTAAGAGTTTTTAAGAATTGAAATAAAGCTCCACCTCCAAAGCCGCGGGTTCGATACCCGTCCGGGAAAAATATTTGTGTGCATGAACTTGTCTATTTGTTCCGTGTCTGGTTGTAATATGTAGCTACATATGTAATGTATCTTTCTATATATTTAAGTATGTATACAAGTTGACTAGTGCCCCATAATACAAGCATAATACTTGCTTACTTTGGGACTAGATGGCGTAATGTGAGATTTCCGAGACATTAATTTTATTATTACCATCTTATTCTCGAATGGAACTTTTGCGCCCTCTATGACGCTAATATGGAAGTTAGCTTCACAATCTTTACGAAGTAAAGTTTTATTAAAATTGTTTTAAAAACATCTAACAGATTTTTGGTTAGCATTGTGGTCTTGGGGCTAAAAATATTGCCAAGAATCTTGTATAAAATTTTATAATTTATCTAAGGGCGGCGCAGAAGTTTAAAACGGAATTTGCACTCGAAAGTTAATTTATAAGTAGGGGCGAGGGGGGGAAAACCTCAGCTAACTTTCGGTTTATTTGAATATTTATCAGACGGGGTCATCGCGTCCTGTAACACGAGAACCTTTTTAAAGTTTATTTCAATTTATTAATTTGTGACCTCGGCATCCAAGAAAAATATATTCTTATTTCTGACGAAAAAAAAGAAAGATCATGTGCCAGAAAACATCATTCTAAAATTGTTTTTTTCTAATCAGATAGTAATTTAAGTGTTGAAGCATATTTATTCAAGAAGAGCCAGTCAGAAGAAGACAAAACTAAAACGATTGTAACATCAACTAAAATTAATATTGATTGATTGATGATTTGGCCACTATGTGGTCCAAATTCGACCATAATTCATTATTTTTCATAAACGATATTTAAGTTCTTTTGTCAAATAGTATATCTACACAATAATAATAATAATAATAATAATAACGTATACAATACAACAACGTCCAGGCCCTAAACTAAGCATTAGCTTGTGGTTTGGGTACCAAGCGAAGATTGGATTGCATACCAATCATCGCATGTATCAAATTTTTTTGAATGCAGTCTGAAAGTATGACGAATAGACTTATGAAGGCTTTGACTGTACGTCGAGGATGGGAAAAAAACTGTCTTTAATTTTTTTTTGTTTATAACACTAAAGCTCGCCAGTGTACTAAACGAAAAAGAAAAAGAAAATCGGTTGACAAACAGAAGAGAAAAAAGTACTGTACAGTTTTGTATTTACCTATTTATATAATAGAGAAGATATTATGTTACGACGCACAATGGCATTTGAAACTATATTATACCAGTGATTTATATATAGTATATAATCCAGTTAGCAAGGTTTCAGTTTGTATGTGTACATATTTAGTGTGTTTACGAGCGAATCGGCAAGGGTTTATCAAGCTTCATTATTGCTCTAGCGGCGCCATGTCTTTTTTTAATCTGAATTCAGAACAAAGGAAAAATATTCAATGATAAGAAAGTATATAAATTGCCATTTTATAAAGTTGAAAACGATTTCCCAATTATCGGTATTGCGAAGAACGAAGCGATTATTTCCTTCTTATGTTTAAGAAATGAAGGTTTGAAAAGTTTAAAACAAAGCTATTCGATTTTAAGTTAATCGCCAGATAAACAAAAAACTTTTTAAAATTCATCGGCCATCGATTCTTCGGGAAATTGGCTATTACGTCATGGGATATCACGGAGGCTACGTGATGCTATTAATTTTACTAACTTTCTGCTATGAATCAAAAAATTCGGGAAAATCGATTTTCATCAGATGTCGACCGTTTGAGGTCCTAGGAAGTGCTGACTAATTTCAGCGTACCGTCTGTATAATAACAATAATAATACCTGAAACATCGCACACAGCACCATCTAGTCCCAAAGTAAACAAATGTTATGCTTGTGTTATGGACACTATTAGACAACTGATATTATATTCTTTGTAATATTTAAATAAATAGATACTATTACACGCAGACAAAGAACGAATAAATAGACATGTTCATGCACACAAATATTTGTGCCAGGTGGCAAACGAACCCGTTACTTCTGGTTCTGCAGTTAAGGTCTCAAGTCACTCGGGCAATCGGTCAGTCAATATAATTTAATGTGCATGGCTAGTGTGGGTGTGTGTGTATTTAGGTATGTAAACCATATATATTTTTGAACCGATTGACAGAACTTGCACCGATCTGCCATGTTGTCAAATGTCAATGTCGGACGTGAAGGTCTTTAAAAAAAATTGTACAATTATAGCTTGTTTTACGCGTCTGGAGTGTTGCAACCACAGAGTATTAGAGTAGGTTAGAGTTGCCATGTAGGCGGATACGCTGTCCTCTTCAAGTATGCCGTATGTTGCATGCTCAAGACAGATCTCATAACCTATACTCTAAAATGTGACATCAAATCATACCAAAGATATAAGTAAAAGGGATGAACGACGTAACCGCTTTCTAAAATGATATAAATCTGATATAAAACTATTTACGTATGCATTGTGTAATCGTTTTTGTGACTCTGTGGTTGCAACCGTTAATATTTGAATTTATGAAACACTGTGTACCTACTCTCTTCTATAATACAGTTTCATGTTTTGTCATTGAAGATGACTATCATATCCATTTCACGGGAAACGCATTTTTGGCCATAACTCCGAGGGTATGGGGTCTAGGCAAGATTTTAAGGTTTTAAAAGATTATGAATTTAGTTGTGCATTGTATGTCAAAATTTTGGAAATCGGTTAAGTAGTTTTTTAAAAAAATTGGAAAATGTAAAAAAATCGGGATTTTTTCGGTTTTTTTTTTACTAAATCCACAATATTTCAAGAACGGGGACCGATATCGAAAATCAAAAAAAATAGCATCTCGGCCATTAACGTAGCTACGATTTGAGACTATGCTTTTGGAAATCGGTTGGTAATTGTAAGAGAAATTATTTCCGAAAGATGAGATTTTTTGGTCGATCGCTTGTGTTTGTGGATATAAGTTACTATATTTCAGAGGGTATTCGTCGGATCGCTTCAAAGTGTTATACCAAAGGTTAGAAGGCGTCGGTAGCTACAGTTTAAGACCAAAATTTTGGATATCGGTTAGAAACCGAACAAGAAATTTGACATCACATGTTAGATTTTATGGACGTTCGGGAACTTGTTAACATTACGGTCATCGCCTTTCGGCCTGTATTCGTTCGAATGCTTAATTATCGAGTTCAGAACGTTTAAGGATATCAGAGGCTGCAGTTTAAAACCTAAATGTTTCAAACATGTTGAACTAGCGACCCGCCCCGGCTTCGCACGGGTAGCAGAGAATTTTTTCGTTGATTTATTTCTGAGTTTAAAGAGTTGAAAAGAATAGTGCCACGTTTTCGTGGCAATCTATACTAATATTATAAAGCTGAAGAGTTTGTTTGTTTGTCTGTTTGTCTGTTTGTCTGTTTGTCTGTTTGTATGTTTGTCTGTTTGTCTGTTTGTCTGTTTGTCCGGCCGTCCGTCCGTCCGTCCGTCCGTCCGTCCGTCCGTCAAAAAAAAGACAAACAGACGGACGGACGGACGTCCGTGTATCGATGTATCGATGGACGGACGGACGTCCGTGTATCGATGTATGTATGTATCGATGTATGTATGTATAGATGTATGTATGTATAGATGTATGGATGTATAGACGTATAGATGTATAGATGTATAGATGTATAGATGTATAGATGTATAAATGTATAGATGTATAGATGTATAGATGTATAGATGTATAGATGTATAGATGTTTAGATGTATGTATGTATCGATGTATGTATGTACAGATGTATAGATGTATAGATGTATCGATGTATCGATGTATCGATGTATAGATGTATAGATGTATAGATGTATAGATGTATAGATGTATAGATGTATAGATGTATAGATGTATAGATGTATAGATGTATAGATGTATAGATGTATAGATGTATAGATGTATAGATGTATAGATGTATAGATGTATAGATGTATCGATGTATAGATGTATCGATGTATCGCTGTATCGATGTATCGATGTATCTATGTACCGATGTATCGATGTATCGATACGTCCGTCCGTCCGTCCGTCCGTTTGTCCGTTTGTCTTTTTTATTTCTGTTTGTCTGTTTGTCTGTTTGTTTGTTTGTTTGTTTGTTTGTTTGAACGCGCAAATCTCAAGAACTACTGGTTCGAATTGAAAAATTCTTTTTGTGTTGGATTTTCTATTTATTGAGGAAGGCTATAGGCTATATGTATAAAATAATTCTATCTGTCTGTCTCTCTGTCTGTCTGAGCAAATTTTCAAAACAGCTAAATCGATTTTGATGAAACTTCACAGATGTGGATAGAAAGTGGTCAAAAATGACATACACTACTTTTTGTATGTCTGTATGTACGTCCATTTGTCTATTCCAGCTAATCTCTAAAATGGCTAGATCGATTTTGATGAAATTTCACGGGTATGAAAAGGAGGTAGTCAAAAGTGACATACGCTACTTTTTGTTCGTCTGTCTGTCTGTACGTCTATGTGTCTATTCGAGCTAATCTCCAAAACGGCTGAATAGATTTTAATGAAACTTTGCAGACGTGAAAGAAGGTTGTCAAGAGTGACATCAGTTACTTTTTGTGGCTGTCTGTCGTTTGTCCTCATTGATCTATCAGCGTAGATAAAGCCGAAACTACTAAATCTAGGAAGCCGAAATTTGGAACAGTGGTTTATTTTATAACGTGAATATAAATTTAAAAAAAAAAGGAATATTTTGAAATTTCAAATTGAAGGAGGGAGGGATGGAGGGGCTTCGTATGAGAGTCTTTGTTCTTTAAAGTTAGAAACATAAAAATTTTAACATAAATAAATAATGACGTCTTTCAAGGTTTTTGGATATCAAGGGTGGAAAACGGGATGTGAAAAGTATGGGAGTATCGATTTTCTTAAAGGAGTGGGGAGAATGAAGATTGAAAGTTTGAATGGGTGTCCCCAATATTAGTTTTAGCAAAAAGTACCTACGTATTAACCATTTCGAATGTTAATACTACCTAAAACAGGAATGTGTAATCTACGCAAGCGAAGCTGCGGGCGGTCGCTAGTAAAATAATATAATCTGTGAAAATCGGGTTTGGGTAGGTTCATTTTCAATGATACCGATGGTTGCGGGGACTGCAAGATCTGTGGATTTTTTTTAAACGGATTCTGTTGTAAATAACGTATGCATTATATTATTATTTTTTGTAAATGAATTACTTTGAACGATATGGTTATTTTGTTAGATAATCCGTTTCTGAGAGCATCTGTCTCAGCTAACATGTTACGGGGCGAAATGTTTAGAAAATTGTTCAAGCGGATGTTTACAATTTCCAACATTATTTTACTCAGCGATTTACTAGCAGCTTCCTTCTAATAAATACAAATAACAGTTCAAACTTCCGAACTGAGAGCAGTTTGCGTAATTCGTAAATCGTATAGCGCTGCATGTTTCGATAGCAATAAACTTGTAGTAGGTAAATTTATGTTATTTGCTTAGAATCGTTCCACCATAAGTGTATTCATATATATTATTTAATGAAAACCTATAAGTTTTATGGTCGTTTCCATAACACATCGTCGATCCGATAAATTTTGAAAGTTTTCGAGAGGGTTTTGTGTGTGACAATGAAACTAGTGATGTTGCCTATGAATGTATGATTCTTTTAAACTAAACTTTTGAAAATATATAAAAGAACAAAATGAAATATGTATAAGGTAGAAAATTAAAGGTATTTGATACCTATTTTAAAATGCAAAATTTTTATAAAACCACAATGTTTTACAACACAAAGTATTTTGGACTATAGCCGGGTTAATTTGCGGTAGAAGCACTGTAATTTCGATGCTTTTCATTTCGTACGAACCTTTGCAATGGATCCTAATAAATGGCAAACGATACGGTCTTTGTTTAGATAGAAAACTAGCTAAGACTTTTCAACTGAAAACATAGACGGGCTTCACTTATTTACATTTCGGTTATTCTTCTATACTATACCATAACCATCAGCCCAGTAATGCCCTAATGCAGAGGCTTAGGCCTCCTCTGGAGTTGTGAAAACGTAAAGCGTAATCCAACAGGACGCGGGCTCGTTGTCACTCGGCTATCATGACTTCATCTATATTTATAGACAATTTAATAATTAAGGAAAAGGCAAAAAACCCGTTGCAATTTCGACTCGCAAACGATCTAAAAAACCGAATTTATTACCAACATGACCATAGACGTGCTTGTAATTGCTTAACCTTGTAGAGACATTTCGTATTAAACTATGAATAACGTAGATAATGTTATTAACCTATTTATTTAAATGAACTAAAAGGTAATAGTAAACAATATGACAAAAAATATTTTTTATATTGTAATAAAAATTATAAAACATTAAGTAGATATAATACCTACGATGACATATAAATTACTAGAATTTGTAATAGATGGCGCCAGTTTTTATAATAAGGTAAATTCTTAAAAATTACCCACTATAATCTACTTCTTGTTTAGAAGGTCGCAGTTCGAATCCCCAGAAACCGGCATGTACCAATAAATTTTATTTTTCTGACTTAAATATATAACTGTCACTGACTTCGTGCTTCGGAGAGCACGTCAACATTAAGCTGTTGATCCCGCTTGCCATCATCATCAAAATCCACCGACCCGCCTTGGAACAGCGTGGTAGATTAAGCTCCAATTACCGACACCCCGAAGATAGGCTTAATCCTCTGCAGTTGTCCATAATAAGCTGATATGATATGGTAAGCTTTTCTAAAATAATTTTCGGATTTAAATTATATGTCATTATTGTCTAGAAATGATAAATTACGATAATAAATTGGATTACGAAAAAACAAAATACAATTCAGCAATTCGCAGTCTAATTTATCATTTTTGTGTCATGAAATGCACATTTTTTATGGTGATTCGAACAAAAGCGATTGCGGGAATTGAACGTCAGGTGTCGTCCGTTGTACTGATTTATTTCTTTTACCTGTTCGCGGGAAAATATCTTTCTTTTGCTATATTTATTTTTAAGATTTCGCGCTCGGATGACTCTGAATGGAGTTGTCGCTGAACTTTTTTTATCAGGTTAATCTTCTCATTGTTAGGGTTTGGCTGAACCATTTTGAATTTTATTTACTTGTCTGATGTCTCAGTGTTTGGTTTTATATTTTATCTTTTAGCTAACCTAGTGGAACAATTTATCTGTTTAAAATTAGGAATGAATGAGCAAAGACTTATTAGATTCAACTACACTCGTCCGGCACTTGAGCATTTTCAGCCAGGCTTGAAGGCTTCCAAGACACATGTGCGCACCGATTGACACAACCTCGGGACACAACAATTTAATATATTTTATCGCTTTCTTCGCATAGCTACAGACTGACAGCTAATGTCAGAATGGAATTTGGAGATGCGTTCCGAAACTCGTAGATATATCAGGAGCGCTTTAAGCCGCAACACCCACCCTGAAGTATTTTTTGAATAACGAAAATTGTTTAAAAGATGAGTTTTATTAATATATAAGCATTATTTTGGCTTCGAGAGATTCCTGAAGGTTCGCGGTTTAGCTTTAAAACTGGATTGGAAAATGAAAGATTATTGCAATTTTTAAAATTGAGGTTTATGTAAAAAAAAATTTCCAATATTAAAAAAAAATTAATGCAACCATGTGACAAATAAAGATGGCACTACATGTAAAATATGGTCTCTCTAACACGAAACAGTTCTAATTTTGATTTTTGTAGTTCATAGTTTTTGATTTCGTTACGTATGGGAGCAGTTTTTTGAAAAACAAAACTAGAACTGTTTCGTCTTAAAAATAAGATTATTTTATAAATTTAACAAGTTTATGATACAGTTAACTTACTAAGATGGTAAAATGAACACAACAAAGTGTAGTTTTTTACTCCTGGTCAAGTTATTTTTGTATCAAAATCAATAGTATCAATAACTTAGGTCAATTGCATAATATGTCACAGTGGAGTAGAAGTGCAGAAAGCTAAAATCTTTCCACAGATTGAGTTTTTGAGATAAGACTGCATGGCTAAATTCTTAACTATTAGAAGTAGCGAAAAGTGTTCAAGGGGATTATAAGCTCGATTTTTTAAGAAAACAAAACTGTATATTCACATTTTTGAAAAATTTATTACTTTAACAGGAAATCAAATCACTTTATTTGATAATCTACACATAAATATGTGAAGGAAAAGCTCTCTATCCTTTTTTAAGCAAACTACGCGCACAGAGAAGTGTGAGATTTAGCATAGTTAAAGTTTATGTGGAGTAGGAGTGCAGGAAGTAAAATCCGTATGGAGGTGAGTTGGGACTATATGGCCAAATCCTAAACTAT
The DNA here is from genome assembly GCA_949709985.1 of Luffia ferchaultella. NCBI lineage: Eukaryota > Metazoa > Arthropoda > Insecta > Lepidoptera > Psychidae > Luffia > Luffia ferchaultella. Next base: position 22,157,479 of record OX453250.1, on the reverse strand, counting down.
GAGAAATAGCGAAAAAAATTTAAAAGATTCATGAGATCGATTTTGGAGAAAAAAAAACTGGATATTCATATTTTCAACATATTTTCAAAAATCTGTTACTTCAACAAGGAATTAAGCCACTTAATTTAATAATCTATATATTAATACGTGAATAGAAAACTTTGTACCCCTTTTAAAGCATATTACGGGTACGGAGGAGTGTGAGATTTGGCATAAGTAAAGTTTGTTTGGAAAAGAAGTGCCAAAAGCTAAAATCTATATATACCTAATATGTGTTACAAATACTGTCAACTATAGAAGTTAATAATCTGTCGTTTGATGCAGTTTGAATTGACTTACTCTCACCTATTTATTAATGGTGATTTCAATAAAAGTGAGTACGGTAGAATTTCGATTACTGGGCGACCACTAATATAAATAATTGGACGAAACCGGTCACCGGTTACTTTGTATAAATATGAAAATGTTTGAAATTTTATTGTCATTTGGCGTTTGTAACTATTGTTCAATATCGTTTTCTGTCGTTGCGAATTAATTGATTGCTGGGATGCCATTTTCTAACTTATTCCAGTTCTTAGTTATTTCTACAACTTTTGCATGATAACACTGTATAGCGCTTTGGAGTTTCTAGATTTTGTGTGCCCGTTTGGGCAGTAACCAGAAGATTTAAAAAATGCAGATTTTTGTATTAGATGTATTGTATCGCAAACCAATACCTACAACTTCACTAATTTTTAGTTTTATAAACAGTGTTTCGTAACGCTTACAACTAAAACTCCTCTTTACATATAAATGCATAAACGTCATATCCAGTATTCTGTTACAACAAGAATAGACCCTACGTGACTGCCTCAGCCTAAGCGACGGCACATAATGAATGGCCTATTAAACGCTGCGAACGGCGAGCCCAGTAATTACTAGCATTTCGCCGCTTTGTGTGCGGTACAGTGAAATACCTCTCGGTTTCAAAGATAATCGTTGAATCAAATGACATTTGCAACAAAGGTAGATTAAATAATACGTAGAAGCATATACAGTTATGGTATGTATGTATATGTAATCAATGTGCATGTGGGAGTAGATTAGGACTGTCATATGTCCCGGTTTATAACATGTACCGGTGTCTCGGTCGGGGACTGAGTTGTCTCGATTTGAGAATCAAACATTTTAGAACAGGCAACTGCGCCTTGGACAAATTATTATCAGAACAATCTTCCGGAGGTTATGACGTCATTGAATATTAATATTGATAATTTAAATATAAATTTTCGTGGTGTTGCCGAGTGGAAATATTATTTTTCTATTTGCTATAACTTCAGTCATACAAAGACGACGACATTATATATATATATATATATATACCATCTCAGTCAGATAATTTTTTCATACCAGCCCTCGTACAAAACGTAAGATGTTCATCAAATTAATAATACTTATTTACTAGAATATTTGAAAATACACTTTTTTTATTTTCAGTTTATTAGCATATTTCACGAAATGTCGCGGTCGGTGTCACAGCACTTATGGTGGCCCTAGAATTAGTTACAACAAAAAACGGGCCACACAATACGATTCAATCGACTCGTTTTCGATTAGTGTAGCTAAGCTCGGCGAATGAACGAGTTGTGCGAAGTCATTCGTTCAGATGTTAAGAAGATGAAAATGCCGTCTTGTAATTTATGTAATTAATGTATTGTATACCGAAACCGCTGTACCGCGCCTTAGGTATGTGCGTGGCGCGGAGGGAGGCAGATCTGCTTGGCTCTGTCAGTCCGTCGTCAACGCTTAGGAGCTGCCTCCCACCTCCCCGCGCACATACTTAAGGCGTGATACGTGCGTGATACGAAGGTAATTACAATACATCTACCAAACATAGAACGGACTGAGCGATAGTGTGAGCAACTGTGCGCTCAATACATGTTTTTTTTTTTATGTTGGGTCTGTAATATATCTGCCCCCAATGATATTATATGTATTAAAAGAGGCAGACGTCGAACAAGCGCACAGAAAATGAGGAGCTAAAATTCACCTTCCTCAATATTTTTTGTTTAGTTTTAACTTTGGTTTTTTATTGGTAAAACGCAGCGCAAGAAGCTCAACCGCTCAGATGACGTCACAGGGACAATTTCATCGTTAGGTGAATTTTCATAAATAACTGGGACAATCGTAAATATAAAAAAAATTTGAGGTTATTCTAAAACCTTATTCCTTTTGATTTTAATGGCCATTAGGGAAACTTAAAAAATTTGGTCATATTTCTTAGTAGGTACCTATTTCCTTTCTAAACTTAAAAGACAAAATCTTCTGCGAACACCTAGTATCGGTTTTATACGTGACGATACTTTTATGTGTACAACCATATATCGATGCCGAAATTAATTGAATTCTTTTTCGTGCGTGAAGTAGGCATATTGGTGAGCACAATGTGAGCACAATAAAGCGAACACGCATTATACCTATATATTGATTCGATTTTGCAGTACGTATTTCCTTCGACCACCGAACTAATAAACATAATAATGTATTATATCTTAATAGAGTACACAATGAAACCTGTGATGTTAATTTTTGAAGTGGGGGAATGAGACTTCGCCGCACTTACTGAAAACTACAATAATAGCTTGTTATGTATAACAAGTAGAGGAGTTTGAGAATTGTTTAATGTATGAAGATAAAAATTAAAACAAAATAAATAAAACTGCGAAATAAATATGGAAAAATTTATACTAACAAACTTTTAAGACTCAAAGTTGGGCTTAAAATAAATATTTTCATTCTTTGTTGTAGAGTGACGCTCCAGTATTAGACGTGAAGTCATATGCGAATTGGTGCTCGCTAAAATGTATAAAGTTTCAAATTGTATTTCTCTTTTATATATTGGCGATTTAAAAATTTCATTTCATTCATATATTAAATTAATATCATCATAATTACGAACCTTTTCAATTAAAATTCCTTAATAAACTCAATAATTTTACAATAATCTCATGTAAATAAATAAAAGCGAATATTTTGATAAATATATGATTAGAATAAGCAAATATTAAACGTAACATATGATGTTTAATTGCTACATGAACACATTTTTTAAATATTTATCAGCTCTGTGTCCGTTACAAACAGGCTATGTTTAAATGCATAGAACATTGCTTTTATTTACACATTTTGAAATGGTAATTCTTTGAAAATTTTATTATTTAACATCCAACATAAAAAGTGCACAAATATAGCTTGTAAGTAAAATCAAAATTGTCCACAATCTTCAATAATGCAACAAAATAATGCGTATATAAATAATATATTAATAGGAGGTATCGGAAAAACAATACACAGCAATCGGTCCAGCGGGGTCCGAGTATGAGTGAAAATTGTAAGCGTGCGGTATCTCTGAATCGGGTCATTCAAGTGTATATGCCAAGTAACAACCGTCGTATTTTATGTCTTTCACGATTCACGGTACGGAAAAATTTGATTCCATGATGGATAGGGGCCAAAAATGTCGATCTATTAAAAATAAGTTTTTTTTTTATGTACCAATTTATGAACCATTTGTCTATAAATCATTCAAGGTGCTTCAAAATGTGAAGACATACATCCACGAAGGTACAAAATACAGAAAAAAACATTTCTTGCATATGGCAGCGGCCTGCGGTTATCGGAACGATTTTTCCTTATGAGGGATGGATGAAAAATTATTCGAGGTAAAAGTACATTATAAATAATATCAATAAAATGAAAACCTGGGACATCCCACACAGCATCATCTAGTCTCAAAGTAAGCAAGTATTATGCTTGTATAGTGGGTTACTTAACAACTGATATACATGCTTAAATATTTTTTATAATATGTAAATGTATAAATATTTTACACCCAGACACGGAACGAAATAAACATGTTCATGCATATAAAAATTTCTACCACGCGGGAATCGAACCCGCGAATTTTGGCTCCGCAGTTAGGGTCTCTAACCACTCGATCGATCATCCAAATATAAATATCCAGATATATATAACATAAGGTACATGTCGTGATAAGTGGTGCCGATCCCGTTTCTTAATTAGAAGGTCGTGGTTCGAATCCCAAAAACCGACATGTACCAATTAGTGTTTTTCTGATTTAAGTAGGTACATAATTATCACTTAATCCGTGCCTCAGAGAGCACATTAAGCCATCAGTCCCGGTAACTATTAATAGATGGCAGTCGTTAAAATCCACCGACCTACACTGGAGCAGCGTGATGGATTAAGCTCCAAGTGCCCTTATCCCGAGGGGAGGTCAAAGTGGTAAAGTACATTTAAAATGCAGCAACAATATGAAATTATTTTGTATGCTTTTAATGAGTATATAACTATTCTTATATTCAATATGCAAAATTCAATATCAAGTTTCCACTCTCCACTTTAAAAAAGTGTCTTACTGGATTCAATACCTTTATGGATCTCTGCCCTAATATATTGAAACTTGTTTAAATACGTCGATAGTTCTTTCTCTATATATTATATATTCAATCAAAAATTATGATCGCGAATATTCAGCTGGAAATAAATAATGCGAACGAGAAAGGCGCTGTTAAAACATCACAATTTATGTAAATAGGGTATCTGACCACTAGCTGTTCCCATCCAAACCGCAAACCTACATTAGATATTTAAGTAGGTTGCCTTATATATTAAAAATTCCTTTTCATTTCTCATACTCGGAAAGTAGTGTTGTTTTGATCTGATGTAGAAAATGCTGCTTCCTTCCCTAGAGTGGGAAAAACTCATATAAATTACTTTCCACCTAAGGGCCGGAATGAACTTTAAAAATAGAACTGCTGTCAGCTGTGAAGAGTTTTATGTAAAAAAAAAACTAATTAAAAAAAATGCTGCGGCCATCTGAGTTTCTAAACAGCCAGTGTGAACTTAGCGCAAACTTCTTTGAGCGGAATAAGCCGCAACAATTTAAGCGATGCGTTCCATATTTAAAATTTAAAAAGTCGACATAAATTGGCGGGATATTAATCTGTTGTGTATCTGTGACGGAATTCAAAAAAATAGGTAATAATCTTTTAACTAAATTTACATTTAATTTATATAGATTTGACGTAAATATTTACCATCATCAACGATAAAAAATACTGGCTGTGTAGAATGCCACAAAAAAAAACGTAGATATTTCTATAAAATGAGTTCATCAGATTCATATATGGATTTAACGCTTTTTTTACTTTCCTCATATTCGTAATGAAAAGCATGGTGCTTACCTCGGGTGAAAGACTTATTTAGGCACTAGAACTATTAGCGCTCTCGCTACGCTTGTGCGCCAAACCATCTCGTGCCTAAATAGATCACTTTCACCCCTTGTGTAACAATCTACTATTTCACAACGGTACCTACTGAACAAACAACTTTTTTGCTTATTACATTATTTATTTTACAATGTCCATACATTCAATTATGTTTAGTAAAAATTATACTTGGAACACAGTGCCATCTAGTGCCAAAGTAAACAACTATTATGATTGTGTTATGGATACTATGCATACATATATATTTATATATTCTTTAAAATATATACATATGTAGATATTTTACACCCAAACACGGCACAAACAGACATAGTCATTCACACAAATATTTGTTCTGGGTGGGAACCAAATCCGCCACTTTTCGTTTTGCAGTTAGGATCTCTAACCATTCAGCCAAGCGATCAATTTTTATTATTTAGAACGTATTATAAGGAAATATAATTTAGATTTTAAAAAAAATTTACTTTATACGAGGAAGGAAAATTCCTACGTTTTCTTTTCATATCCTCAAAAGTTTTTCCATTTGTTTCATAGAAAATGTAGGAAAGCCATTGCAGCTACAAGAAAACGTTCTGACAAGAACTTCCCTAATTTTCGGAGTGATTTCCAAGAGCTTTTACCGATATTGAGAAAAATGTTACGCTCAGCAAGAAAAAGGTAATTTCTCACGTATTCTTTATAAAAATGTCAATCGCTCCCGTTTTTTATGCAGATCTAAAGATTAAAATAAATACATGAGAATAATTAAAAAAGGTTTGCGGTTTCTGATATTCTTTGCACTCGATATCTCCAGTTCCTTGCATACAATCGTATGTTTTTAATATATCATACCTCAAAAAGAAAAAGAGAACCTTTATAGGATCACTTCCTTGTCCGTCTATCTGTCTGTGGAGCTATTAAGTTGAAATTAATATCTAGTTATGTCTTTTGTCTCTTTAAGCTGTAAAAAAATCATGCTCATAAATAAACCCAATAAAAAATGTGGGCCACTCATGCCGCATGTTTTGATACTCGTGGGTAAACCAAAACCTTTGGGGTACTTCGCGTTGACGTATAATCATGAAATTCGGCAAAAAGCAATGTCTTAAAAAAAATGCAGCACAAGCAAATGATTGAATCCGAAAACTGTTAATTTGTAGTCATATAATATATTTTTTATTGTCGAAATATGCGTTTACGTGCTATTCTGACGGCGAGTTTCAAAAACAAGTTAATTTATGCTTATAACTTTAAGGAAACCTCAGAATACGAATCCGACTCACACTTGGCCGGTTTCTTATCACTACACATTATAAAGTAAAGTCCCCCGCCACGTCTGTCTGTCTGTGTATCTGTCTGTCTGAACGCGATAAACTCATCTTTTATGGATAACTTACTATACCTATTTTTATGTTTTAAAAAGTGGTGTCATATGATGAGGTGGTTAGAAAGCAATTTATACGGATACAGTATTAATCCTTAGCAAATTAAATGTTATTCACCTTCAGCATTTCATGCACATTATAGTGATTGCCCTTTACACCATACAATTTAAATTAATATCTTAGGATATCTCCACTTGTCGCGCTCCGGCCGACGATACTCGCGTGATGTACAATTAAGCAGAAGTTACCACTACTGTATACAAAGAAATATTGTCGTTTTCTTTTATGTTTATTCCTTACTTTTTCAAATATTTATAAAATTTAAAATAAAATACATTAAAAACACTCCAAGTAGGATGAACTTACGTTACATTTAAATCTAATTAAATTCAATCCACATGTTCGACGTAACAAGCTGACAGGACACTACGACAGAAAAAAACACTACGTCTTATATGGTCTGCTACCCGTGCGAAGCCGGGGCAGGTCGGTAGTAATAAATAAGTTCAATAGACATCGTAAAAAGTATATAAGGATGGTAAGTCCCAAATACCTAGTACATTAAAATATTTATTTATTGAATGTTTAACAATAAGAAAAGCATTGATGACTTACAATATATCATTTTACGTTATATCGTTGCTCCATCGCGACATGACGAAAGAATAAAAAAACATATTTCTGCATTTACAATACCAATTACCACATTATTAGCTTGATGGTTACTATTAGTTATGAGAAGATAATGCCATGGAGAAAATAATAGGAACCCAGCGCCAAAAGTATTATAATACTGCCAAAAATAAAGTTACATTAACAAGTATAGGATACTGATCTAAGTAACTTTTCCGGAAATCATTAAGACTTTTCCGACCCTAGGGAGCAATAAAACGAAGTTAACCCTCCATTAACTTTAATCGGGATGATGTTATGCAAAGATGCTCCCGTTCACAGTTTAGAGGATTGGATTAAAAATATGAAAGTATCAGGGAAGTTGTGCATAAAAATATATTTGGCAGTATAATAATGACAATAACGTGCGATTAAGGATTAAACATGAAAAGAAAATCTTGTGGGTTGTAGCGTAGGTATACACTTATGCGCGTAGGTACGTTTACGTGGTAACGCCTATGAGCGAAGAGTTTGCGCTGATCGGTAATCTATGTTATGACGACACAAGGTAGGCTATCAATTACGTGTACACTTGGTGGCGCTCAAAGTGACTGACAAATCAACTAACCGAGTGGCCGTATGGTTAGAAACCCTATCTGCAGAACCAAAGATCACGGGTTTAATTCCCGCCAGAGATAAATATTTGTGTGCATGAACATGTCTATTTGTTCTGTGTTTGGGTGTAAGATATCTACATATGTATAATATATTATAATGAATGGTTAAGTGTATATATCAGTTGCTTAGTACACCATTATACAAGCATGATATTTGCTTACTTTGGGACTATATGGCGCTGTGGGCGAAGTTCCGAATACTATTATTATTATAGGTACTGCTCGTTCTCAACGAGTGATTGCCACGGAAGAAGAAAGCAAAATTTGGTGAAACTGAATAAAGTGCTAATACGTCAAACAATCAATCAAATTATCTAAAGATTTTACGAGTATGTGTAAAAAAATTAAAAGGATTAATTAGACCTATTGTTAGAATACTGAAAAACAACAGACTCTAAGACTCTAAGTCCAGGGTTGTATAAACTACATTGCTGTCCAAAAAACAAGAAACTTGGACATTCAGATGTCGGATTTCCAAGTGTTATAGAGCAGCTTCGGAAAACTTCAAAGCCTATTCACGAATTGATTTATGTATTTATTATTATGAATATCCAGTAACATGATTTATGTACGCAATTACCTCTGTCAACGTCAAAAGAGATTAAACCGTGATGGATAGATGGATAATGTGTTTGCTGAATACCGTTTGCCACGTATTATTTGTCGTTACTATCTAGTAAATTGAACAGACCCATACAACCCGCATAGGTTATCCAGGCACGATATTGAAAATAAGAAAATAAGCAACAAAAATATTTTAGGATTTGTATTTTATATGATTCACATTATTTTAAAAATATAAATGTTCAATAAATATAATATTATACTAGACAATTACGTACCTCGATATAGACTTCAATACTTTATTTTATGCAGGGTCTTGTGTATAAAATGGTTTTTTGTACTATATTTTTTTAATACTGTTTCATATGAGAAAATAGGTTGTAACAGACGAACAGACAGATACCAGGGTCATCCTATAAATAGATTCCATTTTTTCATCTCGGATTACAATATCGAAGAGCTGAAATACGTATATATCATAAAAGAAAAAATAATGACCCTTAGATTGATTGCTAATCTACGTACAATAAAAGAAAACAGCAAATAAAGTTGTCCTGACATTAATAAATACAGGTACGACCATGAAGGGCTATACTTCTGGATGTAGGAACACTCTTTCAAGAAATAAAAGTATTGTCAGTAAGTATCTAAGATAAGAAATTATAAAAAATTAAGCTAAAATAAAGAAATCTGATTTCTCTATAGGAGAATACGAAAACATTAAAAAAAAATTCAAGCCAAAACCATGACGTTACCTGAAGCATACAAAAATCTTAATCGTATGCAAAGAAAAAGAGGTGTCAAAATTATTCAGCGATGGAACTATTTCCCTCCTGAATCAATTGCTTGGTATAAGCACTAGATTAATCAAAACAAAAGAATTAATACCTAAATCAGTTGAGCAAGTCATCAGTGAAGAGAGAGAACATTCGAAGTAGGTAGTCTAGGTGTTAAATTGTCACATTTTTTTATAAAAATTATAAAATAGTACCCTGTGTCGTAAGACAAGGCGATAATAATCGCCCAGTTCGTCTTTTTTAGGGTTCCGTAGCCAAATGGCAAAAACGGAACCCTTATAGTTTCGCCATGTCCGTCCGTCCATCCGTCTGTCTGTCTGTCAGTTTGTCTGTCTGTCTGTCTGTGGTAATTCATCGTATATTAACGCGAGAGGTACCAAACGATACGTCTTAAAAAATGATATCAAGGTTTCAAACAATTTATTTTTTTATTTAAATCAACAATGTTGAGATAAGCACTCCTAAAGTCCTAATTTTTGTTAGAGTTATGTGTCCTTCCCTCTACTAGCTAAACCATTGTTTTTGGATACGTGGAAAAAATTTATGACGGGAGTATATATAAAAACTATCGCAGCTAACTAGATTGTATTAATTAAAGAGTAATAGATTAACTTATGAAATGTACTTTAATAAGTAAAAGTTTGGTAGAAATTTCATAAAAAATTACAGATAGCGTTTAGCCAATTAGTGAAAACTAGATGTATTTTATCTTTGTGAATTTATGGTAAAAGATAATTTAAAAAAAATATTTTATGATAAAAACTACATTGTATTACTATGTACTATAAATTTACGCTTTCCTTTGATGAGCTTATTCTCTTTACAATCGATAATAAAAGTCAAAGGTTCACTGTAAAAAAATAAGTAATAAAAATTGTCTCTAGCTATCACTGCACTCATGTTATTACTTTTCGGATTAACCATTGAGGATCGAACACCTTCTAAATAATTAACGAAATAAAAATGTAATATATTTTTACAATAATTCTTAAATTACATAATAATAACTATGAATGGTTTAGTTCGATTAACGTCGCGCTCGTTTTTTAATATTGTATGGTGGTACGAAATCCTTTGTGTGCGAGTCCGATTCGCACTTGGCCGGTTTTTTAAGATTGTTCCTCTCTTAGTGTTAAAAAAAACGGATTTCTTTGATTAAATGATCAGGGAAATGTCATTATCTTCTTTTTCATTTTTTTTAACAATAAGTTGTTTTTCTACTTTTCTTTAACAAAATTGTAACCTGAAATCTCAGTAAAGTTGTGTTAAAAAAATATATTCTTGCCTTTTAGTTTACTATGAGGCCTCATAAACGATCGAAAAGATACATACATACATTAACGAAACATTTAAATAGGAAGCAGTTACTTTATATGCATCACAACTACTGCAATGTGCACCATAAGTGCGCCATTCTATTATAAGTAGTATATTAAATAATATGAAATTGTACACAACTTAAGTATAGGTATTTGAGATAAATTGATTTATAACAAATAATATATGATAATAATAATACCTGGAATATCCCACACAGCGTCATCTAGTCCCAAACTAAGCAAAGCTTGTATTATGGGTACCAAATAACTGATATAGATACTTAAATATTATTTATAATATATGCTTATGTAAATACTTTATACCCAGACACGGAACAAATAGACATATTCATACAAACAAATACTGATCCTGGCGGGAAACGAACCCGCAACCCTTGACTCCGCAGTTAGTGTTTATAAGCGCTCGGCCAATCGGTCAGTCAGTTATGATAAGAAAAGTTTAATAAAATTATTTATAGTTTCAAAATAGAATGGAATAACCGCCACAAATACCTACTTGGGTATATATCAAACGATCACAGAAATTTCACGGTGACTCGATATGTGACAGACAGCCTCTTTTCGGTCGTACTTACAGATAAGAAAATGCGTAAAGAAATATTTCACCTTCTCTCCTGAAATACCTATCGCGGGATCTCAATTGAATAGACGCGACATGTGCTTGCTGAAAGCTTGTCACATGAGATGAAATATTTATATCGTGTACCGTTACCAGCACAAAAATTAAAAAAAATGTCTTACGAAGCTAAAATTCAGGACTAAATCATTAGATATTTCAGTGTTACAATGATTGTACTTTAAAAACCTTGTGATAATCATTTCAGACACCGGACGTTCACATCTGGACATAATTCTTCTTTGACCAGCTATAACCCACAGCGCACTATAAGCCAACACGCACCGTTTCGCTTCGAAAATATACTAAAATATACAGTATTATGACTGTATATCATTCAGTCATAATATTGTATTTTATAAAGCAATTTTCAATATATAATAATATACAATAATAATGTAATAATAAAATTAATACCGCAATTGCGCTTTTAATTTTACTTAAAACTATTCAGATTGAATTGAAACAACTAAATATTTTAAATGTTATAGTTATAATGACTTAGCTTTCCGCCTGCGGCTCTGCTCGCGTGGACTACATCGTTTTATCGGGATCAATTTTTAGGGGATAAAAAATAATCTATGTCACTCTTCAGCTTATAAACTATATCTATGCAAAAAATCACATCGGTCCCGGCACAACCATGTAGTCCACGCGAGCGGAGCCGCAGGCGAAAAGCTAGTTTAACAATAAAATATAGCCCATGTTACTTGCTATTAACGTAGCTTTTTATACATGAAAGAATTTTTAAAACCAGTTTTTGATTTTATCCATAACAAACAAAAAATCATACCTTTCCTCTTTCTAATTTTAGTATGGAAATGTACTCGGCAAGTAGATAATTAGACATGAAACTTCGTATACTAATTTATTTTTAAGCGACTTCAAAAAAGAAGGAGGTTACTCAATTCGACCGTATATATGTTTTATTTTTTTTTTTTTTTTTATGTGTGTTCAGGGATAACTTCGTTGTTTATGAACCGAATTGGATGATTTTTTTTTGTGAAAGGGAGATATCTCCGAAATGGTACCATGATAAGGAAACCAGGATCTGATGATGGCATCCCAGAGAAATCGAGGGCAACCTTCGAAAATCGTATTTTAAAGCATCGTATTTTAAGTATTTTGATAAAATACTACTACTAGTACTATTTATTGAAGGTCAGGAGTTGATCTGATGATGGAGCTGAAAGACAGTCGAGGGAACTCCTCAACGACTTACAGCAATTACCTGGTGTTTGGACTTGATTCATTTCTATTGATGAGATCTTTGCACCCATATGGATTATAAGTGCCATTATAGGTCTGATGATGGAGACCATACACAGTCGAAGGAACGCCTTAACGATTTATAGCAATTACCTGGTGTTTGGACTTGATTCATTTCTATTGATGAGATCTTTGCACCCATATGGATTATAAGTGCCATTACAGGTCTCATGATGGAAACCATACACAATCGAGGGAACTCCTCAACGATTTACAGCAATTACCTGGTGTTTGGACTTAATTCATTTCTATTAATGAGAGCTTTGCACCACTTTGGGTTATAAGTACCATTACAGATCTGATGATGGAGACCATACACAATCGAGGGAACTCCTTAACGATTTACAGCATTTACCTGGTGTTTGGACTTAATTCATTTCTATTGATGAGATCTTTGCACCCATATGGGTTATAAGTGCCATTACAGGTCTGATCAGTCTAACCATAAACAGTCGAGGGAATTCCTCAACAATTTACGGCAGTTACCTTTTGTTGGGCTACCTTCATACGGTTCAATATGCCAAAATGTTCAGTTCGCACAAAAATAATAATTAAGATTGAAGTTTAACATAGGAATACCACTGCCTACTAGGCATGCTGATGTGTCAATTTGACACTGAATTTACGTTGCGTAATCGCGGTGCTGTCTCATTAGAGTAGCGCGTTTAGTAGCCCCATTTATACTAAATATAAATAAGTTATAGATGCGTTCAACTAAAAATTGAAAAATAAAATAATTAAAAAATAAAATAAAAACCGACTTCAAAAACATAAACTAAAAAGTTAAAAATAAAATTTTCACTTTAAAGAAAGGAACATTAACAGGCGGCATATAGTTAATGAAGTCGGTGCCTACTCAGACACTTTAAATTGTGTTCTATATTTGTTATAGTTATAAAGATTGTTGTAATTGTTATTACCTGGTAAGTACCCATTTAAAGTGTCTGAGTTGGCACCGACTTCATTAACTATAAGCCGCCTGTTAATGCTCCTTTCTTTAAAGTGAAAATTTTATTTTTAACTTTTTAGTTTATGTTTTTGAAGTCGGTTTTTATTATTTTTTTAAATTATTTTTTATCAATACCTTAACTTCAAAAGGAGTTATTCAAATCATATGGAAAAAGGAGTTTTATTTGGTTTGAAAAAAATGGAAATGTCGATGCATGTCACATAAATCGATTGCATTTAAGTGATCGCGACACGTGGCGGTCTGAATCATTTAACGCTGAAGCGTCTCGGCGATATATCACGATGTCAAATCCCTTAGGTTTTTCGAAAGGAAATATGTAACACAAATAACACATATCTCGACTTTGAAAGTTGGATGATTTTTTTTATAAATTACATGGGTAGCATGGTAGATTGTATTTTTTAAAAACTTACTGGGTAGCATAAGATTTTTTTGTCTTAATATGGTCCACTAGCATTCGCCCGCGGCTTCGCTCGTGTTAAATTAATAATGTATTTTTTTCACTATTTGAGTTCTACTTCCATTACTACTTCATTTGACTACTAGAAGCTTTGTTCGTCATTCTTTTCGAATGGTACTCAGTATTGTGTTCTTGAGAACTTTTAACCAGGATAAATTATAGATAGCCTTTGTTCCTCTGCGTCCTTTCAGTTACATCCGTGCATAACATCACGACGTTTTGTTGCTCCGATACAATGTAAAGAAAAGGATAAACGAACAAATATAATTTCATTTTGTGTATTGTCTTGCTAATATTATATTTTATTCTAATTTATTACATTATGAGTAATTTTTATAGTGTAAATATAAAAATAGCTTATAATTTATTTATTGCTTATAATTGCTTATAATATAATACATTCTAAATATACAAAATTAATAAATGAAAATTGTATGTGGGCGGTATCTCCGACTGTTATTCAAGTATGCATGTTAAGCTACAATCGAGGTATATCATAATTTTCTCCATCCATGGTACGGAAAAATTTTATTCTACATTCTGTAAGGGCATATTTATTTTACCTTTACCTTACCACCACCACGTACCACAGGCTAGATTTAACTTATGAATAACGAAAAAATAAGTATATAAGTACAGACATTAATATAAAAACACGTACACGTAATAATAACCAAAAATACACAAATTACATAAATAAATAATTACACATCTATCAATGAAACTTATGAATCAAAATCAATTTAAATCTAAAAAGATCTATTAAAGGCGATTTTTAAAAACCTCTATTATAATTATTAGTACAGCAATGAAGGCAAAAATCAGCTACAGCCCCCGGTTTCGTTGAACCTCCATAGATTTGGATGAAAATTTGGGATTAAGTATGTTTTACGGTCTACTTCGAAAGTGGCATATGCTCGTCTTGCGCTTTTTGCATTTTAGAGGGGAAATCCACCCCTTTTGTTAAGAATGGGAAAAATGCAGATTTAACCATTATGGCTTAAGTAATTGTGTTAATTAGATAAAATAAATGTTTTTTTTAATATTTATATGCATGATTAATGATTTTAATTAATTTTTCAACCCTTTTAGCAACCACCCCTTAAATCGAAAATCATAAAAAAATATTTTTTTGTATTTCTGAGTTTTAAAATCGCATATTAACATTATATAAACAGTTTGTTTGCTACTTATGATATAATTTTTGGTTGACAGTGAAATTTCAACCATTAAAAACAGATTATTGCAGAATCACTGTAAAAATTGGTTTCAAAAACTTTTAACCTATTAAATAGTACATTACTGACGTGAAATCTTATTTACTGAGTATTAAAATATTTATTTATTTATTGCAAAATTTTTCACATTTAAAAACTACCCCTTGTCATAATAATAACGGAATAATTTTTTTATCAGCTTCAATTAGTTAGAATCTTTTTTAATAGTTAAGATAAATTTTATTAATATATTTCAAACTTTATTAATATTATTCAATTCACATTCTTCAAACTATGACTCCAAACTACCCTTTGTGGAAAAAGTGATGAAAAAGCATACTTTAAAGTTGGAAATATTTTTTTAATATCTTTTGACTCGTGACATATTTTTTGACATGAAAATTTAATTTATTAATTAAGAGAAAAATGTATTAAAATAAATATTAAAATATATGAAACGTTTATTCATCTTTTATTTAAATACATTTTTATTATTGCTCAGCACAGCTCTCTTCACTAACTTCTTCATTTGTTGGGGGGCTATTTTAGCAATTATCACCGCTGCACGATCCGCAGATTGAATTACAAAATAGCCCTACCCTACGACACCCACAAGAAGCACCGCAACCTTTTTTGGAACTGCAAAAAATCATTTTTAATAGCTCTTCTGGAGCAGATGGATGAGGGTTCTTGTTTGGAAACAAAGACTCTCCAGTTTGATACCATCCCCAGTCAACTAACTGGACGAATGTCTTTGTTTCCAAACCATATCTGGATTTGCAAAAACACTCTTTTGATGTGTCCGTCTAATGCAGCAACTGTTGGGACAAGAGAAGACAATTTTACCGCACTAGTTATAGTTGTAGCCTTCGTGAAGGATTCATAACGCATCCGTTCCAAACGAGCTGATAGGCTTTCGATGCGTTGCAGTTTACTTATATTAACATCTTTCGCACTTCTGTACAATAATATTGTGCTGTACCTGCCAGCTTCTAAAATGGCATCGAAATCAGCGGCTTTATTATAAAATATATCGATCTTCTCTCTCAAATCAGGTCTTTTGTCTAAAAGATCGATAATTTTTTTCTTGCCCTTATTATAAAACACAGAAGTGGAGTCACATCTAGAGAAACAATGAAAGAAGAGAATATATGGTCCTACGTTCAAAAATTCAGATGCAGTGAAAATGCAGTTGCAACTATTCCTCTCAAATGTAATATGCCTCGAAAATATTTCTTTAAAAACTATATTCTGAAATGTAAATGACAATTCTATAATATTTTTTTTTTTAATTTTTACACAATTCTTTGGTTAACTATGAAACGAATTTTTAATTATTAGTCAGAGAGTACTAAACTACTAAAAAATACCACGTGTATTTTAGTCCACTTTTAGAAATATACTGAAATATTCAATAGACACTCATCATTCTAGAAAGCCCCACCACGTTTTCAAGCAGATGTTTACCGTTCCTTTCACTTTCTCTGTCTTTGAAACACACATACACACACCCATACATGTGTATTTAGTAAGCATGTACCTATTGACACGTTTTGCTATAATATATGCATACCAAATATCTGCTCCAAAAATTTTTCCAAAAAAATATACTTTGTTTTTTTACAATAACTCCGTTAATTTTTAAGATATCAGGTTCATCTAAAAACCATTTGAAACGTAATTTCAAGAGCTATAAGATCGTGTTAAATTAGATTTTTTAAAGCCCTTATTTTTTTAAAGATAAAGGGTTAAGGGCTCCCGGTTATATGTTTCTTGCGGTAGAAGTTAGGCTTTAAGCGTCTTTATCTCGGTTATTTTTCATCTTATAAAAAAAAACCAAAATCTTTATTAAAAAAAGAATTCAAATTTCATTCTTTATCATCTTTTACGAATATCCAATATTTTTAAAGTTATTTTCAAAAGAAAATTAAATTTAGGTAAAATTTAAAAATATCGATTTTTGGCGCAGATTTCGCAAATTTTTTGAGGTCATCACTTATGCTAAAAAAAAGAAAGCCCTTTAGGGATAACCGTAAATTTGAATTTTTGTGGAAATGGTGAAAGTTTTATTTTCGTTTTCTCCAAAAAAATTCAAAAGTGTCATCTTATTTTTATCATAACTTGCCCAATTTTGATACTATTAACTTTTTACAATACTCATTAGAAAGGTAATTTTTAGTACTTTAAAAATTATTTAGAACGTACCTGTGTCATAAAATGTATCGGTTTCCCGTTATTTAAGTTTGAATACTTAGATTTAAGTACTCGATGAAAAAAAATGTACATACAATAACCTATAGCTCACTTTGAATTAATATTTGAAGGTTTTTCAAAGTAGAGATTTATTTGTATTTTTATTAAGTTCAATTTTGGCAATGACACATTTTTTGTAAAAACTCAAAGTTTTTGAATTATTTATGAAAAATCGCTTTAAAACATGTATTTTAATCACAAAAAATCACAATTTTTGATCTTTAATAACTCAGAAAGTATTGATTTATTCTAAAAACTTTATATGACAAATTTTTCTTAGAATTTGTTTTTCTATCGATTTTTGTGGTTATTTTTGTTAAAATTATTTTCACCCCCGAGAAGGGGTGGCATCCACTCCCAGGGCAAAAGCGCAAGTTGACAATATGTCACTTTTGTTTATTAAGATATCTCCCACCTACTCACCAATTTTCATGAAAAACGATGGAGATTCAACGAAATCGGAGGTGAAAACCTTTTCGAAAAAAACTATATATATACTTATATACAAACAATATATTACACACTTATGTAACACATCGTAAAGTAAACGCGTTAAATGCCAAAATTAAATTAAATCTAAAAGAAATATACAAAAAAATTTCACATTTTACAAAAGCGTATTTAAGACATTCTAATAAAATACAATCTTTTTCATGTGTACGTCCTTTGTATTTTTCATATTATTTAAAAGTAAACATTAAAACAAAATGTCTGAAGTATACACGCCACAAAAGAGAGAGATGAATAATGAATGACGCCGGCCTTTAGAATGTGGGGCAATTAATTAAATCAGGGTACCTGTAGGGCCGCACATTTATTAGGTACTTAACCTATGTATGTGTCGCTACTGTATCATATATTTTGAGATTAAACCATTTATGGTTAAGACCGGGCAATCAAACCTAAAATACCTATTTGTGACCAAAAACATAATCAGAGTTTCAATATTATGACGACTATTGTGCGAAAGATTTAACGACCATACAAATATCGTCCATATAAATTACCCACGGAATATTTTCGTTCTATAACAATAGCTGGGCGTAAGTCAATGTTTAACCAGTTTTATGTAATACTCATATTTTACTTCAGTTTTCTTTGTGCTTCATTATACAAGATATATTTATAAAGCGAAATTAATAATAGCTTTTAACTGCAGATTCTCCCTCATAAAGTACCTGCACGATTTTTGCGATTTAATTTTCATTTAAGATTAATATTAACCCATTTGCTTTGCGTGGGCACTCGTATATAATCTAAAACGGGTTTATATTAACGGGCAGTATTAATTATTAAAATTGAAAGGAATAAGGTTCTAGAACAATCTCCCAAAATATATATTTTTTCTCTTTATGCCCATCATGATCTATACATTTATAAAACAAATAAGTATGATGAGGTAAAATGCAATCCATAATTAATTTCAAATCTCAATTGAGAGATAATGAAAATCCGCAGTATTTTTAATTTCTAATGATTTGAAAGCTTTAACAATGGTTATAGTGTCCACATGAGACAATTTAAAACGTAACATTTTGCTTGACTAATGATTCGGTAAGGGCGGGAGAAGAGTTAAAAGACTAGATAGTCGAAACTGAGACATCTGAGAAAAACTTCTCGAACGCCTCGGCAACTTCTAAATTTCATGGTAAAATCTGATCATTAATTTTTCAGGTTCGCTGTTCACGATTTTCCGAATCGTTTTTGTAATACTCGCGCTACTTCTTATTTTACCATAATGCGATTACCGTTTTAATTTTTGTGAATAATTTCGAATATACCTAATTTATAAAATAATCACTTTTGTTATAAGCTCTTTCTTCACAAAGTTCCTAAAACTTAAGTCTAACTTCACGAATTTCTGCTGTTGCTAATCACTCATTGGAACGAATTCTTAATTTGTACGGTTTTTCATTTATTGTTTTGTGAAATCAAACAATATCGTATGATTTTTTGATATCATCATAATATTTTTAGTATGGAAAACTCGCTAATAACTAGCTGACTCGGCGAACTTCGTACGGTCTCAGAACTCAGAACAGTTTAAAACGTATATATATGAATTGTAGCCCCCACCCCCTTTCTTGGTAGCCCATAACCACAATCCTTATCTAAGAACTTGCTTTTACGTGATATCTATGTAAAGCTAAAAACCTCGTCAAAATCCTCCCAACCGTTTTAGAGAATTATATCCATTGCAATGCCCCCAGGTGGCCCATGACCGCAAACTTTTATCTAAGTGCATGCTCTTAGTGATATGGTTATCATGCAAAAAACCGCGTAGAGATCCTCCCAGCCATTTTAGGGGAATGTATTCATTGCAGCGTCCCCTAGTGGCTCATATCCGCAATCCTTATCTAAGCACCTGCTCTTAAGTTATATCTATGTAACATAAAAAATCGCGTCAAGGTCGTCCCATCCGTTTTCAAGATAAATATCTATCGCAGCGCTCCCTGGTGTCCATAGCTGCACAACTGATTTAATTATCTATTAGTGGGTGATACTCATGTAATGCAAAAAACCGAATCAAAATCAGTCCAGTCGAGGATACACATTTACTGTAGCGCCCCCTGGTGCTTAATAATCATAAAGTTTAATTAAAAACCTGTTTTGGAATGTTATCTACAAAAATATAAAATTTCATATAAATCATTCAAACGAAGCGTTGGACGCCTTCCGGCCAGGTGGACAGATGACCTGAAGAACCATACCGGGGGTAGTTGGATGCGAAAGGCGGAGGACCGTGTGTGGTGGCGAGCCTTGGGAGAGGCCTATATCCTGCAGTGGAGAGACACGGGCATGATGATGATGATATAAATCATTAGAGCTGTTTTTGATGTAGCCTATAAAAGAGTAAAGAAATTGATTTTTGAATGCACCCCGTTTGACAGGTACGAACAGTTTGTATGAGAAAAAGATGTTGTTGTTTTTACCTTAATGTAGTTCTGTTTTTCCTTGCCATTTCCTCATATTTTCTCACCTTTTAAACCTGTCTTGGACTTTCAGAAATATTTCAAAATCAAGATTAGCCATAGCGGTCCAGTCGTTTTTGAGTTTTAGCGAGACATGTAATAAGCTTCATTTCATTTTTGTATATCAGATATTTTTAAATGAAAGCCGACTGTCATTGATTAGTTTACATATAATATAACTTCAGTCAGTTCAAATTCACCTTAATTAATAACAGCCAGCTTATATGATGGTAGCTTATTATTCAAAGTAGTACTTATCACAAGCTTCCGCATTAGTAAAAATATTATCAATATGTATTGCTTAGTGATGCCCAAATGCAAGAACAAGACGAGACTTAGCCAGTCTTGGTCTTGGTCTTGCGCCAATACACCTGGTCTTGGTCTTGGTCTTGGTCTTGCGCTCCCAGTCTTGGTCTTGGTCTTGGTCTTGCAGCAAGAGTCTTGCAAGTCTTGCAATTACCTATTAGTCTATTACTATTTATTAAAGTTTACTTTAAATCTTAGAAAAACGTATTATAATTGGAACATTGTGAGCTTGAATTAACATAGCCATAGTAAAGATCAAGCAGATTAATAAATAACTGAAGATTTGATAAGAAATTCGAAAAATCAACTGACCTATATGTCGTTTTCCATGGAAGTAACTGTTTCTTAATAAACATTTATGATTTATAAGCTTACATTTGCTAAAACATGTAAAAAAACAAATTAATTACAATAACTTGACTGTATTTTAAAGAACAATACTTATCTGTATTACCTAGCTGCAAGACGCAAGAGTCTTGCAGGCTATGTCTTGTTCTTGCTCAAGTCTTGCACGGTCAGTCTTGGTCTTGGTCTTGCTAAAAATACGCGGTCTTGTTCTTGGTCTTGGTCTTGCAAAAACGCAAGAACAAGACCAAGACTGCAAGACCAAGACTGAATTTGGGCATCACTAGTATTGCTGCGGTAGAAGTAACTCTATTAAAATTATAAAAATATTATATTCACCAAATCAGAACAGCGAAGTAGTAATTTGAGTCTACTATTTAGTACACAATTAAAATCTAATAGATCTATGTTAAAATGTTGTTGTTGATTGATTGATTGATTGATTGATTGGATTGTATTAAGGACTCTAACTGCGGAATCAAAGATCGCGGATTGTATTCCCGCATGGGACAAATATTTATGTGCATGAACGAACATGGCCATTTATTGTTCCTTATCTGAATGTAAAATATTTATGTAAGTTTATGTTTTGAAGAATATTGAAGTTTGTATATCAGTTGTTCATTACCTACCTATAATACAAAAATAATACTTCCTTACTTTGAGACTAAATGGCGCTGTTTGCCAGGTATTTTTATTGTTATATTAAAATTCTATAGACCACAAAATCCTCGCTCCTTTTACTTTTTTAAACGACGCCTCATCCAATTTATTTTCAAATAATTGAGTAATTATTTGATTCAAATATAAACTGATGAGTTTTCAGTCAGTGCTCAGTAAAACACAAAATATCGGTACTATTATTAATAAAAAATAATTTCAGTTCTAGTTCCTTGCTTCTCATGCCCTGAATATTTTATGATTACAGTTAGATTTATAGATAGACAGGATAGCTGATAAGAAGGCATTTTTTTTTCTAAAAACTTTAATTTACAATTAAGTGAAAAAAAAAACATTACTAATTTTATTAATACTATCATCATTAAGACAAGTCACAGGTACTCTCTATTTATTTTGTAATATTATTTTATTACTTAAATAGTTTACTTTGTATAAGGCGTCTCATAATAGCGAACTCACTATGTCTATTTGACTTTATTGCTAATAAAAAGAAAAGTTATTGACATTGAATGGGAACAAATAAAGTTTTACTATTTGCTATAGAAAATACGATATTAGAGATAAGCCTAAGGCTCCGATCATAACCAAATAACATGTTAGCAGAATGGAGATATGTGGAGCTTTTAATATTATTCTTGCAATATGAGCCCGATAAAGTAATAAATGATACATCATATGTCTAGATAGTTCGGAGATGGACAGATACATGTTTACGGCGAAACTCTATCGAAAACAGGGATCCTATTTCTGTTATATGGATGCCTGGCATATCGACAAATATACCCTTTTCAGATTTATTTATTCTGGAATATTGAAGATATTAAATATAAGTCCATAATATGTAACATTGCTGGTGTAATGACGTTATTTGATTAAACGATTTTAGTTTCAATTTATATGTATATTTATGTTCAAAGAATTCTATTTCATAAGGACTATTTCATTACTTCTTTGTACTCTGGTTTTCGATTTTCTCTGAAGTTTGAGGTGCAGCATCTCAATAATTCTGATATTTATTTTTATTTACTTATTTATTTCAATGACAATTAAAGCTTATAGTTACAAACCAACTTTAATATATTATAATTTAGAGCAACATATCGGCATAATTGTAATATAAAATCTAGTATTACGATCTAAATTTGGGAATTCATACTTTACAAATACATATGCAATGAACGAATCAATGCCATCAAGTTATCGGCAAACAAAGCGGCACCCTCCCTGGATCTCATCACAAACGCATTTACTAATATAACGATATGCTTTATATTACATCTATATGGATTCAAAGTCATTGAGGCGTAGAAATTAAAAAGAAATTAAAGCAGAAGTGTGTTGAAGAGCCTAGGTATATGTATGCGCTTAATACTGTGCATTTAAAACTGAGCCGGAGCATCTACTTTCATCTATATATAGGCATTCGCTAGAGTTTGGTTGCTTTGGTTCTGACGACCGCTTAGCCTAGTGGGTAGCAACCTTGCCTACGAAGCTGGAGGTCCCATATTCGAATCCCAGGTCGGGTCAGTATTTGTATGATGAATATTGATACTGGTACTGGGTTTTGTTTGTTGTGTATATGTGGTGTCTTCGCTTGGTACTCAAAACATATTTAGACATATTTAGATCCAGTTTAGCTACAATATTTTTGTCTCTTTCAATCTGAGTGCTACAATCTAAATATAAGGACACAGCATATTTTTTCTACGTCAGCATACGTATAATGCACAGTTAGATCTTAGTATTGTCGGGCATAAAAAAGAAAGCCTGCGCGCGCACGTGTCTATGTGAATGGAGAAAAAAGGATGAAAATAAAATTACCTAGTTTTATCCTTATTTTATTTATTATCTTAAGAAAACCAACAGCTACACAATACTTATAGTAAACCTTAATAAAAACAGGAAGCCAATGAGAGGTTCTCACAAGTAGTGACAGTAATTTAGTGGTAGTGACGTATTGTACTTTTGTGCCACATGTGGATTAGATTAGGACACTTCGGACTGGTTTGCCTGCTCTGTTCTATTATCTCTATACATGTAGCACGGGAGTGTAAACGTTAAAATTGTAAGATGTCAAAAATAAATTGATCGCCCTGCGCTCTACATCGAATGAAAATACCGGAGACGGCTCGGCATTCGTAGAAAATTCTGATAATTCATAATCGATACCCTCGCTTATATTATAATCTCATTTGTCAGATGTCGTATTAATAATCGATGCCTATAATTTGAAGCATTAGATCTGCGAGAGGCTTAACAGCAGATAAATGTGAAAGTATTGTTAAGATTTGTTGTGCTAAACAGTTACAATAGAAGAATTCAACCAATCCAAACATGTCATGACATATTTATAGATAGAAATAGAAATTTCCTGGATTTTAGCTGGTTCTAAGTTGGTTTCTATATTGTAGATGAATAATGTTTTACACTCAACTTAAGATAAAATGAGAATCACGTAATTTCGCTTTTGGACCTGCGGCGATTACTCACTTGGACTGAGTAGCGCATTAAATATAAATATGGAGCAGTATACCCATAGATCAGCTTTTAGTCAAGTCTTACACACAAAAATACTATTATCAATTTGTGAATTAAATAAAAGAGTAGTAAAAAACATCCAAAAGCCATAAATAATAAATAATAGTCATTTTATTTGCATATCACATTCCAAAATAATAGCGAAACCATAGAATAAAAACACATAGGATTAAACAAACTCACACAGTCTATTGAAGTCGTAATGGAAATGTATATTATGTAAACCGCACAAACAACACATATATATATATATATATTGTAACGTGTATAAAATGGAAAGTTAGGTATCGGTTTAGGTAAATGGTATGTACGACACGAAGCTACTTACGTTACAAAAATATCGATGGATGGAGGTCGCTGCCGCTGGTCCTGGATCGAGCCTAGTCGGCGAGCAACGGACTTTTGTATCAAGGACCGTCCGTATCGAATGGAATGGAATAGAATGGAATGGAGGTTATGCGATGCTGTGCGCTCGACCAAAAGGAATGAATCACGTTTTGATCAATTTAAATTTATAATAAGATATATTTAACATTTAAGACATTTAACATGAAAGATAACGAGATATTTAAAGTCTATAAAAATCGGACGGATGGAATTGGACCGCTTATTCGTTTCACTCGCACTTTAAACTTGGGCCAAGCCCCATAGAACTGAATCGTACCGTTTTCCTTGCGACGTGACGGAGCGTGCCAACAGGCAGCTGAGATTCTGCTACGGTTCGGCGAGCGCGCAGTGATGATCGTGGCCTCCCTGGGTCTTAGGCCGGCGACCAGCGATCGCGGCCGCTGCTGGCTCGTGGTTAGCCCACGGGCGTGGCTAGGGCAGACGGGGATCCGATCTTGCCTGTTCGCCTCTTCTGCGGTATCTCGCGACTTTCGTGTACGAATACAAAAATATCCCTATGCGGGAATACGTGCCAACGAATGATTTTTATAGCTATTTATTCTATGGCCATCTGCCTTAAGATTGCGTCGACTTTTCTCGATTAAATATCGAGCCAAGAGGTTTGCCATTGTTCCTGCCTCCGCCACCGATGTCGTCGCCATTTTCCTAATATCGTCTACCCCCTACTCTCTAACAATAAATTCACGTCTGCCGCCATGGTTAGGCGGTAGTGAAGACGTGTCTAGTTCTCGTGCTGTCCCTGGAGGTAATGAACGAGTCAACTCCGCTCGGCTCGGCACGTAGCCGGCCAGTGTTGGTTTCACCCGGCGGTCCGCCCGCCGGTGGGGGCGCTGTCTACCTACTGAATGTGATCGCGCGCCATCTACTCGTGGCGTCGACGCTAATGTCAACGCGCGATGCTATCGATCGCTGTTACGCGCTCCGGCACGATGACGTGCCTATAGGTGGCGCTGTTCGGGTTGATAATAATAGATTATAAATGAATGATATTTTATTCCTCAGGTATTTATTTATAGGCGCTACAATATCCTCCTTCCGAAACAAACAGCCGTCTCACCTAAAAATATTATGGTGGAGACGCATATGTGTAAGTAAGTAGCAGTGTGCTTTCATCCCTTTCATACGTCCTCTTTTGTGTTCTGCGAAGGATCCCTGGTCTTTCTTTCATCCCCTTCATACGTCCTCTTTTGTCTCTTGTTAAGTGTATATTGTGCGGGTGGAGTTCGGATGTGAGTGCCTGGGTATGATATCTGAAGGAATGCTGTGGGTGAACGTGTTTGAGGTGCCCGAGGTTTGATGTGGCTCGCAGGAAATGAGCTCAGGTATCGTCGTGCCGTCATTGTTGAAAAAAAGTTGAGAATTCTCCGGACACACGGATATCTCCCAAAATATTAGTGGTAACCCCTATCTATGGGGAAGTACCAAACTAATGCATATATGCGATGTGCTAATATGGTCACCGACCTCAATGGTGGTTGGTGCCTAGCGTGTAATAGAAGATAGGTGACGGAGTCCTGCGTGTGTATCGGGTCCTCTTATTTGTAGTTCCCCTAATACTATTATCATACAAAACTATTGTATTTATAACTGACGTGTCAACTATGGACAATATTGTTGGATGGTATATGACGATATTGCATTTTATTTTGCCTATTCCAAACTATAACATATGTAGATATCGTGGATATTCTATAGTGAGGACGTGTGTGTGTACGTACCTACTTGAGACTATGGAAATCTGTATTGAGTAAAAACCTTGTAAATGTTAAAATCCATGTTAAACTTGAACGAGTTACTATTAAATTATACTTATTACTATGAAAATAAATGAATT
Organism: Luffia ferchaultella; assembly: GCA_949709985.1. NCBI lineage: Eukaryota > Metazoa > Arthropoda > Insecta > Lepidoptera > Psychidae > Luffia > Luffia ferchaultella. Next base: position 22,130,965 of record OX453250.1, on the reverse strand, counting down.
GACTGTAGTGACTAAAATTAATATCTAAACTATGTAACTAAAATTAAACTATGTATGTAAACAAAATAAAAAATAAAATAAAATAAAAGGATGGTAAAATATAAATGGTTGACTAATCCTAAAATTATGCCTAACAGTACTTGTATAAAACCTAACTAATTTTTGTATTTAAATAACTAAGAAAAGTGAATAAACTAATGTAATACCTAATCTAATATTTACAGTTCGGACGTGGTCCGTAAAATCTTGTGTCGGATTGGCACAAGTTTGTCTTTTCCGGTGTGATTTGAAATACGAAAGGAGCAGATGTTTGTTTATTGACTCCTTCGTTGTCTGTTCATGGTTGGTGATGGGCGTAAAATCCTTACTCTCCCTCTGTGTGGTTAGTATATAAAACAGAGGTATTTAAATTAAATAAAAAATCGGGCATGCACTGGTATGCACTGTGCACTGGTATATGTGGGAATATGTACATGGTGTGGTGGCGTGTGTTTAGCGTTTGGCTTATTCAATGTTCGTATTTATGAACGAATTTCAGTAAAAAAATTATGTGATTTTACTGTATTGCTAAGCTCCAAATTTGACGTTGGCAGAAACAAATGGCAAGACTTATTGGGCGATGGTGCTATGAGTATAAAACAAAAATGTTTTTACTTTACAATTGTTGGCTTTGCACGTACTGCCGCTTACAATGCTGTGCGGTGAGCAGGTTCGCAGAGTTGCTCGCCGCTGGTGCAGGTTTGTGGTTCGGTATGTGCCTGGAATGGTCGGCATTTACAATGTAATTACATTTGTTAAAATAAGAAACAATTAAACAAAATAAAAATCGCTATGGCTGGTCGGTATATATAGAATAAAACAAAATGAGGTAAATTCAGAATGTATAAAACAATATTTGAAAAAAATTAATAATTGTTGAGGGTACCTCAGATTGTGGGTAGGTCAGCGGGTTCAAAATTATTGTGGTAGGTCAGCTCAAAAATTTTTGACATGTGGGTATTCTTACAATTTATATAAAAAATTCAAATTTAAAATATCTATAACAATTATGAGAAAAAATGAAAAATCACAATACAAACAATAATATACAGCTTAACGAATAAAAATTGCGATGTGGTGGGTTTATGACGAGGGCGTACTTGATTCGATTGGCGGTGACAAGAAAAATTATGAAAAGTAGTGAAAACACCATGACAATTAAATGATTCCCCCCAGCCGCGCGCACAGAAAAGCAACTTCCAAAATAATTAATATAAAAAAAAAATAAGTTCGGGCGCCATTGTAACGTGTAAAAAATTGATAGTTAGGTAATTGTTTAGGTAAATGGTATGTACGACACGAAGCTACTTACGTTACAAAAATATCGATGGATGGAGGTCGCTGCCGCTGGTCCTGGATCGAGCCTAGTCGGCGAGCAACGGACTTTTGTATCAAGGACCGTCCGTATCGAATGGAATGGAATAGAATGGAATGGAGGTTATGCGATGCTGTGCGCTCGACCAAAAGGAATGAAACACGTTTTGATCAATTTAAATTTATAATAAGATATATTTAACATTTAAGACATTTAACATGAAAGATAACGAGATATTTAAAGTCTATAAAAATCGGACGGATGGAATTGGACCGCTTATTCGTTTCACTCGCACTTTAAACTTGGGCCAAGCCCCATAGAACTGAATCGTACCGTTTTCCTTGCGACGTGACGGAGCGTGCCAACAGGCAGCTGAGATTCTGCTACGGTTCGGCGAGCGCGCAGTGATGATCGTGGCCTCCCTGGGTCTTAGGCCGGCGACCAGCGATCGCGGCCGCTGCTGGCTCGTGGTTAGCCCACGGGCGTGGCTAGGGCAGACGGGGATCCGATCTTGCCTGTTCGCCTCTTCTGCGGTATCTCGCGACTTTCGTGTACGAATACAAAAATATCCCTATGCGGGAATACGTGCCAACGAATGATTTTTATAGCTATTTATTCTATGGCCATCTGCCTTAAGATTGCGTCGACTTTTCTCGATTAAATATCGAGCCAAGAGGTTTGCCATTGTTCCTGCCTCCGCCACCGATGTCGTCGCCATTTTCCTAATATCGTCTACCCCCTACTCTCTAACAATAAATTCACGTCTGCCGCCATGGTTAGGCGGTAGTGAAGACGTGTCTAGTTCTCGTGCTGTCCCTGGAGGTAATGAACGAGTCAACTCCGCTCGGCTCGGCACGTAGCCGGCCAGTGTTGGTTTCACCCGGCGGTCCGCCCGCCGGTGGGGGCGCTGTCTACCTACTGAATGTGATCGCGCGCCATCTACTCGTGGCGTCGACGCTAATGTCAACGCGCGATGCTATCGATCGCTGTTACGCGCTCCGGCACGATGACGTGCCTATAGGTGGCGCTGTTCGGGTTGATAATAATAGATTATAAATGAATGATATTTTATTCCTCAGGTATTTATTTATAGGCGCTACAATATTAATATTTAGATTTCCGTTTGTTCACCCGACGCATTAAAAAAAAAACAACGGAGAATTTGTAAATGTTTCGAACAAAAACGGATCATGTCGCTAATATTTATAATAAAAATAACACTTGGGACATCCGACACAGCGCCATCTAGTCCCAAACTAAACAGCGCTTGTATTATAGGTACAATAGACAACTGATATACATAAATAGTTTTTTTAATAATATATACATATATATATTTTACACCCAGACACGAAACAAATATAAAAGTCCACGCACACAAATATTTGTCCTGAACGGGAATCGACCCACGACCTTTGGTTAATCAATAAGGATCTCTAGCCACTCGGCGAATCGGTCGCCCAATAGAATAGAAGAATTTTCAAATAGGCTTAATTACGTAAGTAACTTACAAAAGCTCCTTATTAGCCAAGTTAATGAATTCCCACTGACTTATAAATTTCGTCTACAAAAGAATTCAGGAAAGCTTAAATATTTAATGAGTTCCAAATTGTCTCCTTATTCAAAAATTATACTTATCACTTTGTTGTCGGTCTGAGTCAATATTCTCTATCTATTTGGTATAAAATTATTAATATATAAGCGAGGGTGGTTTATTTCGACTACCTTCTAGTACGAGTATAATGACAAAGGACATTCTGTTTTGGGGGAAAGCAGGTGATATTCCATTCAAAATTATTCCTTTTGCTAAAAACAATATAATTATGCCAGTTATGTGTATTTAACATGAAAGTACGGAAGAACTAGAAGCCCTCTACTGCGTTAGAAACCGTATAACCACTCATACTCTAGCTGGCATTACCCCTGATTTCCATACAAAATTTATTTGACGAAAGTAGAAAACTAGACGTAGTTATATTTATAATATCATCAAAATAAATAGTGTGTATTACGAAATCGTCTTAAAATCCATAAAATGTATTCTTTCTATCACGAAACTGTTTTTATTTCGGTTCACAATAAACCCACGCAAACATACATATCTAAATAAAAAATAGTATGAACTTTTAAAATCAAAATTAGAACCGTTGCGTATTAGACAGACATACTTTTTTTTTAAATTAACGACAATATATAATACGATACCCTTTACTAAATGAGGTAGTAAAATAAATGAAACTACATGTACTTTCTAATTTCTGGTCAAATAAATTTTGTATGGAAAACAAATCATATTAGCGTGGATATTTATTACATCTAAAACTATATATAGTTTTTGCATCGTAATCATAATCTTAAAAATTATAATGTGAGAGCCCCGCACACTCACACTACAATTTTTAGATACTTCTTGAAGTTTATCGATTCTATTATGTGCATACCTAGTTATTGAACCTTTTCTAAGGGTCTTTACAATATTTTTCCGCCACGCCAATTCCTATATAATTGATGGTCAGAAGGTCAGAAGCGACGGATAAATCTTGCAGGGTTTTTGTTCGCTTAAGTTAAGTGCTGAAAACTATGTACATATTTCTTTTAATGTTAAATAAATTTAAAAAAAAACCACATTTTTTACTCTCATAAATTAGTTTTAACATACGAGTTCGATCATTGCTGAAGTAGAATACGTGTACAATATTTTATATGGCTACGCGAGTTATATTTTTACCATAAATTGCAATTGCCAAATGAATATTTTCAACGGTATATAAATATTTCATAGGCAAACTGTACTTGTTATTATAACAGTCTTTCCATAAGGAAGCCTTAGAAGTTAAATATTAATTCATTCATTTACATTATTACTGAATGTGTATAAGTACATTTTAATGATTAAAACTTTTGAGTTTTCACTTGGTACTATTTTGTAAAAATTTATATATAAGAATGTCAAATTGCTATCAACTTGCCAAGGGCGAACCAAAGTTAAATATTCGAGCATAAATGTGGTATCCTTTTGAGAGTAACTTCACGAAACGTTACAAAGTATCGCAGAAATTTTTCTTGAGCAAAATTTTCTCATATTGTTAAAAGCGCAAGGCAATATAGCGTCATACAAGCCTTTCCATTTGATATATAATATTATTATGAGAATCCTAAGTAGATGGTGTAATTTATATTGTAGACGATATGTCATAAGCATGGACAATCTCTTGTGCAGGTATTTCATCGTCAATGAAACTAGAATTCAATTAGAAAGACTTTGTAACGTCCGCAGGTAGTTTTTCATTCCATTTTAATAACAATTTTAATTTATTACTGACACTACACAGGGTTCTGTGTAACATTCAGTAAAAATAACAACAGCTCTTTACACGTTTGTTCCGTTAAACAATACTTTACAGCGAAATAAAACCATTAATCGCGACGACCACTATAAAATTCGCACGTCACTCTGACACTTTTGACAACTTTTTGTAATCATTCAATTGACACTATCTATTAGTTTGTTGATTAAGTGCGTCTTATTTGAAGGTCCATGTTATCATTTAAAAAAATGAAAACTTAGCGCATGTTAGCTGACACAAACGCTATACCGAAAATATCTTACCTAATATTTTTACTCTGTAATATATTCATATATACGTACTTAAATCATAATATGAGCGAAAGACATTATTCTCTTTTGACTTCGCCGTAGTCGGATAAAACTTAAGACCAAACGATAAACTTACAATACTTCCACGCATTATTTTCCCCATTTTCATAATTACATTCCCGAGTTTTCTGTTTGTTTTCCTACTTGATATATCGTAATAGATTACGTTGGTTATTGATGGTTTTAGCAATAACCGCTGATCTCGTACGAGATTAGTGCCGGGCCGACAACTCGTCAATTATTTTATGAGTAACGACATGTTTCGATGTGTTACGGTCAGCATGTCGTTATTATGATAGGCGTGTACAAAATAAGTTAACCCTAGTATTTTATGATTTCATATTTCTTAGAGATGTTCTAGTAGAGAGGGGATTTATATCGAGCAGTGGACGTCTGGCGGCTGAGACATGTTTATTAAGGGGTTTTTCTAGAAATAAAAGAAGTAATGGAAATTAAATAATATTTTATAAGATCTATTAGGTACGTAACGTATGCAGGACGATGTCGTCAAATTTTAAGCAGTAGATTTTTGTGAATCGTTGGTGGTTTTCTTTTAAAATTACTATATAATTTATTATGCCAACTCTCTAATGAGTTTGTCGTCCTATGTCGCTCTCCAAAAGAACACTATATAAACCTATCTTTCATCATATCTATTCATGCATTTCATAAACTTCTCTAAATTTTTATTTTCTATTTCCATTTCTTTAATTTTATTCTCTACAAATCAAAAAGTCCCACTAGTTCCTTTAATGGAAATAATGTAACTAGTGAGTCGCAGAGGTTCCATATGTAATTAAAAACATGAAACTACTGGGACGTACCCATATATTTAAATTTACAAGAGTTCGATTTTACGTTAATTTATCTTTAGAACAAGAATTTCTTAATCTCGAAACATTTAAAAAAAGATTATATGGAAAATATAATAAAGCTGTTGTAATTTAATCTAAAAGCCCAAAAAAAGGATTTCGCTTAGGCTATATGATATTTAAAGCTTTGAAGTTTGTCAGTTCAACGATTGAGTTGACTGTCCATGTAATAATGGATGGCGCAGTTTCAGGTCACAACGCTTTTGATCCGATTCCGTTCAATCTCTACAAGATAAAGAATTAACGACCCAACAGATATAATTTCTTTTGCGTATTCCATTTATATATTCGATTTATCTTGCATATATTCGAGATTTCCGCGTCCTTTATTATTTGGTTACTAAAATATAGAGATATTTTTTTTATCTGTTTAAAGCTTTTTAATAAATAATACTATTATGCAGACAGATATAAATTTTTAGTTTAGCTCCAGCGAACGTGATATTGTGAAATAATTTACTGTGTTTTGCGATAAAATGCATTGAACTATTGGTGTTTATTATTATTACTGCACATTTTATCTTTTTATGCTACTGTGCAGTGGCTAAGACGATAATGGTAATAATATCTGGAACATTCCCAAACAACGCCATAAAGTAAGCAAGTATAATGCTTGTATTATGGGTATTAGGCAACTGATATAAATGGTACAAAGTTATTTCTTCAAACAGGAATATTTTTTTGTATTGTATTTTTGTATTGTATTAAACCAACAAATTGTTTTCTTGGTTTGACACAATATGTTTTCATTGAACAAAATATTTTTGGTTGAAATAATCGCTTTTTACCGTGTTAAATATTATTTATAATATATACTACACACAGATTTAGTATAACACCCAGACGCGGAACAAATAGACATTATCAAAGCACAGCTGAAACCGTCGGGTTTACGAACTAAAAATTGTGTACAGTAGTTCCATCATATAACTTAGACGTGTACTAAGACCTACGTATTCAAACATATACCGTTTTCCCACCGTCATAGTAGCCGTCGTCGTCGCTACATACACACGCCCTAAAGTGCTCCGTACTCTAAAGTTAATAATAATGTAATTAGTCGTCAGTAATGGTACTAATGGAATAAGTGAAACAGACTAACAAGTGAAAGATAGAGTTTTACAGTAAAAGTCTATCATGTGTATATTAATTTTGTTGTAGTTTCAGCAATGAATTCATTTCTGTAGTTGTTATTGATACAGTGCGATTAGTATTATTGACCTAACATAATTACAACATGACTTATGTCATCATAATCGTAAAATTACCACTTACATCACGGCTACAGTGGAGAAGAAGTGAGAAGAAGCAGACAAGATGGCGGAAAAATGGAAAAATTGATAGAGACGAGAAGTAGATAGGTCAATGGGTATATATTAGGATAATGCAAGATAGTAAGAAAAGGTATAATAAAATATATGAGAAATTAAAAGCTAACAAAGGGCGCATTTACCTGAAAGAAAGGGGGAACGACAAAGCCAGAATATAAGATAGTGAATAATGAGATAGTGAAAGGATTAAGATGTGAGTATCTGAAAAGGATAAGTATTGGATGGCAGATGAGAACAGAATATGGAAAATGTGCGAAGACAGGGAGATTTAGAGCTTTGATGGAGCATATAAAGTGGTAAGAAGAACAAAAACTGGCGAATTATTTTAGGAAAGTGGGAAAAGAGAAGGAGTGAATTAATTAAGGAAGGAAAAAGATGGTGAAAAGAAATAGAAAGTACGTAATGGCTGATAGAGAGAAATGAATGTAGCGAAAATGTATGGAACCAACTCCGATAAACCAGTCAATGGGCTGTTTTGTGAATAAAATATTGTTAAAAACCGGCCAAGAGCGAATTGGACTCGCATACGAAAGGTTCCGTACCAACGTACAATAAAAAAGTCCGTTTCTTGTATGGAGACCACCTTTAATTTTGTTACTTTATTTTATCTTTAGTATTTGTGGTTATAGTGATCACAGTAGAACACACTCCATGAAAATTTCAAGTATAAGTGGAGTGTGTAGTGGCGAATTTCCATACAAACGGTGTTAACGGGTGCACCCCATTAAACCTTCATCGATTGGCGCAAAAAATCATATCGTATTCAGATCAGCAAAAACTTGGTTCAAACGTTTTTAATTTTGTAATGTTTCGATACCTTCACAAGAAAAAAAAAAACTTAAGCGCGACGATATTTTTTCCAAATTGTTTCATTTTTCGCGACATGCGTTAATCTTGATATGGTTCATACAATATAGCCCTGTGACGAGCTGACGAACAGACGAACGGATGGACAGCGGAGTTTTAATAATAGGCTTCTCGTTGGTGCCCTTCGGGTACGTAACCCTAAAAATACCTTATCTACTGCATGTTTTACACTTACTCATGAATGAATGTATAAAATACCTGTTAGCAAATAAAATAGTAATAGTTTGAAATAGAAAGTTTATTTCTAATATTAATTGCACCGAATATTTGTTCGTCGATAATATCGAATAACGAATTCCAGGTATTTGATATTGCTCTCGATTCATTCATTCGGATCGTAATTGTACAACTTATATTCGGATTACTTTTATAATTGAATTCGAAGATCTGTTATTGATATTATTGAGAAATAGAAGCTGCTCGCGAAAATATCCGAATAAAGCGGAATGAATTGAACTCAATCCTCCTGTCTCACAATACAATATCGATTTCTTGTTATGCTGGTGATCATTTCTGCGGATACTTTTATGTTGAACTTGAATACTTGAAAATAGTCCATAACTGTTCTGGAGTTCGGAGAAAATGTTGGGTCTCAACATTTCCTTGACATCCATACATTATATATTAATATCATAACTATACATAGCAACAAAGAAACTTTCTAAATAATGTTGGGAACCGCTTCAAAATGTATTTTAAAAAAAACGTTGTACACTGAAAGAAGACTTTTTTTGTCATACTTATTAGTTATTGTAAACTAGCAACCGGTAGCGGCTTCACCCGCATAGACGGCATGTTCGTGTCTTCCTTAGGAGATAGGAATATACAATTACAACTTTTCTGTATGCTTTTTTAAGGTATACATTTCCGTGGTACATTATTTTTATGTTACTCATGAGGTTCACTTAGCATTAGCAATGTTAGGGACCGAATTGTTTTTACGATTTAATTACAAAACATCAAATTTTAATTTTTGTTAATATAATACAAATTTATTATACGTATAAACCTTCCTGAAGAAATTGTCTAAAGCACATAAAACTGTAAACTAAGCACATAAAACACCGAACTATGAATGTACTAGACTAGAAGAAACACGCTTATTAAAATCAACGACTCGAAACCGAAAAATTTGGTCAACTATATTTATTTAAAAAATTTTATCCATAACAACCTCTGGTCAATAATATGTAATTGATTGTGACGGGTACTACACAAAAACTTAGACACATCACAATATCTAGATAACCAATGGCGAGGGCCATGCACGCATCCAGCACGTCTCCCTACCTGGGATTCCTCGAAACATAAGACGACGATCCATGGCTCAAATGTGATGACTTTGGCGCTCAAACTAAATAGCAAGCAATATCTATTGAACTAATTCAAAGCTCGGTGCCGTAAACAAATAGACGCGGATAGTCACTTATTTTATATAATTTCAGTGTATTATTTTTGTAAATATGTTGATCCGACGTGGTTCACTATGTAAGTTCTGAGACACGCTAAAAGTAAACAATATATTTTTATAATTTATATCATACTTTATTAAAGCATTCTCCCTTAATCACTAAGCAAATTTCCGTACGCCTGAACCGGTTCCGAAAACATTTATTCCAGTATTCCTCCGACAGTTCAGAAACGGCTGATTCGTTAGCAGCTCGCAGTTTTATCGACATTTGAAAAAAAAAACTTTTCTTCTATTTTATCATATTGAAAATGAAAAGACAGTACAGTAATCGGGCCTTTAAGGTATAAGGGACAGGACCACTAATTTTGTGGATAATTTTTTTTTCCTGTGGGAAATGAGTATAGACGCGTTGTCACGGTTACAGCATGATTGCTCGAAGCCTAAGTTTCTAGTGCACACCTTTGAAATTTTTTGGCAATGCGACTATTGTGTAATATTTGTATTAACTAATCTACAATTTTGTTGCACTGGTGTCGCAAAATGTCCACACTGTAAAAAAAAAAACTAGTTAAAATTTTCACAAATCTTTAGAGGCCTTCACAATTTTGTTGGCAAGTCGCCACTTGCTAACGAAATAGTGAAGACCTCTAAAGATTTGCTATCTGAAGCATGACGAACGCTTCTTGCTTTCTGGATTATACTGATATATCGTCGTTTCGTCGCCAGTAATGATTTCAAAAATACTCCTTGACGTACCGTTTCCGAAATGTAATCGCGTTTGTCGGTACCATTCTAAACGGGATTCTCTTCCCGTTTGGGAGAGCACACGTGTTATACAACGATAAGAAAGTTTCTTCACGCCAAGATGTTCGTGTACAATGGTAAAACACTAACCGAATTAATGTCTAAGATTATCTCTGTGTCCTTATAAGTGATTGTTGGGTCTTCTCGCACCAGCATTTGTGTCATCATATTCAATAATGACATCATCTTCAATGAATCTTCGTCATTCCATTAAAATTCGTTAAACCATTTAAAAATTCTGTACGCGTCGAACCTGCCACTATACTCAGGCACGGTGGGCGACGTTTGTACCGGGTGCTGGTTCTTCGGGGTAGAGACAAAATGCCAGTATTGATTCCGGGCAGAGCTTCCCGCCAACTTGTTGTACTTGCTGACTATGACCAGTATGGTCCTATCTCTTGCAGGTAGTCGCGTATGAACGGAGTACTGAAGTGAAGTGCCTATACCGTTTTTTTTTTTTTTTTTTTGTTTTGTGAGGGCCGAATCTGCTTACAGACATCTGCGCGCCCGACCTACCGCGCAGATAGTGCCGGGTTGGGATTTCTACACAGAAGGTGCAGCCCGACCGGCTAAACGACTCCTCAACCTATACTCCGGAGAGCGTATAGGATTTGACATGACGGCGACCGGACGCATTGAGGATGCTTCGGTGCGTTTCTGCCATTGATGGGCGGTGCCTTAAGGGCGCCGTTTCATCGGCGTATGATTAATCTAGAGATGAGGGCCGACGCGTGTCGATCCCTCGGCTGGGGAGGGCAGTTCGAGCTGGACGGCCCGACTGTGAACAAACAAGGCTCAGATGCCATTCGAGCAGATTTGTTACGTTAACTAGGTGATATCGGGTGGTAGGTACTGCTCTCCTACGTCAGACTGAAGGTCCGATCTGCCTAGGGCCCTTAGAATCTCTACCTCGGTGGTGAGATCGTCAGGTGGATCTGTAAGTGCATTCCGTGGGCGTCTGAGAAAGTGGTGGGCGGGCGGGGGCTCGTAAGAGGCCGCTGCCGAAAGTAACGGGTTGGGATGTGCGATCGCGGCGGTGAAGAAACGCTCTGACGCGTCCTTCATGTATTTGGAGATGGTTGGTAAGTCGAAATCGCTGTGAAGCAGACTGTTTCGAACGTACCATGGAGAACCTACTGCTTTTCTACAGAATTTGTTCTGTATGATTTGTAGCGGCTTAAGTATCGTTTGATTGGCGTATGCAAAGACCGGGCATGCATAAGTCATGACAGGTCTGATGGCCATTACGTAAAGAGTGCGCTTGTTGCGCATCGATAGCTTACTGCGGCTACCAATCATACTGGATAAACGAGCCAAGTAGAATTTGGCTGTTTTGCAAACACGCTTGACATGATCGCGAAAGTGCAGATGCTTGTCAAGCGTAATACCTAGGTATTTATAACTATGTTGCCACGGAATGTTGACGTCGGCCATTCGAAGTGTAGCAATATTGGGGGAGACTAACTCTGGGCTTTTCGCTTTGGAATAGCGAAAGCAAACGGCCGCGGATTTCTCGGGGTTGATTTCGATCCTCCATAGGCGAAACCACCGCGTAAGTTCGTCTATGGAGGATTGTAAACGTGAGGCGATTAGCCCGTTTGTTCGCGCGCGCAGATAAAGCACTGTGTCGTCGGCGAACAGTGCTAGTTGGACTCCGTTGCGCGGCAGCGGGATGTCATTCGTGTACGCTGAGTACAATAGTGGGCTGAGCGTGGAGCCTTGCGGAACTCCTGCTCTTAACGTTTTGCGCGTTGAAATGGATTTTTCGTGACGGAATACGAAATGTCGGTCGGTGAGGTAGTCTTGAATAATGAATACTAATCTGTCGGGAACTTCCAGTTTATGCAGCTTATATATTAAGCCTGCATGCCAAACTTTGTCAAAAGCTTTGGCGACATCGAAAAATACTGCTACGGTTTTATCTTTCCGTTTGAAACCGGAAGAAATGTATTCAACTAGGCGGAGAGCCTGTTGAGGGCAGGAGTGCCGGGGGCGGAATCCAAATTGCTCGTCGATTATTAGTCCTTTTCCAATTAAATGGTCGCTGAGACGAGTCTTTAAAACTTTTTCGTATAATTTGCCCATCACCTTGAGGAGGCTAATGGGTCTGTAGCTGGTGGGAAGGTCTCGGGGTTTGCCTGGTTTAGGGATGCCGATTACGACAGCTTCTTTCCAGGTCGGTGGGAAGTAGCAGTTTTTAAAACAAGTGTTGAAAATGGCTGCCAGAAGGGCGACTAAGGGGAAGGAAAAGCGTTTGAATGCTTTGTTATTGATACCATCGAGACCTGGAGCTTTTCTGTTTTTAAGCTCCTTGATATGTTGGCTAATTTCGTCACATGTGACGGGTGGTAGGTCTGCTGAGGGCGGACGGGTCGCGCGGTTGCGCACGTCGTTTTCGACGTGGGCTACGTGAATGGGATCGCACTCAAGTGTGCTGGGTGAACATTGAGAATCAAGACTATCTGCCAAACAGTCAGCTTTCTCGTTGTCGTCGAACGCGAGGGTGCTATCAGGCTTCCTAAGCGGGGGAGACGCGGCGTATCCGTCTAAACGGAGCGCTTTAGCGACACTCCAGTAGGCCTTATGGGTTGGCTTAATGCCTTCCATAAGTTGGTCCCACTGTTCGTTACGTAATTCACTGATGCGCTCCCTCACTCGGCGTTGGAGGGCGCGCGCTCGTGACCTATATTCGGGCGTGGGGTATGCGCTCGCGCGGCGCAGGGCAACGTTTTTGACTCTTATGAGTTCGCGTACTTCGGGCGGCAGGTTCAGACGGGGTTTAGCCGCCGGAGCCTTCCGCGAGCAGTCCGCGATCACTTTTTGAACGTGCTCCGTAAGAGCCCCTATTGCTAAATCTACATCGTTGTTAGAATTTAAATCAGATGGGATTCGGTTTAAAGCGGGAGTATCGATTTTTTGGAACTCGGATGACACTTTGTCCCAATCGGTGATAAAAATAGGGTCCCCCGGCGGACTTTCCGGCGAGCCCAGTTTCATAAGGACGGGGCGGTGATCTGAGCTCAGAGCGTGAAGCGTCTCTATAGAGCTCAGTTTCAGCGCCACGTTCTTAAGTAACGCTATGTCCAAAATGTCTGGTCGGTGGGAGTCATTGTCTGGAAACCGCGTCGGTGAGAGGGGCGCGATCAAGTCTAAATCTAAGGCCTCAGCTAGGACCGAAAGCCTGCGGCCGTTAATATTGGAGGTGACACAGTTCCAATCTGTGTGTTTGCAATTAAGGTCGCCGAATAGGATCACTGAGTCTCCTAGGGCGAGGAGGGCTTCTATGTCGCTCCGGAGCAACTCACTAGTGGGAGGCAGGTACACAGAGACTATGATGACGGTCCCGTGACCGGTCATAGACAATCTGCACGCTGTAGCTTCTATATTTATGAGAGTAGGCGTGTCGATCGGGCAGCAGTACAGCGAGCGTTTAAAATACACTGCGGTGCCACCGCCCCTTCCGCGTTCACGGTCCGTTCTTAGTAAATTATAATTATTAATTTTACAGGCCCTGGGCCTTTTGTTTGATAAAAAGGTTTCCTGAACTAAAATGATATCTACGCTGTACTCAGACGCACATTCGCCTAGCTCTATATGGTTATTTGTAAGGCCGCGCGCGTTGAACGACAGAAGCGAGATCGACCTCGGCTTATGTCGTCCAGCGCGAGTGCCTAGCGCGCACACGGGTGCACCCATTGGAATAAAATAAGTTAAATTAAATTAATTAATAAGATTTAGTTAGTGAATTAAAATTTAATAAAGTGATTTGACAACGTTAGGGTAACGACTAAGGGCAGTCATTTTGTCCTTAATGTTTTTACTGTTCGAAATTTCTGAAGCCAGCGCGGCGACGTCATCTTCAGAAACTTCGGCTATGGCCGCTTTAATAATATTTAAATTCGCGAGGAACGAACTCGCGTCTTTGAGGGGTTTGTTGGGCACGGGCCCGGTGGTACGAGCAGCCGCGGTGGCCGCCACCGTTGATTTAGGTCCCCACGCCGTCGCAGGTGCGGCGGGGCGGAGGGTTGGGGGAGCGGTAGGGCCGCTGTGGTACGGGCGCCTTTGGATAAGCGCCGGAAAATGGGTAGTGTTGTGGACTGCCGGAGCCCATTGCCTTTGTGCGGGTTGACGACGCACTGGCGGCGGTGAAAATTTAGGTGCTTTAGGGCATCCTCTATAGTTAGCCGTGTGGCCGGTTTGATTACATAGGACACACGCGGGTGGCCCGTCCTTAGACTTATCACGTGGGCACTCCGACGTGAAGTGTGGTATGAGGCATTTCACGCAACGCGGGTTTGCGTTGCAGTTGATAGATGCGTGGCCATAAAGTTGACAGCGGTGACATTGACCAGGGCCGCCGCGACGGCGAGGAGGTTCGGCCCGTATGCCAGAGAGACCAGCGACGCGGATATTGTTTTGGAAATAAGCCTGCTGGTCTCATTTTTTTCCAAAATGACAAGTACTAGGCCCAGAGAAGAGCCATCGCGCCTATGTAGGCGGTGGACTGCCACGACGGGGAAGTTTTGGGACTTAAGGTCCTCGAAAATTACATTGTCGTCAACTTCGTCGGGAATACCGCGAAGCACGACCTTTAATTTGCGCTCTTCAGCAAGCGCGAACGTATGAAATTGAATTTTCGCTTCAATGAGGAAGCGAGACAGGGCTCTATAGGATTCGCTATCACTGAGGGTGATGCGAATTCCTTCCGTGGTGTTCACGGCTTTGTTGTAGCTAATGTGGCGAGCACCACAGACCGAGGACACGTGGGTCCATTTACTTTTGTCCCTCAAAATAATAGGAGGCGGTGATTTGCCAGCAGGGGGAGGGATGGGTTTATGAGCAGTGGGCGCAGAGGGCGCTAGGGCGGGCAGAGAGTGGGGAGTGGCGGCCGCTTGAGATGCGGTGGGCGCAGAGGCAGGGGTGGTCGAGTTCGCGGGCGCGGGGTTGGGAGAGGGCGGGAGCGCGGCGTTTCGAGCGAGGCGGCGCGCCTTCTTCCGTTCGCGGCGGACTGCAGCCGGATCTTTTTGAAACTCGTCTGCTTCCGAGTCAGACGAGTTATCATCGAGATTTAATGGGCGCTTTGAGGCGGCCTGAGGGGCCTCAGAAACCTCCATCGCGTCGGACTCTGCCTATACCGTGGATCGTCCGCCCTTTTTATACGCTATTTGTATATAATTTCTTATGTGCTCGTTAGGTACTGTTTTCCCGCGGAGATTTTGGCGCGTTTTCACGCTTTTCGCGCCTGTTTTCAGTTGACCAATCAGAGCTCTTCCAGCTAATTTTGGTACCCTCCGAGGGCAAGACCAAACGAGAGCCATCAAAAATTAGGCACCCTCGGAAGGCAGTACCACATGGAGAGCTCCGATTGGCCGTTTGGCACGTCTCCGCGGCAGTACTCTAACGAGCACCGATTTCCCTCGCTGGGCGAATTTTCCACGGTTTTCCCTATTTTTCAGCAAGTACTAAGGGTTGGCGGGAAGGAAAACACAACTATAGCCCATCTTTATTCATTCTATACATTTTTTAACCTTACATATTACATAACTATCATTCTATTCGATCTCTAAAATTTCATTGTTTTAATGCTATCTATTATCGACGATTTGTAGCTCGGCTGTCGGCTCGTCGTCGCGAACATACTCCCGCCGTGCAGCGTCGTCTCGAGGCTGCATCTCTGGTGCTGGAGCGACGTCGGTGATGGCTGGCTGCGTGGGCAGGATGACGAGTTTCTTTGTCGGTCTTCTCAGGATCCCTCCTCTCGTTCGTATGTCGACGGCTCGTGTGACTCCATCCGCGCCCGGGTATGTTGCGATAACTCGGCCTCGTGGCCAAGTGTTCCTCGGTGCGGTGGAGTCTGCGATCAGGACCAGATCGCCTATCTGGATCGGTGGGCCGCGACCATGGGGCTCCCGCCGGTGTTGTAGCTCGGGTCGGTCATCATTCCCAGAAAAAGTCAGCTATTCTCTCTACGTTTTTCTCGTTTGTTGTCTACTCTCGATGTCCTCGTTTGTGAAGAGCGCACCCGGGGGAATATCTTCCCATACTATTCACTCGTTTGGGTGTCTCTTCACTATGACGTGACCGCGCGACTCGATGGGTGTTTGAGCTTCTATTTACTATTTTCAGACTATTATTCTGAAAGTGCTCACACCCACCGCTCCTCAGCCTTTTCTATTACTCATTTTCTTGTTTCTATAGGCGTGAGGAGTAACTATAGACAGCGCTGCGGTATCACTCGTTCTATTCGATCTTCTTGCTATAATGGCGTACTATCTCCTATTCTATATTCTTCCAGCTATCCGGGCCGCTTTCTTTACTATAATTCTATACTATATTCTTCTATACTAAATTGATTTTCTATATTCTATATTTTCATTCTATCTTCGAGTGTTCTATATACATTTATACATCTATGTGCATCTCGTAGCGCCTTGTTTCTCGCCTTGCGCTTCGATCGACGTAACTCGTCTTATGCGGCATTCTCTCGCTATGTTCTATATTATTGTGCCGCTGCTTCATTTCTTTTTCTTTCTTAATTTTCTTAATTTTCCTCCATGTAGGATCAGCTTCTTTATTTCGCGCCGTCCTTTTATAGTTGACCGATTCTGTTTTCCTTTTTCGTAGCACCTCTACGAATTGTACTACGCGCGCCGTAGACCGTATTAACTTGAGCCACGAAGAGAATCTATTTATGTTTGGCAATGCTTCGCTCGTCTTCGTGGCGTTCTCTATGACGATGTTGGTGCGTTCTTCCCCTGTCGCTTCTATTTCTTCGATTTTTTCGATGGGCCAGTTCGTAGAATTTTCGTAGAGGAAATCTGGCCCGATAAACCATCTATGTCTCGTGTTCAAGTCGCTCGGGGTATCTCGGGTCGCGTCGTCGGCGACGTTGCTCTTAGTGGGTAGCCAGTGCCATTCGTTTACTCTCGTGTCTTCTTCTATTTCTGCAACTCTGTGCGCTACGAACGGCTTGAAGGTGCGTGGGCCGGCGCGTAGCCATGAAATCACCGTCTTCGAATCTGACCAGAAAAACTTCTTGTCGGGTTTAATTTGATACTCTTCAGCGGTCGCCTTTGCTAGTCTGCACCCCAATAGAGCCGCTTGAAGTTCCAATCTCGGAATCGACGTCAGTTTTAACGGTGCTACGCGGGCCTTCGCCGTAGCAAGCGAAACGTGTATCTGGCCGCTCGTATCTATCGTTCGCCAGTATATAGCCGCGCAGTAGGCTCGTTCGCTTGCATCTACGAACGTGTGCATTTCTCTATGTGAAGCGTCGCTCAGGTTCGGGTGACAGCGTGGTAAGTGGATGTCTTTTAAATTGTTGAGGTCTATTATCCACTTCTGCCATGCTGCAGCCATGTTCTCGGGTAGTGGCTCGTCCCATCCGGTCCCGGCTCTCCATGTTTCTTGTAGAATATATTTGGCTTGTATCGTAACCGGCGATACAAGTCCGAGCGGGTCGAACAAGGACATCACTGTTCTGAGTGCTTCTCTCTTTGTCGGCGTGCGGCTTCCATTTATGATATCTCGTGGTACTCTTGAAAAATTCAAGTTGAAGCCCAAACTGTCTGTGCTGGGTTTCCATGTGAGACCTAATATTTTTTCCTCTTTATCGCCTCCGTCGTTCAACTTGATTTCCGCTCTATTTTCTATGTTCGATTCTATAGCGGTCACTATTTCGCTTCTATTCGATGTCCATTTTCTCAAATGAAAATTCGCTTTCTCGTGTACTTTCTGGACATCTTTGGCTACGCTTATCGCTTCTTCTACGCTTCTAAAACTTTGCAAATAATCGTCCATATAGTGGTGGGCGATTATTGCGTCGGCCGCCTCGGGGTACTGCTCTCGGTGTTTCTCGGCGTTATGATTTTTGACGTATAAGGCGATGCTGGGCGAACACGCTGCTCCGAAAATTACTGATTTCATTCTATATTGCGTGGGCGGTCCCTCCCGCCGGTCTTGTCGCCACAGGAATCGCAGTGCATCGCGGTCGTCCTCTTTTATGCCGATTCTTAGGAACATTTCTTGTACGTCGGCTGCCACCGCTATCTCGTGTTGTCGAAATCTCATTAGCACTCCTGGCAGCGATTGTAGAAGATCTGGGCCTGTCAGCAAGTGGTGGTTGAGTGACGTTCCTCTACATTGGGCGGCGGCGTCAAAAACCACTCTAACTTTCCCCGGCTTCGCGGGATGCGTGACGGCGAAGTGCGGCAGGTACCAAGTTTTGTTCGTAGCGGGTTGCGTAGCAACTATCTCGGCGTAGCTCTTCTCTAATAAATTTTCTATTTGTTTTTCATATTCTATTTTCAAGGCAGGCTCTCTATCTAATTTTCTCTCTGTGCTATAGAGCCTCTTGAGTGCGCTATCATAATTATTTGGCAATTCGATCTCGTTTGACTTCCAAAGTAAGCCGGTTTCGTAGCCACCCGTAGCTCGCTCTACCGTGTTCTCTTCTAATAATTGCATAGCTCGCCTTTCGGGATCGGCTCTCGTTTGCTTCAGCTGTACTGGTAGTGAGTCTAGTTGAAAATATCGCCGAACCATTTCCTCTAATTTGTCCTCTTGTACATGGTTGACGTATTGAATTCGATGTCCGAGGCTTCTAGTGTGCGTCCCGTGTAGAACCCAGCCTAGTTCGGTGTGTGAGGCGACTGGCTGAGTGATCGGCCCTTTTCTCGTCTCGTCGGCGACTAGTAAATGCCAATTATCTTGACCGATCAGTATACGCGGCTCCGCTCCCTCGTACGTCAAGTTGCTCTCAATATCTCGTAGGTGCCGGCAGTTTTCTATCTCTTTATTTGTAATGGACTGCGGCGCTAGCTTGAGGCGATTCATTGTTCTCGCTTTTATCTCGAATTTTCTATTATCTCCTTGTATATAGAGCGATACACGACGCGACGACTCGGCGTTCAATTTTGTTCCGGCGATGGCTTCTACTCGTAGCGGGTCGACCGGGCCTTTTGCTCCTATCTGCGTAGCTGTAGTGTCATCTATCAGTGTGACCGTAGACCCATCATCCAGCAGAGCAAATGTATCTATATGCCCTTTAGGTCCGCTCAAATGCACCGGTACAATTTTCAAAAATGCATACGACGATCTGCGTGCGAATGTAGAGGCGACTGTTTCTGTCTCTTTCTGTTCTATAGGGCGCCTCGGATTATGCAGTAGCGGATGATGCGTTTTCTCGCAATTTTCTATGTTGCATTTTCTCGTTTGGCATCGATGCGTCGACGATTTGTATTGAAGACATCTGAAGCAAAGTCTATATTGTTTCGCTGCGTCCCATCTCGCTTCTATGTCGGCGTTGCGTATCACGGCGCAGTCGCTCGGTTTATGCCCGGCCGTGTTGCATACTTTGCAGTTGAATTCTCGGCGCTCCGGTCTAGTGTTCGTGTTGAAAGTTTGATGATTTCTATTTCTATTCATCGGTGGCGGTGGCTGCGAATCTTTGCTTGCTATATGTTCTGGAGGTGCAAATTTTCCGCAGCGGTCCGCTTCTCTTTCTATAAACTTGTCAAATTTCAACAAATCGGGCGTCTCTTGAGCTTGTTCGTATGCAAAGTCGAACCAGCGAAATCGTAGCGTAGGCGTCAATTTTTCTACCAGATGCTTCACCAATTCTGGATTATACAAGTAGTGTATTCGATCCAATACTTGTAACGTAGCGACGCTGTTTTTCAAACTATTTGCGAAGGCGCATATATCGCGCGGCGAGTCCGTGACCCGTGGCAAATTTCTCATTCTATCTATTTCTGCCAATGCTATAGAGTCGGGTCTTCCAAATCTCGCTTCTAATGTTTTTATAATCTCAGGCGGGCCGGCGTTCGCTATCAACAGTCGGTTGACTGCTTCCTTGGCTTTTCCGATTAGCGCTTTTCTCAGGCGCGCTGTGTTTTCCACATTCGAAAAATAACTCGCTGTCTCGACGAATGCAGATTTAAATGCGAGCCAATCGAAGTGTGAACCGTTGAATGCCGGCAACTCGCAAAAATATCTCGACGACATATGCGGTCGTCCCGCACGGGCTGCTTCTGTTATCGCTGACGCCAATTCTCTGAGGTCTATTCTATTGTTGTCCTCGTGCTTGACCTCCGGCGCTTGCATGGTCGGACGTGCTTCTATCTTCTCTTCTTCTATCTTGCTACGTTCGATGCATGTCGGAGCAGGGTTCGGCCTCGGAGGGGCTATATCGGAGCGCGCGGTCGGCAGTGCCGCTAACGCTTCGACTTCTATAGGCTGCTGCTCTCTCGTTGCGACAGCCTGTGACTCCAGCCATGATTCAACCCTGTTGTTCTTCTTCGTCAGCGTCTCTTCTTCGGAGTCCGAACTATTGCTCTCCTCGTCTGATTCTTCCGCTTCTATGGACTGCAGACGGGCTTGAGCGACTTCTAACTTCAACTTGGCGACTTCTTCTCTCGCTTTTGCTATGCGGCGGGTGCGGTCTGATTTTCTCGTGGCGTGGGACGATGCTTTGCGTGAGGTAGGTGCTCGTGTCTTCTCAGGCTGCAGCGTCGTGCCCTCGGACGGCGATTGCGGCGGCTCGTCGTGGTGGACGATGTTCCCGTCTCTTCTTTCTTCTATTTCGACGGCCGGCGCCTTCCCAGACTGCGACCTTGTTACTGGCATCTTGAATCTTCTATCTTCTTGGCTATTGTGGACTGTATCTTGATTCTTCTATGGATTCGGCTCGAAGTCGACCAGAAAATGTACGCGTCGAACCTGCCACTATACTCAGGCACGGTGGGCGACGTTTGTACCGGGTGCTGGTTCTTCGGGGTAGAGACAAAATGCCAGTATTGATTCCGGGCAGAGCTTCCCGCCAACTTGTTGTACTTGCTGACTATGACCAGTATGGTCCTATCTCTTGCAGGTAGTCGCGTATGAACGGAGTACTGAAGTGAAGTGCCTATACCGTGGATCGTCCGCCCTTTTTATACGCTATTTGTATATAATTTCTTATGTGCTCGTTAGGTACTGTTTTCCCGCGGAGATTTTGGCGCGTTTTCACGCTTTTCGCGCCTGTTTTCAGTTGACCAATCAGAGCTCTTCCAGCTAATTTTGGTACCCTCCGAGGGCAAGACCAAACGAGAGCCATCAAAAATTAGGCACCCTCGGAAGGCAGTACCACATGGAGAGCTCCGATTGGCCGTTTGGCACGTCTCCGCGGCAGTACTCTAACGAGCACCGATTTCCCTCGCTGGGCGAACTTTCCACGGTTTTCCCTATTTTTCAGCAAGTACTAAGGGTTGGCGGGAAGGAAAACACAACTATAGCCCATCTTTATTCATTCTATACATTTTTTAACCTTACATATTACATAACTATTATTCTATTCGATCTCTAAAATTTCATTGTTTCAATGCTATCTACTATCGACGATTTGTAGCTCGGCTGACGGCTCGTCGTCGCGAACAAATTCTTTGTCCAAGAAAGAGCAGTTGCGTCTAAAGCTGATTTTAAATGTTCAAAGCTTCACTTCACTTCATAAAAAAAATTGTATTTATAGAAATAAGGTGTCCTAATTGAAAACAAGTTATATGATTTCTTTTAGACCCGTGATGACAGAGACATAAGAGGTTTTCTTTTTATATCTCTGTCATCAGGGGTTCAAACATTAATGTGACGTCACTAGTACGTGCAGGGGTCGACGGCCATACAAACAAGTGCAATACGTAGAACATTGTAGCTAGCTTTAGCAGTAGTGACGTCTTTAGCGATTTTCAACAATCGATTTTTCCTTGAAAATCCTTGCATAATTTTTTTTAAATTACTAAAATACTCGATTGTTTATATTTTCATAAAAAAATATTCAAATGTAATGTCAAAATTCAATGTTCATCGTCGGTAATCGTGTCAGCGTATTGCATACATGTTGTTTACAAGCATCCTTTTACTGGTACCATAGACTAGAAGTCTGTAGGATGTATGAAAATGTATGTGTGTGTGGAACATGTATGTCTATATATAAGATTTTGCAATTGAATCGACCTTTAGCATAAAAATACGAAATGACTAGAAGCCTTCTTCTGCGTTTACCGTTTAATTACTCATTCTCTAACTAGTTAGTACAAGATAGAGAACTTCATTCCGTAAGATCCCCACGTGCCGGTCTTCACCCCCGTAAAATTGCGTTTGACATTTTCGACACTGTAAAGTGACATTTCTGTCTCTATTAAAACCAAACGCTGCAGTCAAATTTATTTACTCTATGACCTTTAGTCATTTACAGTGGGAAGAAAGATAACGATGTCTCTAAACCGCTATAAAAGACAGTTTACGTCAGCAAAGGAGTACATTCAGAGTGGGAAATCTCGTCCAAAGCCACTAAGTTAGTTAAAACTAATCGAGTGGCCGAGTTGGGTCCTATTTTAACATTTATATCTTACTACAAATCTATTAATAAAATAGAAAAAACACTAAATAACGAAATACAACTAACACACACTGCACTCGAGTTATGACTTTTGAGTCGTTGGCAACGGAAGGTAACAATGACATGTCGTCCGTTGCGTAGAGCTGGAGTACAAATTAACGAAAGTAAATGATTTTTACAAGATTTATAAGTATGGCTTACCATGACTTACCGTAAGGGATATAGAGATAAGAGATTCAACTTTTTTTGGGACATCCCACATAGCCCTATCTAGTCCCAAAATAAGCGAGTATTATGTTTATATTATGGGTTATAGTTCGCCTCAAACTTTATGGCGGATCAGAAGACAACGCTGTAAGCATGCTTGCGCAGGTACAGTCATATACCCCTCGCTCCACTGCGTCCCGCTACACCTAAAAGTGGTTACTGCGATGCGACTTGTGCCTATGTTCACATCCGCCATAAAGTTTGATTAGAACTGTACC
This sequence comes from Luffia ferchaultella, assembly GCA_949709985.1. NCBI lineage: Eukaryota > Metazoa > Arthropoda > Insecta > Lepidoptera > Psychidae > Luffia > Luffia ferchaultella. The sequence goes on along the minus strand of OX453250.1, from coordinate 22,107,810 downwards.
TACTAGACAACTGATATACCTACATACTTAAATATTCTTTTTTATAATATATAAATATTTTACACCCAGACCCGAAACGAAATCAACATGTTCATACACACAAATATTCGTTCTGGGCGGGAATCGAACTCGCGACCCTTGGTTCCGCAGTTAGGGTCTCTTACCATTCGGCCAATCGGTTAGTTGATTCTGAATGCTGATTTTAAGCTTATGCGACCTCTAGCTCAAATCTTCTAGTTAAATGAATATAAGCTCAGTGAGTGGATATACGCTAATTGAGGACATAGGCTTTGAGAGTGCGAAATGATGTTGACAGCCAAGTAACCGTGCTGGGGCCTATTTTCACAGGCTTAGCTTTCCATTTATACATACACCCTGTACTTTTATAGAAGGACTTAATTAATTAGAGATAAAATTAGATTATAATACAGCGAGAGACTATCGCCTAACAGTGGACCGCCCCAAACTTTTGACCTCGGAATGCAGTTACTTTGTATCAACCAGTGCAAAAAATTTCTGAATTATGTTTGGAAGACAAGGCACTAAAGATTTTTCCGATTCTTTGGGCTATTAGTTTCGATTCACTACAGTTCTATAGTAAGTGAAAGTAACGATTTTTTTGTTCCGTAAGTAATTACTCCTTGAAAATGAGCAGTAGGTACGTTGAATTTAAATAGACGATAACAATAAAAACAATCGGTTGACCCTGCAGGCCATCTCTGAAACTTCCGCTATTTTCGAGTTCAAAGCGCTCGAAAATTAGAAAGCTATCTAGCTCCTCGAAATCAAAATTTCGATTTTCGCGGTTTTTCATTTTCCGAGCTCTCTAAGCACAAAAACAGAATTTCTATACCTGCGACATATCAAAGAATATGTTATTTTGGAAATATTTGAACTGTGATATCTTTTAAACGCTTCGATTAATCTTAATGCAGTTTACGGCATTCTATGCAATTTTGTAAGCATAAAATTTTTGTACAAAGTCAAAAATCTATTGATCGTAAAATTTCAATGTTATGTTAAAAAAAAAAACTTTTTCGTAAATTTGTGAATTGCTATATTTTTTTTACGCTTCGTTTGATTTTGATGCAATTTACAGCATTATATGCAATTTTCTAAGCACAAAACTTTTGTGTAAAGTCAAAAATCTATTGGTCGTAAAATCTCAAAGTTATGTTAAAAAAAAAAAACATTTTTTCGGGAATTTGTAGACTGCGATATTTTTTGAACCCTTTGTTTGATTTTAATGCAATTTAGAGCATTAAATATTATTTTGTAAGCACAAAATGTTTGTGTAAAACCAAAAATCGATTGATCTTAAAATCTCAAAATTATGTTCAAAAAATACGTTTTCGGAAATTTGTGAACTGCGATATCTTTTGAACGCGTCGTTCGACTTTGATATTTTTGACGGCACTTTAAGGAGTTTTTTTGTATAAATTATAAAATTTCAAGTAGATCGGTTGGAAAATCTCAAAGTTATTTAAAAAAAAAACGTTAATTTTTTTTGAGTTTTATTTTTTTAATATTTTTGAAACTGCTCGACCAATTGACTTCAAAATCTAATCAGATCTAAGCCTCGATCAACCCTTTCAAACGCCGTATCGTGGGTCTTAATCGATCAATCCGTTATCTAAATATCGTATGACAAAAAAAGTTACACACACACACACACACACACACACACACACACACACACACGCACGCATACGGACGTCCAGCCGAAAATGGTCAGAATGGCTTCCCAGGACCTCAAAACGTGGAGATCTGATGAAAACTCGATTTTGGAAAATCGGACCCGAATCAATAACTTCCCTTGGATAGCGGGAAGTTAAAAAAAACACCTATTTCGTCCAAAGTATTACAATTCAAGAAACCGAGTTTGGGGTGTCGTAGTAAGTAAAATGAAACCTGTATCAGGGGGAATAGTCAGGAGTAATAGGACTGTTCTAAGGCTTCATTATTTATTTAAAAACGTATCGTTCTAACCTTAATTTTGAATTTCAGTATCTATGACACACCCAATCGCAGAAATTGTAAATAACTACAAATAATAAACACACTTAGTAACTTTCTAACCAATAATCATTTCACTAGTCAAAAAATTGTTAAAAATTATCAGATACTACCTTTCCGCCCGCGGCTCCGCTTGCGAGGACTATACACGCAGTTGTACCGGGACCCTTTTTTCCGGGATAAAAGTAGCTTAAGGCACTCTTCAACTTCGAAAGTTAGTAACTTTATAAATTATAGCCTATGTGTTATTCTTGTTTAACTTATTCAAAATTCAAAATTCAAAAAGTTTTTATTCAATATAAGATGTTTGCACACACTTATTGAAAGTCGTAAAAATTGATTAGGTACCGGTTCAAAAACTAGGAGGAGAAGAACCGGCAAGAAACTCCTCTCTGTTTATTTTATTTAAATATACTTATGTTTTTCTTAATTGTTTTTTCTTTTTTAATTTAAAGTCTTACAACTATTACAATGATGTCCATGCGCACTTATCATTTAAATACTCGGTAATACAATAGTAAGCTTTTTTCATGAGTTGGACTTTAACTCGCTTTATAAATTGATTAGAATTCAAGTCTAACAATTCTCTTGGAATTTTATTATAAAAACGGATACAATTTCCCATGAAAGAATTATTAACCTTTGAGAGCCTGAACCTGGGAATTGATAACATATGCTTATGTCTTGTATTTAAGTTGTGGCCATCACCCACCCTAGAGAAAGCATTTATGTTTTTATGTACATAAATTATATTTTCATAAATATACTGACAAGGGACTGTCAAAATATTACCTTCTCTAAAATGAGCCTTTACACTATCTCTAGATTTTAATTTATATATAGCTCGAATAGCCCTTTTCTACAGAACAAATATTGTTTGAATGTCAGCGGCCTTTCCCCATAGCAGAATGCCATATGACATTATGCTATGAAAGTAGCTAAAATAAACCAGCCTCGCTGTAGGCACATCAGTTAGTTTTCTTATTTGCCTAATTGCAAAAACAGCAGAGCTCAGTTTACCAGCCACCCTCATAATATGAGGACCCCATTGTAAATTTGCGTCGATAGTAATGCCCAAGAACACAGTTTCATTAACTAAACTTAATGAATCACCTCCAAGTCTCAAATTGACATCAACTTGTCTAACATTGGGCAATGTAAATTTTAAACATTTTGTTTTATTTGTGACTGACCGCTTGGCCGAGTGGTTTAGAGACCCTAACTGCGGAGCCGAGGGTCGCGGTTTCGATCCCTACCTAGGACAAAATATATTTGTGTGCATGAACATGTCTATTTGTTCCAAGTCTGGGTTAAAAGTATCTATATATGTATATATTATAAAAAAAATAATATTTAAGTATATATATCAGTTGTCTAGTAACCCGTAATACTTGCTTACTTTGGGACTAGATGGCGCTGTGTGGGTTGTCCCAGATATTATTATTATTCCGATGTATGAGCTATACTGTAGTTTCATTAAAATCCATTCAGTGGTTTTTGCGTGAAATAGTAACAAACATCTAACATACAAACTTTTACGTTTATGATGCTAGGAAGAATTCAAAAAATACACTGAACTGCTCTGCTTTTGAATATAGCATAATGATATCCACTTACGTGAAAGAAAGATTTTTGAAAAATTTTGTTTGAATGGTTTTTGAATTTTATCACATGAAAAAAAAAAATCACTCAAACGGACAAGTTTATAAATCTGTTTTTTCAGTTGAGAGGTAATTAATTAGTTCATCGCAATATTTTTTTCGGCTAAATTTGCCATTTGTAATAATATAGTCTAGATCTTAGATAGCATAACTTTTAAGATGGAGCGTGTCTATTTCAAAACGATTTAAAACGTGAGCAAAATGTTAGTAATCAGATGGACTATACGTCATTATCGTATAGTCATTATATATTTTAAACAAACATTTTGTTAAATTACACCTGAAATGTAATTTTAGAATCTTTATTCTCTTTTCCGTTACGAATTTAACATGTAGGTGAAAAATTATATTTCACAGCGAATATTTCAAAACGTCAACTGGCGCATTTTTGGGCTACGGCGTATATTTCTTGCTCACATTTTTGCTGTCACAACGTAGTATCTGTATGAACGTCTATGGTCGACGTCGCACCAGTAACAATTTCTTTTAAATGCTTTTTTGTTTTAATATCTTACTATTAACTACTACTATTACTACTATACTATAACTAATACTATTAACTGTATCAATCGGGTCAAAAAAACAAAAAATCAAACAAAACAAAAAAAAACCAGCTTGTATGTGGGTAGATACAAATCCATTACTAAAATAAACATATTGTAAGCGTTGTGTACGAGAAATCTTATGTTTCTTGAAACTTGCGATAGGAGTTACATTAAAAATGTATAAACGTATACCTATTAAAGATGATTTCAAACAATGCATTTATCTTATGAATTTATGATGAAAGCGAGTGATCGGCATTAAAAAAGCTTTTCATAAATATCGACATCCTACATACAATATGTCGACGCCATCTGATATTGGCGCCTTCACGAGTATTAACTCCACTAAAAGTTCACACACGTCATTGTTTAGATTAACTCGACAGCGAACTCGATACATTCAAGTGTTCTTCTCTGATTCCGAGGCCACACTAACGTATAACGCCGTTATGGTTATGACTTTCAAAAAGCTGTTTTCCTCTGTCTTTTACGTAGATTTTCAATAAAAGGATTATGGAAACTACTGCTTAAAAGTATTATTTTAAAAAGTAACCACAAACTAACTCCGAAATAAAGAAACGCTGTTTTATACAATCAAATGCCATTTTTCGAACATCGAAGCTATTATTGACAGTTACTATGTCACCAGCTTTACATTTTAAAAATCTAGTATTCCTTATTTAAATATATCCAATTTTGTCTACATTTTAGCGTAGCATAGTTCAATTTGATAATGTATATGTTTAATAAACAAATAACTATCTAATATACAATTAACTAATTATAAACCAAAATTAATTAAAAGTGGCCCCTCCATAAAAACCACGAATGCATCGATATACAATTATCCTACAATTTAATGCTATATTGAAATTAAATTGCATTAAAATCTAATGTAAATATATAGGTATATACTGATTGCGTTCAATGTCATAATATCGCACAAGTTAGTTTATTTTGAGGCAACACAGCTTATGTCAGTGCATACTTAACACAAGCTTTTGTTATAACTCCCAATGTTCCAACGTGGGTGGGTGGGTAAGTTGGCCATTTCAAAGTTTGTAATTTATTTTCTGGCCAATTTGTCATAACCTACGAAATTGAAAGTTTGAACGTGTGCGTATGTAAAATATTACTATTATTAATTCTGAATTGAAAATTTCTATTTGAAATAAAATCTCAAGCCTTTAAAATATATGTTTCATATTTTTGAAGCTAGTTATAATGAAGTATTGATAATTACGTTGCTTTTTAAATAAAAGATTTTATAATTAAAGTTCATAAACTCTTTATCGTCCTCACCCTGTCCCATTCTCCTCTCTATTTTCTCCCTAAAACATACAATGGGAATCCAACCCGTGAATAGCTATAAATTTTAGCATTAGAATTTTCATTGTTTAAAATGTTTAGGATTTATTCATTTTGTGTTCTATACAAATAAATATGGTTCAATCTTTCATCTACGGAATCCGGAATACAAATTTTTCCGCCCACCATGTCTGAGATATTTGTAATCAAAAATGATCTATTTAGTTTCAATATAACTAAGATGTGTGATGTTTACCGAAAATATATTTTTTTGTTTCAGATAAAGAAATAACGAAGAAAACAAAACGAAAATACCACTCTACAACTGATAGCACGTGGAAATGGTGATAAGACAACGAATATAATAAAAATACAAAAAAAGTTTAAAAGTTAACAAAATGGCTTCCGCTGAAGACGAACTCTTTAACTTGTGCGTGAATTTGACTAGTGAGATCGCAAACATAGGTGGATGCAACTCCAGTGCCGATTACGAAGATGGAGAATTACTAGAAAAAGTCGTCTCGAGCGTCGTTCCGATATTTTTCGGCTTCATAGGCATAGTAGGTTTCGTTGGCAACGCCTTGGTCGTTCTCGTGGTAGCCGCTAACCCTGGAATGAGATCCACTACCAATCTACTTATCATAAACTTGGCAGTCGCTGATCTTCTTTTCGTCATTTTCTGCGTTCCTTTTACGGCCACGGACTACGTGATGCCACGATGGCCTTTCGGCGACTGGTGGTGTAAAGTGGTCCAATATTTCATAGTAGTCACCGCACATGCTTCAGTTTATACCTTGGTTTTGATGTCATTGGACAGATTCATGGCTGTCGTCCATCCTATAGCATCGATGTCTATAAGAACGGAAAAGAACGCTTTGTTGGCGATAGTTTGTATATGGGCTGTCGTGTTGACGACTGCTATCCCAGTTGGGATATGGCACGGAGAGCGCGAATACTCATACTTCCACAGGAATCATTCCTCCTGCGTATTTCTAGAGGAAGCTGGTTACAGTAAATTGGGTTATCAAATGTCTTTCTTTCTATCTTCTTATGTCATCCCTTTGGCGCTCATAAGTTTTCTCTATATGTGTATGTTGACGAGGCTCTGGAAAAGCGCTCCTGGAGGACGTGTATCCGCAGAAAGTAGAAGAGGCAAAAAAAAAGTGACTCGGATGGTGGTTGTAGTAGTCGTGGTTTTTGCTGTATGCTGGTTTCCTATACAAGTAAGTCTACAGAAGTATCTATTTACCTATTGATAATAATAATTAAAAAAAAAATTTAGTACCTGTAATATGTTAGTACATGTACATGTTGAATATGGTAAACTCATTGTAACAGTTAAACATATAAAATCAGATCGGCCATGTTACTGATGCGTAAACTAAAATAAAATATTAAAGGATTATGGCTTAAGCAATTTAGCTAAGAATTTTTCCTTAAATTTTAGTTCATTTGTAACATATTTATGCTATTAATTTCCAATATAAAAATAGAGTTCTTAGTGATTGCGGCAGTTATTCAACGGTTTATATTAAGTCCTGTGTTGAACGGATTTTTCGATGGCCTATATTGTACCTATCGTAAACAACAATAATAAGTTTTTTTAAACGAGTGGAAACTGTGTTTTAGTAATTTTATTACTCTTGACTGAAATTATTGACTAAAATAATCTGTTTTGACAAGGGCGAGTCCACCGTTACACAGTACAGCATAAGTAGTTACTGATACACTGGACGATTTGCTTGCAGGTAATCTTGCTGGTGAAGGCATTGAAGAAGTACCACATCACGTACGTGACGGTCACAGCACAGATTGTGTCGCACGTGCTAGCGTACATGAACTCGTGCGTGAACCCAGTCCTCTATGCCTTCCTGTCAGAGAACTTCCGGGTCGCTTTCAGGAAGGTAGGTAAACTGTCACGTTAACGTGAAATACCGTTAATTATAGCGCTAAAACTTTGACAATAGGATGGAAGTTATTGTGTTCGCTTGAACGTATCCAAGCTTATAGAGCGTGTAGAGCTTACCAAACTAAAAGTAAAAATAAAAAAAAAATTGTTAAAAAAAATTAATGTTTAAACATATTTGGTAAGCGTTAGTTTGCGCTATAAGTATAGCGCATAATAAAAAATTTTAAGCAAGTGCTTGAAAATTTTTATTTAGTTCGGTGAGCTATACATGGTCCATAAGTTTGGATTACGGTCAGCCGAACACGGTGTATATTGTAATTGGCTGATTAGTCATCGTTAGACCCAAAAAACCATTTATATTTTTTTATCTGTTGCACTGTTTGTTTTTATCATTAAAACTCAAAAATCACTAAACCGTTTTAAATGAAACTTTTTGATACATATTATATGGTTCAATACAAACGATATGCCATAACACTAATATTATTAATATTAGTGCGCAGAGATCAAAATTAATTTAGAAGAGTGTTACACGAATAGATTACACGTCGCAGAGTACAGTATAGCAGAAATATAAAGTATGTGTCAATAATTACGTAAATGATTTAAAAAGTAATCAGTGTGAACAGTGACAACTATGCGCACAAAACGCTTGCAGAAGCTACTGTTTTATAAATATGTAGGCTCACAGTTTCATAATAGTACATTATGATGCAAGAACGGTAAGTTGGATATTATAGTCTATAATAGACTATAATAGCCAGCTTACTGTGTACGAGCATCATACGACATTTTTCAATACATTTGCGATTAAAATAATGAAAATAATACTTCAAATGTAATAATGGCGGGAACTAAGGGCACGTGCGGGTTTTGTTTGCCGGTTTACGCATGCGTTACAAACAGAATGCTCTTTTGTGATTGGTGTAAAGTATAAAGCCCTAGTACTGTAAAGTACAACATTACGGTACAAGTTTCGATGTCATAAAGGCCATATTAATAACAAAAGTATTGAAAAGATTATTTAAGTATTTATGTCAGTTGTCTGTGTTGAGATGGTTACTTATTAAGGACTTCAGTCAGGTGTGGTGCAGAAATGATACTAGATAAATTGACTATATAGAATTTTATTATAACTGTTACGAAATAACTTTAATTATTAATATTTGGTTGCGTGTTTTTCATGTGAGGTCCCGTAGCCGACTGACTGACGGTTAGTGCGGGTGAACGGGTGCTTGTCGCCGCTGGCCTTATTTTATTACATTGCTGACTTGCATATACATGTGTGTCGTTACATCTGGCATCCATAGTACAAGCTTTGCTAGGTTTGGAACTAGATAGCGCTGTGTGGGAGGTATTATTATTAGTATTACATGTGTTGGAAAAAATGCGGTTATGGTTTCAGGTAATGTACTGTCCACCGGCATACAAAGACGCGATGTCACGACCACAAGCAACAAAGACAACACGCACCGGCAACGGGAATTCTTGCCACGACATCGTTTGAGAATCGGTCCGCAGCCGTTCGCGGCACCTTTCGGCCGATCAGGCTACAGCTGTTTAGCAAACTAACGTTTAAGCTAGGTACAAATTACATGTAAATATATTACTGCCCATGTGTCTAACCTTGGCCATGCCGAGATTAGCGGTGGGATAGCAGCGATGCGGCAATCGATCAAACAGGATGCATGCATTAATTGTTGCATGTTATTTCTATGATAATGTGTAATACACATCCGAAGGCAAAATTCTGGAATGAAATCAGTGTTTCAATGGTTCTTATTTGTTTATATACACAGCACAAACTATGTAGAAGATTTTTTGGGAAATGTTATTTGAAAGTGATTATTACTAATAATAAATCAATTTATTAATTCACTCCGTGGGACACATTGAATTAATATAATATTGTATTAAGTAGCCCTTATACCTAATGTATATATATTCTATTCCCCTTCCCATTAAATATTAATCATGTCTTGGCAAAAAATAAAAAAATTGTAAATATTAAGATAACGATGATTTTTGTTTAGTTTGCGAGTTGTTGCATTCTCACGGAAAGACATTGCAGTGAGACTATTAGGGTTTCTATAGTGTGTTAATGGATCGCTGTTGCATTAATTAAATGAGAATTAACAGTCTTTACTTCCTCAATCTCGAAGAAAAAGATAAATTGTAAGGAGAATCCCAAATAAGATTATGTGCTTAATTTTAGAATAATTTCCTTTCCTTCACGATATCTTACTCAAAAACTGTCGAATTCGATTTTTTTTTAAACTAGCTTACTGCCCTTGGTTTCAGCTGCGTCAAATCGGTGTTTCATCTATAAACCTTTTCTTAGATATATACTATCTACCTACTTAGTTTCATTGAAATTGGTTGAGCCGTTCTCATGTAATGATCTTTCATACATGCGGCAATTAATTTTTATTTATATAGATAGATGTTCCCTTAAGGCCAGGTCCCTCGGCCGATTTACGCTCATACCCGGGGTGTATCGAGACAAGGGTGTGTGGGACGTCGAATATCGCCTAAATTCGCTACGGCATCGAAAATTCCTGGATTTTTATTTTATTACACAATATCTGTTAAGGTTTGTTTCTATATCGTTACTGAATTGTTAGACGTATCTACTGGCGTATTCAGTGATTTATTCTTCATTAAAAAATAATGATTACGGTTGTTATAAAACGGTTTTAAAACCCTCAATTACCTAAAAACTGATTAAAAACGTACATTTAGGAGGGTCTTGGCCTTAACTAAAAAGTAGTTTTAGAAATATTTGTCATTTTGGAACGTGAAAGTCGTGGTAAAGTTTGCTATATATATATGCATTTGAGATTATGAATCCCGCCGCTTCGCTTTACCTATAATGTCACTTTGCTTAAAGAACTAACATCGTGTCAGATCTGTGTATTGTAAATAATGATCGATGTAAGATGTAAAACGTTAAAAGTTGACCTATTTCTATGTTTTTGAGCCCAAATATGGAAATACGTGACAAACTTTTACTGTATCTGCACATATTTGGTGTAACTAACTGTATGTTACGTAGATTATTGGTAGAGATTTTTCTTTAGAAATGTATGTATAAAAAATATTTTTAATAGAACATCGAAAGATTGAATTCGATTTAATTAAGTATAATTTAGTGGTATAGAATTATTTTCATGTAATTAAATAAAATTGTTTAAAGTCGTAGTAATTAATATACACTCAACTACATTTATAATAAAATAAAAATATTACGTTTAATCAAAGTAATTAAACTTTGAGACGACATCAAATGTCGATTTAGAATTTAAGCAAAATGTAAATGTTAAATTGTAATAAATGTGATTAAAAATATATTTTACAAAATGATTGTTTCGATTTTTTTTTTATTGATTCTCCTCTCTTTCTTTTCGATCAAGCGTTTGAGAATGTTTGTAGGTAGTATCCAGGACATAATGAATTGTACTGTCTGTTAATTATTTAGAATGAAACGAAAGTTTTAATTAAAGTCCTTGATTCCCTTTAGCGCCTAAGCTAAACTAACAGTAAAAGTTTCTTACACGATTCCCGTTGAGACGTTTTTTTATTCAATATTAATTTTGTCCTTGGTAACAATTATTAAATTTCCAATTAACGCACTAACGAATAGCAGTTAGAATCAGTGAGTCGTTTCGTTTTATAATAAACTTTCAGGGTTTCACAGTCAAAGCAGCCTAGAAATCTTTTTATAGTCTGGATCCCGATCTATCTTGTGGACCCCTCATTCTTTCCCCAGGCGAAAGGGAGGAGTTCATCGTACATGTACTATAGAATATATTAATGAATACTACCTACTAAGGAGGGTGATGAACACATTACTCATCTTTAGTATCACGCAGTTGGGTAAAATACGACGACACATATAATATACTGGCTCACTCCAGATGCTCACAGGACGACGTCGAATCAAATCAAATTAAATATCTTTATTTCGTAGTTGTTTCATAATCTTAAAATACGTTGCAAAAGTGAATTTGTAATATTGTATTAATTTGTACGGAAACGTCCCCACAAAGGCGCATTCAAGGAAGTGCTGGTTCCTTTCAGAGGAACACGCAAGAATCTGAGGGGCGCTCTTTAAAAAAAAACCTATAAACAATTTTTTTGATGATAACCGCTTAAAGGGTAAGTAATATTATTGAAACAAATTGATAGGCGAGCGGCTTACAATTATGAATTTTTATCATCTAATAGTCCTATAGTTTACAATAAGCTTTTGCATAAAGTTTTATTGCGATTTAAAACTTTTTATGAGGTAAATCTTGAATTTCAACTGGGATCTGCAAAAGCGTCTACATAAAGTAATTTTCACTAATTATCAGTTTCAATCGTACATGTAGTTCTTAAATAATAAACTTGTTTTGATTTGCGAAAAATATTCATAAAAATATTACTACTTCGTAATATGTTTTTGAGTTTTATCTATTAACAGGTAAATTAAAAAGTTTTACAAACTCACATATCGCAAATATGTTTTATCGGGTGTTTGCTTGTTACCTATAGGCGCTGCATTTATAATAAATAAAATTTTTGCGTTAAACAACGTACGGTCTTATTGTTATTTTATTATAATTTATTGTAATACATATATTATAATTTATTATCGAAAATCGATTACACCGCCCATCCACCAAGAGCTTAGTGTTGTTTGTGTTACCGGTTTGTCAACACCCGCGCGACCCTCTTCACACCCGAAAGTTGAATCCACGTCACATTCAAAGTTCAAACTGAGAATGCTCTTTACAACTAAACTGTACGCTGCTGTCTCATCCCTTTAAAGGATTTCTCTTTAATGAACAACAATTTTCCCAGTCTATTGTTGACTCCACTCAATCGATTACAAGGTCATTTTATGTCGTAATTCACATATATTTAATATGAAATTTAATTTGTTTTGTTTTTTCATATTTATATTATTCTTCTATTTTATTTTACTGAAGTGAAAACATCTCTGTGCGCACTTAGCGTTTTTTCTGTATAATGAACGAAATTGAACCGTCACGCCTCAGCGTCATACTCGGATCGGTGGCGCTAAATCGGGTATATCTGAATATATATGCTATTTTATTTATTTTTCACCACAATTTCTTAAAATAAAAGACAGTAAGACTGTAAATAATAGTACAGATAATTGTGGGAGCCTGGAGCCTAAACTAGGTCGAAGCTGTTTTTATAGGTCTCAATGTAATGTACTACTAAATGCCATTAAAAAAGTGATAACATGAACATGAGAATATTATTTTGTCCATACATATTTTTTTTTTAATTAGAAAATAATACTTATTATTTTTTACTTCAGTTTTATTTTACTTTTGTTTAAATAATGTTATGTTTGTTCAATCATTTAATTTTGTTATTATAATTTAGTTTATTGTAATTTCTTTTAATTATTTTCTCATAATCATAAATCTCAAGAGCTCAAGAGAAATAATAAATAACGAGAACGCCAATTCTTAATATAGTTTGTAATCTGTGACCAAAAAAAAAGTATTTTTTTCTATTACGGGTCGTTGCGATGTTCAGCTCGAAAATATTATATATTATATATGCCAATAATTTTAATATTCTATTTTAAGGGCTGACCGAAAATCGAATTTAGAATTAGAAATAACAATGCTCATTGCACTATATGCAATCAACCCAAGTAATTATTACGTGACTATAAGTTGGCTGTATGAACAATGTTTCGCCTGGAAAAAGAATGAGGGGTTCACAAGATAGATAGGAATCTTATACTATAACTTATATCGATGAAATTTAATTTTCGAAATGTATTTCCCACATGTGAACGAACGACGTCATAACAATATAATTCATGAAACACATTCCTGTCCTATAAAGACGATGTAGCCAACGAAATGTGAAGATTAAGCTGTGATTAATATCGTTTCGCACGTCAGGAAATTAATAGGAACGGAACGCGCTTTATGTGCACACACTTCGATAAATTTAATAACAGCAGCTTATTTATGGTCCCTTTCCTGAGCGCTGGCAAATTGATCCGATTACATATTCGGAATTATTTATATTTGTACACTGGTACGTCAGATGTATGTACGAAAACGAAGGTGCTCCTAAGATGTTCTACTTTTTTGGCGTGATTGAAAAACCAATAGTATTAGAGGCCACCATACAATAGGAGTTAAATAAAACAATAATTCAACAAATAGTACAAATAAAAATTTAATATGTAGGGTTTTTTAATGACAAATATATTAACACTACAGCACATGCCCCCACTTTTTTACTAGTTGACTCGAGTGCTCTACCAAAGTAGAAAAACATGCATGCTTTTATTTTTGAAGAAGAAAACATTAAATTTAAAAAGATGAGATAAGTATATAGTAATATAATTATATTATTAAGTACAATAATAAAAAAAACCTTATTATTGTAATTCTTAAGTCTCTTAAACGGATTAAATAATATTATTAATGTTAGGGACACTTTAGTAAATTCTTTTAAAAAAAAATTTGTTGGCGAGATGAAACGCTGTATCTGGGTTCGGCTGAAGGTAGTTAAACTTATACATAGAGCTTGTAAAGCTTACCGAACTAAACAAATACTTTAAAACAATATATATAATTAACGATTTAAAAAAAAAGAATTAAACTTTTAACACGTTTTTCTCAGCAACCGTTAGTTTTTTCTATCTACTCAATCGAAACTTTTTGTTTAGTTGGGTAAGCTTTGCAAGCTCTATAAGTTTGGACTACGTTCAGGCGAACATGCGATATATTGTATAGTGTATGGTAGGTTTGCTGAACGACTTAATTTCGTAGTCTAGGCCTCTTATAAGAGAACTTAGTGGATAGAATAATATACAAGTAGACATAACTCATTTTGACTGCTAACTTCAAACTGTTTCATTCCATAGTTTTCAACGCTCTTTATGAATTCACCTGCGTAGAGACGCTCGTATAAAATCAAAGTCAAATAACAGCATAATTTTGAAGTATGTCACAAGAACAAAGGAATATACAAAAATAGAAACTGCACTTTGCATCTATTAAATGTAAAATACGTTGAGACGTATATTCATAAATATTGGTGATGGAAAAATTATTAGTTTATAATGCAGAGGATGGAAGTTGAGGGAGAGGGTTGAGGATACAATGATACGTGCTTACTAGTTGAAGACTGTATTATGACTAACTGTTGGTCTACATCTACTTACAATTTACAAAGGGTAATCGACCAGCGAGCTTTACCGCGGTTTTATGACTCAATGATATAGAAGTAGGAATGATATATACCATAAAAGTAAGACTAAAAAAAGCGCTTGGCTACGCCGCATCCCTAATTCTCGTTTCCTCACTACCCGCTTTTTCCTTTACATTCTAGTCCGCTGTCGTCTTTCCTATGTGACGCACTGAAAATATAAAACGCTGAACGCATAATCGCTTATCGCTTAAAACTCGTATAAAAACCTAATAATATTGTGTAACATACGCTATAACATATAAACTGTGGAGTGTGCCCGATTACGTGTTGGTGCCGCGCCGCCGCCTGACTGGAAGAGCTCCTGGCTGACAGCGAAGACTTATATGTGTGTTGCTGCGTCAAGGTCAGTCCCTTTAGTCTTTCCTCTCCTTTCGCTATCGCCCCTCGCTATACCTATAAATACAGTCCACTAAAACGCTCACGCTTCAGGAGTGAGCCCAGACGAAGTTCAAAGAAGAACTCGTGGGCGCCTTCAGCGCTATTCAACTGGACTTTTTAACGCTTTAAGTCGAGGATGCGGGAAAAATAAACGTCTCTATTTTCTTCATCTCGTAGTCACGAGTCACAGTAAGTCTACTGTCGCTCGTCTTTTCGCACATCTCACTTTACCTTATACATTCCTACGCATCTGCGGCTTAAGGGGTTTAAAAGTCCAGTCAAATAGCGCTTGTTCTGGTCTTACATTTGTGATATATTTTATTTCTACTTCTATATGCTGATGAGTCATAAAAACGGGGTAAAGCTTGCTGGTCGGCCACCCCTTTATAACTTACAAATACCATACCACTACAAAAACTTTACCTATTTCAGCTTATTTTAGGATGAATTGTGATTGGAAAATATTACAGAGTAGTATGATATACAAAACATATTGTATTATAAAAAGCATCGTATGCATAAAGGAGTATTAGCTTTATTTTTTTGAAGTTCCAGTTGGCAGGTCGGATAGAAATTGACGTTTACTTTGTATATTAGGCTATACTTGTCATTTAAACTTATTCACAATAAATGTACAAATACATGTCATATTCAATATAAACTTTAAATTGTCTATATTTTTATAGAAAAGTGTTCAAATATGTATAAACACGATAATGTACTAAGGATCCACATGACGTGAATATTTGACGTTTCATTCGTAAGTATCAATAAAAAAATTTTAAAAATTGAATTAGATAACATATGTTTTTGAATAAATTTATTTTATCTCTACATATTAAACCCAATACGCTTATAAGTACAATTCTTGTTCAATCATACAAAATTGCGAGAACCACTTTCTAAGTTTCGTCTGTATTAAAGTAACCACTCTACCTCAAACTGAATATATTTAACGTCATTGTTGTCAGCTAGGTCTGAATATAACATGATATAACTTTACCTCTTCTTACAAAATACCTATTTTTGTCATTGGAAATGTTTGTTATTGGAAATGACTTTCATTTCGTTGGAGTATAGGGGGTCATGTGGGAGTTTTGTGAGACAGGCAGATTGCACGAAGAGTTTTCGAGATATCGGGATGAACTGGTGTCAAAGGACGTAGCTCGGCGAGCTCTACAAGATAGCATAAAACAATTTGGAAAAAGTTCAAAAACAAAAAAATTATCGGCAAAAAACGAAAAAAATTGCAATTTTTTTCCCCGATTTTTATTTTGGGAGCTCGATATCTCAAGAACTAGGTCCGAATAAGAAAAAAATAAAAAAATAGCTCGGGGTAATTACACGGAGGATCGATTGAGACTAAAATTGTTAGAATCGGACAACTGGAAGTAGTGGTTAAGGGTGCCCTTAGTTGGGAGTCCGATATGCGTCGGTGTTACATTTCTTGCTAATTCGGTTTGTTCGATCGAAATGTCGTATAGAATGTTATAGATATTTCGAAGTTTTAAGCTTATTCAGATAAAGTTGTGTTATTTTTTTTGCGAAAAAAATTTATTATCCAAAATATGTGTGTTTACTTTATTCCGTTAGGTTCATTTCCAATGTTGTAAGAAGTTCGTGCAAAAGCAGGATATCCGTTGATTTTTTTATATAAACCAACACTTCTGTGATATTTTTGTTTTGTAATTGATTGTCTACCCAACATCAGCGTCAACATGTTTGAGAAGAACAAAAAGGAATAACATTGACTTGTCGCAGTTGTGACAGACACTGAAAAACAAAAGAAGCCTATAATGTTTATTTCTGGCGAATTACGTGTTTTTTCGATTAAAGTTCATCGTATATTCAAGTCATTCTCTTGAAGACGCCAAGTTCAAAGTGATCTTTTTAGTAGACGGAAAATTGACGATCATTACCATTAGGTAATTACAAGTGATTTAATTAATGTAATATCATGTAACATTTCAAAACACGCGAGGCAACTCCTCAACTACAGTTGCCTTTAAAACATTCAAATATGTCAATAGTAGAAAAAAAAAGAAAAAATAGAAATATAACCAAGCTAAAGGTTATGTTGAGTTTTGTCTAACCAGCAGCAGAGCCAAGTTCTTTATCATAAAAGAAAACGGATTGCGTTTTGAAAATTCTTCTTGAATATTCTATTTTAATGGTCGACATTCATGTGAAAATATACAAAGACGATTAATTTGATCAGTTTCCTCAAACAATTGGGATTTCTGGTTTCTCTCTCTCACCGTTAGTACATATCATTTAATTACAATGTCAGTTACAAATGACAGCAAATAAAGTAAATTATCTGCATGCTCATACATGAAATTAATTAATATCCCCGAACCGTTATTTCCGATTCCAATAATTTTACTAATTTACTAATATTCTAAGAACAATTTAAAGTTAGTTCAATATTATTATTAAAAAGACACTTACTTTTAGGCATTGGCAAACAAGAGAGCATTGTACGTCTGTAAGCGAAAGAGAATTTATTGTAATATGTTCCTACCCTTCTGGGGAATAAGCGTGAATTTATGTATGTATGCACGAGTCGATTAAATATGCGATTGCCATCGAATACTAACGACGGTTGAATGACAAAATTTATTCGTTATCTCTCGAGTTCAGTCGATATGCACTACCAAAGTTAATTTTATGAAAAACAATGGTTTTCCATTTCCAACCATTTTCTCAACACTTTTTACGGAAAATATAACACAGATAGGAGGGAAAAAATGTGAATAGCGAAATAAGAACAATAGTGCAAACTATTCCTGTTTTGTAGCTATTCGATATAAATATTTATATGAGGAAATTATAATAAATTTTTTTTGATGTTAATTATTTTGCCATTAATTTATACTTTTTTAGATATACGGTTCTTAAGCTATGTCTAATTATAAAATGTAAACACTCCCTACTATATCAAAGATAAGGACCACCTTATCCATTTAGCTGAAAACATATTCTCGTTCGCACTTCCAGTCAGATTTATTCTGATTCCAATCATCGCACACTCCGACGTCATCGCGTCGACTTGCTTTACTCGCCCGATTGAATGCGACGGACAGCTGTGTAATCACGGGAAAATGGCGTTGAGTACTACCTATCGCACCGAATTAATGTTGCCTAACTGAAGTTGAGCTGTGGTGGTTGAGTGGCTGACTGCGTCTTCGATACAAAGGTTCGATTCGATTCATACCATAAGCGTATTTAATAACGAGTTAAAGAGTTTTGATCTAAGTTTTAGAGTTGCGTTAATGGTTATTAAAACTGAAAGAAACGAAGTTCTATACCCTCATAAAATATGTATTTTAACATTGAAAATGTTTATCAGTTCGTTTTCGTGACGAAGTGTAATTCGAATATATTTCCGACCTTTATGATGGTAGACAGAAGGCAAGGGTATCAATTTCTACGATCGTAATCGGTTTGTTACCTACTTTTTTCGGAATATCGAAAATGGTGAAAAAAAGATGTAATTTCCTGATTTTTCAAACAAAAAGTTGATTATTTAAAAAACGAAGGTCAATGTGGAAAAAATAAAAAAATAAAAACTGACGAGGCCGATAGATTGTCTACCTTTTGAAAAAAGAAATTTTGGAATCAGTCGAAAACTGTAAGCTGGGTAGGTGCCCTTTTCATTGAATAATTATCAAATCAGTTGCCCCGGGGAGTGAGATTCAGCTATATTTAGGAAAGTTATAAAGATAGACGAAAGGCAGTCGTGTCTAAAGATGCAGGAGCTCGCGGGGCATTGTATGGTATTCAATTCTTCTATTCAAAGGTCTCTACTTATAACAAATGAAACTGTAATCCTCATGGATCATTGAAAATATTATGATCTTATTTAATCTATACTAATATTATATCTTAGGGGCCGTCCATTAATCACGTGAGGCTTCAAAGGGGGGGGGGGGTTGACAAAAATCACGAAATATCACAAGGGTGGAGGGAGGTGTATTTATTTTTTCATTATTTTTTCAAACGCGCGGGTTTTAAATAAAAAAGCGGCGTGTAGTGTACACCATTCGTTCATTATTATTTTTATGCCAATCAAAAACAACCTGCAACCTTTCTGTCTAGACATTTTTATCATGGTCCTTAATTTCAGAACAAAATAAGATTATACTTTATACCTGTATTTAAGATAATATTCTAAAATATTCTTAAAAATTAAAGATTTTTTGTAGATACTAAAAATAAACGTGATGCTAGGTGGGGGGTGGGGGGTAGTCTTAAACCTCACCATGTATCACCAAGGGGGAGGGGGGGTTAAAAAATGCTTAAAAAAAGATCACGTGATTAATGGACGGCCCCTTAGGTAAAGCAAACAATAAACATCTTTCTAGATTACGTCACAAGGACATTAAATAATTCAAAATTTTAGAAAAAAATCTACAGATTTCACAGTACGCGTAACTATCTATCGAGATGGGAAAATGAAATCAGAAATACTAAAACTTCTTGTATGGTAATATGGTTTTAAACAGTAGTTTAAATTCTAAACACCTGTTTATTTATCGGTGAACACGGCTCTTAGTATGGTAGAGGTAAAGCAGGCGAGGTAAATCGTCGTCGTCATCGTCGAGGGTTCGTCGAAGAGCACGACTCATAGACGCTGCCGTATTCTTCATTTTGTCGCTATCGATTTTCGTTTTTGAGATAATAGATTCCGAAGTTTGAGATTTGAGCAAATTTGCGACAATTTTTTCGTTTTTCGAAAAAAATTCAAAAACTACCCAACCGATTTTCAAAAATTTGATGTTAGTCGATAGCACTTGTAATTCCGCGTCATTTGAGCTCTCTTCGAACCTCCTATTCTCAAAATTGGCACCATAAGCGCGATGTTGCACTATCCCGTAAAACCAGGCCTTAGCCCAGAACGATTAGAATAGCATTTTCCAATGCTAAAATAGCTTAAACAAGTGCAGAGTTATTTTTATTTAGTTCGAAAGATAGGCATAGATTGATGTAAATTTTCGTAAAAAATATAATAATAATATTTAAACATTTTGGTTGAAGCCCATTTACAAACAATTCAAGTCAAATAAATAAGTTCCGTCGACTTTGTTACGATCGGCATGGTATAATTATGTTAAAGCAAAGGAAAATGATTAATTAGCACTCCGACCTCAGTGTGAAGGCAATATAGTGGGTTTCAAGAGAGCTACATGCGGGTCAATTATAGTAACGTTAAACTACTTTGATGTGAAATCGAACGACAAAGAAACCTACCAATGGCGCCACTGCAGTCACATGTTAGTAATTTATACGTCTATCCTATAAATAAAATTGAAGTGTCCGTCTGTGATATCAAAATAAACACTTTTTTGTATGCTCTTAAGTTTATTTACACGTACCACAACTCAAACACTTGCTTTTCAAATTGTGGTCCGTCTGTCTATCTGTTTGTGCGGGCTAATCTTCGAAACGGCTGTATCAATTTGTAAACTAGATTTTCACTGGCAGATTGAAGACATTCTCACGAACACTGTAAGCTTTTACTAAACTTGAATAATTACACCACTTCACTACGAACCAACCCTTACTGCACTTCGAACCAAACCCAAATACGCGATTTTAAAATTTTTGTCTGTCTGTTTGATTGTTTAATTGGCGAGGCTTATCTCGGAAAAAAATGATTTTTATGAGACTTAATGGGCAGAAAAAACACTTTTCGGTGAGTAATCTAGGCTACTTTCTATCTTGGATATTTTTATGTATTCTATACATATAAATTAAATGAAAATTTCTGTCAGCGTTTACCAAAACTAACTTCCGAGCGTGCTGCATCACAATCGGTCGGTTTCGGTAGTGTTTTGGGCTGTCACTACAACCGAGGTCAAGAGCACCAATCAGGGTCGAGATCGCTGAAAACCCGAGTTGCTATAGAAACAAGAGATCAACAACAGTTGCCCATTTACATGTCAGAAAGCATAAAAGTACGAATTGACTAGAAGTCCTTTTCTACGTTTATCGTCTAACCGCTCGCACTCTCGCTAGCTCGTGTAAGATGGCGTTTTTTAATCCATGTTTCAGTACGCAAGGTCCTCCGTCCGTCGGTCTTCAACCCTTCAAATGTGCGTAATGTCATTTCGATACTGGGAAGTGACATTTATGACTCTCTTAAAACCAAACGCTGCAGTCAAATTAATTTACTATTTAGCCAAATTTATATTGTCTTTTACTTAAACGATTTTGTCGTAGGGGCCTCCTCGTGGTAAATAATCATACCGCGAATTACTCACTAGTGCCAACTATACTTTACCATACCAAGTGAACATTCTGTGAATATCATACCATAATCGTGAACAATATATATGTTTACAACAGCAATGTGCAATCTTTTCAGTGTCAGAACATACAATCAATTTGGGACTTAGGAGTGACATTCAATCTTCCAGTCCCGTGTCAATCCTGGAACGGCAAGAAGTGTAGATCACATCGGAAACCATCAAACTTATTAACAAGCAAGTGGTGCCGCCTTGTTGTGGCTTGTTGAGTGGGGCACGTTGGACTACCATCTTGGGGATCATCCTGGACTCCCTGGTCCTTCACTATTCCTATATCTACCCAAATCGTATTATTCCATTTCCGACCAGGTGCCTATTCAGTCTGTGATTTAAAAATAAAGGCTTTTTCTTAAGATCACATAGTTATTTGCCTCTTACCAAAACTGAAACAGCACTTTTTTTATCAACTAGCGACCGCCCGCAGCTTCGCTTGCGTAGACTACACATTCCTGTTTTAGGTAGTATTAACATTCGAAATGGTTTATAGGTACTTTTTGCTGAAATTAATATCGGATACACCCATTCAAACTTTCAATCTTCATTCTCCCCACTCCGTTAAGAAAACCGATACTCCCATACTTTTCACCTCCCGTTTCCCACCCTTAAAATGTGGAAAATCAAAAATCCTGAAACACGTCTTATTTATTTATGTTTAAAGTTAGAAACATAAAAAATAAAAGAAGGGAGGAATGGAAGGGCTTTGTATGAAAGTCTTTGTTCTTTAAAGTTAGAAACATAAAAATTTTAAGAACAAAGACTTTCATACAAAGCCCTTCCATTCCTCCCTTCTTAAATTTGAAATTTCCAAATATTCCTTTCTCAAAAAATTTATACTCACGTTATAAAATAAACTACTTTTCCAAATTTTGGCTCCCTAGACTTAGTAGTTTCGGATTTATCTACGCTGATAGATCAGTGAAGACAAACGACAGACAGACGGACAAAAATTAACGTATGTCACTATTGACCACCTCCTTTTCATACCCGTAAAATTTCATTAAAATCGGTTTAGCCGTTTTGGAGATTACCTCGAATAGACAGATGGACGTACATACAGACATACAAAAAGTAATGGATGCCACTTTTGACCACTTCCTTTCCATATCTGTAAAGTTTCATCAAAATCCGTTAAGCCGTTTTGTAGATTTGCTCAAATAGACAGACAGACAGATAGTATTATTTTATACATATAGTCTACAGCCTTCCTCAATAAAAAGACTATCCAACGCAATAAAAAAAATTTTCAATTCGAACCAGTAGTTCCTGAGATTTGCGCGTTCAAACAAACAAACTCTTCAGCTTTATAATATTAGTATAGATTTGTTTGTTTGGCCTATATCTCAAAAACAATGAAGCGATTTTGATGGGGCTTTTATTGTCACATAGAAGATTTTTTTAAAAGTAATTTAGACTACTTTTTGTCCCAGAAGTATCCATGTGTCTTACTGTGTTTTCAAAAAAAAGGTTTTTTTTAAATATTAACTTATTTACCTTAGAATTTTAGTTTTATATGATAAAAGAAGAGATGAAAAGAAGATGATAAATACGTATATAAGGGATGACGAAAGAAAATGGGTTTCTTCCATAAACCATTAAAAAGTGATTACAATACATAAAACTTGCGATCCACGCGGGTGGAGAAGGAGCGGGGGGTCGCAGTTATTACATAATAGTTAAATATATCCTTTCTGGGAACATAGGTGTGTTATTTTCGTTCCATAATTCGCGATAAATAGAAATTTAGGTGTAAACAGAAACACATTAATGCAAATTGAAAATTACATGTAAATCTATTGTTCTTTATGCTTGTTTTTTTATAATTTATGTTGAATTGTCATCTTGTATCGGAGGATGGTTTCTGAATGTATGGAGCCCCTACAAAGATATATATTTAATTTTTTTATTAATACTTTTTGTACGTTTCCATAGTTTTTAGGGATCAGTCGAATAACCTTGTTTATTATGATTTTTTCGATAGAAGCTCGAAACTGTTCTATAATAATATCAGTTATAAATGAAGATTATATGTTATATGTTATAGTAGGCCTAAATATTGTGTGTATAAAATTAATGTAATTCTAAAAAAAATTAAAAAATTTTGGTACATTCGTTATCACCTATCGTTAACGCAATAAAATATTTCCTGGACCAAGAAAATATTGTTTCATATGTACCGAAGAGATTATTCTCTCAAAGTAATTTTAAAAAATTTAAGGTCAACAAAAAATGTATTGTTACAACAATATAATTACTTATGTTTAGAGAATATATATCCTCTTCGGTATATATGAAATAATATTTTTTTTGGTTCAAGAAATATTTTTCTATGAATACTGGGCAGTAATACTGTAACTACAGCCCGCGTTGCATTTTATTTATTATTATATTGAACAAACAATATTTGTTTTGCAAAAAAAGGCTATTCGAGCTGTATATAAATTTAAATCTAGAGATAGTGTGAAGGCTCAGTTTAGAGAAGGCAACATTTTGACAGTCTCTTGTCAGTACATTTATGAAAATTTAATTTATGTACATAAAAACTTAAACGTTTTCTCTAGGGTGGGTAGTGGCCACAACTTAAATACAAGACATAAGCATATGTTATCGATTCCCAGGTTCAGACCCTCAAAGGTTAATAATTCTTTTATGGGAAATTGTATCCGTTTTTACAAGAAAATTCCTAAAGAAATGTAGAACTTAAATTCAAATCAATTTACATAGCAAGTTAAAGTCCAACTCATGCAAAAGGGTTACTATTATTTTAGCGAGTATTTAAATGATAAGTGCGCATAGACATCATTGTAATAGTTGTAAGCATATTTAAAAAAAAAAACTAAGAAAAACATATATTTAAATAAAATAAACAGGGTGGAGTTTCTTACCGGTTCTTCTCCTTCTATGATAGTTTTTGAACCGGTACCTAATCAATTCATTTCGACTTTCAATAAGTGTGTGTAAACATCTTATATTGAATAAAAACTCTTTGAATTTGATTTTTTATTTGAGTGCTCCGTGCCTCGGAGAGCACGTTAAGCCGTCGGTCCCGGGTATGATACCCGGCAACAGATGGCAATCGTTAAAATCCACCACTGGAGTAGCGTAGTGGATTAAGCTCCAAGCCCCTCACCCTGAGGGGCGACTTACTCACGACTCACGACTTAGCCCCTGCAATGGGACATAATGGGCGAGTGGAATGGAATGGAACTTATTGCTAATATCTAAATACCTGCTATTCTATATAAATTGACTGTACCATTATTTGGTTTGATTTACATAATCCAGATGTAAAATTAAAAAGCTTTTATGTTTCCAAAAAAGAATTTTAATACAGGAAGTGTCATGCCTTATCAGGGTTGTCCGATCTCGATCTCGAATACCATCGAAATGACTTAAATGGCCTAATCGAGTTTCCTTGAACAACCGTCAGTCACGCTAACTTAATTTTAGTCCGTTTCGTCAATATTACGATCACGACCTAATATCTCTTGTAAACTGTTTAAAATTATTTCAGATAGCATAAATAAAATACATCAAGGAACAACAGTTACTCTGTATCGAAATTTTCATTTTTAGGGAGCCGTGCCAAAAGGGAACAAACGGGAACCCTAATACTAAAACTCCACTGTCTGTTCGTCCGTATGTCACAGGAATGTATCGCCTCAACCGGAATAGGTAGACAATTGAAATTTTCATAGAACGTGTATTGCTATATGGCCGCTTTATCAACTAATAATAAAAATGAAAGAAACTTAAAAATTAAACTTTTTACCTATACAAGAAACGTGTCTATTCGACGTTTTTACGTGATTGTGAAATCATAGTTTACACTTGACATTTTCATTAAGTATGTGCTACTATAGCCGCTATAACAAGTAATAAAAATCAAATAAATGATGTTAATACGAAATCCGCGATTGCGACTCGCACTTAGTCGATTTTTTAATCTGTCCGTTTTATCGGCGATATTTTTTCAATGATGAAGACGTACTATGAAGATGCTTCTACCGTATACCAGATTTTCACTTGTCTCATTCACTTGGCCATAACGACTTTATGCAATTTTATAGCCAAAAATCCCGAATTTCTTACAGAAATACGATGACATTATTACAAGAAGGCAACAACTCATAAGATTTTATGAAAATATTAAACTTTCTCCCCAACCTAATACATAAAATATTTAATGCTCGTAGAAATACAATTATTGCGTTTGGAAGTATAATCACAAAAAATTGATTATATTGGTCTAAGGCTAATGTTTATTTCCCAACCCGCCACACTAAATATAAAAGTTACTCCGGGGTTGTATACAATGTTTATTTACTAATGAAAAGTTAATAAAACAGTTGCTTACAATAATAATAATTTACATACATATATAACGATACTCTTTTTGAGAGTGTATTAATAAGTTTTAAGCTATTGCATAGCTTCTATCGCGGGCCTTGAGCATGGGAAGCGAATCCAGAAATTCCGTAACGAAAAAAACCTCACGCTTTCCAATCCGACGGGCACGCCGCACGGAGAAAAATTTTGATAGCGCGATGTACGTTTTTTAAAACAGCGCCATCTATTATAATCTGTTGCACCTATTATTAATGAAGAAAGTCACGAAAAAGTAGTGAAAGAAAATAAGTGAGTAATTTATATACATACATTTTATTATTATCACAAATGCAGTATAAATTTTGAATTGAAAATATAATACTGCTATAAAGATAACCTAAATTTTTGATATTAAAATGAGCGATATTAAAAGTAGCCCTCTTTTATACACACAAACACACACACGCGTATAGTTTAAATTCTCAATTTAGATTTTCAATATGTATATATATATAAATAAATAAATTCATTCTTCATTATGTTTATAACAGAAACCATCAAACCAAGCACGTGTACTATTCAGTATTTACCTACTTTTGTTTTTGGTGTATAGATAATGCACATGAATGCCGCGCAGAGAAAGTATATAGGTATGATATTATATCTATATAAATGTACATCGCGCGAAATTCGATAATCACTTCTTAATATCGTTATTTTTTTTTAAATGAATAATTTTGTTTTGGTGTGTCATTACACTATTTATACCTAATTATTTATACCTATTATTTATACCTAGATATTTTCGTTTTATAGAGAAGAAAAGCGTAAAGAGCTAAAAAGAAGAAAAAAAACTAATGCACGTCAAAGGGCATATTATCAGCGTCAGAAAGATTTTAAAAAAATGAAGAAAAAATAATAAAAAAAAACTGCATAAATAAAATAAATAAATAATTATAATTGCATAAGTTGATACAAAATGCTATGCAATAGCTTTACCGCGGCAGTTCTCGAGTGCCACATTTATTTTATTTTTTTTTATTTTCATATTAAATTCATTAAAAAAAACCAGTTGACCAGGTGAGTTGACCTCGCGCAATTAGGGTGTCGTATACCTACACTTCACCAATAAATGATCAATATAGTTGAACTTTATTTAAAAATATTTATATTATTAACAAAATAGTAATTTTGTGATAGTAATGAAACTGCCAAAAATTAAACACGAAGTTTTTCTAAAAATATAAGAATTTTAGCTTTTGAATGCCAGCAGGTGAGGGAGGTGGGATATTTTTTTGTACATTTTTAAATTATATAACCGATTATTGGCCTTTGTAACTATAGTGTTTACAACAAAGTTTGACTATGCTGTTGGTTTTGTATGCAAATAAAATAAAACAATTAAAACTACTGAGCTTAAAAGTTGGAAAATATATTTTTGGTAATCCTATGAACCAGCACACTCAAACAATATCTCGTATTCGTGAAATACGATTTTTTGTTATTTATTGCTCTATTTAACTCCACTAAAGAGTCAAAAATATTATTTCATAATTTTTACGGTTATGCGAAATTTTCGCCGATTGTGAACCGATTTAATTGACTCTTTTTTTCTTATTAAACAGGCTTCGAGGGTGAGCCTATTTAAATTTAATTAAATATTCCATATCTAAGGGTAGAAAATCAGGCCATGGATCTCGTTTATTGAATTTCTTCCACTTTCATTTTAGAGTTTAATCAAATTGAGGCGTAACTATAGACATAGGTGACCCATACGTATCGCTCAAACAAACGAATCCTTATTTTGGGGAGTAGATTAGAAAATAAAAAGACTTTTCATGGGACATAGCCAATGAAAGAGCTTGTCATGAGAAATGCAAATATATCACTACATTTTATAAAATAAAGTCCCTCGTCGCGTCTGTCTGTGTGTCTGAACGCAATTAACTCAAAAACTACCAGACTGATTGGAATATTAGTGACACCAATGGGCAGAGTGATTCAAGAGGAAGGTGTGAGTGGATAATTTATCAATGTTTTGTGCAAATTAGTTGAAATATGACGATTATTGTTGACGAAGTCGGAAAAAATCAAGGCGGCTGGGAGCTTTCATCGACAACGCTGCCTAATCCTTTCGAGATAAAACAAAATAATGTATGGAGGAATTGTGTCTCATTTATAGGACTAAAGAAAAGTTTGAGATGGTATATGTCTATTTTTTTATGGATAGCTTACTTTACCTACTTTTATGTTTAAAAACATGGTGACATATGTTGAGGTAATTGGAAAGTAATTTATACGAATACAGTATTAATATAAAATATAGGGCTTCACTCATCTTTCAGATCATTAAAGGGAAAATTTAAACAAAATACTAAGTCTTCAAATTCCCATGGAAAACGGATTATAACTTAGAAAATATAAAAAATTGTCAAGTACATTATGTGTATATCGAACTAAAGAGCTATTAATGAGAACTAAAAATATATTTTCAATGTAGTTGCAAGTAAAGTTTTCTTTTTAACAAAATTATGCGGAAACCGACTCTTTATTTCACGCGTGAAATAAAACAGTACTGAAATCCTTTATTTCACACGTGAAATAAAGTAATTTTTTAAATTTTTTGCTTCTATGGTGCATGGTGCAAGTCATAGTATTTAAAAAAAATTATAAAGATGCAAGGAGGTTTTGATATTCGAAAAAAAAAAAACTGTTATATATAAGTATGCGCGCTCTAGCAATAATTAAATGATGATAAACACCTTATCACATAAAGTTCTTGATTATCTCATTTAAAAATACGTGTTTTGTTTCCGCAAACAAAAATATTTTACACATTATTGGCTGTACGTATACTGTACCTTTGCCTCAAGAAAAAAAAACTGTACGAAACGCGCGCTCTACAAAGAAAGCGCGCCATTTCGTTGTAAATAGGCTTTGGTGAAATAAATTTACTTTCTTTATTATACTTATTTTTTTGTTGTATTTCCTCGCAAAATGCATTGAAAAATGTTGTAAGATACTTGAGTGTAAAAGGTTTTATCCGAATGCGTGCCAATGAAAACACTCGCTGCGCTCGTGTTTTCAATTTGACACAAACCTTACTTTCCGCACGTATCTTTAATAAATATCTTAAATAACTATTGTTATAATTTTATAAAGCATAGTTTAAAAGTTATGAAAGAAAAATTGATTATTCGAGTAACATAGCGTCAGTTGATTGTAAATTTATCAAAATGTGTTCTTTATTTAATTTAGACATTCTGTTTAAAATACAGACCAGATATTTTTTTATGTACAATTTAATTTCAATGATTACTTTAGGAAATATAACACTCATAAAGAAAACTAGCTTTGGATCTTTGAATATTTTCACCTCCGGTTTCCCACCCTTAAAATGTGAAAATCCAAAAACCCTGAAACATGTTTGAAACACGTTTGAAATTTCTGAAAAAGCCTTTCGTGACAAATTAATGCTCACGTTATAAAATAATCATATGTTCCAAATTTAAGCTTCCTAGACAAGTAGTTTCGGCTGTACGTTGATAGATCAGCGAGGACAATCGACAGACAGATAGACAGACAGACAGACGGACAAAAAGTAGCGAATGTCACTTTTGACCACCTCCTTTTCATACCTTTGAAGTTTCTTAAAATATTTTTAGCCGTTTTGGAAATAAGCTCGAATAGACGGGTACGGACAGACAGACGGACCAAAAGTAGCGACTGTTACTTTTGACCACCTCCTTTTCATACCTTTGAAGTTTCTTAAAATTGGTTCAGCCGTTTTGGAAATTAGCTCAAATAGACAGATGGACGTACAGGCAGACACACAAAAATTGTGTATGTCACTTTTGACTACATCTTTTCCATATTTGTAAAGTTTCATCAAAATCGGTTAAGCCGTTTGGAGATCTTCTCGAATAGACAGACACTTTGATTTTATATATAACCTATAATAAACAAACAAACAAACTCTTCAGCTTTATAATAAGTATTATATAATATTATAATATATTACTAAATACTGAATTACTGAAAATCGTATCAACCTTCATTGTGTGGTTTAGAAGTAAGAAGATAACGAACAGAGGTAATCCGCGAATTTATTTTGTCGCCTAGGTCGCCTTTAGTCGCCTAATATTTCGATAAGCGCTAAAATATTAAATTATCATAAATTGTATGGTGTAAAGGGCAATTATAATATGCATGAAATGATTAGATAACTAACGTATTTAATTTGAAAAGGATTAATATCTTGTATAAAAAACGTCTTTGCAAATAGTGCATTATGTTAAAACAAATTTGATTGCTTTAAAAAAGGTTATAGTAAGTCAACCTTAAAAGATATACATATGCTGTTGCGGATTTTTGATTAGAGTTTTTAAAGGGAAACAATTCCATAATACATGATTTTTGTTTAACATCAACCGTAAGCAGCGCGCGCAACGGAGGCTCTCAACAAGAATATTTTTTCCCGTTTTCACAACATTTTTCATTGATGCTCCGCTCTTATTGATCATAGTGTGATGTAATAATAGCCTTTAGCCTTTCTCGATAAATGGACTATCCAACACAAAAAGAATTTTTCAATTCGAACTAGTAGTTTCTGAGATTTGCGCGTTCAAACAAACAAACAAATTACTCAGCTTTATAATATTAATATAGATGCGCTAATATGATGTATGTTAATGCAAGATTATACAAACGCGTAGTTTGTATTTGTGTATACGTATAGTATAAGAATAAATGGTGTAATATTTCTTTCTTTCTTCATCTCTGTTAGTTCGAACTTAGGTTGAAGCAGAAAAATAACACCAACATGTAGACAATGCGGGCGTAGCCGCGAACAGAGGCTAGTTTATTATAGGTATTAATTAAACGAATGTTAAGTTCGTAGCACGCTGTCTAGGTAATTTAAACATCAGTGTGTCTTCAACAAAGTTTCATCTTTAACGGAGCATTTAAACTCGTATACAACAGAAAGTTGTATAAGTAGAGCAATGCTTGCTAAATGTTACAGTACACTTCTGAAATCAGTTAAATTACGATCTTACTAGGAAATATTGAAAAGAAAGAAATGTTTATTTCAGAAAACGAAAACTCCATACATATTACAATAAAAAGAACCGGCAAATGCGTGCGGACTCGCACACGAAGTGTTCCGTACCACCTTGCAAGACAAAAAAACACGTTTCACCATATCACACTAAAACACACTATTCACCAAAAAGGTCAAAAAAAAACAAGTGTATTAGTATGTCTTGTATCCCCTTAATTTTTAACTTTCATCATCATCATCATCAGCCCGTGTCTCTCCACCGCAGGATATAGGCCTCCCCCAAGGCTCGCGACCTCCTCCCGGTATGGTGCTTCAGGTCGGGGGGCTTCCAACGCTTCGCTTCCCAGTACGAGGCCTCCACTCGAGAACTTATCCCATCGGATATTAGTTCTATTTTTAACTTTATTTAATTTTTATTATTTGTTGTTATACCTACCATGATAATACACACTGTGGAAATTTTAAGTCCTACCTATTACGCTTCAGACGATACTGCACTGTGACAGGCGGGAATCGAACCCGCGACCCTTGGCTCCGCAGTTAGAGTCTTAACCGCTCGGCCAATCGGTCAGTCGTAAAACTTAACTATAGTCGCAGTAAAAATACCCATATAGAATTTCCTGTTTTCTCTTTAAATCTTCCTACCTAACTGGGCCCAATTTGAATTCCGTTACTACAAAGTGCGGCTTGGAATATCATCTTCATGAACGTTGATTCTAATTTTAGAACAAAATAGAATAACAAGACTGGCCAATTGTTTATTCAGTCCTATCAACAATGAGTAGATATTGGCAATAAATCTTGCTTGGTTCTTAAAGACTTTTTTATGTTTTGAATTCGCGATAATGTATTTGGGACTTGTGAAGTAGATACACCTATAAGGGACAAAAATAGATGGGGTATGCTTTCTAAGAAAGTTGATATCTGTTTGACTCTATTACTAATTGAAAGAAGGGAAGGTAGTCGTATCCTCGGCCGCGCCTCGCCGATCAGCAGAAGGTTGCAGTAAAACAAAAGAGATATAGTAGATAAAATAAATTAATAATATTTTATACACAAACTATTTACAATTATAAAATACAAGTCCAGACAAGGACTTGTGTACTTAAGTGCGGTGGTCTACTAGTTCTACTGACTACAATTCGTGTCGTTACTAGGTATTTTAAATGATTCGACATAAAGGTTAGAAGTGGCATTTCTCTACTTGATCGGCTTGGCGTGTTTGACAATTTTTTGTTCTGGCCAATCAGAAAACATTTTGTGCGAATCGAAGTCCAAAGTATTCAGAAGTATTCAGGCCGTACGATGACCGGTGTGTTTAGTTAGCAAGAAATATTGTTTTTCAAATTATTTGATGGTAACAAAAAATGAACTGAAACTGTTGTGAAATCGAGGTCGCCCATTTGGACTTTAGTATAAGCGGTCAATACCCTTATACGCCTATAAAATCTTGAAAACGACCTTGCAATACGAGTCAATAAAATCAAAAGACTTGTTTTCGGCTAGTGTCGCTCTTATCGGCGTATGATGCGAAAGTATCATTAAATTAATGTAATTAATATGCGCATTTTATCAATGTAATTATATATACGTATGACCCATTTACAATAATAAGAATAATACTTGGGCCATCCACTTGGGTGTCTTCGCTTGGTACTCAAAATACAAGCTAATGCTTAGTTTGGGACCTAGACGTTGTTGTGATTGTGTGTGTTATTATTATTATTATTATTATTATCCCACACAGTGCCATCATGCTTGTATTATAGAGTACTGGCCAACTATTATACATATTTGATTATACTTTTACACCCAGACACGGAACAAATAGACATGTTTATGCACACAAATATTTGTCGCGGTCGGGATTCCAACTCGCAACCCTTAGCTCCGCAGTTGGGGTCCCTCATCAGTCGACCAAACGGTTGGTCAAAATTTATTTATTTCATCATTGATTTTCTAGTATATACCTATATAAACACCATAAAACGTTTAGTAAATTTTGTTATTATGCCTACGTGTATATTTTGTCCTTATTTCTCGTGACTGTAATATATCAAAAATTTCAGAAGCCGAAAAGATGAAAGTCAAACGGAAAAAGGTCCAATTTTTAATTTGTGCCCTAAATACAAACAATATATCACTCATGCCTGACTCAACGAAATTAAAATAACATTGTTAATCTTAATTCATACACAAAGGCCATAATTTAATTTTGAGTAACCGAGTGCGTGAGTGCGGTCGACACACACAGATGGTGGCTTCGTATAACTTGATTAATTCAAAAAGTTCATTTCACTTACTTTGTCTTTTAAGGTTCCGTGCCGAAAAGGGAAAAACCAGCCAAGTGCGAGTAGGAGTCGCACACATAGAGTTCCGTACCGTCGTACAATATTTAAAAAAAAAACACGTTTGTTTTATGGGGATTACCTTTAATTTTTAACTTTATTTTGTTTTTATAATATTTTATTATAGCGACCATAGTAATCTATGCTCTGTGAAAATTGTAAGTGTCTACGTAATACGGTTCAGACTATACAGCCCAGTGACAGGCGGATATACCTACAGACGGACGGACAGCGGAGTTTTAGTGACTGTTGGGTACGATTACTCTTTGGGTACGTAGTCCTAAAAAACGGGATCCTTATCGTATCACTTGTTTGTCTGTCTGTCCTCTGTCAGAGAGTTTTTTCTCGACATCCATAGAAATTTGAAAGATATGTTAGCATTAGCGTTGTTAACACGTTTTAAATATCAAAAACTATGATGTTTTTTTTAATACAATAGCATACCTAACACAATTCGTTATGCTATTGTAATAAATTTTTATGACATGTTATGTAAAAACGTTGTCGATATAACTATAATGGATAATCTACAATATCAGTTACATCGAAAAAACAGTACAACAATTAAACTAATAATATAACTTGTCAACCAATAACAGATAACTTACCTATATCCAAATAAACAACAGAAACGGGTGATATAATTATATCAAAAGTAACGTATGACACTAGTTGTCCTGTTGTCTAACCATTTGTATTCATAACAGTTGTTGCAGTATATCCACAAAAGTGTTATACATTATATTTTAATATTCTGTTGTACGTTATAACCAACACTACTGCTACTACTAAAATTATAAATCGTATCTATAAAAAATAATTATTGTGAAACCCCATTGTATGATAATACATAATAATATATTTTATTTTTCTATAATTATTTAAACTATACACCTATATAATAATTCTTTAATAAATCTCAATAGGATAAACAAAAAAAATTTAATCGAAATTGAATTATAAGGTCTAATTTACAATTAATTGCTTGAATAATAAAATAAATAAAATATACATTTCTATTATAACAAGAAATAAACATTTTTTTATGCTGCTCATGACTTTAGAGTACAAAACTAAAGTAATTTCTACGCGTTGCAGATTCTCAACAATTTAATTTGTCTTGTCTTTGACAATGACAGATCCGCTGGACGGGGCAGAAGGAATTTGCTCAGTAATTTTATGTTACCCTTCTACCTCTGATGAAGAATATTATATGGGAAAATAAATGATATAGAGAGAATAGGTTCGATTTTCTGTCTGTTGCATTCCGTACCATCAGCCCCACTGCAGAGGCTTGGGCCCCTACTCGGGATGAGGGAGCTTAGAGTTTAATCAACCACGCCACTTCAGTGCAGGTCGGTGGATTTTAACCAGAACCGACGGCTCGACGTGCTCTCCGAGACAAAGTTAGTGATAGTTATGTCCATAAGTTAGAAAAAACTCATTGGTACATGCTCTAGAATTCGAACCACGGGCTTCTAAACAAGAAGTAGGCTCTCTACCACTCGACTAGACGGCAAACGAAAATAATACAATAACATAGTAAACTAAATCTTCTTTTATTGTTCTTATAATCTCGGGGTCTGCATGCCGCTCATTCGGTTGTTGTTTACGCTTTTACTACGTTTGTTTTGCTTTTTGACAATTCACAAAATGCAGCTAAATAAATCGTCTAATAACGACCTAAATTCTACTTGTCCTTTTAATACTCAATTGATAAAAAGTCTATTCTCACCTCAGTAAAGTTAAGAGGAGAAACACACGATTTCGAATATTTTTTTGTATATCTTAAGCTTTTTTCTAATTCCCAAGATGTAGATTCATTCATTTAGGCAATACTCGTACGACCGTAAATTTTGTCATCAAACTATGTATATACGATATGTCCGAATTATTATTATATACAGAATTTCACCTTTTTAGTAGATCGGAGAAAACTGTGACAGGCGGATAAACAGACAAGATGGTGATCTTTCAAAGGTCCCGTTTTTCCATCTCGGATGTGTGGAACTCTAAAAACTGACAAAAAATTGTAAAATCATTTCTCCTAAGATTTAAAACGAAAATCGTAGGGAAAAAATTTACATCCAGTTATAAGCTACGTTTGTAGTTTCAAATATCTAGCTCTGACTCTAGTAACTTACGTTACTTTAAAATCTATTGCTGAATTCACAGAACGGTCACAAAAACAAACAGACAGACGAACGAGCGAGTAAAAGGTGGTAGAAATCACTATTTAAGAAAAAAGGTGTAATTATTTTATGATTTTTCCCTCGAAAAAGTTAAAAAATTCTTTGACAAGCTATAATTTTTAAACCACTCACAATTCAATAACAATATTATGCCTTTAATCTGGTTCCAAGTTTTCCTGTCTCTCGCCCTGATTCATCTGAACCAAGACTTATTGTGCTTCCTGAATATTCAAAGGCTCAGATGTTTTAGCTCCTTCTAGAAAAAAATAATTTTTGTTTTTCACGGTAATCTCTGGAATA
This sequence comes from Luffia ferchaultella, assembly GCA_949709985.1. Taxonomy (NCBI): domain Eukaryota; kingdom Metazoa; phylum Arthropoda; class Insecta; order Lepidoptera; family Psychidae; genus Luffia; species Luffia ferchaultella. The sequence continues at coordinate 22,072,197 of OX453250.1, read as the reverse complement.
TGCACGCAATAATATTTTGTAAATGTCGTAGATCTATCGAGGCAGTCATCATCTGTACTGTCCAAGCACAATTCATAATGATCAGTATAAGAAAATAGCCCTCTTATGTTTCTGTGCTCTCACGGGGCGTCTTATAGTGTATAAGATGATTTTGTCTGACCACCTAAAGATTGACATGTGACAATGCAATAAATAAATAAATAACCTGGCAATATAATAAAATGTAGAGTTTTGGATGACAGTTTATCACATTGCCCGGTCATTATAAATAGTGCTACAATTAGGTTGGGTATTTTGATCAATTGCAGGTTAATATTATTTTAGCTAATTAGCTAAAATAGTATTAACCTGCAATTGATCAAAAAAACCTCATGCAGTGTCATCTAATCTCAAAGTAAATATTACGCTTGTATTATGGGTACTAGTCAACTGATATACTTCTATACTTCAATGTTTTTGGTAATATATACATAGATATTGTACACCCAGTCAGGGAACAAATAGACATGTTCATGCACACAAATACTTGACCCGGGCGGAAATAGAACTAATCGGCCAGTAGAATGTTTCTGATCAATTTGTATTTCGGTCAAAATAGATTAACAGTACATAAACTACTTGCCATTGATATTTGCGGCTCTGAATCTCACAACTGACACAATGAATTGTTGAAAAATACAATTTAAGCAAACGCGACGCAAATGAGGTTCCTGTGTTTTTCGATTCCTATGGCCGTTACGTGGCAAACGTAGAAAGCGCAGGAAAGGGGGTGATATTAAATACTTGGCAGGCTTGTTTCGTTAAGTATTAAGTTATGATTCGTTTGACGGGAGCGCAAAGACCATGAGAAGTGTGCCAAGCACGAATCTAATCATGTATTGGGTGCATTAATTTGAAGAGACTTGAACGCAATGTCGATTTGGATACCATACCGAATAAAAAAATTATCGACCCATATTTTTTAAGGCTATTGTGGTCGTGCTCAGAATATCAATTACGACTGATATTGTTTTAAAAATTGGACTTTTTTGGTTTCAGATATAGAAAACTATATTGGGTTTTTATACATTTTTACAAGATATCAACAAGAAAATTTCCAGCAAGATGAAGCAAGTATCCACGTTACACTAGTTATTAATCGCCAAAGAGAAATATACTAGCCACCGAAGGGTCCAGATTTAACGCCTCCTGATTTCATTCTATGGGACTATTTTAAGGGTGAAATTTGCACCCAATACAACCGAAACCAACACTATTCCAATAGCGATGTTCAAGCGAATGGTTGAAAATTTCAGTTACAGATAATTGAGTGTGAAGAAGCGGACGGTACACTTTTACAAATAGTTGCTTTTCACAAATGAATATTATAAAACCGCTTTATATTAATAGTGGATAAAACTAGTTTCAAATTGTTCTGGTGTATTATTGGGTATTATTTTTAAATATTAATAACGTAGAACATTCTGATACACGCTTGCTCTATTATGCACAGTTTTTAGTAACAATTATGTTCATATAAGGCAATGTAGGCGACACACCAAAACACATTTCTTTTAAATGATCATTATTGTGATGAGATTTTCTAAGTAATGGAATATCGAAATTCTACGGTTGAGCTTTTAAAGCCGCGCAAATTCACGCAAATTCAAATAAAATGCAATATGGGATGGAAAGCTACAAGGAAGCCTCTCTCACTAAAATATATGTTTTTAATGTAATTGTAGATAGTTATATAAATCTACATTCTATATACCAAAACTTTTTTTTAATATCACAAACGTTGTAGTGGTTGCTTCGCTGCCCTCCGCAAACACCTTAACCTTCTAATCTAAATCAGTCAGGCTCTAACGTGTCCAAAACGAATGTAATTCCACTCTTTCACCACTTCCTTCTTATCAAACTATACAATAAATCTACTGGTTTGTTTTAAAAGCCAAACTCTGAATTATTTTTAAAATAACTATATCATTTTCTATTTTATCGATTATTAGTTTAACTACTTAATTCTCTAAAATATATACATAATCCTTACTAACATTATAAATACGAAAGTGTCTGTATGACTGTGTGTTTATTACTTTTTCATCGCTTTACCGTTGAATCGAATTCGATGGTATCTTATAAATGAGACAGAGAAAGGGACGACGTTTGACATAGGATACATGCTTAAGTGGGTCCAAGTTTCCCATGGGACATACATTTTATGTCCATCTATTATGTACATCTTCTCTTAATATAACAGAAGTAATTTTTTGATAGAAATAGCGGAAGGGGCGAAAGAAAGCAACATAAGCTAGTAAAATTATCGTGGTTGGAAGTTCTCACGGGACACAAATCTAATTCACAATTGAAATCAACGAGGAGCGAAGATTCGAGTTGTGAGATGGAATTTGAGTAATATAGTAAAATACGGAATTTGACTGATATTGAAAATTTTATATTTACTAAGAAAATATAAAAATATAATTTATACGATAAAATAAACAGTATGAAAATACACGTAATAACCTATAATTTTTTATCTTCGTATTTTTCTTTCAAAATGATATTTAACATTCTTTACGCCGTGCGGTATTGCCCTTTCTGTCTAACGGGACATTTTAAACATTTATAAATTTGTTAAGAATGATTTATTTTTAAAAATTCTTTCACTGTTATGGTATATTTAGAAAACTCTTTCATATAAAGTTGTTTTAAAAATAATAGTCAAGTAGTATTTAAGAAGATCATTACAAGAAGTACAGCTTCACAAACGGAAACGAGAAAGATTTATACAACCATGCAGACAAAAATTTGCAGATGTAAAGCCGTAAATTAGTTTAATCAAACAAATTTAAAAAATAGTGAACTGATTATCAAAATAACAAACAATAAAAAAACGTGATAAAAGAACGTGAGAGACAATATAATCGCATAAAAATCGTATTTTATGTTATGAGCCAAATCAATTCATTACATAAAATTACTAAATGTAAACGATCCAACTTTGACGAATAGAAGTCACCGAACTTTAAATATAGCAGACTAGAAGGCACATGTTTGGTAAACAGTGACCCAAAACTTAAATTTTAGATACTTACTTTAAAATTCTTTATTGGTATTAACCTTTTATTAAATAGTATGTAGTAAGTTGTGCTGGGTAATACACAAACATCTAGGTATACAATCGCTTGGGTCATACCGCGCGTCTCGCCCGTTTCCCTTCTTCACCCTATAGCTCAAATATGATAACTTTGTTCTCGAACCAAACGACCAGCTTCTTCTACTGAACTAATTCAATGTTCGGTGGATAGACCTAAGGGTTTTTGTACACAGATTAAGTTTTATGCCACTTAATGACAAAGTTCAGTCAAAGACAATAAATTTAAAAAAAAATAGGGTGCGAGAAATTCTACTGCTAAGTATAGTTCGTTATTAGGACTTATTCGTAGAATTTTATTAATTATAGTGTGATATGAGTTTCGCTACGATATTTTCAAAAAAATCTTAAAATCGGTTACTTTGAATTTTTGTGTCGATAAAGATATAGTTTGTACTAAATGTTTGAAGAGATCTTTACCTATTCTAGTTACAACTTTTAATCACAATATCCAGTCGCAAGTTATAAACTGTCTCTAATTTTCACAATTACTTCGAAAGAATTCTATGTATATGTATATCTCTATATATTCTTTCAGGGCAAAACTAAATAGAGGATAAAGGGGTATTTATTAATTATGCGAGTACGAATGGGAAGAAAACGAAATCTTACCAAGTGGGAGGGGCAGTCTGTGATCATTTCATATCACTTTTTCAAGTTGTTACTAGTCATACAAAACTTTTATTTCATCATCTCTTTATCTGTTCTACGAGTATTTTGAGATAGGCGAATGGAATCAAATATCTTTATTTCGTAGTTATGTAACATAGTCATCAAATACGTCACAAAAGTGAATTTATTACTTTGTTGGAAAACGTTGCCATAAAGGCGCATTCAAAGAAGTGCTGGTTCCTTTCAGAAAAATTCTCAAGAAACTGAGGCACACATTGAAACAAAATGATAGGCGTGCAGTTTAAACTCATAAATTTTTATGACCGAAATAGGTAGGCCGTTTCAGAAACCTCATGTAAGAATTCTGGAACCAAGAACCAAAACCTCATCAAACTAAAAAGAGTCAAACCTAAAAAAATAATTAATGGACGTTTCTGTGAAGTGTTTCATTACATTATTGTGTTTATACCATAAAAGTATGAATTGACTGGCAGCCCTCTTCTGCATTTACCGTCTAACCACTCATGCTCTAGCTAGCTCGTGTAAGATGTCCAGTTTTAATCCGAGTTTCAGTGCGCAAGGTCCCCGCGCGCCGCTCTTCACTCCCGAGAAATCCCCGCCAACCCCGCAAAATTACATAATGCCACTTTGATACTGTGAATTTTCATTTATGACTATTAAAACGAAACGCTGCCGTCAAATTATTTTATGGTTTATAGACACACATATTCAGGAAAAAGTATGCCATCTCTGTAACGCTGTACCCTCCCGATCCGAGTCAAATATTCCTAATATAATAAAAAAAACTATCAAATATGCATTATATTACTTCTTACTTTACTTCAAAATAAATATTAGTTACAAGCTTCCGTCGTTCCTTCTATGCCTTTACCTATGTGGTATACTTGTCTTCTTACTGTTCTTAATGGTAACTTTTCGACTTGACTTCCAAAATTAATTTTATAAATTATAGTTTCAAGTGTGCCATATAATTTTTCTTAAAGCGGTAATAGCTTGGTGGACAATCTTTTACCGGTGCTGGTTGCGGTTGGAATCGATTCAAAACACCAATATCACTTTTCAGACATAGCTACCCAACTACCTAGTACTTGCTGTTCATGATCTGTTTCAGTGGTCTGACTATGTAGGGCTTGAAATTAGAAGTGTATGTATAACAGATTATTCTATTGCCTATATATTCCGCGTTTTCACCGATTTTTCGCGCTCTTTTCAGCGTGTAGTACGTAACGTCATCCTTAGTATAAGCATAGGTATAAGTAACACATGTATGCATGTTACTTATACCTATACTTTGTAGATATTTATAAATTTTAAATTTTATGAAATTCAAGCATGCGACGACGTATAGATACATATTATTTTTGTATAGGTTCCAATTTCATGAAAAGATATCGCGAACACAAAAAACCTACATTATTATATATTACGATCGACAAACATTAGATAATTTTTCTGCGTATTCCTTACAAATAATGATATGGAAAACAAGTTAAGAACTTGTGTCTATTGCTCTAGGTAAATTTTACTGTATGTCATAAATATTTTATGGTAAAATAGGAGGATGGCGTGTTTCACGCAAGTACTTAAGAGACTTGGAGCTAAAAGGAAACATAAGGTCACAACGATACGGTATTAGTGAACTAATAAATCGATCAAATTATATCGAAGTACTAGAAAACAAATGTTTCTACGATACTTAAGCGTGACACAGACGATAAAGATTCTATAATATTTTTTCTTATGATGTCCTAAGATAAAATATTGTCTATGATATCACGTAGTATATTCTTTTTAATTTTTTTGTATTTATCGTTAACTTTCGAGTTAAGACGCGATGGTATATAAAAGCGATATATTACATCCTGAGTTTGTCTATAAGCCACACGAATTCTTTGTTTGAATTCTATGTAATTATAGGCTGATAAAATATTATATTAACCTTCTGCGACTGAGGTGACTCTGTAGAAACAATACGATTGAGGTGTAGTCTGTCAGACGTAATTATTATGTACTGTTAATATTATGAAAATGCAAGAGTATATAAGTTTTTTTTATACAATATCAATAAAATGTTACCGTTTCATGAAAAAACACATGAATACTGTTTTAGAAACAAAAGAAGGTGGTATTATATAATCATTTATTGAGATCGGAAATTTCCAGGCTTTTTGATCTTATTATACAAAACTATGCAAAAAAAAAATTACAATAAAACTTTCAAAAACTTATTAGTATTTTCTTTGAAAACATTATATAATATATCTTTATCAGTAAATTTAATGAGATCCAACGGTTCATTTAGGCAATAATCAGTTTCAAAGTTAACCCTTAAACTACAAATTTAATTGGCAATCTTGACACAATTGAGACGAACACTGTAAGCAGATGTGCTTTTTACACACACAACGACGGTATCTAGTTTGCCTTTTTAGCTTACTTGGACAAATGTTAATATTACTTTGTGTCGACATCTGAAAAAGAAATGCAGAAAATTATTTTTACAAATTAAGTATGAGGTTACGTCTACGAAACACTATGGCATCAATGATATGTTACTTGTTTTTTAAAAAGATATTAGTGAGGTGACGTCTAACAGAATCAGTGTTCATTACTGTACTTACGTCTGTGGGACACCTACAGCTCGTAACTCCACACGTGTACACCGCGCCGCCGCTCGCGCTGCACTGGCCGTTGGAGCGTGCCATCGTAGGAAGGTACTGAGCGAGACAGAAATATATCACGCCACCTTGCGATCCTGGCAACGTTTTTTTATTCAACGGTGTCTGACAGACTACCACCTCAGTTGCAGAAGGTTAAATATGTCCCTCCATCCACCATCCCTTAGTATTTTAAATATACAAAAAAGTTACGTATCTCACTGTATCATAATAGTATAATATTTGTTCTTTAAATTATCACTCGCTGTACAATCAACTAACCCATAACACAAGGCGATAACATATACCTATATTTTCATGTAATAGTCTGTAAGGAGCTAAAATATTTTTTTAAAATATTATATTTCATTTAAAGATTATATTATATTATTTTCATCGTCTATGACGCGTTTAAACAATAATCGCGCGCATAGTTAACGAAACTATTCTATATTACCTTGTATATATTATATAATTGGATTAAAACTGTAATTAGATTAGACACTCATCAAAACTTTTTTGGAACAAAACAAGTTCGGAACCCTTAACATGTCAGATGTTTACATTATATAGAAACTAATTTATTTTAATTATTTTCATGGTTTTAGCCGTTGTATGTTGCACGCACATTTAATCACGTAGGTACTGAAAATTCTTCCTCAACGCACTTTCTTAATAATTGTTCAATCGAAGACACCCACATAAAATAAGAAAATAAATTTAAATAATTGAAACTTTCGTGCTGTTGTTTCAAAACTTCATATTGGCAAGAACAAAGTAGTGTTTTAAGATTGCAAGTCATTTTTTTTACTCTGTTAAAGTAATGGCTCTGTTAGAATAAGTACATTTGCTTTCTGACAAAAATTAATGACGGGAAAATGTTGATAGTCATTTATAAAAATTAAAAACGTGCATGTAACAGTATCGGATTTTTCTATTCTACCTAAGTTATTACTTTTTAAAAACTACGAAACCCTAATACGGACTCTAAGCCTTATTCTACGGATCCTAAACTTTTAAAAAGTTGTAGTTTGAACGCGTCGCCTGATCCCTAAGCTTCACCTCGCGCACGAATTCACAAAATCTATTCGAGTTCTGCGGTAGTGTGTTATGTTTAGACGTGTGTCCAGAGATCAAAGAAGATCACGGCCGCCCAAATGGGCTGTAAACAATTGTTATTTTTGATATATTATCCAACTTACTCGTTACATGAGAACCAAAAAATGTACGTAAGGATTAGTTAAAATAATCATCGGCCACCCATACTAGAGAAGTATTAACTTGTCTATAGATAAATAAAGACAAAGCTGTTCAGTGTCTTTTTCTCCTCTCTTTGTCGAACGATTTTCTTTTCTTTTTTATTTTGTTTAGTGGCTATTACCGTGTTATCAATAAAAAAAAAATTAGACAGTGTTTTTCCTCACCTTTTTACTTAGCCGTTATTTTACTAAGACTTTTCTATCCATCTTCTATATACATATAAATCTGTAGTGTCTGTCTGCCAATCTCCGCTGAACCGATTTCAATAGAACTTCGCAGTCATAAAGTTTATTATTATTAGGAGGTTATTAGGAGTGATATAGGCTACATTTTGTCTGTTTGTTTGCCCGTATATCTGTTTGTCTAGTCTAATCTCTGAAACGGCTAAACCGATTCTAAACCGGTCTTCACTTCACTTCTCATCAGCCCATTAAGCTACACTAGAAGGGTTTAGACCTCCCCTCGGGATGAGAGAGCTTGGAGTTTAATCCACCACGCTGCTCCAGTGAGGTTTGATGGGTTTTAACGAATGCCATATAAGGAAAGTTTGTTGAAGTTACGTAGTACGAAGTTACGTAGTATAAATTTATGGCACTGGCCACTTACCATAAACAATATTTAAAAAGTAATTACTTTATTTGAAAATGAAACGTTTTGGCTGTAGAATACAGTTTGCTAACTATAGAAGGTAGTTTGCTTCATTTAACTGTAATTTGTTTTTACATTGTGGCATCATTTTAAAAATTACGTGTCTTCATCACTATTAATTTAAGTTGTGAAAATTTTCATAGTATGATTTTTTACAATTTTAAATGTGATTTGACAGCTCAGCAGATCTCCGTTCGGCTTTGAACTGCTTTTGGGCATAAAGCACCACGTAAGACGACTATTTGTAATTGATTTGCATAATTCAAGCGCGGTCGTGTCAATCTTAGTGACGAATTTTGTCATGGTCATCTGTCCACCGCTATGAACAACAATAACATCGATGCTGTGCGCCGTATGATCGAAACAGACTACCATGAGATTAGGGCATTCTTAGGCATAGACACGAGTTAAATATAATCAATCCTACATAAACATTTGGGTGTGAAAGTGACCGTGACTAGTGATTGATATAAGACCATTTGTATGCCGGAAGTTATTGACGAACTCCGTGAAAAAAACCCTAAACGTCGTATTATTTGCATCACTCACACAGCCGAACGGACAAATAAATTTTTGAAAGAAAAAAAAACGTAGAACTTATGAGCAATCCTACTTAAAGCCCCGACCTGGCACCTTCTGATTTTTTATTTTTCGCAGAAAATATTTATTTAAAACACCTGCTTACGGCAACTATACATTAAATAAGTAATTATAACATTCATGAAAATAGTAATATAAATAATTTTACATTTTCAAAATGAACATGTTGCCGCTTCTGTGAACTTCGGCAGAGAGCAGTTAAAAACATCTAAGTACACTTTTTTTTGACAAATAATTCAAAAGGCGTATAGCTCTCGTTACTGGACCGAATTCGTAAAAATTTGTATGCACTATCGGGACACACAAAAATGTTCCGGCATACCGCCTCCGACATCTGTCCGGAGCTGATAATCCCAACAACTCCAATATTGTCGGATTATATAAATCACCACACATTTTAAAAATATGACTGTTAATGCAACGTCTTTTCTTATCGTAAGTTAATAATATCCGACCATTCGGGCATCCTTATAACAAAGAGAGTTGGATACATACGCGGAAAAAATGGATACACGCCATACTGTTTTAAATACAAGTATCTTATAAATTTATTTTGAATGTTTTCCAACTTTGTAAACTTGGCCTCATACAGATTCCAGATGATTGCACCGCATTCCAGTCTACTTCTCACTAACGCATTATGAAGCACTCGGACCGCAGTGCCCTACTAATGGGTATGTCTCGTTGAAATTCACAATTGTTGAAATCCAAAGTTGTTCACAATTGCGCCTCGCCGCCAATAAAACGTTGTACGTGTATTAAAACGAAAGTTAAATTGTAGCTAAAATAAATTTAATAAAACTGCACATAAAATTATTTACATTGTTATAAATCACAAATTTTATCTAGTCGAGGACTTGCGTACCTAAGACCGGTGGTTCTACTTGTATTATTGCTGGATTTTTCATAGAATTGGAACATTAGTGTTTGAGGTGGCGTTTCGTTACCTGATTAGCTTGACATGTTTAACGCGTTATTGTATGGGCCAATTACGAAAATCTTTGCGTGTTGTAAAGTCCATTCGAATTAAGTCAGCCCGATCAACGACTTGAAGAGGTCAGCAAAGATTTCATAAATCCTCGACGGTGTGAAACGAGCGGAAATTACTATCCTTAAATCGAGGTCTCCTATTTGAATTTATAAAAGACCATTACCCACCCCCATATATGTAACAGATATAATGATGTCTAAATACGAAAAAAAAAACGAAAGTATTATGAAAATATGACTAACTTTACTTACCGCCCGCGACTTCGCCCACGTAGACTACACATTCGTACCGGGACAGCTAAAAGAAAGCGTCGCATCAGGACATTGTGAGACTTTTCAGAACATTCAGAAACTTAACTACCTGAGAAATCTAAATATCAAATTTTATCAAAATCTATTTAGCCATTTTAGCAAAAAAAATTGCTATTTCATAGGAACCGTGTGTTTGCCGGGTGAAGTTTACCCTGTGTGTAATTCCAAGCCTTAAGGATACTACACAACTATTAATACACACTTAGATATTTTTTATAATAATAATACAATAATAATATCTCGAACATCACACGCAGGGTCCTTTACCCCAAACTAGGTAGAGCTTGTACTAGACAACTGATATATATTCTCAATTTTTTTAAATTAATTTATTAATAATGTATATACACTAAACAAATAGATATTTGACACTCCGAACAGGGGGCATTAAAAATGTCCATACACACAAACCTTTGTTCTGGACGGGAATGGATTTTTAAACTTTATGGTAGTAAAGGTTCTTTACAGATTTTTACACTATTTTTAGCGCCGCGGCGGGCAGTAGCTAGGTGTAAAAATTAAAAATAAAACAATTTATTCGTGTATTGTTACACGTCCTATGTTTTCATACTGTTGATTTGACGAACACCAAGAAATGATTGTTTGGCTGGCACTTACACGTTTTTTGTTGTGTAAAAATGGCAGTATATGAAAATAAAAATTGTAAAATATTATGTTATTTTATATTTTCAACAATCTTAAAGGTATCGCTTTCTTACATATACGTATGCGACCGTCTATGAAGTAGCACTGTAGGTATTATAAGCTTTTATATATTCGTAGACTTGAAAGAGCTTTACATTTCGCAAAGAACACTGAATACAATGAAAACTTTCCTCGACAAAATATGTTAGCAGGACTCGAGATTGACACGATATTATATTGTAATATGAAAGTACGTAAACACAACATTTCTGCGCCTTAAAATGAGCTCGTGTAATATCATTTTCAAGCTTTTCCAAACAGCCACGGGAAAAGTTTCTCAAAGTTGCAAGAGTTTAGCTCATCAAAAGGTTTTTCAGCGTTTGAACAGAATAATTTTCAGGAAGCCGCGTACCAACTTTTCCAATTTTTAGGTTTCTCCCTTAATGAACTTTAAGGTTAATCAGCTATTAACACAAATTCGCTCGACACACAATCGAGGCAATCACAAGGGGCAAGGAGCGAGAAATTAGCTCGTCTTGTCCGAGTTTATTAAAAACTGTCGGCCAGATTCGGGCTAATTTTCTGCAACTTTGCATCGTACTTCTGCTAAATTATAAATTATTTGCAATTTTTCTATGTTTTCAAATTAAAGTATAAGATAATGTTTCTTTTTTTATATTTTCATCAAGTCTTCAAAAAATATAAAAACGCACATCGTATGCAGCAATGTAACGATAATATTATATCTACCGATGTCCGTTAGTCTGTGTGTCAGTCAGTGGGTCTTCACTATTCAGAAAAATATAGGCATTAGATTAAATTAAATCTTCTTGAATAAGTTTCCCTGAATACTTAGGATGAGCTCTATTGATTTGTGTAATTGAACTCACGCCGTTTAAAAAATATTCACGAAAATTGATGGATTTTCTAGGCTGCAATCGTAAAAATTATCGTTAATATTTTTAATCTCTTTTTTTACTTTAAATGTCGCATTCTGTTCATTTTGTACAGTTAGAAAACAAAAATTAAAAAAAAATTATACTAGATAAAAAAGTATTGTGGAATTTATAAATATAATTAATCGAACATGTTTTTAATCTAATCTACTTTTTACTACTCTGATCTTAAAAATATATCTGCATACTCTTTATATTGAACCATAATTTTATCTGTTTAAGTCTGAAAGTGTTGTGGTACTTGGGTTATAGGGAGGAACAAACGCTGTAGGATTCCCAAATAAAGTAAAATACAAATTAAACAAATAAACTAATAAGAAACATAAAAATATTATTTTGGGATCCGCAGATGTCTAATTAGCTGCTCTTAATGACATTTCTAAAAATATTATTCCAGGTAATATTATTATTATTATATCTTCAATGCGATGATATTACTCCGACATTGAACTGTTTAATCGTCCAGGAGAGGTGATTATCGGTTCAATCCTTAGGTAATTAATGCCAAAGGTAATTCTAAATTGATGTGAAATTTTGAAATTTTAAAGTTGTCTCACTTTATTATTTTCTTGCGTGAAATGATTTCTGTAGTTTCATTTCGTTATCATTTCTTTCCATCTTATTTTTATTTTTGTTTATTTGCTTCACTTATTTCAATTCAAGCTATATAACATACAAGCTATATACAATACCACTATATTTACGGGCATATGCATTCCTATAAAAGCACATACATCACTTTGACCCTGAGAATTAGTTTATTTCTTTTCTAACCTAAAGTTTTACTTCCTTGCCATCACTCATTTTGACACTTCAGTCGACTCGCCTGACTTTCCGTCGGCTGTCAAGTATGTTACCAAATTGGTATAGATGATGGTATCTACAAGTCACAAAGAAACTGATTTATCTCTGAAATTACGAATTTTTAATTTACTAGGTATTTTTTTAGATGTCATGATGGCCGAGTGGCGGCGAGCCCGCTTCTTATTTAGAAGGTACTTTTTTATTCATTTTAGACTAAAAAACATTAGACGAAATCCCATTATTGCAAAATGAAGTTTTGAATGACAGGATTTCGAAGAAAACTTGTTTAAGTTGTTTTATTAATAATATTCAAAATGAGTAATTTTGTAGTAGGGTCACTTTTGTTCTAAAGCAGCGATGATGCACTGAGTATAAAATTAAAAAAAAAACTAAATAAAACCAAAACGACTTTTTTTTTAAACGACGCCTATTCATGGTTAACAATGTTTCTGTATGATAGATGGACGCCGGCTTAGTAGTAGTAATCACCAGCACAATAATTTAAGTCATATGAGATCAGCGATCGCATTGGCCTACTTTATTGTGGTGGTAACCACGTCAGCGTCCACCCTCCGTACAATGACTACGAATAGTTGTAATTTTATAAAAACGATCTTGTTTTTCTTATATTTTTTTTTGCATTATGAAATTTATAACTTTTAACTCTATTTGTTTTTATTAAATATTTTTTTAAACTTTTAAACTTAGTCTATTCGGTTTTTTTTTAAACAAGTGATGGTTAGAGGATGTGCACGTAATAGCATAAAAATCAATCTTTTATAATCAAATACTTTAAATATTAGTTTTAACAAATGGCGTATAACTCGGAGTACGAACATTACTTAACGGGCCGCACATTAGGTTACGGAAAATAAAATTTAATGCCGCCCTGATAGAGTCCAATTCTCATTGTAAATAACACATACAAGATAACATTAACAGTTACGCAACCAGGCTCGTTGTTAAAATATATGACAGAGAATTTCCTGTGAGCTTCAAAAGGATGAAACGACCGTTTAACACTCGCTTTCCCGACATCTGCTATACATTGAATAATATTTTTGAAAAGTATTTAGGTAAAATAAGATAACATAATTGTTTATTTGTAAAAATACGGTGTTGTGTAGTAGTGCGAAGATCTCAGCAAAGATAATTGTAATGTAAGATAAATTGTCCCACAAGATTTACAGTTACAGGAACTTTTTTATTTTAAATATGAAATAATTATATCTGGCGTTTGGTTTAGAGAAGCCATTTTAGAACCGAGTCTAGTTAATTGCTCTAGTTTGCTGTTCCTTCAGAAAAACGCTTGACCACACGAAGCAGGATAGACTGTTGCCAAGAGCGTCTTCTAAAAGAGCTTGACGTAAACGTATAAACTCTCCAACTCGTCTCATGCTCACCAGACCTTGCTCCAACTGATTTTCACTTTTTACAGAATTTAGACCACTTCATGGAAAAAAATAAATTGAATTCCAATTTGGCAGTCAAAACCATATCCATAGAATTCATTGATTCTTGCTACCATAGATTGTTTTAGCAAAGGAATCCATGAAGGTTCCGTAAAATGGCTGAAGTGTATTTATAATAATGGAACATACTTTGATTTATTAATAATTTTCTTTTTCGTTTCACTTTTTAAATGGAAAGGCACCTAATAAAACAAATTTTAGTTACATATTGTTTTATTGTGTGAGTTGTATATATTTTAACTTTGTTTATTTGACGGCCTTTGTGCCGAGATTCAGTATGTGCATCCGGAAGACAATAAGTCTCTTCTAGCAGAGCTTTATCCCTAACGAACTATCAATAGTTTTGATATCATGACGTCAGTATGGGCGGCGTTATTAATGTTATGCTGTATATTAAGAGAGGAGGATGTTGTATTATAAAAGTTGTTCATATTCGTATTCAAAGTTGAAATAAGTGATTCTTAACACTTTTTTTTACAAAAGTTTAATAGAACTCCATTTCTAAAACTACTACCCGTTCCTGCCTATATAGCATGAATACATTCACCCCCTTCAATATGGTAGTTACTTTTAATAGAATATTATAAGACTGTTATTAGTATTTTTTTTTCAAAATGTAAATCAATATTTTAAACAAATTAATATCAAGAGATTTTGGCACCTTAGACTGTTACAATTATAGATCACATTGCGCATTGTACATTCCATTCGCACAAAGACATATTCCTGACCGAATTTCAATTTCCTCACGTCCGCACGGTGGTGGCGTGGGATTGATGAGATTTCGATCTACCCGCAGACGAACCCCAGTTTAAGCACAGGAAAACATTTCATGTTTTTGAAATACACTGCGAATGTCATAATTGTATTTTGTTATTATCAATCAAATAAAAAAAAAATGGTTTTAATATTATATTTTTTCTATATGTTTCCTTATTTCAGTACATTGCTTACTATTCCTCAAGCTGCTTTTCAGTTAGTTATTAGCCTTAGGGTTTGTTTATTACGATAAACTGGTTCGGCTTGCACTGGGTGTTCACAGTAAACCGAGTACAGTACAGAGATCAGCAACAATTGTTAAAGTTGAAACTGGTTGTTTTTACATGGCAGCGGCGACCGCAAATCGCGTGCTGCGGTGCTTCTTCGATGTAACACACAAAAAACATATTACCTATAGTTTAAATATAGCAACTCCGTCACTCGTGTTGCACGGAGAAAAGTGTTTTTCAAAAAATAAGATATTTCATCATCAGTAGAGTAATTGATGATGGAAACCATTATAAAAACGAGGAAACCGAGGAAGAAAAACTACGCTTTATCATAATTACGTTGCAAGAACCATAATCTCCGCTGACGCATATGTCTTCCTCTTCATATTCATCGTTTTTTTTTATTACGGGGGGTCATCCATCGCTCGTCTAATGATGAAAACTTTTATCAGCGTGTCTGGAAATTCAGTCGTGAGTTAAACCGCACCCGTGAGTTAGAGATAAACACCTAAGAAATGAAACTTTCATATTTGGTGACCGCGCCCGGTAGTAATCGTAAACTCTAATCTTATATAGATCTAGTTTATGTTTATCTATATAAGTTTTATATGAATAACGAAGTCGAAAACTCTGCTAATGTCCAGAAATATGGAAACTAATGGACAATTGTTAATGCTTTCGGAGTACTGTTAATTGTTAACGAGTTCGATCGAAATCCGTATTGGTCTGGGTATAGTACTTTTTATTAATCATTCTGATATATATTGCCTTTTCAAATATTTTACAAATAGTTATAAAAATCATTTGGCCAAGGAAGTTTTAAATTGTTCAGGGAAAGTACCATCAGCAAGTTAATTATATAAGCTTATTTAACGAGAATTTTACTAGTAATTTCATCGTAGCCGCTTGTTTCGTTATTTTTAGAATGTGTACTGGCAAATTTCCATACAAACGCAACGTCGTTAGCGGTTGCACCCCATTAAACCTCAACTGATTGGTACAAAAAATTATATGGTATTCAGTTCAGCAAAAACTAGGTTTATGAGTTTGAAATATTTTGATACATCATGAGAAAAAAAAAACTTAAACGCGAAGGTTTTCTTCGAAGATATTTCATTTTTCACAGCATGTCTAACATGACACTGATTGCATTTTCACAAAGTCTCGTCGAAATTCAAAAATTTTCTATTTTTTTTTCACAATATATTTCCCCTTTTCCGTATCAGTGGAGTCAGTCAGCAACAACAGATACGAAGGTCGTTTGTTTTATTTGAGAATATTACTTAACAATCATTATTATAAACATTATTTACAATGTTGTATAACTAGTGTTTGATGTTGCTTGGCATTTATTTTATGACTCTTAATGTATTTTTCATTACTCATACTCGGAAAGTAAGCTTGAAGTTACCTAATCAGAGGGATGAAAGTAGTACTTTTAGTTCCTGGGAAACGATTTTACCTGCTGTCAGAAAAATAAAAAAAAAAACAATGCAAGCCATGTCCCAACTTTTTATACAACAACTTTGTGAAATCGACGCGTAAAATTGTTATTAAAAATATTATTAACAATTTGGAGTATGACTTTATACTTATAATTTACTTTTAACTAAATTTACATTTAATTTACATAAATTTGATTTAAATATTTACCATCATCACTGACAAAAAATACTGGCTGGGTACAACGCCACAGAAAAAAAAGCATATAAAACCAGCAATTCGATATTCAGTTGTTTTGTCAAGTGCTGATTAGTTATATAGACAGATATTTTTGTAAAATGAGTTTATCACATTCAGATATAGATTTAATGGTTTTTTTTTTACTTTCCTCATATTCGTTATGAAAAGCAGAATCTTTACCTCGGGTGAAAGACCTCGAACTATTAAGACTACAAATCATCTCGTGCCTATGTAGGTCCCTTGTGTAACTATCTACCATTAAATTACTTGACTTTTGAGATAGAATGATGGTTTATCTTCGAAATTCCTCCCATTATCTATTGTGTATAAAGAACGTCCTCTTTTCCATATTTTTCAAACTCCTCTAACTAGCGGCTTTGGATAACCGTGTAAAACCTGATGATTATTAATTTTTCCTTTTATTACTGGGAAACATGGCGAAAGCAAAATATGTAAAGATCATAAAAGTGATGCTCTAATTTTATAATATTAATTAAATATTTTATGACCTGCTTTGTTTTATGGCAAATAAAAGTGTTAATGTCGCTCAAGCTTTGTTTATTAAAAATCTGAAATGAGTATGTCGGATTTACAGGATGACTCTTTGAGATAGATTAAAATAGGAAAGTCTGAAAATGATAGACATAGAGTTAGTTGTTTTGAAAAATCCACTTACTCTGATTTTATGGATAAAGTAAACTATATTCAAAGACTTTCAGAAAAACGCACACAGACATGGGAATCAAAGCCGGCGGCCCTTTTACTTTTACGGCGGCTGTTACAAAGGTACAAAAATATTTATTTATTTTTGTAGAACGCTCAACAGCAAATTCTTATGTACTAGATTTATATTATTATTATTATTACTACGCAATACTTTTCGAAAAGGATGGTAAGTCCACAACGATATCGATATCCAGGTCACTAGTATGCTATATTGTCATTACTTTTAATTTAAAACTCTAGTATCTTTCATGTGATACTAAAGGACAATCCATCCATCCATCCTATAGCATCCAACACTCCAAGCTATCTACAGAAAAATATTGGAATTGATCCTGATTATTATATATGTTTCTATACCATGAAATCATTGCAGAGAAGAATAGTAATTAAAAAGTATTGAAACGTGAATGACGAGATGAAAACAATACCAAGACGACATTTTGGGTATAACAGACCGTATTTTTAAAATTAGTGTGAGCAGGATACAAATTCTTAAGCTACTTGATTATAATTTTCTTTTGTTTAATACAGTACTTTATAATAAAATGTAATCTGTAATTAATTACGATGAATCATATAACTAATATACGAGAAATTACGTATTCCTTATTTTTATCTAAGCTGATAAATCGATTATATTTTGAGATTGAATGATTGACATTTGGTATTCTTTGTGATTGACATTAGGGCGAATGAGCGTAACGTAAACATATTTACTGTGATTGTTTGTGATTTATTGTACTCTGTGATTATTGTACTTAAATAAATATTCTCAAATATGCCAAATAAAATGAAAAAAACAATAACTTCTGTGATTGCGAAATTATTTATTTAATATAAATTAACATAATGACGTTTATTTTGATAATGATGGTGAATTTTGCATGTAGAGATATGGACCCAGCAGAACACAACAAATGTTACTCTCCTCTCCTCCCACAACCCAAAAATACACCACCCCTCTACCCAAAGTCGGTTATAAATTAAAGTATTGTTTTCATTTTCATACCTTAAATTAGTATGTTTTTGTTTTACTATTAAAAGCAGATTTCAAACATGCACATGTGATACATTTCTGAAAAGTAGAATAACCAAAGAAGTTTCTGACATAAGTTGAACAAATAAAATAACTTTATTTATTTTAATAATTTTTAAAAACATTTTGTTTTCTTTTATTGATTTGACATTACATAACTTTGGCCGTTGTCAATGTTGTCAAGGAGATAGATACGGAACCAACTGTGTATTTAAATATTGTATTAGTAATTAGAGAAATGAATAAGAATAACTGGAAAAGTACAGTATGTTCAATTCATGAGATAATTCAAGTAATGTGCGATAAGTCAGGGTATTGATGAAAATACACAAAAATAAGATTTAAAAAAAAACCGTAAGACTTTTCATAGAGGTACGTTGATTTATTTGATTGTGAATAAGTTGTACTATCCACAAAAAAAAAATTGGGGATCGTTGTACCAAACACCCTGTATTTTTATAGGTTATTTTTATGGCAGTTACAAATAATTTTGGTGCCTTTAATTAAATTCACAAAGGTTTTACCACTAATTTGTGGTTGAAAGGTAGATTAATATATTAGTAACATATAAGAATATTAACTCTGTACGTAATATCTTAAGTTCAGGGAATATCGCCATACAAATCTAGGATTGTCTTTTATACAGATAATCAAATATCTATTAACAAGTATTTATATTTAAAAAAAAAAATTAAAAAAATAAAATAAATCGAATTAATTTTTTGTTTCAATTTGATTCCACATGAAAGTTCAAAGTATACCATAGTGTGCATATAAAAACAAAAATTTAGTAACAAAATTTAAGTGTACCAAGGCACTGGTTTGTTTTAACAGAACCGTTATAGACCATCGGCGGAAGCCGTTTTTTTGATGTATTGTATCACGCCTAATGACATAATATATCAGATTTAAATAACCTTTCTTTTAACAAATGTGCACGTGTTTGTGTCCGGTTAGCAAGATTTAGGAAGTTACGCTCATCTTAAAAATGCTGTCTGGAGTAAAATCAATCGCGCTAAGTTTTCACTTGTGGCCACTATGAGACTAGTAAACGTATAAGATGGTTCGAAGGATGCAATGATCAGAAGAAACGACATGGAACTCTTTCTGTAGGGAAAAAATAGTTCGATTCGTTTCTAATTGAAGTTTCGATTCGTGTAGTAGCTAACAAATAACCGTTTCAAAATAATTACTGCTGACGGTTTTTATTACATACCGTAATTTATTAAATTTTTCTAAGCGGAGAGAAAGACGGGCACATTTGATGACAGGGGAGCTTTACGAATCTGTCGTGTTCATTGGACGTGATACGATACATTAGAAAAACAGCCTCGGCCGATAGCCTACTCCACCAATATGTTAGCAGATTTTTTGATTATTTAAAAAAAATATTGTTGCCCAAATATAACATAAAGATTGGTTTTTGACCGCCGAGCTTTGAATTAGTTCAATAAAGAAGTAAGGCTGGCCGTTTAGTTCGAGAAGCTCAGTTATGACGCGCGTGTCCCACGCGTTTGATTACCTACATGTTTGTGTTGTGTCTAAGTTTTTGTGTATGAGTTGTCACAACTACTGAATAAAACAGATACTGGTAAAAAATTTTTAGAGTGAATATAGTTGGCAAAATTTGTTGGCTTAGAATCTTCGAGTTCACCAAGTATGCGTCTTCTATAGTTTGCTATATTCCAATTTCAGTGGTTCTTTACTATAAATTATCTACTAATGTACCGCTTAAAATCACACTTATAGTTTAATCCTTAATTAAAGTTGTCAGTACACAGAGTTGTGAAACTGTTCCTGCCTGTTTAATTTTGCTTTTAGTTTACTATCGAAATGCGATTTAAAGTCTGGCCGCATTGTTGGAGCTTCAGTTGCACTCAAACGCATTTTAAAGTTTCACACTACTCAGTTTCCAAATTAGATTTAGTTCTGCGCTACGAAATAAGCATAGACGCACAAATAGTTCATTATAAATTGTGTATAAGCTCAAGAGGGTTTTTGACCATGAATAAGCGAGGTGGAAAACTAAGTTCAAAAGTATACCTGAAAGTTTTATAACGATTCATTGCAAGTCGTCACTTTAGATCTGAAAATGCAAAGGTGGGGCCGAAAGAAATTGATAAAAAAAGGAGAAAAAGTGAACATAGAGAATAAAGAAGTAGTAGTAGTAGTAATAATAATAATAATTGTTTATTTCAGACTTTACAGTCCATATATGAAATACGCAATATTATATACATTATATACAACTATATAAACTTTAATTTTAACGTAAAACCTAGATTTGGTGTACTTAATATATGCTTGCTAAATTATTGTTAAATAATAAAAACGTGTGGTCGCCGGCAAAACCGCACGCTTTCACTTATTATTAATCGACATAAAATTGTTATAACTTGATTTGTAACAATATTTTAGAACATGCTATATGGCATAATATAATATAAACTTTTAATTCACTTTGAAATTGACATGAAAGAGTTTTGCGTAAGTGCGGGACTCGCTCTCGGCCCTTTGACACCTATTTTTCTACTGCGACGCCACTAGCTTCGACTTCAGAGCGAACTCGAAATTTGGCGCAGGTTAAACAGTACGCGAGATTTCACTTGGTAGCTGGGGCGAAGTCATCGAAAGTTCTACTAATCACTGTTGTTATAACTCATCGTGATAGTACAATATCACAAACAGTATTATAAGTCACTGAATAAGTTCAATAGAGGTATAATGCTGGCCGTTTAATTTGAAAACCGAAAACCATTTGAGCCATACGATGAGGAAAAGAGACACGCGATTGGTTGCCTAGATTTTAGTGTTGTGTCTAGGTTTTTGCGGATTATCCGTCACAACTAGTCACATCCTAACGAATGAAAGAAAAAAAAATTAAATTAAATTAAATAGGAAAAAATTAGATTTGAGTCGTTGTGATTAGCAAGAGTGCGCCTTCTAGCCTGCAACATTCAAAAATCGATGGTTAAGAGTTCAATAAAAGGTTCTAGAATTCAATTCGTAGAAAAAAGCTTTTTTTCAGTATACACTAGCTATACCAATTGAATTCTCATGCGCCGTAATTATATTTAATACATATCTTGCCTTTTTGATGTGACACTCTTTGTGTTTTTATTGAGACAAAGAAAAGTGTAATGAAAATGGCGATTAGAGTAAGACTGAATAAATATAACAAAAGAACTATCACAATGGAAATTCTATTGAATAAGCCTCTATAGTTCAATAGAAAATAGGAAAAGCTCTTTGCCTAATTTACTTACGGTAATTAATTACTTATTTCTTCAGCGAATTCGGTATATAGAACTATTAAGTGCGTGCTAGATACACTTTAAAGAAGGATTCTATACTTATTTTGTAGTCAGAGAAGAAGAAAAAAAACATGACAGCATAGCATATAAATCCGACTCAATCAGATAGCATCACACTGAGAAAAGTTTTCTTTAAATATAATGATTCGTCATTAGGAGATCAATAGATGACCGAGATATCATAAAATACGAGGAATACAGCATAACTTATGGTTCCTGTTCTATCCTTGCAACGTAATTATGTCCACGCGTATTCTCCTCCTCGTATTTCTCACATTTTGTTACGTTTCGATCATCAATTGCTCTACTGATTTTGAATCGTTATAATGTTGAAAAATAATTTTCTCAGTGTAGCATTTTATAAATAATAATTTTAAAATTCTATTCACGACAAAATTTTGCACTATATAGGAATTACTTCAGAGCAGCTTCTCATATATACATAACATGTATTTTAATGTGTATCACGGCCACCAGAGGGTGCCGGTACTTTTTTTTTAATGAAAATCGAAGAAATCTTTATAAGTAACATTTTGTGCCTAAATTATTTTCCAAAATATCTTATTATATCTATTAATTTGAGAGTTCTAATTTCATCCAAGCTTGAATTTTCAATTTATAAAAATATAAAACAAATAAACAGTACAAGCTTCTTCGATATTGTTATTTGTGTGACCAACAACTCGCGACAAAACAGCATGGGGAACGGCTGTACTCCAGTAAGTCCGGAAGCCTCGCTGATGTCAATATTATATACTGTGACAAGGTTTTTCATAACCTGGACCTAAAACATTATTTAAATTATTAATAATTGTTAAAATACAGTCTGAACCTTCAAATCTCAAAGATATAATAATCACAATGTATATTTATTTTGTTTACATTGTAACCGTCATGTGTCATGATAGCCTAAAGCGGAACGAACCTGTTTCATTTATAAGGCCATAAGGCCATTGGTTCGAATCCGGGCATGTACCAATGAGTTTTTCTGATTAAGTACATAACTATCACTGACTCCGTGCCTCGGAGCAGTCGGTCCCGGTTGCTGTCAATAGACGGCGGTCGTAACAATCCCTAACCCGCAGTGGAGCAGCGTGGTGGATTTAAGCTCCAAGCTCCTCCCCCTACACTCTGGGGGAGGCCTAAGCCCCTGCAGTGGGGTAAAAATGGGCTGATGAAGTGAGGAAGTAACCGTCATCCACTTTGGAGAACCTGTCAATATTTTAATGTAAAATACATTATATTGTTATGATAGTCAAATTAGATTAAGATTCTATAAGTAGAACATCTTCGATATATAGGCAACACAAGTGGGAAGAAGCGGTGCGGTGGGGCAGAAGACGTTTCCCGGCAATTACTACCGCGAGCGTCGCGAGAGTATAACTACGAAAAAAAAGTTTATTTGTAGCTATACGATGTCGACATCCCTACACGTGTGTCTCGTACTAAATATTAGTAAACCGGCGTTAGTATCGAATATGACTTACTCGGGACGCGTGCTATAAGTACTTTGTCATAGACATAAAGACATGGGACCACAAGAGTTTTAGTTTCTTTGATTATTGAATTTAAATTATATATACTTGGCTCCATATCTCGATTTAACGTGTTTTTGCACGTGTGAGCACCAGCATACGCAAGTCACTTCTGTTTTTCAACACAACATATTCTATGACGCTTGTCATAGAATACTTTAAGCCAATTACAACGTCGAAAACCGTTGTCATTGTACAAACTAGATCCGCCCACGACTAAGATAACGAAATTCGTTCACGCCAATTTGATACAAATTGGAGCTGAACCGAGAAGTCAATATTTCAATAGTTTATCGTGGCTTAATTAAGTTATGCACCTTTAGAGGTTTCTCTGTAATTTCGAAGGTTTACGATTGGATATTGGACTAACTTAGAAGCTGTTAAAAAAACAGACAAGTGCGTTGCCGACCACGAACAGTACAGGGTTCTATAGACAATAGACATGGAGTCTCATATGTCCGTAGCGCATTTTTTCGACTTTACCCGTTTTATCTCATAAAATAGTAATAATAATATGTGGGACATTTCACACAGCGCCATCTAGTCCCAAAGCAAAGAAGTATTATGCTTGTGTTATGGGGTACTAGATGACTGGAATACATACTTAAATATCCTTTTTTTTTAATGTTGTATAAATATATATACATACTTTTTACACCCAGACACGAATCGAATAGACATGTTTATGCACACAAATATTTGTCCCGGACGGGATTGGAATCCGCGATCCTGGCTCTGCAGTTAGTCTCTAACCGTTCGGCCATCGGTCGGCCGATAGTGTCACACGTTTATGTATTGAAGTTACTGTAAATCGATTTGATTGAACATTCTAATCGGTATCCAACCGCCTACGAATTGTAACTAATTTAAAACATGTATTCAAGAGACAGGTCCAGTTCAAGAATAAAGCCTATAGAAGTGTTAATATCATTATCAGTAGGTTTTCAAGTCGCGGATTACAACCCTTCTCCAATAATGGACTAAGGGATTAAAACTATGAGCTCACTATGCTGATTTGATATGAGTCAGGAGTGTAACTTCCACCTTGCATGGTCAATACGCCTATCAACTCAAATCAACAATATTTTGTTTTAAATTCTTTCGAAGCGTACGTGAATCCTGCATGTTTTTATTGATAAAGTGTTGAAAAAATGTGGATTTTTTTTATTGTGCCTTTAATACTTTTACGATATTCAGATTTTGTACGACGGCTTATGGCAGATGTTTGTCATTATTTCTTTTAAAGTATCTGTTATCCAAAGAGCTATGTTCTTTTACGTATACTGATTATCGAACAGATATATTTACTTACACATAATGAAAACGTAGACTTTCAGTGTCTGTACATAAATGACCTTTGGAAAAAATTACTATAAGGCGTTATAAGTAATTAAACGTAAAAAAAATGTTTGAAGTTTTTGTCTGTTTGTTTCTTAGTTTGAAGGCAGATGATGTAAAAACCACTCATTGAATTCAAAATCTAATTACTGTAAAATATGAATCTTTGTTCTGAGTAACATATAGTTTTATTTCATCAAAATTGACTTACAAAATCAAAAGATATTAAATTTTTAACTTTAGTTAGAAACATAACACTACGCTGCCGCGTCGCTGCGGTGTTGCAGGGCGGTAGGTACGTTGCGGAGGACAAAGTTATGTTGCGTTTGTCCCCCTGTGCGGCAAGCGCCCATCTCATGGACGGCACGGTTGAACACCATCAAGATGCGGAGTGATAATATGCGGAAAATTACTTACTGAAATGTATCTATCTACGCACATCCACGGCGGGCGGTACGCCGTGCCTGCAGTGAATTGCTTGCCTTGTGGTCCGATTAAGGGTATGATTCTCGGACCTCGTTGTACGCTCGTTCCGTGTGAGTGCTTAAATGTGTCTCGTATTTAAAGGTGACAAGAGACTTCGTTTTGTGTTGTTAGTTTTGCAATTTGTAGCCCAACAAAAGTGTTCGACAATCGTCTACAATACATATTTAAGTTTCAATCTGTAAATCCTGGATGCGAAAGATGCGCGGCTTCGTATTTTGTACAGAAAAACATATCGATGCCTGCACTTGATCAACTTGGTGCATATACCGCGTGTTCCACAGAACGTAGTTCAAACTTATAGAGCGTGTAGAGCTTACCGAACTAAATAAAAAGTTTCAAGCAAGCAGATAGCACAAACTAACGGTAACCGAGAAAAACATTTAAATATATTTTTTTAATAATTCTTATTAACCTTTTTCTATAGTTCGGTAAGCTGTACATGCTCTATAAGTTTGAACTACCTTCAACCGAACATCCGGTGGGGTCGGGGAAGTGAAATATTGTTGCTATTGTTGTTCAATGTTTCTCGGTACAAGCCAAAAATGTTTTTGGAAAGTCAGGCGTTATAACATCGTTGGAAGCAAAGTTGCGTTGCCTATTCGAGATCATCATCGCTTACTTCCTATTTTACTTTTGTAAATAAATTGATCTTTGAGGTAATATTTATGTTTTTCTTTAAGGAAGTAATTTTCTGAACCATTGGTCATTCGTTCGGGCTAGGGCATGTTTTATAAAATATATATTTCATTTCATGTTCAATTCAATATAATGCCGATACTTGTATAAAAAGTAGAGTTTTTGTGAAAATATTTCATTCTTTGTGTTCGGGTTGTATTAAGCTTAAGATTAATAGGGACTTACTGTGTACTTCATTACAGGCGATGAGCTTAGATATTACGTAACACAATTTTGAAAAAAAAAAAATTATAATCAACCGATTAGACATTTTTGAATTTAGACATTTTATTTTTTGTGTGTTTGTTTATAGATTCACAATTGGCGTTATGTATTCTATGTTTGTTATTCCCAAACGTTACTAATATAACAAAACACATGACATGGAGTCCATTGTTTTTTCTAATGCGTGGTCTTTGTATAGCCCATGTGGCGTTATCAGAAAACAACAATTTATATTATATATGGAATTCATTCTCTCGGCAACAAGTTGTTATAAACTATTATGTGGAATCTTCCGATTCGAGTCCCTAGAGCCAAATAATTCACTCAAAACGACAGGTGGACTGTTCCGTAGCAGACATTTAGACATTACTGATTTATTTACAGCCGCTGTATAACTTAACTATCTTTCGTCTTTCGTTGGAGCTGGGAAACCTGTCAAAAAGTTAAACTAAGAGATACGTAATTTTGACAGTATTTTGATTAAAGTTTAGTAAATAATAATTGCAGTTATGCAGTTTAACATTTTTGGCCGTCCTTGTATTTTATATAGTTGAAACGTTATGGGTTTAATTTTAATCTGTCTTTTCCCCGTTCAATATTGATCATTGAATTTTTTATCTACAGTAAAATAAACACACTTTAAAATAACCACTTGCTTTCACATCTGGTATAATAATTATTATATTATGTGTACACCAATCTATACCCTTTTTTTTATTAAAAAAATAATTTAGCCTGCAGTTTTCTTAGTTATTCATTTTCAATTTTTTATTAAATAAATAACTTGTGACGTCATCTGGACAAATGTCTATTAATTGAATTTTCTAAGATAAAATAAAGTCATAATATTTTGATTGATTGATGGAATATTTTGCGAGGTTGTTTTAGAAGGAGGTTTTTTTCAATTTTAAAAACTATTAGCGCAATTTTAAAAAGTTTGTCCAAGCTTTTAACCCAATTCCAATTACTTTCTGTCAGAAATCTTGAAACAGCACAGAATTTTTCTCAGCTATCATTTTCTTTCAGGGAAGGTGTTTCCGGTACATTTAGAGTGCGTATCCGCAGAAACGTCGAGGAAAGCCGGCAAAAGAAAATTTAATATTTTCGATGGCTTTGAATACGCTGACTTGAACAAATGACTCCTTGGAGAGTACACTTCAACGCACCTAGTGGTTACTCTGCTTATCTCCATGTGAAACATTTGTGATTTTTGTGTGGTTGTGAGGAATTACAATGGATTATTAGGAAATCCAATATCTAGAATTAAAATACTTAATTTAATCTTTATATGTTTTAAATTATAGTCTTATTTGGCTAAGAACTGAGTTTCTATAAAACCAAAAATTCGAAATTTCTATAAACATCCTTGTTATAGAAATATTCGAAATTTCTACAACTATTACGAAATCTCTATAACTAGAATGTTTATATACAATTTCAAAGTTTTGGCTCTAAGTATATTAACCTAATTATAACCCAAATGAGATTATGATTCAAAACAAGCCAAGATTAATTTTTAATTAATTTTTTGCTTTTTTAAAAGAAAATTACAGAAAGTCCTAATGTTACAAATTACGGTATCCTGAAATGCAAAGTAGTTTTGTGTGAATAGTAGCTTTGTGTGAATTAAATTGGGCTATCACGCGGGAAGCCCCTTTTTAAGCCACCAAATCTGTCAATTGTCAGTTTCGCACGACAGGCCATGAGCTGCCATGAGCAAACATAGTAACGTACCAAACCAAATAACAGCGAAAACTTTAAACGCTTTGATGGACAGCTATTTGAGGTAAGTTTCAGCTATACGTAGGCATTACATACTTTTATGTCATTACTATGTGACAATTCAAAAGACAACTTTTCATGGTTATATATTTGAGGACACAAAAAAATATTTACGCTGTACCGGTAATTTTGTATATAGAATCGTATAATTTTCTCTGTGTTTGACAGTAATTAAAATAAGTTAGTAATTTGTTTGTCTGTGTGTTCCAAAACGAAGACAATGCTGCTCATCATTTTTACTACATAATCAGGTTTACTATAAGTATTACATAGCTCTTGGTTTTCCTAAGATAATAAAAATAAAATGAAATAAAAATCATAAAAGTTGTACAGGGCTCTTTCGAAATACAAGACGTTTTAAAAGTAACAAAATATTTTTTTTTTTTTAGATTATATTCACATTTTAATAAAGTAAATTAATTGTGTTTACACAAATATACAAGCAATTTAAGGTGACATCATCACGTTAGTACTTATTTGTTTCACACACTATTGTGAACAACGTAGAGTTTAAAGCTTTTTTGTAATCGTCATTTTAAAATCAAATGATCTATGGAACAAATGAGTACTGGGGCGACAATGTTATTTATTAGTTATTGAAACATGAAGTCAAATTTTGTTGTATTTTTGTATTAGGTAGTTTGATCGCAAGGTAAATATTAAAATTATTATTTTAAGGGTTCTGCACCCAAAGAGTACTAACGGGAACCCTATTACTAAGGTTCCGCTGTCCGTCCGTCCGTCTATCACAGCGCTGCATCTTCTGAAGCATAATAGCTAGACACTTGAAATTGTCACAGAGCATTTATTACAGACATAGGCAAAAAAGGTGATAATTATGTATTAATGTAGCTGTTATAACAACAAATAATAAAAACAACATAAAGTCAAAAACCAAAGGAAGGAAAGCCCATCTTATCTTATCTTATTTGATTGGGGTGGGCTTACCCTACACTGCGACCTATTTAGATCTATTGTGTCCCCATCCTTCGACCCTAATAATTGTCATTCTCAAATACACATTTCATGTATTGTATGATTTGACCAATTTGCATGTCACAGAACTCATCCGGTTTGGGATAGCATACCCCTAGATGCTTCATACGTGATGCCCCTAGTGCATCACATTCACAGAGAATGTGTAGCATTGTTTCCTCCGTAATACCACATGCCCTGCACAGTGCTGTTTCTGTGAGTCTCATGTGTTGCAAGAGCCTGTTGGTGGTGAAGTGCCCATAAGGAAAGCCCATACAAGAAACGTGATTTTTTCGACGTTTTGGTGATTGGTGGTTGTGAGATCATTGATTACACTTGAAATTTTAGTGAAGTGCATATTACTATGGTGGCTATAGCAGCAAATAATAAAAATAAAATAAAGTTAATAATAAAAGGGGTTCCCCATACAAGTAACGTGATTTTTTATATTGTATGGTGGTACGGAACCCTTCGTTTGCGAGTCCGACTAGCACTTGGCAGGTTTTTATGTATGCTGATGTGCGTTCAAAGTATACTTTTCTATAATATCTCATTCGTATTCTGAGTTGTCAAGTGAATTCATAAAAATAATATAGAGGCAATGGAAAATAGCTGTATCTTGAAAAGGGTTAACTCTCTAGGGTTAAGTTAAGACATTTTTCATTACATTAAACGTGAAAAGTCTAGACTGGCTATTCTTGTTTTGATGTGGGTGTTTCATATATCAAAAATTACACCCAATATTTATAAGGGTCCCAAGAATGTAGAAGGCTTCGAACGGAAATTGGAAAGTTTGCGAAAATTCATCAATATTAATGAAAAACAATTCTTACTACATTCGCATTTCCAAGGAACAGCAGAAATGAAATACAGCTGTTGGAACTTACGTCTATCCAATCCTACGAAATTGAAAATGCAAATTAGTGCTGCTGCCGTATACGACAAAGAGAATGTTATTTGATTGTTCTGCTTTAAAGGTCTTTCTGCAAGGAAATGGAAAGTAGTGGATCACCATAAACACTAATTAAATACTTTGATAAATACATATAAATAGAACGATGTTTATGCGTGTTTATTTGTTTGTTAGCCCTTCAAGTTTCACAGACTGAATGGATTTGGAAAAAAGTTTTCTAATAGTGGTACTTTATAACGTAGAATAATAATAAATAATAACAATTATTAAATTTAAATACCACTCACTCTTTGTACGAAACTTATAGTTAGCCTAAATTCATAGAATCCTAATTCCATTATTGCTCAGTAACTGTTTGTTGTAATGATAAATTTTAATTAAGCACAGTTTATTTCATTTACAACACATATAATGTTCCGAAATTTTTACAGAAATCAAGCGTGAATATCTTATTGAAAACTTACAGTAATTTTTTAATTTCGAACCATTACCCAGATAATTTAATGTGAATTTAAAATAAATTTACTTCAAGTTGATATTATGAACACTTTTTTCATTTCTCACACTCGGAAAGTACGTTTAAAATTACCTGATCAGAAGAATGAAAACAGTTTTCCGTCCCCAGAAAACGATTTTCTCTGCTGTCGAAAAATTTTAAAATTATGTAAACCATGTCCCAAATTTTTATAGGGCCATTCTATTAAATCGCGAACTAAAATTGTAATTAAAATTTTCCAACGATTTTGAAACATGACTATCTTATAATTCAATTTTAACTAAATTATTATTTAATTTACATAGATTTGAGCTAAACATTTACAATCATCAATGAAAAAGAAACAGAGAAAAGGTAGGAAACAGGCAATTCGTTCCTCAGTTGTTTTGTAGAGTTCTAATTATTTGCGTTACACCTCCGCGGCGGCGAAGAAGGCATACATAATTGTTGAATGTAGTGAAAATAATTTTATCCTAAATAATGTGATTGTGGTAGAATAAAGGCTATTACCATTTTAATTTATTTTTAATTATTTACGTATGTAGATATATGTATAACGTGAATTCATCAGATTCAGATATGGATTTGACGCGTTTTTATTTACTTTTCTCATATTCAAAATCAAAAGCAGAATGTTTACCTTGGGTGAAAAACCTATTCAAGCACGAGATGGTTTGGTGCATGAACGTAGCGAGGGCGTCAATAATTCGAGTGCCTAAATAGGTCTCTTTATTCCCTTGTGCAACAAACTATTGTTTCGCAATCGTGGAAATCGTGAAAACCGTTTGGTTTGATTTGGCGATAGAAATTTTCTGTCCCATTATGTCCTTCACAACTTATTTATTTACAGAACGATGACGTTAGATGAAACTGCATGCGTTCACGCTGACTGAGCATTTGAGTTCGATAACTTGCAGTGAGGCCCCTTAAATGTTTGTCGGCGTACGCTACGCGCTCGCTCCCGTGCCGTGACTGGAAATGTAACGGGCCAGGGTTTCTACGTGGCACATTATAAGCTCGAAGCTTAGAGGAGAGCGCTAACGGCGGATGTCGTAAATGCTCGGTGCCGTCGTTCCCTCTAATATAGGACTTTGAGTTGCCTCTCACTAGACACCACTTTATCTCAAAGCCTTCCGTGACTCCGTTTTAAAAAGTCAGATTTTATCACAGACTTCAAATAAATCACTGGATTTTATGACTTTCTATCGCGTCTTCGCTCGAGCTTACTTACGCCGTTGTGAATATTCAAGCCAGGGGTATCGTGTTTATATTGGCAATAAGACGTGCTTTTTATGTTTTCTTTTCATGGAGGTATTAACTTCGTTTTCACTCCCCGTACGGAATAAGCATAACATAAGTTTTGGATTGTAAGCTGTTGTAACACGGATAAAGCTGACATTGCCAACGAGAGATCAAAGTCTTCTAAAAAATTACATTAAAATAGACCTGGAATACTCATTGTGTACCAGAAAGTATTGTGAAAAACACACGAGAACCAACTAAATTTTTTGAGACTTTCCTTGAAAGCATTTGAACCCTCTAATACATGCAATACACGTCAGTTAATTATTAAATTTGTTTTGTTCTAAAATTTTGGAGTGCGAAATATATGTGGAAAGTACTCGCTGTTCGTTTCACTTACAGCCCACACAGAACTTGGTGCTACAACCAATGATATTATTCTAAAGGAAGTATAGATACTCTTCTAAAGCCCAAAAAAGGGTCTAAATTGACTCGTCTTTGGTAAATGTCGCTACGACAGACGAACGGATAGATCGTGCTAGTTGCCTGTTCTGTGCGATAAATGTGCGCAAGGGTAATAATAATATTGTTTTTATGTTGACATCAAAATGTAAATCATCTGCATTAACATGATTGGCCGCATCAATATTAATATTCATCAACCGCAAAATGAATACAAAGCTCAGATCGTATTAAAATTTCAGACATTTATGTCGCTAAGTACACAAGTGTTTTGAATGCGAAATTTAAATTTATAATTTAATTATCTATCAGTAGTCGACTCCTCAAGTCGGGAAGTCGAAAGATTTGGGACGTTTTCGACACCGTATTTTCATTAAATGTGATTGTCGAGGTATCAACGGAAGACACTGTCGAGTGACAGGACCAACATTTCATTAAGAAGCCGCTGAGCCGATGAGACATCAATTTAATTAAACAATCAGTCAGCCCATTTTCGAGTTAACAGATCTCGCTAACGAAGTCGACCTTGTAAAAGAAACACAATTTCCGTGCCTTTGCCATTCCGTTAAGACGATAATTTATCTGTTGTGGCGCGTGCTTTTATTACGAATAAGTTTTAAAATTCTTAAATATACGTATACGCTTTAATACAGTTGAAGCAATTAAATCAACAAGACTCAGCCACTTTTTCTCATAGTGAATAATTATATTTCCATTACAATAACCTTAATTATAATTAAAAAATCCGAGTACAAAATCACTTATTAACTATAAAGAGAAGGACAAGTTATATTGTATAGAATTTGGTTTAAACAACGTAGAGTGTACCATGCAATCAGGCGCGGGTCTTCCTTGAAAGCCAAAAAACCATGCATGTCTAAAATTTTCCTACAATAATGATGAAAAACGCAAGAGTTTGTACTCTTTTGAGTGTTTGAATTTCCCGCGCGCGCATATAATACAATGGCGCGCTATTACTGACTGTTACTGACCTATCTTAATACCCTATCACCGGCCTCCCTCTCTTTCCCGATCACGACATACCGACGCCAACCGACACGTTGCGAACACGCCGTGAGGCAAGCCAAATGTGTTACGTCTTTTATGTCTGTCTTCTTCTTACATGTAGTGATGAATGGCATCTATCCCTCTTACGTTTCGATCGTCATGGGTCAGTACCTACTGCATTTCATACTCGAAATTAAGCCAGGCTTATAGAAGTGAAATTCGTACGTAATAATTAGACTGCAGGCAGAACTTTGCGAATTCTGCGGCTAAACTAACTTCATTATTGTTTTCAATTATTGTCTGTGTTCATTGCATTGCATTCATTGCGATTTGTTGTGTTTTATGTTTTAAAGTTGTATTAAAGTAACGATGAATTAGGTGAAATTAAAGTGTCAAATAACGAAATGGAAATTTTGGAGGATTTCAATGGACTGAAAGAAATGTATTTCGCAGTCATTGCACAGTGACAAAGTAAGTAGGTAATTAAAATCATACAGAACTTAGGTATCTCTTGCTTTATAAACCAATTAGCTTTTATAAACAATGATTTTTACAAACGAATCCACACATATTTACGTAATATTTCAGGTCTGGGTCAGGTTTATTTTATAATGAAATCATTGACGAGTTTATTATATATAAATAAGTATTTATGATGTATTTAACTAAGGTGAAATCATTAGGTAAAATAATAGATATGTTAATAATAGAGATTTTTCATTTGTCTAATAGGTTAGGTACCTATTTTATTTTATTTTTTGTTTAGATATTCTCACAATTACCTTGCTTTGCTTTTAAATAAAAAACTAGTTGTATTATCTTCACACAGCACAATACAAAAATACAAAATTATATAATCATGATTTGATTATATAATTTTGCCAAATAGCGCCATCTGCTACGTTATTACTAAACTAAAACAAAATCACACTAGGTTACTAAACTAATAGGTTAGACTAGGTTAGTAAAATTCCAACAGATGGCGTAAAAACGCGCAATGAAAAACGTATCTTTCAGACATATTAAGGTAAATATCTGAGCTTTGAAGATTCCACCAAAATGATTTTAAACTTCACATGTCGTGTTGGCGTAGCCATGTTCTAAACCCACCACACGCCACTGCATGCAATGTTTTCTTTCCGATACTTAAGTAGATATTAAAATATTCTATCACATAAATTGTTATTATTAATTAGAATACATTTACTTTAATTCTGGTTACAGCCCAACAAAGATAGAATGTACTGTCTTGGCGATAAATGCCCTTTTGTATAGTTTATGTAAAAATGGTAGCATAAAAGCTTTATGATATATATATAGTCTAGTAAATTAACATTAAAAAAAAATATTCCCCCTCTCTTTTTTGATTCGCTGACACCGTATTGAAATATGATGTGGATGTACCCTATGTCACTCCTACAATTAAGAATAATCTAAAAGATAACTCATAATTACAAATCCATCAAGTCGTTCAGGCTACAGTAGGTGCCAAAGAAATAACATATCTAGGATACATACCTACATTTTTTTTCAAGGGCATATAATTTTTTATATGATTCGGTAACATGAATATATTATCTTAAAAAAATCGAACTTTTATCTTTCATTATTGTTTTAACCTGTTCGATACAATTAATCTTAAAACGTGGGTATGTTTTGTTGAGATCGATGTAAGACGAGTCGATGGTCGACATCTTAGAGTATACATGTCGATATCCATACGAGCTGTCGTCGTCCGCTGCCACAGGTAATTGATTAAGCTTTTATCGTGCAACTATTTAGCTCCTTTTATTTTATTAAACTACATTCTAAATAAAACTATGGATTCGTTTGATTTTTTATCATTTAGTACATGTAACCCTCGTGTTGAGAAATGCTAATAAATTTTTTTTTTTAATTCCTAGATTTTTAAATTTAAATTTCACGCTATTGATTATCAAGGTAAAAACATATTTGCAACGATTATATTATATTATTATTACTAATATTTTTAATAATTTTCATAACAAGAAATTATGCTCACCCATACATATCAAAATACACAACGTCTCTCTGTCTGTATGTCCGTTTGTATACTTATAACTCGAGAACCAAGTACGACCGTACATGATTCTTTTTCTAATATGGAAATATGTTATAAGGTATTAGTATACATTTGGTTACGATAAGATACGATACGATAACCTGGGGTATTATTGGCAGTAACAATTTCAGTGCATCATGTGAAAAGAAAAATGGCAATTGAGGGGTCAGCTAGGTGACGAAGAAGAGTCGTGGTAGTTCGCAATCACTAACTACTGTCGGCTGGAATGCTAGTTTAATGTATCATTCACCACACAACTTGCCACACAATTTACTACTATTTCTTTTCACTACCTACCGGAAAGTGAAAGGAAGTAGTGTGCCCTTGCGTCTATAGTCATGCGCGCCACTGAGCGATGTAAATAATGATTGTCAGTTGTACATTATTTTTACCTCTTACGGTGGATAAATAGTTAGTATTTTACTGTCCATTACATGATTTATAAAATTCCAATTATATTTTTATAGGATCCATAAACAAATAATTGGTTGTTTGATAAGGAACTTTGTGAATAAAAAATAACGTTAATAGTAGATTATGATGCAAGTGCGGTAAGCTGGATATTATAGTGGAGGTGTTCATAAGCACGACGCGAAACCGAGTCCTTATAATAAACCGATGCTATAATAGCCAGCTTACTGAGTACGAGCATCATACGACGTTTTTCAATACATTTGCGATTAAAGTAATGAAAGTAATACTTCAAATGTAATAATGGCCAGACCTAAGGGCACAAGCGGGTTACTTTTCGTGGTTTACGCATGTGTTCCAAACAGACTGCTCGTTTGCGATTGGTGTAAAGTAAAAAGGCCTAGTACTGTAAAATACAACATAACGGTACAAGTTTTGATATCAT
Source organism: Luffia ferchaultella (assembly GCA_949709985.1). Taxonomy (NCBI): domain Eukaryota; kingdom Metazoa; phylum Arthropoda; class Insecta; order Lepidoptera; family Psychidae; genus Luffia; species Luffia ferchaultella. The sequence goes on along the minus strand of OX453250.1, from coordinate 22,036,257 downwards.
AAATACCGTATAAATGGCAAATGTATTGAAAATACAGTTAAGATATTATACAGCACGGATATGTAAATAGTGGATGTGAAAGTAAATTCAATTACAATTAACAAGCGGTATGGAATCAAACCATACAGAAGACAAAATAAAGTTTTTACTTAGTGTTGTTTTTGTTCTTGAAATATGAGGCAGTAAAAATCTCTACGTAAGAACATAAGCAAATAATATATTTATATTAAATGGTTTAGATACCTTCTCTTCAAGGATCCTTAATTATGCATATCTAACTTTAACAGTCTCAGAAAGACTCCTTACACGTCAGATTATTTTCTCAAAGTGAATATTTAAAGAAAAGTTTAACATTTTCAACGTATCATCGGGTTCAAAATTGTAGTCGGAAAAACGCTAAATACTTAATACGAAATATTTTCTAAAATAATTTTTCTAAATAATAAATTGTGAAACAGTTAAGTTAACCTTTTAACTAGACGTCAATCAATATCAATCAATTGTCTCTGTTAATTAAATGGGTCTTGACCTTCAATCTGACCAAATATGGTTAATGAGTAGCGAATAGGTTAACGAGAACATAACTAACGTAAATGACTAATTGGTCGAGTCCTTAGAAATCCTAATTACAGAATTAAAGGTCGCGGGATTGATTCTCGCCCGGGAAAAATATTAGTGTGCATGGACATGTCTATTTGTTCCGTGGCTGGGTGTAAAATGTTTACATACGTATATTCTTTTTATTAAAATTATTTAAGTATGTATATCAGTTGTCTAGGACCCATAACACTAGCTTTGCTTTGCCTAATTTGGGACTAGATGGCGCTGTGTAAAATGTTCCAAGTATCCAAGGTTTTAACACATATAATTTATTAAATACTACAAATAACTCATGTGCATTGATCTAAAATCACTCAGGAAACTACAAAACCGAAATACTGGTCGGGAAAAAAGTTTCTTCGCATATTATACGAAAACCCATGACATTTTTTTTTCAAAGCTTATTTACGTTTAACTACAATATATATGTACCATTTTGTTCGATGAGTATCTGCCATTTTGTAGGTACCGACATGATCCCATTGCTGTAGAAATTAAGCGACTTCTGATCAAAAAAACATGACAAATCGTTGATATTTTTGACCGACATCATTATTTTAGAGTAACGAGGTATTTGCCCAAAAACCTGAAATTTGTGGAAAATTAGGTTTTTGACAAATGCTTCGAAATTGTTGAAACAATCAATAATGTGAGTTAAAAACATTAAATAGAATATTTTTTAATAGTCACGTGTTATGTTCTGTGAATTGAAATACAGAGATGTGACCATAAAAAATTAAAACAATTTCTTTATATGTTAGCTCCATCTATTATTAAATTGCCGTACTAAACAAGCAACGCACTTTTTAATTTCTTACATTTAAACATACATCACGCGTATTTTCTAGAGGAGTAAACATAGATTATAGATGCTGATTTTGTGATATCCTTACCTTTTTCAATATATCGACATTCATAAATAGTCGCAGGCAGTCTCGTAGATTTTGGGTGCTTATTACCCACAGACAAGTCAACCTTATAGACCACGCTTTGACAGGGAGTAGCATTCGCCAAGGCTATGTAGTGATACTACATAACTACGTCTCTTCTGAGCGGTCAGTTGGAAGCACGTCAGAAGCCATTAAATTATCAATTTTGAACGAGCCAATGAAAACTAGCCGACCTCTCCCCGCACCCCGCCACTTTTTGGCAATTTCGTTTTCGTACTGACGTTTATTAAAGCGTGGTCTATAGGTTGACTGGTCTGTGTTATTACCTTATTCATAAAATTTAATAACAGTATTGTTACTAAAATATGTTTTGTCTGCCATAAAAAATATAATGAAGATTTTAAGTATCCCATGTCTGAGATGTTGGTAACTTGGTTAACATATGTTTACCTGTAGTCTTCCCTAACACATATTTGCTCGTGGAAAGTCTGAATGTAAATAGAATGATGAAAGGAGCCTGTACTCCTTTCATCATTCTATTTACATTCAAGCTTTCCACGTGGTCGGTCATACCACTTTAACAGACTTTCTTGCACTCTAATTAACGCAATTGTTTATCATTATTTTTCCAATAATTTTTCAAACACTGTCCATTCTCGGTCGAACTCGGTCCAACTCGGTCAGACTCGGCTGAACACTAGAACCGACTCGGTCATGACTTGCCCGTAGTACTACTAGAGTTGTGCTACCAGTTGGTCCACGGGGGATTTTTTCCCGTGGTCCTACTATGTACCAACAACGGTTGTACAATAGGCAACAATGACAACAGATTTGCTGCGCTCGGGCTATCATTTGCTGAGCTCGGGCTATCACGACATCCAATTCATCAAATATCTAACCCGATTACTGTGTCGCTTTTATTCTGCACACCCCTAAATATTTGTTTTTGTATCAATGTATGTTTCGAATACTGAGAGAGCAAGTCTTTAGATTGCAAGTACAGTTATTCGATATTGGCTGTGGTTTAATTTTAACTGGATTAAATCCTTTGGGGATCGTTTTAGGATACCTGTGGTGATAACGGTTTCACAATGACGATCAAAGTAATTTATGTTTAACCTCGCTGTGACTGCTTTATTAATGAAGAAGATTTCTTAATTACATGGACTTATGGTATTTAAATCAAAGTAAAATTTAGTACGGTAAGATTTACCAGACCTACCTTTAATTTTTTTGGCAATACAAGGAATAGCCGCTGGAAATAAAAGGCTCTTGATAGGTGACTACGAACGACAGGCCGGATTAATAAATTATACTCAAGTTTGAGATCGATCTTAAGAGCATCTCAAGCTAGTATTAATTGATAGACGTATCTTGCGTGGACAATATTAAGAGTGATTCAGTATGTGCGTTAGATGACATCAGCTAAGTTTAAGATCGTTATCATATTTTAACATGCACTCAACTATTCTCAAGACGATTTTGAGTGTCATTTATTAATACCGGCCGTAGAATGGAATGGTCTGATAAAGCTCGTGGACTCGTGGCGGCTCGTGGATTGGTTCCAGTTTACTCAAGACCGTGGAGATCTAAGTCAGAGGCCTATGTCCCGCAGTGGACGCCTGGCCGCTGTATGTGTTCTGTCTCGTACCTACTCATATGATAACGATGATGATACCTGGGACATTCCACACAGTGCCATCTAGTCCCAAACTGAGCAAAGCTTGTATTATAGGTACCAGGCAACTGATATACATATTTAAATATTCTTTATATTGTATACATATATGATAGAGTTATAGTATCAGATTCGAGTCCATTCCAATTTATTCTTTCATCCTTGCATACAAGTTTCAATGCGTGCTTTTCACTTTAATTTGTAGAGACGAACTATTCTGTTATATTTAACATAGATTATATTTGTAATGCTAATTTAGTTTATTTCAATTCGAAGCTTAGATTTCAAGAGGTGAAAAAGGAAAAAAAACGTCTTAAAGGAACTAAACGAATTAGTCCTGATGAAAAAAATTAAAAATTAAGCTGAGTAGCAAGGTTCGTGTAATTCACTTAATTAGAAAGTAGACATTTATATCTATTCTATATAAATATGTTGGCTTTGTCTGTACATACAATTTCTTTTGCCAATTTTTCGAATATTAAAAATTTTATAACTCACAGAGTTTTATTCTACCATTTTTTAAATTTTTTTTTTTTTGTCTGTCTGTTCTTTGACAACTCAAAAACGGTTTAGCCGATCTCGATGACAATTTTGTATATAGTAAGAACATGTTAGTACACAAACGATAGCTAGGCTTTAAATAACTTTAAGAGGGGATTTCGTGTTATCGTCCTTGTCCTGTGAAATAAGAAACATTAAATTCTTTATTGTTTGATTTATGCTACTGAACATAAATTTATAATGACAGTTTTAGGCTGTTTGGATTTTCACATTTTGAAGGGGAAAACGGGAGTGAAAATTTATTTTGGAGTACCAATTTTTTTTAATAGAAAATTCGAAAATGGTTTTATTTGATTAAATATTTGTTACATTTTTGTACAAAATTAAAAAACCTATGTCAAATACACTTACGAGCGTGTTTGAGTAGGCATCAATATGACACGGTTCTCTTCTCTCGTGACAAGCTGTTGCCGCCACATTGGTACTCGGCCTGGGCGCGGGAGGAGGCAACGCTACGGAGTTCCTCATTTGTGTGTCTCCGCTTACTTCTTCCACTTCATCTAAACCACACAACGGATTTTGATATGGTTGGTTTTCACAGTAACAAAATATAGTTGGTAGTAAACTCGTACAATCGTTCACCGGATACAATACTTAAATAGTTAGTAATAAATGATTACCTATTCTACTAGGTACCTAGGTACTAGACAACTGATATACAGACTCAAATATTCTTTATAATATATACATATATACTCGTAGATATTTTAAACCCAGACACGAAACAATTAAACATGTTCATGCACACAAATATTTGTTCCGGGCAGGAATCAAACCTGCGACCTATGGTACTGCATATAAGGTCTCTAACCACTCATCCACTCGGTTAGTCGTTATATAAAAACTAACAATATACAAAAAATAAAGTTTCAGAAAATGGTTTGACTGCGAGTGTGTAAATGAGCTCTGTATGTACAATTTATTATACCCCGTCTAAATTTAAGATTTTCGTCACGGAGTTCCGTTCTATTTGAAAGAAAACAAAAAATATTATTCTATCGAATAAATCTTAACGGTTAAGTGCATTTGAAGCCAGTTATTGTTTTAATTCAAACTTTTATCACTTTTACTTACTTTTACATCAGAAGTAATCGTCAAATCCTTTTGAACAATTTTGTTTCATTTCGCCGAACGAAAGCGCCAAGCCGCAGTCAACTTTCTCTTTTCGAGATAAAGCAAACACTCTTTTTATTGAAATCTTCTTCGCCCTAAAAAAGTCCTATTTCATTTCGTTTTACATTCCTCCTACAAACGCGGAACCGATTCGAAGAATGTTAGGAAAATTAAGTTCGAAGACGCGGGAACAGTCGGTATAGACGAATATATTTCAATATTCAAACACCTACAGATGCGGAGTCTACGCTTTCATCCCAGGACCAAATACCGTCGAATCGTTTTAATAAAGCTAAAAAGAATCAAAGGATAGATTATATGGTACATCTGATCATAAAGTACTTTTCGTACTGGTTGAAGACTTCCGACGTTAATAATAATACCTGGGATATCCCACAGAGCACCATCTAGTCCCAAAGTAACCAAGTATTATCCTTGTCTTGTGGGGTACTAGATAACTGATATACATACTTAAATATTCTTTTATAATACATACACATATAGATGTTTTTTACACCCAGACACGAAATAATTGGCATGTTTATGCACACAAATATTATTTGTCCTGGGCGGGATTTGAACCCACGACCCTTGGCTCCTCAGTAAGGGCCGCTAACTGCTCGGGTAGTCGATCAATCTAGATACTACCTTAGATACTAAAGTATGTTTTATCTTTATTTATGTATTTCTTTATTTTTTATTTCAAATTAAAATGCTTACAACTTTTACAATGATATCTATGTCATGTACATATATAATTTAAATATTCGTTTATACAATGTAAGCTTTCTCCATGAATCGCACTTTAAGACGTTTTATAAATTGATTAAAATGTAAGTCTAACGATTCTTTTGGATTTTTAATAATTCGAATGCTGTGCTGGAGGAACATCTTTCAAACATACGAACAAAACAATTTTTAACAAGAATATTTCACACCTCCCTAAACATTTTCCGAGTTTTGTACGATCACTTTTAAACATAAACTATTTTATACTCATCGCCTCAATTGTTATTATTATTGATATTAAACAGTTGTATCATACTAATGTTTTTCCATTCCTTTTTACAGTTTGTTTTTGAAAGGAAGTGCGTAATGTAAAAAACTGTAAACAATCAAAATCTTTTGCATATATGTTTACTTTTTAGGTCCGTGGCTACCTACAAACGTACGAATTATGGAAAATACTATCAGGTGTGTGTCGGGTAACGCATAATGTAGGGTTCTGTAGCGATCCCAGAAACAAATAATTGTTATGAACCGATATCATCAACATTGAGGTCTGTGGTGATATTTGTAATATTTTTTGTAGTAAATTCATACTGTGTGATAGTATTATAAATCTTTTCAGATTTCTTTGAATAGTGGTAGTCATAGGGAAATGCTACTCACGTAGAAAGACTATTTCAGAGCCAAATATTTCGTCAATAGGACCTAATTTTGAAAATCTATCTGCTATAGGTACTTATCAAAAAAAAACCTGCAAACATATCCTGTCGAGACAATTTATGTTCAAACTCTTTGTCGAGCATTACTATGGTATTTATAAACTTTTTGAATTTTTCATCGCTCGCTTGAAAAGTGATAAATGAGACACACATTAATAACGATTTTAGCTTATACGATGGACCGACAGAAGAAAAGACAGACAGGAAATTATAAGAGTTCCATTTTTTCGTATCCTAAAAAGTGTTGTAAGTGTGTTAGGATCTTAGATAGCATAATATCAAGATGGAACGTGTCATACTTTAAAACGACCAAAAACTTGAGCAAAATGTCAGACTAAGTAATTAAACAGACCATAAGTCATTATCGTTGCCTTAGATATATGAAATGTAGTTTCGGAATCTTTATATTCTTCTCCAGTACGAATTCTATTTATGCGTCACACGAAATTCTACTTCACAGCGAATATTAAAAACATCACCTGGTATGTATTTGGTCTACAGTGTATTTATTTATTTATTTTTTGTTCATATTTTTGTTGTCACAATACGGTATCTCTGTGAAAATCGATAGTAAAGATGTAAAAAATATTAAATAGAGATTATAAATTTAATATTGCGAAACGTGAAAGTCGTACGCTTAACTTATAAGCAAATTGTTAGCTTATTACCTACCAAACTTTTGGGTAAGCTGTTCATACGAGTACATTAACTTAAAGCTTGTTCCGGAGGGTTCCGATCGCTGTAATGAAACATGAGTGAAATTTTTCGCATAAATCATTACGTTTTAGACTGAAAGCGTTCCCTCGTACAAAGAGACGCTTTACCCTTTGAGCTAATGAAGCAGAGCTAAGCGCCAATGATCTTACACACGGGATGATTTCAATAAAAATTATCACAATTTAAAAAAAAAGTTTTTAAATTTAACGCTTATCTGCATTGAGACATTTGTAAGAGATGTCTGACAAAAGTTAGTTTTAAAACGTTTATCATAACAATTTTAATGAGACATGAACAATTATTTCCGACAGGCTTCTTGGTAATAAAATAACGTTAATAATAATTAAAAACTAAAAGTACCTACAATTTAAAAATATGAAATAAAGAAAATTCGGGAACATTTAAGGAGACGACGGGTCCAGAGTTCAGGTTACCGCGCTGGATTGCGACATTGATCCTCTGAAAAGATATTTTTTGCTCAAAGGATTGGCAAATAATTTGGCATCCTTGTACCAGGAACCCATCGTCCCGACGACGAAAGCTATGAAGTGGTAACGTTTTAAAAGTTATATCAGAGAATGTTTATATACAGTGGGTTAAGTTTAAAGTAGTACTTGGATATATCTCGACTATGTATGTTTGCTGCGCTACTGTAACTACGTCACATAATTGTTTCATGTCGACATACTAAGGATTCTTATCTAATAGCTTAGTGCGCTCTTTTAGGACGTCTATATTATGTACATTCAAATTTATTTTTTTTAAATAATCGAATCTAGAAATGTTTGAAATCAATCCGACAAATGATACAGGGCAAAGAATTTCTGAGATGTTGCTATACGCAAAATAACGTGACACCTTTCTGCACGGACTGGCCGTGGGTTCGATTTTTTGTCGAGAACAAACGATATTGAATATTATGTAACATTTGGATGTATTCAATAGACACAGTCCTAAAGTCACAGTTAATCACAGATTAGTCATTTCCACGCCAAACAAAAACAAAAAAGATGTCCTGAAACGACGCATGGAAATCACAATCGACTCAATAAAATCACAAAATCTTTTAAAGGGCAATGTATACGCTTTTACAATAAGATCCCAGCTGACATTCAAGATCTACCCCTTAATAAGTTTAAAACTACACTAAAACGAAAGCTTTAAGCAAAAGCTTATTATAAAGTATCAGACTACTTAGATGATAAAAATCCATGGGTGTAAGCCGCTCGCCTATCAGTTTGTTTCAATAATATTAATCTTTAAGCAATTATTGTTAAATTTTTTTTATGTTGTTAAAAAAAGACCATCCCTCAGTTTCTTGCGTATTCTTCTGAGAGGAACCAGCATTTTGAATGCACCTTTGTGGTGACGTTCTTCCACAAAGAAATAAAATTAACTCTTATGACGTATTTCAAGATTATGTTACATAACTACGAAATAAAGATATTTTGATTTGATTTGGAAGCCCAACAAGTATGTAAGATCGTTAAATGGTTACTAACAATGAATTATAAATTTTTCCCGTCGTCGGAATCTAGGTTCGTTCAGGCTTGGAGCTTGATTCGTGGCAACGAATGCAACCGTCTACTAGTTGGAGAAAGAAGCGAGAAATTATATCAGCGAGCTTATTCCAAACAAGTGTTTAGTTATTTATCACGAGTGATAAGATGAAAAGTTTCTCTTAGTGTTGTTGAAATGCAAACGAAACGTGAATCAAGCTCCATGCCTGAACTGAATGAACTTCGCTTTAGCCAAAACGAGGTATGGTTTATAGGTGGCGAAAATACGCTCTGCGACTTATTGCAGCTCTGTCGGAGTCGTTGCCCGGCAAGCCGCGCCCCCGAGAGACATGATCTATCGCGTTTCGATATGTTTTCTTGACTGCTTTATAAATGATATATAAATGTTTATGTAGGCTAAGCGGTCGTCTTGTATATTGTGTATATAGTAGTGTATATTAGTTGTATAGTGCCCATAAGCTTTGCTTAGTTTTAAAGTAGATGGCGCTGTAAGGGATGTCCCAGGCATTATTTTTGTTGTTACGCGCTATATAGGACTTAATTGTACTTTATTTATTATGAAACAAAAACAAACTGTTTCAATCAAAATTCACACGTATCACAAATTATACTTTCTTTTATTGCACTTTATTGCTCGCGGTTGATTGTACTTGACTTATCAAGTAAACTCACTCAACTGACTCGCGTTGAGCTTCTTATATAGGCCTAAGAAAATCCCACCACTCAACATCTTGAAGTTTTCCATCGTCGAAGTCATTCCATCGTTTGTTATATTACTCATTAACTAATTTTACATTTAATGGCAAATGGAATCGGCTCAGCATGCTAAAGGCCTGCCGCGAACGGACATGACCATCGTTGGTATTCTGCTGATCCCGAAAAATCGGACTTTCTAATATAAAATTCTAATCTCAATTTACCGTGGGAATTTTCTAGTAGAATTTATTTTTATCTAGGACATTCTCGATATTTCTGTATTTGGTCGATGTGTTTGAATAGCCGTGTCATATGTTGAGGACTTTCTATAATACATCGACGTTTTTATATACACAGACGTCACATTATTATAATATTCCGCTTACGTTCTACCGTGTGTCGCTCCTAAACGGGTATTTCGGATTGAATGATGATTGATGAAGTCGAAGGGCCCATTCATGCCATGCTATGCGGTACATATTTAAGTCTCTCGATTGCTTCTAAGTCGGATCCTTTAGATGCATGTAATATTAGAATCATCAATTCGGTCTGTGCGGGCGAAATAACTTGAAAGTTCCAACGATTTAGTATATCTCGAGGCAGTGCGACGATCTCTTTGCCCCAATTGACCTCCAAATAAACCATTGTTTGAATGAAAATTTGATTTCTGTTGTTGAGTTCATAATAAATATAGTCAACAAATAACAGGATCAAACTGAGTTCTGTTATGTTTACATTGAGTAAGAGAAATAGACCAGTATTTTTGTGTGAGGAGGAATGCTGCTGATGAGTGTCGACTGAACGTTAGCGTGTCCTTCGTAATGGTAATTTCTTTTTACTAATATTCAGTTTAAAATATTATCTTTCATGAGAAAATGTAATCCGTACCGACTTTTCGGGGTACGGATTTAATCAGTACGTAGGTACTGATTAAAGTTTTCCATAGTTCTTGAAAAAAATTACGTCTATATTATAAGACATATAAGCAGTATCAATTTAATTAGTATCGACTTTGTAAAATTTTACTTAATTAATAATGAAAAATCTAAATTAAAACAAAATGCACTTTTTTAAATTTAATAATGCAGAAATTAGTTGAAAGATCGACGTTAAATTATTAGGTAACTAAATTACCAAAATATAACTTTTTGAAAATATTTACAAACTTCCAAAGATTTTTAATTAACCCTGTATTTTGTATTATTGGTAAATGAAATAAAATTAATTTTAAAAAATAAATAAAGTCGGCTACTACTACAGTATTTGAAATTAGAACAGAATTATAATTTTCTAAAATAATTTAATTTTCTAAGTTTAAAAAAATAATAACCTTGTAAAAGATTGCTTTATTTCGCTTTTTGGTCGGCTAAATGTGTCAGCGTGTCTATTTATCACAGCACTGTTTTTACGTCAACATAATTATTCGAAGCTATTTTTCAAATAGTTCATAATAATAATAGTACCAGGCGAAATAGCACAATTTAAGTCCCAAACTAAGCAAAGTTAGTATTATGGGTAGGTACTAGACAACTGATTGGTATAGTTATATATATATAGTTATATATGTATAGTTATATATGTAGTTATATATATAGTTTGACGACCGCTTAGCCTAGTGGGCAGCGACCCTGCCTGCGAAGCTGGAGGTCCCGGGTTCGAATCCCAGGTCGGGTCAGTATTTATATGATGAATATTAATACTGGCACCGGGTCTTGGTTGTTATATGTATGTGGTGTCTTCGCTTGGTACCCAAAATACAAGCTAATGCTTAGTTTGGGACCTAGACGTTGTTGTGATTGTGTGTGTGGGTGTGTGTGTGTGTGTGTGTGTGTTATAGTTACTTAAATATTCTTTATAATATCACTACATAAAAAATAAAGTCCCCCGCCGGGTCTGTCTGTCTCTCTGAACGCGATAAACTCAAAAACTGCCAATCGGATTGGTATATTATTGACATCAATGGACAGAGTGATTCAAGAGGAAGGTTACGTGTATAATTTATTAATGTTTTGTGGAAATTTGTTGAAATATGACGATTATTGTTGAAGAAGTCGGAAAAAAATCAAGCCGGCTGGGAGCTTTCATCGAAAACGCTATAACATAGTAATGTATGGAGGAATTGTGTCTCTTTTATAGGACTAAAGAAAAGTCCGCAATGGCATATGTTTATCTTTTATGGATAGCTTGCTATACCTATTTTTATGTTTACAAAAATGGTATTTTATAAGGTAATTGGAAAGCAATTTATACGGATACTGTATTAATCCTTATCAAATTAAATACGTTATTTACCTTCAGCGTTTCAAGCACATTATGATTGCCCTTTACACTGTACAATTTCAATCAATATCTTAGGAGCTATCGCGAAATACAAATATCGCACGACAAGAAGCTGGGCGCCGGCCATATCGGACGACGCGACACGCGTGGTTAGGTTGAAGTTATCAATGTTGTATACAAATGTTGTAATATTGTAGTTTGTTTTTATATATTTATTCTTTACTTTTTCAAATATTTATAGAATTGGAAATGAAATACTTTAAAAATACTCCAAGTAGGATGAACTCACTTTACATTTAAATCTAATTAAATCCAGTCCACATGTTCGATGCAACAAGCTGATACGACACTACGACGAAAAAACATTATGGCTTATATGCTTTGCTACCCGTACGAAGCCGGGGCGGGTCGCTATTATACATATATAGATATATTTACATCCAGACACGGAACAAATAGACATATTCTTGCACACAAATATTTATCCCGGCTGGGAATCTAACCCGCGTTCCTTGATTCCGTAGTTAAGGTCTCTAAGCATTCGGTCAATCGGTTAATCAACCAATCAGTCAATCAGTTTACATTTCCGAAGGCTCATATTGTGCATTAGCTATTAAAGTGTTTTGAAGCAACAGTTTGTTTTATCGAAATCATTTTAATTCACGATAAAGTAGAACTACTTTTAATAAATAAATTTCTATATAGAACCTATTCCATCCCGCTAACTGTACAGCACTCGCCTCCCGCGCCGGTCCAACTTTGACTTTGTGGCCAGAATTTCCACCTAAAACTATTTCATTACAGTTCTGTAAGTTTATGGTAGTTTATCACAATTGCCTTTTGTAGTTCAGCCGAACAATGCTTCTATTTCTGATTGATTCAAATGTGTTTCCTCTCATTCGTTACCAACTTTAGATATTATTGCGATAAAATATTTTATTAGGTAATTAAAAAAAACCTCTTCAAATTGAAAAACTAAACATTTTGGGTTTTTTGTTACCTACTTTGATGAATCTTAGTTACAAAAAATATCAAACTTTTTGACCCGAGCTGCCTGTGAGGTCAACACAACATAACATCATTCGGCCATAGAACTAGGATTCGGCTGAACATAATCCAAAAAAAATGTAATGTAATTTTTTCCGATATTTTTTTTCTCGGTGACCGTTAGTTACCTCCTTCACTCTGGGGGAGGCCTAATCCCCTGTAGAGGGGGAAAATGGGCTGATGAAGTGCAGAAGAAGTGAAGTTAGTTACCGAGTAAAAATTGCCACAGCATGGGCTATCCAAATACTTGGTCACCCTACTGTTAAGATAATTAAAACTTTTCTAAGGCAGCTCATCAGTTGTATTTTTCGTCAATTCTATGTTTTCACTGGTCATTGTTTTTTACAGCAATTTCACCACTAGATGTTTGAAAAAAATCTGAGAAACAACGAGGTATGCCGAAAAGTTTTAAGGAATACAGACGAATACCGAATGATGCTGAGTAATGCCAAACGATGCCGAGAAATGCCGAGGAATCCCAAAAAATGCCAAAGAACGGCGAGGGATGCTGATGTATGCCGAGAAATGTTATGAAATGTTCTTGAGAGAGGATGCCTTGAGACAGAAAGCACCGTCAAAACGCGAAGCTGGCCGAATAGCCACGTCCCGATGTGCCGACAGAACATTTTTACTCCCAGCCAACGGCACCATTAGATGTTCTATATCAAAAACTTATTGTGAGAGATCTGTCAGTGAGAGTTCAAACTTCACTTTAAACGGCGAATTTACATTTTGACGTGAATTCGATGAACATCTTCCACGTCGTACCGGCGGGCATTCCAAAAAAATTGCGTCATATATTCATGTACTTTTGAAAGCTTCATACTCCTTAAATTTAAAAGTTACAAAAAGGACAGTTACTTGTATCGTTGTAAAGCACCATCCAGCGACTATACTAAAATATATGTTTGAATCTCCTTTAACCCTCTGCGATGACGTCATAACAGACAGCAAAAGTGAGCACTGAAAATGGGGTGTCAAGCGAAGTCTTTCAGTACAACTCGCACATCAAAATTTCTCTTTAGATTTTAAGGAAAATAACTGTATTTAATAGATTAAAGTTTAAACATCATTTCGTCATCGAAATCACAAAAAGAAAAAACTAGTTACAGTGGCCCGACTTCAACCCACCCCAATTTTTTTGCACAACTAGTTGTCTCAGAAAGGTAAGCAAACAGAAAATTAAAAAAAAAGGAACGTAACTTGTAACACGACATGTCACTTAAGTCGTCGTCACAACCATAAATGGTTAATAGAAGTGTGGATTGGTACATAATAAGTATTAATTAAATTTTAGTGAATTTACGAGTAGTACTAACTTCATACCAATAATCATCGTGTTATTAATTCTAGACGAACTGAAAACACGTTTACAATATATATAATAAATAAATAAAATATATATATATATTTTATAAAAATAAATATAAAGGTACTTACTATATTTATTATATTATGTTATTCGATTGTTCGCTATAAGCGTGCTTGCGCAGGTACAGTCATATATCCCCTTGCTCTAGTGCGTTCCGCTACACCTAAAACTGGTTACTGTGACGCAACTCCCGTCTATGTTTGGATCAGTCATAAAGTTTGATTGGAATTGTAGCTAGGTAAGCAAGTTGAAAAAAAACTTGCAATAAACAATATACCTACTAGTATATTCTACTAGAATTAGAACACGACAAATGTCTTATTTATATTTCTATGATTCACATTTTTTATGTAAGTAGTATTTGACAACCCTAGCTAGTGCTATCTACGGTTTTCAATTACTACTTACATGAAAACCAGCCAAGTGCCAATCGGACTCGCACACGAAAGGTTCCGTACCGCCATACAATATAAAAAACGAGCGCGACGTTAATCGAACTTAACCATTAATCGTTATTATTATGTAATTTAGGAATTATTGTATAAATATATTTCATTTTTATTTCGTTAGTTATTTAGAAGGCGCTCGATCCTCTCTGGCTAACTCGAAAAGTAATAACATGAGTGCACTGATAGCTAGAGACAATTTTTATTACTTAATTTATTACAGTGAAACTTTGACTTTTAGTATTGATTGTTAAGCTCTGCAAAGGAAAGCGTAAATTTATGATACCTAGTAATACAATGTAGTTTTCATCATAAAATATTTTTTTAAATTATCTTTTACAATACCTAACATCACAAATTACTTATAATAGTACATTTTATAAATTAATCTATTACTCGTCAAATAATACAGTCTAATTAGCTGTGACAGTTATCTTTTTAACTACGTTATATGTATTCCTGTCATACATTTTTTCCACATATCCAAAAACAACAGTATAGCTGGTAAAGGGTGAGGGAGGCATGACTCTAAGAAAAAATAGGACTTAAGGAGTGCTTATCTCAAAAATGTCGACTTAAATTAAAAAAAAATTTGAAACCTTGATATCATTTTTTAAGATATATCGTTTGGTATCTTTCGCGTTAATATACGATGATTTTTTTTTTTGCCTACTTCAGTTATATGTATGGCGACGTTCCCAAAAAAAAATTTCCTATTTCCACTACGTCGTTGTGTAGCGGTTTATAGATTCCACGTACCTTCCAAATTTCACCTATATATTGTCAATAGTTTCCGAGAAAAACCACAAACAAACAAACGGACGGATGGACATGGAGAAACTATAAGGGTTCCTTTTTTGCCATTTGCCTACAGTAACCTAAAAAAAGAAATAGTGTAGGTATTAAAAATTAAACACATACATGATGTTTTCCTTTTGTATACTCTGTTTTTTTTTTGGTAAAATCGTCAAATGGCGGAAAATATCGCAATGATTTCAAAGATCTGGTTATTTACCATTGTATTCCGCACCTCGCGGAATCGCGGACCTAATCGTTTAGAAACTATATACAGAAACTATATTCACGGGCGGAAATAGAGAAAAGTTAGCAAAATTAGTTTGTACACAAGGGTTGCAGATCGAGCAAAACTTTATGGCCGATCCGAACATAGCATCGTGTAGCGTCTAAATAATAGGTGTCAGTGTATGTTGCTTGGGTTGGGTCGGGTCGCTATACGATGTTCAAAGCGGACATAAAGTTTTGCTCGATTTGTATTAGTGACGGCGACTGTAGGTACAGCTGGAACACCTGTTCCAGCAGCTGCAAACTTATTAAAAGTATGGGTAAATATGTAGTTTTTGACATCTTTCTAAATAATACTACATCGTAATATAATTTATACAGTGGAGAAATTATATGATCAAAGGTAAATTAGCAAACGCAAATTGACATGAATAATTACGTTGACAATACGCTTACTTAGATAGGGTATGATAACATCCCAAGAACAATAATATCACAACGCCACGAGCGTAATTGGAAACCCTCCTACGCCTCAACGTTCAATAGTGTCGAGCCGTAGAATGAATTTAAATTAACAAGTCGTTAACGGTGTTTAAGAACAGTTGTGAAAACTAGAGAATTTTGAAAACAAAATATTTCAATGCATGCAAAAATCCTCTATTACATCTCAACGTATAATATTTTCAACATAAAATTTTGCTTAAATTTGAGCAATATGTCTACTAATTGTCTAGTACCCCATATAACAAACACAATACTTGTTACTTTGGGACTATATGACTTTGTGTGAAATGTCCCAGATATCATTAATTAAACATAAAAAACCGATTTTTATTTTATTTCCTAGAAAACAGAAGAGCGCAGCGTTGCGACATACGAAGGTCTCTAATTACGCAACGTTCAGTGGCTGCTGCCAATATGTAGTTCGAGTAAATGTTATGCAAGTTGGATCGAGATAGAAGCATGCGTTAATAGATCCTAGTGAATCTTTGACGCGTCAGTAACATATAAAGGCATTTCATATTTTGCCTTGATACATCTACCACAAAGATGCTTTGTAAAAGCAGTCCACGTATCATCAGTGATTCATAGTTACGCCAAAATTCTATAAGTAGAACATTTTCGCAATAAATGGGCGACACAAGTAGAAAGAAGCGGTGCGGTGGGGCAGAGGACGCTTCCCGACCATCACTACCGCGAGCGTCGGGAGACCTGAAAAAAAAGTATAGTTAATTTAAAAAAAAAGGTATTGAAATGTCACAGAAGTTCACATGTGTCGAATAAATTTGGTATATACCTATGCGAAGCTATAAAGAAAAAAAATATTTGTTGGTATTCCTGTATATGTCGATATTCCTACACGTGTGTCTCGTGTTAAATACAAGTAAACTGGCGTTAGTACTGAAGATGACTTACTTACTCGAGGTCGCGCGCTCTAAATGCTTTGGTTGCGTTGATTAAAGAGCTTTTTCCACCTGAACGTGATGTAATAGTTTCGTAGTTAATATGAAGCGATCTTCAATTTACAACCGCAAAAAACATGATAGTAGGCAGTCACATTTTTCGTTATATGAGTGAATATTTCGGAATGTCGTATACATTTTTCCATTGAATATTTCATAACTATTTCTAGATTTCAATTTATAACTTATACAAATGCCACTTTGGAGTACTAATTACATCTGTTGAAACTGCGATATTAGAGCTACTTCAAAAATGTGCCTAGAATGCTTCTATTATCAATTACAACCCTTCATATTCCATTCCGCAGGCCTCTTGACTTCTTCTTGTGGCATCGGAGTTTGATTCGCTAGGTGCGATGAAAAATGAAATGAGTCGAAAACCTACCATGCCATATCATCAGCCAATTAATGCTCCACAGTAAGAGCTTAGACCTACCCTCAGGATGAGGGGGTTTGGAGCTCAATCCATCACGCTGTTCCACTGCGGGTTGGTAGATTTTAACGTCTGCCATCTATTGATGGCAACCGGGAACGACGGCTTAACGTGCTCTCCGAGGCACCGGTCGAAAACCTGATTGAACAAAAAATATAAAATAGAATTTGGTGTTAATATAATCCCCGAAAATAGAAGAAGTAATTTTATTCTTATTATTATTATTTAATTTTATTCTAGAAGAAGTCTTTTATTTTTTAAATTAACGGTGAGATTTTTGCTCCTAAAATTTTATGTAATCTGTCTGAAAAAAACAGACTTTTCCTTTAGGCTACTCAGACCAAACATTTTACATTGGTTGTGACATTGTTAGTTCAATAAAAATAAACGAAGATATGATTGTAACCTAGAGCACAGCGAAACGCGCGTCTTTGAACTCTTTTATCCTCCTTCGATCCCACTGAATACTTTCATCGCTGTCTGACAAGTATTGACGCAAAATCATATACTTTTGGTATAAATTGAACGAATTTCGAACTTAAAACTGAAAAACTTAAAAGGTACAATATATTAAGTTCGTGTCAAAAACTAATAATATGAACAGTGTCTCACAAGACAGAATATATCTGTGCGTGCTACACAAATACTTAACCACGCAGCTTTTTTAAAATTTATTATATTATTATCATTTTCATATCGTATTTTTCAAAACATGTCAAACATCCTGTTTTATCTATGAGTAATATTTTATCGTTTCGTCAGAAATACAGGCACATAACCGCGGAGTAAGTTGTTTACATTTAATTTTCTATTGTTTACAAAAGAGAAATTGTTCACAAGCTGAAATTGGTTCCTTTGGAAAGAGGTAAGAGATGAGATAGGAATATTGAGCTACTGAGTTCGTTTGAGACATTAATTTATTCCTTGTGAAATTTATTCCTTTTGAAAATTCTGTAAAACTTTTGTGATTCAGGTATATGAATTTCTCATAAGAACGAGCGCCATTGCTTTCAAAGTGTTATGTAGATTTGCGAGATTATAAAAAAAGGTAAATTGAAATTCATTTTCTAGTTATTATTTATTCCGAGTGTTACTTTTAGGCATATTAGATAAGCAAAGTATATTTTTCAGAAAGTAATGTAAGACGATCACTAATATCAGTACCAAATAATACAACTATATGTGTTAATAAGTATGTACTCTCTAATAATATATGACACAACTAATCGCGACGAAGGTTCGAATCCAAGTGAGTAGAATGAGCGTGTGCCTTCCTTAGGTCCTCCATTTTGTCGGTCTTGCAGGGCGGCACTTCCGCTCACTGTTGCCACAATAATAAATCGTCAGCGACAACATCCGGCCTTCCTGTGTATGCATTCGTCCTCGAATAGCGTCTAGGTCTGGTGTAAATGCTGAGAACATATAAAAATTATTATTATTCAACTTTGATCTTATTTTATTTCGAACTATACATTTAGAACTTTATTTGAATGGAAATCAAAATGACCCACGAACACCCAATGTGTTTGCAATGCGCATCACTTTAGGTACTGAGCATGTTATTCCATCATCGGCCAACATGTTCGTATATCTAGGCTTGAACTAGGCGATGCCTGAGACCACCCTAGTTGTGTATCACCTTGTACCTCCAGCTAGGAATGGCGTTCACATAGATTCCCATTCTAGCTTTGTGATGCGCATTGTCACATTCCAGTGTTCGAAGCATCTACACTTGACTTTGGCCATCAATTTTATTATTAAATTTTGATTTTATAAAACTTTTGTAAAGGGCATTATTAATTATTTGTGTAGTAGGTACTCATTCAATAATAATCAGAATTTCTATTCGTAATAAAAGATTGCTTTACCTCTTGAGTTTTACTTAACGACAACATCTGAGGCTATAATGGTTACAACTCATTATCCATAATGTTAATCCATCGCTTCATATTTTCCGCACAGGCTACACCGTCGTAGCGCTTAGTACTTCTCTCTGCTCCTCTCATATCTGTTACTTTATACCTATCATGTCCCAGCACTTCAGTTACTTGGAAAGGACCTTTGTAGCGTGGCATCAGTTTTGTACTTTGTCCATCATTTGAATGGCTTGGTATTTTGAGTACTATTAAATCGCCTATATTATAACTAGGTGCTTCTTTTCTCTTTGCATCAAAAGCCAGTTTTTGACTATCAGAGCTTTTTTTTATGTTTTCGTCTACCCTGTTTCTTAAGGAAGTAACATCGATTAACTGTTCATTATCAATGAGTTTATCGCTGCCCATTCGTAATCTGTATCCAAAGAAAACTTCACTTGGCACTGTTTTTGTTGTCTTATTAATGGTACTGTTGATGCCTTGTTGAATATTTGTGATATGTTGGTCCCATTTGTTATATGTTGTGTTCGCGCCCATACTACGTAAGGCCCCTAAAATTGTTTGATTGTACCGTTCTACTTGACCGTTAGATCTCGGTACTGCAGTTGCGATCAAATGGGCCCTGATATTTCTATCTTTACAGTATTTTGTAAACAATTTTGAAGTAAAAGCAGTTCCTGAATCGCATATAAGTCGTTTAGGATTGCCAAAATTTTTAAATATTTTCTCTAATTCATTGATAACAATTTGGCTTGTAGTGTTTTTTACAGGTGAAATAAATACGAATTTCGTAAAAGAATCAACAACAACTAATAAATGGCAGTTTTGCTGAGTAGTTTTTATAAACGGTCCTAAATGATCTAAATGTAATGTATGAAACGGTCTTGCATATTTTGGTATGGGGTGCAATTTTCCAGGTTTCTTACCATTTACATTTTTGTTGTAGATACAATTTAAACAATTATTTACATACTTAACAACCGTCTTTTTTAAACGTGGGAACCAATACAAAGATTTAATTCTTTCAACCGTCTTATCTACTGCAAAATGTCCAATATCGTCGTGGTTAGATTTAATAACTTGCCAAATACATAGCTTTGGTACTAACCAGCGCCTACCATATTCAGTTCTACGATATACTTTGTTTCCTAGTAGCTCATAATCATTGAATATTTTTTTATGTGACTCGGTCTGTCCTGACTGTAATATGTCTCGAATAGCACAAATATTTGGGTCTTGTAATTGAACTGATAACAACCAGTCACTTTCTGTTATTGACATCACATTATTAACGAATACCATTTCGTTATCAATTTTTATAGGGTTCCTACTCAAAGCATCTACATGCTGCATTTGGGAACCTGCTCTATGAACGATTTCGAATGTGAATTCTTGTGTTTGTAACACCCATCTACTTATTCGTGGTACGATTTCCTTTTTTGTCAAAGCGCATCTAACTGCATTACAGTCGGTTACAATTTTGAATGTTGATCCTAACAGATAGTGTCGGAATTTTTGTAATCCGACGACAATTGCCAATAGTTCTAATTCAAAAGAGTGATACTGTTTTTCTTCGTTAGTTGTCTGGCGACTGTAAAAATGGACGGGTTTTTCCACATTTTCTGTAATCTGCATTAATATGCAGCCGATTCCATCACGACTTGCGTCCGTATATAAGAGTACAGGTAATTTAGGATTAAAAATGTTAAGTACTGCATTATTGATCAAAGCCATTTTCAGGTTTGTTATTGCTTGTTCTTGTTGTGAACTCCACTGCCAAGTTATCCCTTTTTTTAGTAGTTTTGTTAGTGGACTACACAATAATGCACAATTTTTAATAAATTTTCTAAAGTAATTGATTAAACCTAAAAATTGTCTGAGTTGGTGTACTGTTTTAGGGATTGGGTATGCTTTGATTGCTTTCAATTTATTAGAATTTGGCCGAATCCCTACTTGAGAAATTTCATATCCAAGGAATGTAATTTTTTTTTTGAAAAATTTGCATTTTTCAAGATTTATTGTAAGGCCATTAGTTTGAAAAATTTGTAATACTAATTCTAAGCATGATATATTTTCTTGTAGAGTTTCGGTTGCTATAAGTAAATCATCCATATAACAAACAACTCTATCAAAACGTAGGTTTCCCAAAATAGTATTCATAAGTTTTTGAAATACCGAGGGTCCATTACACAAGCCAAAAGGCATACGTACGAACTCATAGTGGCCATCTTGAGTAACGAATGCTGTTTTATGTATTGAGTCAGATTTTATGGGTATTTGGTAGTAACCACTTTTTAGGTCCAATGAAGTGTAATAGTTACATCCGCGTAATCTATCAATAAGGTCCTCAATTATAGGCATTGGATATTTTTCTTTGATAGTAATTTTATTCAATAAACGATAATCGACGCAGAGGCGTTTTTTGCCTGACGCTTTATTCACTAGTAGCGCTGGACTTGCGTACGCAGAATTACTATTTTGTATTATACCACTCGTTAGTAAATCATCCACGAGTTCCCGTGTAATGACCCTCTCGGACTCAGACATACGATAGGGTCGTTGAAAAATGGGTTTATTGCATGTCAATTCTATTTCTACTTCGATACATGACGTTTTACCTAAGCTAGATAAATCCTGTGAAATACATAGTGGATATTTCGAAAATAAATCGTTCAAAATTAGTTCATATTTTTCAGATTCTATATCAGGCAATGTAACATCAATTACAGGCACACATTTAGTTCCTACGGTTTGAAAAGTTAGGGTGTCACCAACACGGGTATACATAAGACTTTTATCTTCCGTGAAATTTCTACCGATCAAAATGTTACATCCCGTCAAACTGTCAATAACATAAAGTGTTACAATTAATTCTACATGATCAACCTTAAGAGTGACATCTATAGTTTCTGTTACTTCAATAAACGTGTTTTTTGTGAATCGTACTAACTTTATGGCGTTATTTAATTTAGTAGGTTTTAAATTATATTCTTTAACTAAACAGGATAATATCAAAGAGCAGTCGCTGCCCATATCAAAAAAAGCCTCGCATTGAATATTATTAATTATAATGTTTTTATAAAATTTTTGCTTGGCACTGTTTTCAGTAATTAATTTCACTTCAGAATCTTTATCCATTTTGGGTTTTAATTTTGTTCTACACGTGGGTTCTAAATGACCAAGTTTGCTGCAGAAAGAGCATTTAACATTATCTTTCATACTGCAATTATTTCTTCTGTGGCCTAATTCTCCACAACGAAAACATGATATATTTTTCGGAATATTTAGTCGGCTAGCCGAAGAGGTCTTACCATCAGCGATATCAGATTTATTTTCTGTATTGGGTTGAGTAACTAACTTATTTAGTTGAAAGCTAGAATTTTTTTGTACTTCTGGTTTGGAATTGATTATGTTATAAACTTTGCCATGTAAAAATTGGGCTAAATCATCACAATGGCGGAAATTGCCTGCTTCGGCCGCCGTACTTATATTTCTGTCCCCAATTGACCCCACAATTACAGATATGATATCTTGTTCGTTGAAGTTCACTCTTAATTTGTCGATTCTACCCTTTTGTTGAAAATAAAATTCGTACAGTGACTGACCGTATGATGGTTTCGTGTCAATCAGTTCTTTAAGCATCAAAAACATATTACGTTTAATTTGGAACGTGCTTGATAGGTTGTTACACCACTGTTTCCATTTCCACGCAGCCCATTTAGTATCATTTTTTTGCAACGAGTCGTACCATGTCTTTGCCGTATTGCGCAATTTTTGTAATGCTTGATATTTGGTCATGGTATCTGACCAACCGAAAGCCCTTGCGTTAGCATTCACAACATTTATCCACATATCGATATTATCTATCAAAGGGTCAAATTCGGGAATAACTGAAGATAGAATCACATTATTACTCACGTTCGGCGAATGACGTTTATGTCGTTTTACCTTTTTGCGTTGACTTCGGTCGTTACCCTTTGACGCGGTCGACGAACTCGAGGTCGACGAAATCGAGGTCGATGAACTAGTCGTCGAGACGCTTGCGATTGAAGGAGTTCTTGTACGTGGTTTCCGCACACGCGAGCGTTTACGTTTACGTGGCATCGTATGGTTCGGAGCACTTCTGATGTAAGACGATCACTAATATCAGTACCAAATAATACAACTATATGTGTTAATAAGTATGTACTCTCTAATAATATATGACACAACTAATCGCGACGAAGGTTCGAATCCAAGTGAGTAGAATGAGCGTGTGCCTTCCTTAGGTCCTCCATTTTGTCGGTCTTGCAGGGCGGCACTTCCGCTCACTGTTGCCACAATAATAAATCGTCAGCGACAACAGTAATTTTTCCTGTGAAGATATTGTGACCAATTATTCATTCAAATACATCCTTCTCGACTATATTTATTTGCTAAAGTATCGGAACCAGAAAAATCTAAATAAACAGGCACTACAAAAGGACACTCTCGCTTCGCTAAGTCGACAACAGGTGACGCACAAATCACAGTTAAGTTTTTGTTGTATCATAATGTACCTATGTCATACTTTTATGTAGTTATTGTGAACATAAAATTATTTTTATACTGACATCCACGAAGGGCTTGTTTCTTTTAAAAACAATAGACGACATGACTCAGAGATATTGGCGTTCTGATGCATTCGACAAATCTGAATACGGGTGACTTCCAGAATGAAGTGTAATGCGACAATAATAATAATAATATCTGGGACATCCCGCACAGCGCCATCTATTCCCAAAGTAAGCAAGTATTATGCTAGTATTATAGGATACTAGACAACTGCTATACATACTTAAATACTTTTTTCTTTTTTTTTTTTAAAGTATATATACACCTAGTCACGGAACGAGTAGACGTGTTCATGCACACAAATATTTGTCCCGGGCGGGAATCGAACCCGTGACCCTTGGCTTTGCAGTTAGAGTCCCTAAACACTCGGTCAACCGGTTAGTTTCGTAACCTCGTGTGTCGAAGCCAGGAAAGCCGATAAACTCATGTCCTGCATTCTCCGAACTGCCAAGCCTCTGTGACGGATGAGTAATGTTGCCTGGTATACCACTGGTTTTCGGAGAGATTTACATACAGGATGCTCTGGACAGAGTTGTTACAAGAAGTTGTCATCAAATTCCTATCGTTCATATTTATGGATTGTTGATGACCACCACTATGGCCACGTATTTGGGGTTCAATTTGATACGTAGTGGATACATATACCTAGCTGACATCCTTTCTTATGGCGCGGTCACTGCATAGTTATGTTTTTACTCGAAAAATCTATCTATCCAATATGAATCTAATGATGAGAGTATGTGTCTCTGGTATGTTTTCTATATAAATTATTATAAAATGATAAAGCACGTAAAAAAATATTTACATTTTCCACGTTTGTGTATTTAATTGTCCAAAGCGATTTTTGCTTTTAAGAGAGAATAATATTGAAAATTTACATTTGTACATTATAATTCAAGACCCAATCATCGAACAACATAAAATAGATGTGTATTCCTATATTTCCCAATATAAAAAAAATCTAACGCCACTTTTTTCAAACTATAGTCCTACCGAAAAGCTTGCATTGAATTGAAAAGTTCTTTTGAAGACATTATTTTCATTCATTCATTTCATTACAGACTAAAGCTAGTTATGTTGTTTGGATTTTCTTTATCCGTTTTCCCTATTTGTATATTTTTGTAAATATTGTTTGAATATTAACTTCCGGATCCATAAGCAATATGTTGGGCAAAAGATATCGCCCACGGAAATTGAAAGTGGAGTGTACTTGTGCCAAAATAACTTTGTAGACTTGCGGTATGAAACGGTAGTTTCATCGCCTTTGATCATTTTCGAGAAGTTTGGAGGTTAATTTCACTCGCTATTCTTCAGTGAAAGCATTCTTACAAATGTTATAAAACGGTATTATGTTACGAGTATAACTTGCGTTTATTTGATTTCTTTTTATGTTTGTTGATTAATATTAAAAATATTGTGAAAAATTAAAATATTTTGGAAAATAAATAACATAAAAGCTATCAAAATTTGTTCTATCTCTATCTTGCAAAATAAAATTTCTTCAGTATTGAAGATGCTCATAACTTGGTATAGCATTCTTATTTTTATTATGCAAACATTTGCTTAAAAAAATCGAGGTGGGTAGGAATCTGGCTACTACTGCTACTTTATTTCGTGAATTCGTCTATTTTACTGCGATGAAGTACATTTTATATTGAAAGCTGTCAAATAGAATTAGTTTCATTTAGATCCAGGTCAAAGTTTTTATGTTACCGCTAGTTAAACCACATTTTCAGTGGTTGCCGCGATCTATGACGTCACAACGGAAGGAGTAGAGGGGAAAGTCGAACATTTATTTTTATTTTGTCGTCGATTGAATCTTTGTTACTATTATTGTATATATTGTATATAACACCGTTGTAACTATTATTTTTGGAACTTTTAAACTTTAGGAGTATAAAGTTTTAGAAAGTACATGTTTTTGCGCCACTTTTCTGGAATGCCCGCTGGCAAGACGAGATTCACGTCATAACGGTCAACTGCATGACGGACCACGCATAGTAAAGGTTCCGTACTTGAAATGAACGATCATGATTAAATTTCAAATAAGTCCAAAAATTAAAATATCAAAAACTACTTAATAAATGTTATTCAAACCAATTTAATTTGAAAATAATGTTTTATAATTAGTACTAACTTAACATTTTAAGATTTTTCCACACTGGTGGTTGAAAAGTTAAAATGGGCATGTTTTTAGCACTGTTGGAGCTCAGCAAATCCCAACAACCTCATTAACTTAAATAATAAGTCATTTTGAAATTTAATATAATTTTTAATACTTATTTATAACTGTCGCATAAGTTAATGTGCACTCGATCAAGGACTCTTGCAGAAATATGTGATCTGCGGTCCGCAACGAACCATAATCCAGTGTGGTGCTTTGTATACTGTGAGCTTTTACAGTCCAAAAAAATTACGTGCTGTTGTTATCTTACGTTTAAACGTACTTTTTTGTAGTTTGTGTCAAAATAGTAGCATAAAGTGTTATGACCTTCACATATCGATAAAATGCTAAACGCTTTTTACGAAGTATGTGCAACCTAGATGTACAACATGTGAGGGTCAATAGATACGTCTTAATTGTGCGAGTGATATGAGGTTTAATATTTAATTATGGAGTCAACGAATCAAAAAAAAATTTTTTTGTTATCATAATAATATGGGTATCAAATAAAAGCTTGTAAATAGCTAATTATATATATACACTTAGTAAAAAGCAGTTTGTATCCTATCGATGTGTGAAGGTTCAATTATGAACCATCTAAGTATATTTTCAAACTAAAACAAACTGAACGTATATGTATTTTTATTATTTAAGTTTTGTTTCTTATCACTACATAGTATAAAACAAAATCGCTTCAACAGACAGAGTGAGTCAAGAGAAAGGTTTATATGTATGTAATATGCATAACATAGTAGAGACACACTGATAATTTTCGAGGTTTCCAATGTGATGTCGTAAATAAACACATTTTTTTGCGGTTACATTGCAAACGCTGGCTGAAACCTACGATACAGATAAAAATAATCTACTACAGTATTGCACACCTTAAAAAGATCTACAAAAAGTCCACGATGGATGGTACATTGGTCAGGGAAAAAGTTTCTTCGCATTTTATATGAAAAATCATGACATTTTTTTTTTCAAAGTTGTTTACATTTAATTACAATATATATGTGCCATTTTGTTCGATGACTGTCTGTCATTTTGTAGGTAGTGACATGATCCCGTTGCTGTAGAAATTTTGGGACTTCTGATCAAAAAAACGCGACAGGTAGTTTTGGCAGTCCTCTCTTGATGTTGACCTGATACTGTCTAAAGAATTCTGAAGAGAACGAAACAGGTGGAAATCTGAAGTTGCAAGGTCAGGGCTATATGGCAGATGCAATAGCACCTCACAGCCAAACTCTCTTAATTTTTCCTGAGTGACTAAAGATGTGTGAGGTCTTGCGTTATTGTGATGAATGACCACACCCTTTCTATTGATTAATTCCGGCCGCTTTCTCTCAATTTCTTGTTTTAATCACATCAGTTCTTCGCAGTAGAGATCCGAATCGGTGGTTCTGCCCGACCACAGTGGGATAGTGTCTAACAAAGTCACCTTATAAATATTTTTTTTGAAATGTACGTAGACTTACGAATATTTTTTTTTTTTTTGTATAGCTAATGAGTCAGGTCATTATTCAAAAGCAAAATTTGTTGCCTACAAAGGGTACAAGAGACAGAATATAATCTTGCATTGACGTAGATTAGAAACTTGCACTTTAACGAGTCGCGCTCTCTAAAGTTTCGATGTTCCCTTTCAAGATTCCCCTTCAGTTACAGTAATTTCTCTTCAGCATTGTATAGTGGTTCATAGAGTGCACCTACCTTTCAAATTTCAGCTATGTAGTACCAATAGTCTCTGAGTAAAATGGTTGTGACTGACAAACAGATAGGACGAAATTATAATGATTACGTATTGCTATTTGTTTGTAGAATCATATAAAGTCGAAATAAGTATAAACGAGTAATATAAATATTCGCGCCCAAAATTTCAGTTTCATGTGATAGAGATACCAACCACTATATCAAGCACAACACCAATTCTATCACTGCTGATTTATTCTAAATCAGTTGCTAGTCTAGGGCTTCAACGATTAATAAATAAGCGACCTTGATAGCCGACGAAAAATGGAGTCTTGACAACAAAAATCACATCTGTTGTAGAGAAAAAAATAAGCTATTTTCTGGGATTGTTAGTGCCAAGGTAAGACGCTCATTTTAAAAAGAGTGGACTATAAAATATTACTAAATTTATTTCGCTGTAGAATGTCCTGTAGCAAAATAAATGTGTTGAACTCGCAGCGTTTATAAATCAGCGCGTATGCTGAGTTATTGACAAAAAACAAAACTTGCCTTTGATAGATCGTCGTTTTTGGCACCTACCGAACATGAGTTCAAATTTTTCTGTAACTTGAATCGTGAAAAACATAAAACTCTTTGATTTTCGCTTAGCATCGGACACAATTTTCAGTTATTAGACCCTCAGGCCCGATTGCTTTGATTTCTTGTTTTTCTGATATCCCTAGTTTTCTACATTAGTCGAAGGTGAATGACGGTGTTGGTTTTACTTCCGAGATACATTTTTGCATTTTTTATGTTGGATGTTGGACAATAAAATATTCAAACAACTGTCGTTTCATAATTTGTCACGCAAAAGTAATGTTTAATATAGCAACGAATAGGCTGTTTTATTTTTGTCATTGAAAATGACTATCATATCCATTTCACGGGAGACACATTTTTGGCCATATCTCCGAGGGTATGAAGTCAAGCCAAGATTTTAAAGTTTTAAAAGATTAAGAATTTAGTTGTGCATTGTATGACATTAAAATTTTGGAAATCGGTTAAGTAGTTTTTGAAAAAAATTGGAAAATGTAAAAAAATCGAGATTTTTTCGGAATTTTTTTTACTAAATCGAAAATATTTCAAGAACGGGGACCGATATCGAAAATAAAAAAAAAATAGTATCTCGGCCATTAACGTAGCTACGATTTGAGACCAAGTTTCTGGAAATCGGTTGGTAATTATAAGAGAAATTATTTCCGAAAGATGAGATTTTTTGGTCCATCGCTTGTGTTTGTGTATATAAGTTATTATATTTCAGAGGGTATTCGTCGGATCGCTTCAAATTGTTATACTAAAGGTTAGAAGGCGTCGGTAGCTATAGTTTGAGACCAAAATTTTGGAAATCAGTTGGGAATCGAACAAGAAATTTGACATCACATGTTAGATTTTATGGACGTTCGGGAACTTGTTAACATTACGGTCATCGCCTTTCGGTCTGTATTCGTTCGAATGCTTAATTATCGAGTTCAGAACGTTTAAGGATATCAGAGGCTGCAGTTTAAAACCTAAATGTTTCAAATATGTTGAACTAGCGACTCGGCCTGTATTCGTTCGAATGCTTAATTATCGAATTCAGAACGTTTAAGGATATCAGAGGCTGCAGTTTAAAACCTAAATGTTTCAAATATGTTGAACTAGCGACCCGCCCCGGTTTCGCACGGGTAGCAGAGAATTTTTTCGTTGATTTATTTCTGAGTTTAAAGAGTTGAAAAGAATAGTGCCACGTTTTCGTGGCAATAAAATAAAATAATCTGTGAAAATCGGGTTTGGGTAGGTTCATTTTCAATGAAACCGATAGTTGCGGGGACTGCAAGATCTGTGGATTTTTTTATGATGTTTTATTTAGGTGTTTAGCAATATTAGTTTCAGAGATAATAACAATTATTCACCTGACAGTCAAAAAAAATCCCGCATAGAACTCTACTTTGAAGTCACTGCACCAATAACGTATCATTGCCAGTGAAAATTTTCTTTCGTCACTGTATTTGGACAAACTTGCTTGTGCGATCTTCATAAGTATCACGTCTAAACGCGTGATGTGTAACGAGATATACGCATTTTCGTGGATACGTTTTGGTAACGCTCGACTTTCATTACATACCTCGCTACTATTTTTCGTACGTGAAGACATAAAATTTAGTTCCATGTCAAAATAAACAGAAAAGGTATAACCGATGGTATGAATTTGGTGCCGTGGGAAAAGGGTAGGTGTCTACTTTGGGACGCCACGTGTGTCAGCACATTTGCCGCCTCTCACCTTGGTCACACCGAGGGAACGGCCGGAGCCGCTGCAGAGTCTGCAGCCGCCAGAAAACGAGTCAAATACTTTACTCTGGAGAATAAATACTTGTTCGTCCCTCTTGCGGTGGAAGATGCTGGCTGCTGGGGGAGTGAAGCCAAACGTTTCGTCGCGGGCATCGGTCGTCGTCTGAGAGAAAGGGGATTCGAACCCCGTTCCTGTTCCTTCCTGGTGCAAAGAATTGCCATTGCAATTCAGCGCGGCAATGCTATGAGCATAATGGGCACATTTGCGTCGGAGGCGACGAGGGTTGGATTATTAGATTAGTTTTATTTGATCACCATTAGAAATAAAATAATAGATGGTAGAAAACGCCCTAAGCTATCAACAACAACATAAACGTACCTTCTATACAAAACAAATAAAAAATGATTAAAACTGTCAATAACATCGAGTTTCAGTATAAAAGTATTAAATTCCCAATAGCGTTGTCCGTCGCGTCGTTTCTGCGGAATTTGTTTGTTCCGTACAGTGAAATTAAGTAAGTTTCGTCCGCTGAATTCCAAACTTACGTATCAACACACTGTGCGTAGTTCAATCCCGATAGACAGAAAGGTCCATCTTCATTTCGAAATCTTTTCCAAACGGGTCCGGGGCCGGGTTCACATAAATGGCTAACTTAAATTACTTGGTTAGATATTAACTGATTTAGGTAACCTGGATAATACTTAACGGATGCATTTTTATGGGCTTCCGATAGTTACTAGATACACTTATACTCATTTTGTGACGTCTTTTAAGTGCGCCACAATGTGACCATTTTTAGTAGATTTTTAGTAGAAAAGTTATAGATAGTGTAATCGTTTTCAAAAATCAAATACTAATTTTGTATTTTAATAATTACAATTTTGTAAAATGTATGTCAACTTTATTTTTAATATAATTAATCTTATTTATTTATATCTTTATCTTTTCGGATTTGTAACTATAAATTGCGTTTGTATTTTTCTTCGATTGTCTAATGTCTAGAGTTAGACAACTCTATTCGCTCTACCATCGTCATCCATAAAATAATAATACGCAATTTCAGGTTTTCGTATTTAGATGATGTCGTTTTAATTCTATAAGGGAGACACTGCCAATACTTTAAAAATTATGCAGAGGTTTTAAAACTACATTTTTATTTAAGTAAATAGTGAAATGAAGTCTTAAAAATATGCTGTCGTTTAAATTTTCACCTGCAGGGCAGAAAATTCCAAAAAAAATATATAAAAAGTAGTAAAACTTAAAAAAAAAAAACATTTCTAATGAAAATTACTGATTGGAATGAGATATTCTGAGTAAATTTGGAGATATTTGTTTTTAAACTTATTTGAACTTCAACTATGAACGTTCATTCCGATTACGGAACCCTTCACTCTGCGTGGTTGGACACACACTTGGCGGGTTTTTCTATTACAGTCTATTCGTCTCGAGCTTTATCATATTGTTGTGATGACAACACGGTCCACTTTTGAAATCTTTTACCATAAAAGAACTAAGTGTTATCGGTAACAGGAAAATACATCTTTTGATATATTTTTGTTTCATTTTATTCTTATTTTAGTATATTCTGAAAATGTTCGCTTATTTTTTCGGGTCATTGTACAAACGCGACGAAAGCGGTACGGTTTGAAACATTACTGTCATTTGTAACATGGCCGCAGCATTACCTTGGATAAACCGTGCGAGCTTTGAGCGCGAACAAAGCATTTTTTTTCCATTTATTTATAGCAAGTTGAAGTGATTTCTTTTAGGGAGTTTTAATTTATGGTAAATATTTTGGATTTCAGGAAAGTCACAAAAGGTCATAATACAGAATTATAGATTTACATTTATTTGGATTAATCTAATATCAATTAAGATTGTGGGACTGAAGCCTGTGGATTGGAACCAATCGACGGGATTTGGTGGTTAACCTCAAATAGCATTCACGATCTTGTTTATATCAAATAAAAGATATCCACAATCTTCTAGACCAAAGATTAAGGTCTGTAAGCATTAAGCAATCTTCTTTATTTCCTTATCACTTACCAATTTGAAAACCAGTTTTCGAAGTCGATATATGCAAACAATAGGGAAACGATTCACTCAATAACTGACACCGCCCATGCACTACTAGGTCACTTTTATCCAGATGACACAACCTCAAATGACACAACAAAACAAAGAAATCTCAGAAATGAAGCAAAAAATGACGTCGTTCATTAAAACGACCAATCATTCCCAACCGTTGAAATCCACGACCACTTAACAAATATCAACCCTAACAAGACAACAGTTACGGATCACTTAATTACAGACATCTATTTTAAAAGTATTTAATATCATACACCTACAGTTCACACAGCTTTTACGAACACCATGTGTGCGAAGAACATGTTATAAATAGCTCAACTCAATGTACGCTGAAGAACACAGGTGCTCTGTTGATATATCCCTAATAGATTGAAAAAGATACCTGAAATAATAATATCCAAAGCAAATAAAAATTACTTCATTGACATGTCTGCATATCGTCCATTCGAACTAATGTCTGTCTTCGGGCTGTTAGAGTCTCGAAGCCAAAGATTTGACTAAAAGCATCGGTCGCTGACTTAAGGAGAGTGAGTGGAGAGTGAAGAGAGAGTGGATGTGATCCCCGCTCTGGGTAATTTCTGGCGCAGAGGCTCGCCATAGCGATCCAACGCGGTGATGCCGCTAGGGTCATTATTTACCTTCGGGGACACTGACTGACGCAGGCGGGCGATCAGTCCTCTTAATTGTGGAATATTTTGCCCAATCCCTCATTTGGTGAATCCCTTCATAGGTTAGGTACTGTCCATTCGACGTCGTTTCGAACCTTCTTGTAGCCTTGCAGAAGTCTACCAGCTGCCCAATCAGTAGTCTACTAATGCCGCGAGAGTTGTGGGCACCTTTGCGTCGGATTTGAAAGGAAATGGTTATTTATAGTCATTTAAATTGTATATACAGATTTTATATTACAATCATTCTCTTATTCTTTTTTTTTATTTTCGAAATATCCGTTAGCTTTATGTATTTTTCTTAAATTTTAATGCTAAATTCATAAGCTTTTGTTTTAATTAATTTAGATTTATAACTTTAGTGAATTAGAAAAATTAATCTCGAAATAAAAATGAAACTCAACAGTCTACACTGAGATTAAGTGCTAGATAGATAACTTGACTGAAGCGATGGAGCACGCGGTTGTCTAGGAATAGCTATCCACCTTTGAACAACTAACTACCTACAGAACAGTACAGTACAATATTATGCATCGACCACTGGGATCTGGTCTGGTTCCACGAGAAAAAAAAATATAGGCCAACTTGGTTTCCATTGGGTTGGTTTTTCATCAACACTAACAAAGGATTCGAACAAGGATCCGTATGTAAACTTATATTCTGGAGCATTATATTGAACTTTGAGAATTTTCTGGAAAGTTCCAAAAAGTCCTAACTAAAGTAACGTTAGTTCACCAGTCCTGGTACATACACACAAACCACGTGGGCGAAGCCGCGGCCGGAAAGCAACTAATTTGCATGAATTAGATGTTACTATTATTATTAAAAATAAAAACATCGATTACAATATACGATAGTAATAAAAGGAAATACTATTATTGGTTGCAGAATTTTATGAGTTGTAAAAATGAGTTGTTTAGGATACGTGTAAAGTTATATGACATCTGATTATAACAGGAAAAAAGTGTACCTAACTGATAAAAATGTAATACTACGTCTAGAATTAATTCACTAAATGAATAATTATATAATAATGATACAAAACATAACAATTCATAATATTTTACAATTCTTATTATCGCCCTATCACCTGAGTTAAAAAAAGTTATAGCAACTCTATATCAAGTATGTTTCCCGTTATTACTAAACATAAAACTTTCCGCTATGCTCGGTTTAATTTCGAAGTTTAGGTATTTTTTAAGCGACTTCAAAAAAGAAGGAGGTTACTCAATTCGACCGTATATATATATATATTTTTATGTGTGTTCAGGCATAACTTCGTTTTTTATGAACCGAATTGGATGATTTTTTTTTGTATAAGGGAGATATCTCCGGAGTGGTACCATGATAAAGAAACCAGAATCTGATGATGGCGTCCCAGAGAAATCGAGGGCAATCTTCGAAAATGGTATTTTAAAGTATCGTATTTCAAGTATTTTGATAAAGTACTACTACTAGTACTATTTGATGAAGGTCGGGAGTCGATCTGATGATGGAGCTGAATGACAGTCGGGGGAACTCCTCAACGATTAATAGCAATTACCTGGTGTTTGGACTTGATTCATTTCTATTGATGAGATCTTTGCACCCATATGGATTTACCATATGGATTTAAGTACCATTACAGGTCTGATGATATATTATGCTGAAACAAGGCTGGTCAGCCAGCAGAATGGAAGAGTTTACCTCTTTAAAAAAACTTTCCGTTATGACAGGACGCGATCTACTTGAAAAATTAAAGAAAATAAAAATCTAAGCAGTTAGATTTAATATTCTTACATGTAACGTCTAGTTTATTTCACATTTAAAAGTGTAATCAAACAAATATTGCCAGCAAACTGTGTCGGTAGGAATTTTGAAAGTAAATAATGAGTTAGACTGCAGTTGACTTATTTGCTCGTTTGCCGGTCGCTTCTGCTAGCATGAAATAGAAAATAAACGAAGCTAAAAGGTGACCTTGTTCTTATATGGAGAATAGGCGTCCCTAAATATGTAAATGCATTCTAACGAAACTTACGTCATTTTGATCCTCATATTTTTTTAGATAATAATGATATTATTAGCTCAACCTCGTCTAACCGCAGTCTAGTATTGAAAAATACTACTGGAAATATTATAGAATCAGAAACGAAATGTCAAAATAATACTATTAAGTCTAACACGCAAAACCGTTCCGTTTCACGGTGGTCTAATGCGACATATATACAGAAATAAATGGAAAAACGTTCCAATACAGGTAAAAAAATAATTTTTACCATTTCACTTTAGCCATATGTGGCCATATTGAAAGGAACGATTAAAACATACAAAAAAAAACATACTTCTACCCTTAATAGTTTTAATGAAAATTATATGTATTTAGTACCATTGGCGCTTACATACATATACCTATATATGCCTCTCGATTGAACATTATTTATTAAACGAGCACCAATAATTAGCTCTTTAAAGTTAAGTAGTACATTTCGATGCAACGGCCGAATCTAGCACTGGAAGCGCTGATTAAGTTGTTTATATATTTACAATATGGCGGTCGCAGATCAAGTCGACAGGAAACAGAAATTAAACAACTATATCTATAGTCCAAGCCTATCCGTAAGATTATAAAATTCGGTATGTACAGATTAAGTTGATAATTGCAGTAATCACGTGTCTATTGTTCCTTAGGCTATTTTGAGCGATGCCCTTTCCGCGCCTGAAAATTAACTTCTTATTTTATATTTTAACAAATTCAACTTCAAAAACCAATTCCATTACGCGATGTAATGGTCATGAGGCTAGGTTGGCTAAATTGCAACTTACTGCCATTAATAGTGTAACTGTATGGTTTTTAAGATAACTCCGTTTTAACAGGAAATAGCCAAAGCCAGTAAACCAAATTTACCCTTAATACGAGAGCAAAATAAATATTAGTATAGAGCGCTTGATTTGATATTTCACCGCAATCAAATGGCTTGATGAATCTGAAAGGAACTTCGCATTCTAGTCTCTATATAACCAATCAGTGAACACGTCGCTATTCGTTCTGTAATTGTGTTAAACTATGTTGTACAGTACCACGATCAGTTGTACGAATGAATGACATGACGTCAGTTATTTTACTGCATAGATATAGTTATACCTACTGTGTTTCTTACCATTTCGACCCATTTTTTTTATTTTATTCCAGGCTGCCAACCTTTTTTTTTACAGTACCCTAAGCGGCTAAGTAAAACGAGTTTAAAAATAAAATTATAAGTAATCTTGTTATTTTTAAAATCAAATAGAGCGCTGCTATACTTCTCTATGAATTTTGATACCTCGTTGGTTTTTTTATCCTGAAAAACCATTTTCTTTTTACCTTGTGAAAAGAGATATTATAAGCCAATCTTATATTTCTGAGATAATTCGTCTACATTCCTGAATACACAGAAGATGAGCAATTCTATTTTGTTAAGTCTGAATCCAATTTAGACACGGAAAATGTAGTGAAAAAAAGAAAATACATACTTTAGAAATTATTTTAGGTGTATGCATGTGTACTCCACATGTAACAGACGTAGGGCATATGCAAATGATAGATCAAATGATAGCTTTTAAAATCAAATTATACCGTCAATTTTACAATAGGTCGAGAATGTGTTACAATTTATGTCGTGATAGCCCAGATAAGAAGGTTGTGGTTAAAATCCCAGAAACCGGTATGTACCGATGAGTTTTTTCTGACTTAACTACATAAATATCACTGAATTCATGCCTCGGAGAGCAGTTAAGCCGTCGGTTCCGGTCACCATCAGTTGTTAAAATTCACCAACCCGCACTTTAGCGGTATGTTGAATTAAGCTCCGAGCACCGTCATTTAAAGGGGAAGCCTAAGTCCATGCACTAGAGCATGACGGGCTGATATGGATATGTTATTATTGAATATCACTTCATATAAATATAGAGTGATATTCAATTCAATCAATTCCATTCAAAACTGAGGGAGAGATAGTAAAACTAAATTGATTAGAATTATGATTAGAACGTCAAACAATGTAGTTTTGTGATTAAATAAAAAACGATAAGAATACCTATAGTTTTATCTTTAAACTTCATTTCATTTAGCCGCTTTCTAGAACTTGTGTGCATAACTTATGGCCGGGTACTGTAAATGGTTGTACGTTGATTCCTGAAAGAAAAACGTTAAACTTTCGTTTGGTATCAGCATGTTAAATAGAAAAAAAAAATTAATACATGATTGATAAAAGACTATGTAAAGTTCTGGAATTTCGTTGCAGTTTTATCATATTATAATCTACATCTTGACGACCGCTTGGCCTAGTGGGTAGCGACGTTGCATACGAAGCTGGGGGTCCCGGGTTCGAATCCCAGGTCGGGTCAGTATTTATATGATGAATATTGACACTGGTACCGCGTCTTGGTTTTTATATATATTTAAAAAAAATATCTATTTATATTAAAGAATATTTAAGTATGTATATCAGTCGTCTGGTTTCCACAGTAGGTACAAGCTTTGCTTAGTTTGGAACTAGATGGCGCTGTATGGGATGTGCGAGGTATTGTTATTACCTCGGACCTATTAATTATTATTATTATTATTATTATTATTATTATTATTATTATTATTATTATTATTATTATTATCATTATTATTATTATTATCTAATAAGAAGAGTATAATTCCAATGTTTTCCAAGTATGCATAGAATGTACAAATAATGTCATACTTAATACCACCACTGGTGATGTTCTGGAGTTCCACATGTTTCTAGACATAAACAACTACAAATGATGACATACTTGTAATAAACGCACATCCTAAAAGTAATTTGTTAATAATTAGCTACTGAATCTATTTACGCCGTTATTATTATTATCGCTTATTAAATAGGCGATTGTTTTCTAATAATAATTTGTTAAAGTAAATGATAGCCTCATCGTTGTACCTACAAGGCACGAAAGCTTTTATGTGCTGCATTTTGCGTGTAGATTGTAATGTGCCCATACTATTCGTCCAAAATTACTATATCTAATTTCTTTAAAAAATCAATATTAAAGCACGTAAAAGTCCATACATGATAATGTGGTATTAACATCGTTATAAATTAAACAGATTCTGGAGGGTGGATGATGGAAACCTAAGTTAGTTCTAGAACGTGGGAAGCTAAATGTTTTGGAAAGCGGGTGCCGAAGATAATTGTACCTATGGAACAGAAAAGCAAATCATGTCTAATATGTTTATTTGTCCGTTTAGTTTTGTTATTTAAAAGTTTATGGAGAGACATCAAATCCAACACTGCGACGATTTTTTAAAGTGGTGATTTTGAAAAAGATGATTATACAATTATATTTCAGTTGAGATGTTTTAGGATGTGCATTATTATAATATGCACATAATTAAATGTATTGCAAATTTTACTTATTTCAATAATATGATAATCAGCTCATGTTACTCCACTTCAGGGGCTTAGGCCTCCCCCAGGGTAAGGAGGGGTTTGGAGCTTAAATCTACCACGCTACTTCACTGCGGGTTGGGCATTGTAACGTCCTCCATCTATTGACTGCGTCCGGGACCGACTGCTTAACGTGCTCTCCAAAGCACGGAGTCAGTTATAATTAATGTACTTAAGTCAGAAAAACTCATTGGTACACGCCCGGATTCGAACCATGGCCACATGGCACACAGCGCCACCTAGTCCTAAACTTAGCAAAGCTTGTATTTGTATTTCATTTCATTTCGTTTTGTATTTCAATAATGTATTTAATATATATCAATTTATTATTATTATTATTTATATTTAAAATTTAATTATTATATTATTTCGGCTCACATAGCAAACCAATAAAAAAAAATATAAAAAATGCACTAGCGAGTGACAAACATTGCCCTTGGATCTGTAATTTTATGAATTTGAAAATCAGGTAATATCCTAAGGTAATATTCCTATAACGAAAGAAATTACTGTATCGTTATAGGAATAAAAAGTGAAATGGTGTTATGGGTAACGTTTATTCGTTTTCAAAAGGTGTCTGTAATCAGCACGTAGACAAAGGACGTTAAACGAATAACCACGCGTTGCTCATAAAATGCTTTTCAACGCGAAATAGGACATAGATTATATCGCGAATTCTAGCGTAGGTTTTCTAGGCCACCGAGCCTCTCTTACTGCTTCATGGAACCCTTTCACGTGTGATCTCTAGAGAAAATCTATTTAGTCTCTTGCTTGAAAAAGATTCAATAAACTTTCTTTTTTAACTTCGTTTAATGTTTTTCAAAATCATGGATCTTTTGGATAAATAAATTACCAAATATATTTCCGCACTTAAATTATGGATGTTCATAAAGATACAAAAAAGTATTTATGAATTAAGAAGAGTAATTTCAAGAAATATCTGTTTAAAACAATAATAATGACGTATAGCCTGTCTAATCAATGATTCTGACGTTTAATTTTTACTCACGTTTTCGATCATTCGAAGTACGAGACGCTCCATCCTGATTATTTTGATATCTAAGAGTTAAACATAAAATCAAATATGTCGCTTACTATCTTTTCGTGTCAAGGTCAGCACTTTTAAAAGGATCAAATCTATAGTTTGAACTTGAAATTATCTGCCCAGCGTAAGGCGTATTCTCCTATACCCAAACAATCTGCAATACTTATTATTGAAATTGTGAGCATTTCGGTCGTTCCGTCCAATCACCTTAACACTACTTTTCTGGTGTATAAATTGTCAATTTGCTAGCGAAACAGCACGAAATCGTCATTACACCCATCAATTTGGTTTGTGTTCAATTCCTCGTTCGAACGGATGTTGCTTACTCTTTTAAGGCACGGCCAAAGAATTACAAGCTGTGCAGATATATTGGACGACCGATTGACCGAGTGGTTAGAAACCCTAACTGCGGAGCCAAAGGTTCGATTCCCGCCCGAGACAAATATTTGTGTGCATGAACATTTTAATAAATATTTATAGTGTAAAACATTTATATTTATATATTATTAAAGAAAAAGAATATTTAAGTATCTATATCAATTGTCTAGTAACCCATAACACAAGCATAATACTTGCTTACTTTGGGACTTACTTGGGCTGTGTGGTATGTCCCATGTATCACTATTATTATTATACATCAAAAAACATTTAATGCAATCACATACGCATTTAAAACCAATATAATAGCCCAATCTCGCCCTTACCAGACGTTTTTTTGAGGTAAATATCACAACCATTTTCACTGTTATATGATATCAACCACAGACATAATAAAAACTCTAGACTCCTTGTAGTGACAAGGAGTCTAGAGTTTTTATTATGTCTGGTTCATGGTAATGAAGCATAACGATTACGGTCTTACTGTAAAATGAATGCAAAATGACTGACACATTAATCTAGACCAACGACCGCTTTGATCTACATAACCAATTACCGCCCCGTCAGTATCGACCAGCTTTAGGTAAGAAAACATTACCTATTAGTCGTTACAAAATCTTGTATCTTAAATGAACAGCAACATCTCCACAATATATAATGGATAATATGTATTATGTGTCATTAAGAGTAGGTAAATGAAGATTGTTGTGGTATAAACGTCCCTTTAACAAAGGAAAAGGGTCGAGGTAGACGTCAGCAGTGTCTTTTAGTAACAAAGAAGCACTTAAATTTGATATTATTTAGCGTTATAATATATAAGTCCACCCAAGCCATTCTCGTATATACCATTAAGTCGGTCTTTCATGTCAATATTTCATTGTGAGATTTGATCAGGCATACTAAAATGGCTTTTTTTTTATTTGACTCCGTGGCTGTAAGACGAAACCACGATTAACGTACTATCTTCAACTGTCGCCGGACTGCTTGGCCACGGACCTAAAGGGGTGAGCGCCCGCCTCATGCGTGGGCGCTTCTGACTTCAATTTCTGCACTCATTATATGAAAAGGTATTGAGACAAAATGATGACAAAAAAGTTATTTATATTTCAGATCATTTGGCGTAAAAACAAATACACCGTTGTGTTAATGCTAGATATCCTAGTGTCAACATCTACGCACGATGGGCGCTGGAAAGCGGTGGGGAAAACAGGACTAGAAAAAGGAGCAAAAGGCAGAGCTGGCTAACTTTGAAATAATTTATGAATTCAAATCTTTATTTCGTAGTTATATAACATAATCTTGAAATTCGTCATAAGAGTGAATTTATTACAATTTATTACTTTGTGGAAAAAACTTGGTCACA
The DNA here is from genome assembly GCA_949709985.1 of Luffia ferchaultella. Classification (NCBI taxonomy): domain Eukaryota; kingdom Metazoa; phylum Arthropoda; class Insecta; order Lepidoptera; family Psychidae; genus Luffia; species Luffia ferchaultella. Next base: position 21,995,368 of record OX453250.1, on the reverse strand, counting down.
AAGGCGCATTCAAAAAGTGCTTGTTCCTCTCAGAAGAATAAGCAAGAAACTGAGGGACGCTATTTTTTAACAACATTATAAACAATCTTTTAAAAATAAGTGCTTGAAATTAAAATTATTGAAACAAACCGATATGCGAGCGATTTATACCCATGGATTTTTAACATCTAAATAGTCCGAATTGACTAGAACAATAGTGCTGGCCGACGCGACCACGATGACGCCGGTTGGCTGTTGAGTCGTATGGTCAAATGTCCAGATTAAAATTTAAATAAGAAGTTTAAAAACAAATATTTCAAAAACTCTAACACTTGGCTGAATTAAATCGAATTTCATTGAAAATGTTTTCTTAATTTGTACGAAAAAAATTTCAGAATTTTCTATCTTGTAGTTTAAAAGTTTAAAAGGGGAAGGAAGGCACTTTTAAACAACTATTGACTTAAATAAACAAGTTAGTCAGTAGTAAGCTCTATATCATTTTTAAAGATATAACATATCTATCGTCTTCCATTGTTGTTCCATGTCTGGATGTAAAATATCTGTATATAATACAAAGAATATTTAAGTAAGTTGTTACGTACCCTAATACAAGCTTCGGTTTGTTTGGGAACAGATGGCGCTGTGTGGGATGTCCCAGCTATTATTATTATTATCTATAGGCACTCCATACTCCGAAGTGTACTATATATTTTTCTTTTTCGGCCCTCAGTTACTTGTATGACGAATTAGGTATCAAAAAAACCAAAAAAATTTCGCAAAAATAACTAATTTTCACGAAAGCATTGGATACCGGTATATCAGTTCATACCTTCTAAATTTTGTCTATATATTGCCAATTGTCTCCAAGTAAAATGGCTGTGACAAACAGACAGACAGACGGGCGGACAATATTAAATTATAACACCTGAGTTTCGAAGCGCTGATCAAATCGTTAACTTCTTAACCGGCGAGTAATTTCAAATTTTGATTGGAATGCCGACACATTGATTACACAAAAATTAATTAATCGCTGAATTGTCGGTTCGACCGATTCATTCGTTGCTATTGCATTCAGGCGTATTGGCAGATGTATAGCATTTTCTATTTTCAGTTTATTGAATCGTTCTTCAAATAAAAAAGAAATGACCGTAGATTGCCAAGTTAATAGTAAACTCAAATTCAAAACATTTATTATATATCAGCCCATTATGTCCTACTGCAGGGGCTTAGGCCTTCCCTCAGGATGAGAGTGATAGGGGCTTCCACCACGCTGTTCAAGTGCGGTTTGGTGGATGTTAAGGATTGCCATCTATCGATGGCAACCGGGACTGACAGCTTGACGTGCTCTACGAGGTACGAAGTCAGTGATTGTTATGTACTTAAGTCAGAGTAAAACTCATTGGTAGAGGCCGCTTTCTGACCGACGACCTTCTACACAAGAAGCGGGTTCGCCACCACTCGGCTATCACAACACTTGCATTTATTGAAAGTAGGTACACACCAGTAGTACACTTTTTCATATCAACATAAAACACTTTAATATTAATGAAAAATAAGTAGCCAAATCAATACGAGTCATAATACAGAAACCACGCATGTTAAATTAATAATAAACATTATAATTAAAATAATGAGGTACTCAAAAATAACAGGAATAGTAGGTAAATGCAAATTAAAGACTATGCATCTAATTAAAAAATAAGCTTGCGACCATCTTACGACAACCAACTGCACTGAGTTCCGTCGTCGACGTGTCCCGCCTTAGGTGGATTTTCTCAGATAGCTAATATGTAGATTGAACAAATCAACTATATTCATCATTGTCATCAGCAACATCTTAGTATCGTGAGGCGGTACTAACACGTTATTAATATATGTTACTAAGGAGCTGTGGTTTTGTGGAAATGCATTTCACCTTCCACACAAAAGCGCGTGGATTCGATTCTCACTTGTTTTAAAATGAAAACTTAACCCAAATAAATATACCTATGTAAAAAGACACCGGATGAGTTATTCAGTTCAAATTACATAACAGTTCTACAGTTATAATTTCGCTGTATAAGGTGATATAATAAGTATATATTTAGTGGAAGTTCCTTACACAAAAATAACGACGAATAAATTTCCACAATATGAAGAAATTTATTTGGAAATTATTCAGGAACTTTACTCGTCTAAAAGCAGAAAGTAATATACGAATAGATTTCCTCACGACCATCACACAAAACACTTTCACAACCCCACTTCGGAGCGCTGTTTTATGTAACGTCAACAAACACCTCAAAACTACGTCCACACTTGCTCGGGTTAACGGTCAAGCAGTAAAACGTTTACAAGTTCAGGTTCTTACTTTGTTGACGGTACTTAACTCACTTCAGGGTGATAGAAAGTTTTGTTGATATTATTAGACTATTACAACTTCTAATTTAGGTCGAATTGTTTGTATTATGGTACTAAAATGTATGCAATAAAACCATAGATGCACATCGAGATAGAACGACATGACCGCAAAAATATGAAAAAAAAATACATACTAAAAGTACGCCACTTTTAATGTTGTGACAAAGCATAGTGAAGTCAAGTTTAGTGTGGCCCATATGTTAAAATCGTAATAAAAAAGCAAATGAGTATTTGGAAATAACATAATTTAAAAAAAAAAAAAAAAAAAACAATAATACAGACGTATGGTTTGTCTAATCCAGTTTGATATTTTGTTCAAACTTCCGATCGTTTAGAAGTACGAAATGCGGCATCTTGACTTTAATTCTGGTATCTATAAACGTAACAAAAAAATATTGAAATTTAGTGCAATTACTGCATTTCAGTGTGAACAAATGGAGCTTATTATGATATATTTAATAAATTCTTTACATTTTGAACAACCCTAGGCCCCAAAAGCTCATAGTTCGAACAAATGGGAAGTTTTAACAACAATAGTTTATATTGATATTTATGGACGTATATTACGTATTGCTTGAAGTATGGAATCCGGTGTTCTTAAAATTACATCTCCTAAACTACCTAATTATCATCAAGGATTTTTAGCCAGAAAACTAAAGCACGATAGCTCAAGTACCGGAAAAAAAACAGTAAAACATTTTTGACTCATCCAACAACTTAGACAAAAATAGGGACAATGCCTTTATCACAAGCAAATGACATGAAAATCAATGTGTATGGGACGAGGTACCTTTGGCAAGCTGCCTGGACCACATACTTAGTTCCATTTACAACGCCATAGAGGGCGCACCATGACGGGCTTTCAAACAGCTTTCTTCTATTTCGGGGTAAGTAGATTGTAATTCTTTTACACTTTTTTTTTGTCAATTAATATTTTTATTTTTAAAATGGTTTTATTGATCTATATTATTATTCATTTACATATTTTTTTGTATTTTAATTTTACTAGGATAAGTAACAGTTTATATTATTCGGCGCATGCGTATACATTGTTTTCCTTGCGATGACATCATCTCGTCCTACTTTATACGCACCCCAATGGACCAACATAAACGGTCACACGATCGTCAGGTTTTATAAGAGAAATTAGAGTTTCGCAATTTGCCAGCATTCTAATTTCGATAAGAAACAAATCACAATAAATCATTTAAAAGGCTAATCTTTATAAGTAAGCACAAACAAGCGTCAGTCAGTCGGGTAGTAGATTTATGTGTTTACTGACGAAAAAATAAGCTACGTCTCTTACAATTTTGATAACACAGCAAGAAACTTTGTAAGTTGCTGATCAATCTTATTTCAAACAAAAAGAACTTAAGCTTGCTTGAAATTTCGTAAGCTTAAAACAATACCATAGTTTTATCGTAAATAAATACCGTGCCGTGATTATTGTGTCTAATTCAAAGGAGCCGCTTGATATACCAATAAAGAAAAAATCGGTTATGTCCGATTCGAACTCGTTCACGAAGGGTTCCGTACTACCATACAATGTAAAAAAAAAACACGTTTCTTGTAAGGGGGTTAATTTTTAACTTTATTTTTTATATTTATCATTTGTTGTTATAGCAGTTACAATAGTAAGTACTTCATGTAAATTTTAAGTGTAAACAATGATCTTATAATCACCAATCATCAAAGACATCGATAAAAACACGTTTCTTGTATAGGTACAATGTATATAACATATTATATAGGTATATACTATTACACCCAGTCATGGAACATACAGATATGGTCATGCACACAAACATTTGTGCCGGGTGGGAATCGAACCCGTGACCCTTGGCTCCGCAAGTAGGGTCTCTAATCATTGGGGCCAATCGGTCAGTGAAATAAATAAATTGAAAGACATCAATTAACTCGTATTGGGTCGACCGTTTTCTGGGCTATATAGGCGTATCTTTTTTCTTAGTATAAATACCTATATCTATTTTATGTCAGGTGCTTATTAAATTTTCTTTTTTTATTTCAGCTTTACTTCCTGTTCATGTTTGCCTTTTTCATAGTGCTGTGCCTTTTATGCCTTATCGGTTTACTATGGTACCAAAGGAGATACGGCTTGGACCTCACTTCTTCCACTACCGAGCCACTGCGTGAAGATACACCAATCAGAAGACCTAATTTAAATGCCTTTTGAATAACCAATTATTCAGTGTTAAAAATAAAAGCCTTTATAATAAATTAATAATATACATACAGAATAGAGCTAATTAATAAATATATTTAGACAATAATCTTTAAGATCCAGATGTTTTGATGTATTAAAATATTTATAATGAATCTCTAGTTTTATTACTATCGATAAAAAAATCAAATAAATTTTGAAGTACAATAATTAAGTAGTAAAATAAATATTTGGACGTTACTTATTTGCCAAAGAACAAATTTATTTAAGTAGCGTAATAATTTTGTTCATTGAATTTGTGAAATATTTCTTTGCAAACATAGTTATTAACCCTCGAGTATATATAGCCCACGCTCGTACGAAAACACGCTCTGTTTGTTTTCTGCTATTCGAACAAATTTTATAAAATTACCCTTCTGTTTGAGTAAACATTACCAATTTTCCATGTTGGTACAGTGGGTTCAATTTGTACAGAAACAGGACAAGAACTCTTGAACTGTTAATAATAATTATTGTGGTAACGATAACAATGAGTATACTAGCGACCCGTTCGCAGCTTCGCTCACATAAAATTTATTTGTCATAGGAATCAAGGGCATAGAATTAAGATGTGCACATACACTTAAAGTCACTTTCAGAATTTAAAAATGTAACCGCCTTATGAACAACTCATTCGTTCGCCGATCCTAACGACATTAAACCAATACGAGTCAATTGACTCGTATTGTGTGACCCTTTCCTGGCTGTATCGACTTATCCATTGCCGTACATCATTGTCTTATCCTTATGTTTTCGGGAAGCTGCGTCGTCTGTTCTCGTCGCCACTACTACAATGTCTGAAGACCAAAGTCTTCAACCAATGCATTCTGCCTACAATGACATACGGTGCCGAAACATGAACTCTCACGGCAGGACTGGTCCACAAATTTAAAGTCGCTCCGCGCGCTATGGAACGGGCTATGCTCGGTATTTCCTTGATGAACAAAATCAGGAATACTAAAATCCGTCGAAGTACTAAAGTTGTCGACATAGCTGAAGTGATTAGCAAGCTGAAGTGGCAATGGGTCGGTCACATTTGCGGTAGAACCGGCAACTGATAGGGTAGACGAGTTCTCGAGTGGAGGCCACGTATTAGGAAGCGAAGAGTTGGACGCCCCCGGCCAGGTGGACTGATGACCTAAAGCACCATACCGGGGGTAATTGGATGCGGAAGGCGGAGGAGGAGCCTTGGGAGAGGCCTATATCCTGCAGTGGAGAGACACGGGCTAATGATGATGATGATTGTCTTATCCTATTTCTTTGCGAATGGAAATCAACTTGTACATACTATGAAAGTATAAACTAAATAGAAACCGAATAAAGTCTATCCCAAAAACCTTTTAGGCTTCGAAGTAGCTTATAACCCGGCATAAAATATTTGGGGAGTTTGCCTGTGTTTGGTGATTCATTGGAAAATCGCAAGTTACACTGCGGTAATCCAACTTGGGGTCAGTGTCTACTGTTGCCGTTTGTGGAATTGATTTTTTTTTCGACGATCATGATGTAAACTTAAATGATTGGTCCAGATATGCATAGTGAAAATATATCAGTCTTTAGCATTGCACAAGAAAAACCTAATTCAATATTACCGAATATTTTAAATTAATATTAACGAATGACGGACAAGCAATAGCTACAGATTAGATACTTATGAAAGAGTATTTCAGTTACAAAAGGGCGTACCTACGTCATTTGGATGTTATAAGAAACTGCAGATATTAAAATAGTAACCTTAATATCAACTTATAAGAAGCTAAAAAGGGCCATTCTAGCCAAATACCTTTTTTTTCTTACCAATTTCTTTCGAGTTTCTTTCACGATAAGAAGAGTGATTTTCACAATATAAACACTACAAATAAAGAGACAATTGGTAGTAATAGGTTATTTGTAAATATTTCCTTAAATTTTTTATATGAAGAAGTTTTCTTAATATTTGTTTACGATGAAATTATTAAAAAAATAAATAATTGATAACAAAGCTATGATTGTTTAATTTTTACTACACGGTATGATGTCAGGCCATTTAAAATAAAAATATACTTCTTTTCAGATTCAGAAAGATTCAGAGCTAAACTTTTAACAGACTATAAGTTCTGCACTCTTTAACCGGTGGTCAAGTAATTTACTTCCATTTACTGTTTTTATTGGCATACGCTAATAATAAGATATTTCAAATACGTATCGACGTGGAACAGGTATCAGTTGTCCCATATACGAATACTTTGGATTTTTACGTGCCAAATTTGCTTTTAGCCTTCGAGAAAAGAATAAGAGAGCAAAGTAATTTCAGCGGCTCCCGGAATCACGATAAATAAAGACTTTTCTTTTTATGAAACAATCCTTTTTGGATTAGAGTGTAGAAGGCATCATATTCAAAATACTTTTTCTTTTAGACTCCAGGTTAGAATCCTTTGAGGCGAAAATAACTCAGACTATATAGACTTCTAAAGTAGATGCTAATACATACAGCTATTTTAAATAAAAACGAATATTATTTTGGTGACTTACAATTTAATATTATTATTAAAGTTACGTAGGTACATGTAAATCAAGCAGAAACTTGAAAACAAGTCATATCAATCGGTTTGGTTGAAATGTCTTACACGGAGTGACGTACTTACGAGTATGTACGAGTATATCATGTAAATATTGTGTGTTTCTAATTAATCGAATAAGGCGTTCTTCAATCTTTAATATACATTATTAAAATTTTTCATCGCTTTGTTTTTTGTATTTTTATTTGAATGCTTTCTTGGAATATTTTAAGAGAAGAATTTTAACTGATTTTGATAAAACTTTCTCATTTACATGGATGACATCATTCAATATATAATACTTACTAGCCTTCCGCCTACGGCTGCGCTCGCGCATACTGCACGGTTGTACCGGGATCACAATATTTTTTTGCTTTTACGTAGTTTATAAGCGAAGAGTGACCTAGACTACTATTTATCGCGAAAAATGGGGTCCCGTTATAATTGTGTAGTCCACGCGAGTGGAATTGCTATTAGATTGTTAATAGTTTACATAAAATAAAATGTGTCGGTAAACTACAGACTAAGCGTACGAATATTCGCTCTTACATAACATAACTTCGACGTAAGGTGTTTTGAAATTTAAATTGTTATATATAATATTTGGTCTTAACGTATGAAGGTGCCGTTTTGTATGAAATAAGTAAAAGTATTTTTTTTTTTTTCAAACATGTTTATTCCTGTTATTCAAAGTAATCACCCGTGCAATCGATGCATCTTTGCCAATACAGTACAGTTTATTGATGCCCGTCTTGTAAAAATTAACTGGACGGAAGGCAACAAACTCTTCAATGGCGTTTTGTACTGTATCTCGGGAATTGAATTTTTTTTCCGTTAAAAAGTTGTCTAAATTTTGAAAAAAGTAATAGTCGATAGGTGCAAGGTCTGGTGAGAATGGCGGATGAGAGACAACTTCCAACCCCAACTCTAGCAGCTTGGAGACTGTTTGTTGTGCAGTATAGGGTCGCGCGTTGGTACACATCTGCAGTAATGCTCATACCATTTTATAAAAAGCTGTGATGAATCACACCGGCACTAGACCACCAAATAGTGACTATCACCTTTTTAGGGGTTATTTATCTTTTAACACATTGCTTTGGTGCTGAACTAGGATCAAACTAACTTGCTGAACGCTTTCGATTGTCGAACAGAATCCATTTTTCATCACAGGTAACGATCCGGTTCAAAAGTCCTTCATTTTTGTGCCTGTTGAACAACGCGAGGCAGATCTCGCCGCGTACGTTGCGCTGGCGATTGTTAAGTTCGTGGGGTACGCATCTATCAAGCTTTTTTACTTTGCCAATTTGTCGCAAATGGTTTAATATTGTTTTGATGTCAATATCAAAAGCTGCTACTAGTTTAGCTGTAGTTTGAGTATCATCAGCTTCCACGATCGCCTTCAATTCATCATTGTTGACCAAAGTGTCCGGACGACTACGAGGTTAATTATTCAGATCATAATTTTCAGAACGGAAGCGGGCAAACCAATAACGGGTTGTGCGTTCGTTTAAGTTCTTCTCGTAAACGTTGTTGATGTTACGTGCCGTTTGTCCCGCATTAGTACCACGACGGAACTTATATTCCATAATTACAGGAATTTTTAAAATGTCCATTATAACGAAAAATGTTCAAACGTAATGAAAACACAACGCTAAACAATAAACAAAAGACTGACTTATCATAAAAAATGTCATGTTTTTAAAACAAAATTAATTTGAATAATTCACAGCCAATCAAAATTTTTTTTTGTTTGAAATGACCAGTACTTGAAGAACGGCAACTTCATAAGTTAAGACCTAATATTTTATATTTGTCATAATTCTTTATTAATTACATAAAATCTATTTTACATAAAGCATAACTTTAATAATTTGGGTTAGTGACGTATTCATTATGTAATATGTAAACTAGGTAAGCAAAATAGTTTCCCTGTATCTTTGTACCGATTAATATAGAGTAGGTTAGCGCTTATTCAACAATACAATATTTTTTTGAGTTTTACACAATGACAATGACAAATATAATTAATACGTAGCATTATAAATTTGAAACAATAAAATGAATTGAACTACTTCTTTAGGATATTTCTATTTTGATTTTAATTATAATATTTCCATTCCATTTCTTTCCACCAGCTCAGTTATGCCTCACTGCAGGGGCTTAGGTCTCCCCCAGGGTGAGGGTGCTTAGACCACCACGCTGCTCCAGTGCGTGGATTGGTGGATTTTAACGACTGCTATCTGTTGATGACGGGACGTGTCATGACATACAATTATATTATATTACTAATAATAAAATTTCTGTATAATCATATGTTTTCCCCTTTAGCCACTCTTGTATGGTTTTTTACATATTTAGTTGTTCTTTTGTCATTGAAAATGAATTCTAGTATTTCATTTTCTTGTGTAATTTTAATCCCCATCACAAGGTCATGTTGTTACATAATCACGTTATGTTAAATTCACGTTGGCCCAAATTGTTTTTTTTTTTTTGAGACCGTTTACAAGACGTAGCGTACTGTCCACCTATATATGTCACGATTCTAAGTAAATATAAAATCCAAGTATAAATAAACCAACGCAAAGACACCCTTCAGGGGTTATATTTCTATCATGTTACACTTCATTAGTTTGCTATAGCTGAATTTAAATTGCTAATTTTCGCTGGTAACGCACTGAGAACCTATTTATATCGCTTCAAATACCACTAAAGGGGCCCTTTACAAATTATGGTAAGTGAGGGTTATGTGTATTTTTGGTGAGGCCAGTCAAGTGTGATGCATTTCAAATACGTTGATAAAATTAATTAAAACAATATTCTAGCCTCTGCATAGTCTTCACTCTAACTCGAACAAAACTATATGCAAAAAAATCTTCCACGGCGCCATCTCATACAGTCCCAAAGTAAGCAAGTATTCTGCTTAAGTATTTTTTTAAATATATATATATATTTTACATGTCGACATGGAACAAATCGACATATTCATGCACACAAATATTTATCTCGAGCGGGAATCGAACCCGCGATTTTCGCCTCCGCAGTTAGCATCTACAACCACTCGGCCAATTAATCAGTCAATTATAGAAGAGTAACACTATTTTGACGTGACGCAAAAAGAAGTAGGTTCTTAGTTCATACGGGCATACCTTTTCACAGTGTAGTCCGATTTGAATCATCCTTTTTTTGGTGTACCTACTTCACAGATAATCGAGTAGGCTAGAGGTACGATGTGATGGTATTTGTTTAGAACCATGCGCTAAAAAATAATTACTAATACAAAGAATTTAAGTAGGTAAAACTATTACGTATTCGTAAATACTTTTGTGTCATATTTATATTATTTTAGAAACCGGTCAAGGTGTTCATGCCTTTTACTTACCTACATCTTTGGTATGGTTCAATACATAGGATTTCAGACCATAGGTTATGAGATCTGGCTTAAGCATGCAACATACTGCATACTTGAAGAGGATAACGTATCCGCACACATGGCAACTCTAACCTACTCTTGCTCTGTGGTATACTCCAATTTATTAAAATTTAAATTTAAAAAAATCTACCCCTTAGGGTAGAGAAACAAGTCAACTTTGTTGTGTAGTGCGATTTGGATACCTTTTTTGGTATACTACAAGTTGAAACCATTTAAATTTGAAAAACAATTCACCCCTAACTTGAACTTTTTACAAGGTAGTTCAATTTGGATGACATCTTTTTTTGATATACTCTAAGTGATCCCATATAAACTTAAAAAAAGATCCATCCAAGAGTTGAAAAACAGGTGAACTAAAAATTAATGATAATTGAACATTATTTGTTCAAGATTTTACCTTAGATAACTTGGATTTTACATGGCTTCGTTCAGAAATGACGGTGGGGATAACAGCAAAAGCTATATTGGAATTTAATATTACAGAAACGAGACGCTAAAATACAGTGGTATAAAGTTACAGAACGACTATTTCATTTTAAGCATAAAAGTACGAATTGACTAAAAGCCTTTTTCTGCGTTTACCGTCCTCGTTACCGACTGCGTTTGCGTCCACTCATTCATACTATAGCTAGCTGGTGCAAGATGGCGAGTTTCAGTCCGCGAGGTCACCGCGCGCCAGTCATCACCCCCGTGAAATTGCGTTTGACATATTCGATACTGTGAAGTGACATTTCTGACTCTATTAAAACATTAAAACAAAACGCTACAGTCAAATTTATTTACTCTGTGATGTTAAGAGAGCTTGTTAATGATACACTACAAGCAGATCCTATAAATTAAATTAAATTCATTTTATACTGTACTATATCAATACTATATCAACTGTACCTGTTCTAAATATATGGACATTGTCCACACCCTTATGCTTATAGAAATTGTGAGGGTTTGACATACTGAACAGACGGACAAACAGACATAAAGAAACTATAAGGGTTCCGTTTTTGCTTTTGACTTCGGACCCCTAAAGCGGTAACAGTTTGAACTTCCTAATAAGGCTGGTATAGTCTTCATCTTCACTTCATCAGCCCATTTTTACCCCACTGCAGGGGCTTAGGCCTCCCTCAGGGTGAGGAAGGGGGCTTGGAGCTTAAATCCACCACGCTGCTCCACTGCGGGTTGGGGACTGTAACGACCGCCATCTACTGACAGCGTCCGGGACCGATTGCTTAACGTGCTCTCCGAAGCACGGAGTCAGTGATAGTTATGTACTTAAGTCAGAAAAACTCATTGGTACACGCCCTGATTTGAACCATGGCCCTATGGGGCCTTATCAATTTGAGACAGGTTCGTTGCGCTTTGAGCTATCACGACACTCATCATATCACGTCACCCAGGATGATACTTTCAAAAACAACATTAAAAAATTACACTTTATATAGGAATTTAAATGAAATTTGTAATATGGTAAGAAATTAAAAAAAAAAACACTTGTTTTAACATTTACAGAAATTTAACCCTTAACGGTCAATTAATTATAGTTAAAATGGTTTGAAAGGTAAAAACTAAATGTTTCAGGGTTGTTCTAAAATTGTAAATTAACCCTTAATAACTGCTATTAACAGGTGCAATCCATAAAGGGAGAATTCGACTTTTGTGGGTTTGTGTATGTACAGGGTAATCTTCGGAATCACTGCACCTATTTGAAACCATTTAAATAAAAGGTACATTATTTCAGATGGACATACATAATTTAAGAGACAATTCTTCAACGCGGATGAAGTATGGATGAGCCGCTAGTGTATAATAAAAAGAGAAAGTTAAATTTTGGTTTCGATATATCATGGTTGTACGTCGTATTGCATGTCATATTAAATCGCGTTAAGGCCCTTACTTTATGGCGAAATACACAAAAAGGTACATTTTCGTAATATACGAACTCATGATGCAAAATGTACATCATAAGATTTTTATTAAGCAAACGCTCTCGTGTGGGAAATTTTCGGCGGCAAAATTGCGTTCAATAACAATAAAGCATTACTGTAATAACGTGACCCATCTCGGTCTATATCTGTTTGCCGACGAGAAAATGGTTTTTGCAAAAGCTTCTACGAGGTGACATCAGAAAGTTGAAATCCAAAAAGGTGTATTTAACTTAAGAAATACGATGCTTAATATCTCATATAAAGAATTTTTTAACTTGAGCCTCAATATGATATCTTTGTAAGTTTCCGGGTGTATGATACATTCAAACATGAACCTATAGGAATACCAAGACTTTAGCCATGCGAACTAACTAGCGATGCATCGTTAGTAAGTCAGCTGGCTATATACGCACGAGTCAACTTAAATACACTCACTCCATTGCACGCCCACCGAACGCCAGTACGCTGCGAAGTTAAATTTACATATACGCAGCAGCCATTGCAGTGTTTCGTTGCTTGTTCAGTGATTCAGGGGGTCTAGAGTTCTTTAACATTGAAAATATGTTTTTATCGTATCGGTATAGGCGTGGATTTTAGTAAATAGTGTGATTCGGCTATATCTCAGAGAGTTTTAAACCTATGATGTTATAACAGGTCTCAAAAGACGCGTAAAGACAAGGGCTATAAGATCAACAAAAAAATGAATAAGTCAAAATGTTAAAAAATTATGACAAAGAATGTAAAAAAATCATATATTTTTTTTTTAATTTCGACTTTGGGCCTTGATATTTTGAAAACTAAGACCGATATCGAAAAAATGAAAAAAGTCCTTGGGGGTATTCTATTTGCTACAGTTTAGGCCTACAGTGATCAAAATCCGACAATAATTGTTATTACTAAGTGAGTCATCCAAAAAAAGTTTAAAAAAATTGGTGATATATTTTACGTACAGTGTTCAAAATTAAATAATTAGTTAATTTTAATCAATTTTCGAGTACTGAAATGTTAAAACGCGAAAAAGAGGGTGAGAACTTGTAGACCCAGCAATTTTGATAGCTAATAAATTAAAATTATAATTAAAAAACTAATCACCTTTTCCAAATGAATAACTCAAAATATTGATTTAATTTACAATCTAGAAATAAAAAAATGATATTTTTGTCAAAAGTAAAAAGGATATTGTTAAATGTCAATGAATACAATACAGTTTGAGTTCAGTAGATTTGATTGATTATTATTTTTTTATTATAAAACTACATTAATGTCTATTTTAATAAAACTTCATATCTAACACTGTTGATTTTTTTAAATAGCATTTAATTTACTAAAAGATGATATCGTCAGGTTCATTTTCAATGTGTTCGATAATCGTGTAAGGCATAAAATCTGTGGACTTTTATACATAAATGCATTTAAAGATATTTTTCAGACATGAAATTATACCTAAATGTCTTCAAAATAGACTAAAAAAGAGCATCAGCAACTGTCAAACCTCTCTGTTTTATTTAAACATATGTTTTTTCTTTATTCTTTCTTTCAAATTTAAAATTTAAAACTATTACAATGAGGTCCATGCGCCCTCATCATTTAAATATTCTTTTATTCAATAGTTAGCTTTTATCATGAATTGAACTTTAACACTCTTTATAAATGGATTAGAATTTAAGTCTAACGTTTCTTATGGAATTATATTATAAAAACGGATAAAATTTCCCATTAAAAAATGATTAACTTTTAAAAGTCAGAACTTTGGAATTGATAACATATGCCTGTCAGTATTTAAGTTGTAGGCATCAACCCCTTTAGAGAAAAAATTTAAGTTGTTTTGTACAAAAATTATATCCCAAACAATGATACCTTACATGATCGGATATATAGGAAATGTAATTATTTCAATTTCTTTATGGAGGGTACGTTTAAGAAATTAAAATAAATTTTTTGACCACTACAAAAATATGAACAAGCAACTACATATATCATGTCGAAACTATAATTTTGTTCAGACTTTGGCGCCTGATTTCGGAATCCTAAGCAATGGAAAACTATTTTCAAAAACTAGGTATCTTATTTATAAACAAAAACGCGTTGTTTTATTATTTTAAAGTGAGCATTTAAAACCACGAATTATAATGCCTGAATTAAGTACGCAGAGCGTTACTTCCGGATCCGTAAAATCCTCATTAAGCTACGCTCGTTTGCGGCAAAAGTATTTGAGTGCCGAGTGGTTTCAGCTCCCCTCACTTGTAATTTCAACGAGTGAAACGCACAAAACGAATTAAGATTATTTAAATTCCATTATTCTTTTATTCCGCCTATTTTCATATTCAAAAAGGAGGGTGCATTTAGTATTTGATAAAATAGTACATATTTATCACAGAAATATTTTTCCCAGGGAGGAATCGAACTAGCGACCTTTGATTCTACAGTTAAGGTTTCTAACGACTGAACCAATAAGGCACCGGTACCAACCAATCGAATTTAACCAATCACGTTTTTGTTTGTAATTGTCTACGTTCAGCAATCAGACTTTTTCAGAATTTCTAGTTCTTGGTTTGAATTCTAAAAACCGGACCATATTTTTCCAGCTATCATTTTTTTTTCACGGCGGACTTTTTCGGTACATTTGCAGCGCGTATCCGCGGAAACATCGAGCAGATCCCGGCAAAGGAAAATTGAATTTTTTCGGACGGTGTGAATTCGCCTATTGGTACAAACGTCTCCTTGGAGAGTTTTTACACTTCATCGCACCTCGTGGTTGTTTGTCCTGCTACGAAACACGATGTATTTTAAGTCAATCGTAATTTGTTTCTGGAAGGTCACCGGGCGTCATTGAACCATTGAACATTGAGTCATTGAATTGAAAAATTAAAAACACATATTATTACTTACATAACGATTGACTCGACAGAGCATTAAAATACGTTAGAGTTGGCATAGGCGGATACGCGGTCCCCTTCAAATATGCAGTACAATGCGTACTTCCTTAAAACAGATCTCACAACTTAACTGTTTTCTAAGAGAAGACAAATCTGAGGCAAAATTATTTACTAATAAGTAACATTTTTACACATATTCGTTGTCTAAGTAATTATTTTTTTTGGGACGCGTGTCTCCGAGCGAATACCGTCACATGGCACTCTACTCGATTTCCTGTGATTGTCTCCATGAACAAGATTGTCGCTGTAATTTCATTAAACTTTTATTCAATTATTTACACGACGCGGTGTTAATAATGTCGCTGAAAGATAACAGTTGTGGCAAACCATAGCCATAGCAGGCGCGCTCTGCCGTTGAGCCGCTCATACGCCACTCTCTGACGCTGGTCTCATAATCATTTAAAATCGTCATGTAGAATCGGACCTCTCCGTGCGCGGCTACGGTGAAGCCAAAAAGAGGATGATGTGTTTAGCGCGTATGTATACTGTATATACGATTTTATATTAGGTTATTATATCCATGAATGAATGGAGGGTAATGTATTTCACGCAAATTTAAGTACACGTATATATCCGTATTTGTATATTACCTCTCATACGGCTTAGCTCTTTAAATCCTAAATTGATTGAATATTTTATTCGAAGGAGCACTATAGGATCCACCAAGTACACTTAAATTCATTACAGTAGACGCTATAAAGTACTAAATCACCGATATGTTTGTATTCTGTTTATTAAAATAAAGACTTTTTAATATTAATTAATACTTATAAAATATTTATTAGTTAGGTTACCCCACGCACCCACACATAGAGGGTTAGATTGACGTGGCTGATATATAGAATATAAGTGTTGTATTATTTTTGTTGACATTGCACTGCGCTTCTCTATAGGCGTTTAATCAAAACTGTGCGACTTTATGCCAAATTTAATTCACGATTCTAGGTAAACAGGAAGTAACCTCATAGGTTTTGATATGTGTACGAGCTTATTATTTTTACACTTTTAAAATCAGGCTATACATTTAAAAACTACGGTGTAATACGTAGACACAAGCAGACAAGCAGACAGACAGAAACGAAAGTAAAAACAAGCCCGATTGACCAGCTTTCAATAAAAAAAATATTCGAATCGGTCTAAAAGTTTAGGTGCTACTATCCTTCCGACAGACAGGTTGAAATGTAGCTAACAACCATCCCGTTTAAACGAATTTTCAATACATAAAAACCGCATTAAAATCTGTTTATCCATTTAAAAGCTACGAAGTTACAAAGAGACACACAGCCATACAAACAGTAATAGGTCACAAAATTATAACAACCCTCGTTTCGAAGTTGGGGGTTAAGGGCATTGTTAAATATGTGCAAATAGCAAACACATAATCACGTCCAATAATACACTTTTTACTATTTACTTTTAATTGCACCTTCGATTAATAACTATAATTTTATTGCTTCCACTTTTTATTCCACTTTTAAGACCGTGCCAAAAAAAATCTTAACAAAAAGCATTGCGTCAATGAGGGTGGGTGACGATTTTTATACATATTTTTTTAAAATATAGAATTTCATTTAAAAATATGACAACAATTTTTTCTGTAGCCCTTCAAATGACTTCGCAGCAATATTTTTTTAAAGATTCGTGAAATGACTCCTCGCTTTTGTGTTCTTGGCGAGGGCGTGACGTCATCGGATTCCTGTCGCCAGTCTCGCTCGGAAAGGATGTTTATTATTCAGAAATATTATCAAAGTGCCTTATTAAAGTACAGTTTATACATATAAATACTGTACTGTGCCTTGAATCAGTGTAGAAATAAATCGCTAAAATCCTTACGCCATAATATTAGTAATAAGTTAGATACCCACGCGTATAGTAATTAACTATTAAGTATTATATTTTATATTATTATATTATTAAATAAAACTATTAAGAAAACAATACTTTCATAACGTCTGTTAAAGTGCAGTCGCACAAGCCGCGCAACTAACTCGCAAGTAGGTAATGTAATTGTAGGTAATAATGTGGTAGTGCGCGGTAGGAACATTGGGGACTGCGAGTGGCGGACGTGCTGTCCACTGCCTTCTATAGTTACAACTACAAGCCATGCTATTAGATTTGGCAATGTCGTATTATCGGTCACATGTAGTCCGATTTACTTCGTCAGCTAACAAGATGTCATGATTTAATAATTGAAAAAATGGGATTTAAATAACTAAATATGAAATTACAGATAGTATTTAGTAGAAAATATAAATAATTGTACCTATTATATGATACTAGCACTTGCCCGTGACTTCGTTCGCTTGTTAAAAGTGGATTTTATGAATAGAATAAAATAGAATGAATGATTAATATATCTCGTTTCGGTTAATGTTATTACGGTTTTGTGCATTTATCACAGGCTACCAATATCTTACAAGCTAGTTTTATTTTATAATGTTCTTGGAGGGCTGTACCGTTCGCTTGCAATTTCTTCCACCTCTCACTGGGTTCTGCGTAATCAACTCGCCGAACCTACTGGTGGCTAAAATGTAGTTAAAGTGACCATGATAGATATAAGTATAGTTCCACGGGATCTTTCAGACTCCGTATCCTCGAACCTACTCGAAAAATGATAAAAATTTACTGTGATTCCCACCCAAACGTGTCAAGATTGTGACGTGAAACGAAAAGCGATTATGGTGAAAATACCAACTTACCTTGCTAATTACGAATAAACATGATGCAATAAGGAGTTTTTAACACTGACTTATTATTTTCAATAAATATCTCTGTTTACATAACGTTCAAATGGAAGAAAACGCCAACTAATAGCCTGACTAATACCAAGGCTCGGACTACAGGCAAAGTTGCCAAATTTCAATAGCACGGCTTGTAACTAGAGAAGGCAGTGTGCTGTCGGATCCGATGACGTCACACGTTTAATAACTAACCGTCATCGAACTAAGTAGGTAGTATAAACTTTATAACGAAGTGAAATAAAAACGGTTGGTTTTGTAATAATGAGATTTTTAATTTTAAAAGGTAAAAATTGCCTTTTTTTCATTTTTTCCATGCTCATTTTCTTTAAAATATTCCGTCGGAAAAATAGCTGGTGTCGAGATTTAGTTTTCTATCAAAAAAAAAAAAAAAACAAGTACTTTACAGTATTTTTTTTATCACAAAAGACACAAGTAAAACTTCAAGGTCTTTTACTTTCTCAATTAGATTTATTTAATACTACTTACAAGAATATTTAAAAAGTAAAAAAAAATATTGCCGAATTCTTACAGTAGCATTGTCTACTACAAATCTTTAACCCTCTTTTTCTCCAAATCTACTTGTTTTAGTTTTCTTTTGTAACACCAAGATTTATTTTATTAGTTTCATTTTATCAAAGAAAATATTTTTACGGGCGTCACCTCCTCCGAAAGTTTAAAGTTTCTATATGAAATAATCGCCAAGATAAAAATGCACCGACAGATATTTCGATACTTTTGAATTTATTTTTATTATTTGTTGTTATAGCGGCCATAGTAGTCCATACTTCATGAAAATTTTATTTTTAAGCAATGATCTCACAACCAGTAATAACCAAAAACGTCCAAAAGAACACTTTTCTTGTATAGGGACCCCTTTTACATTTTTATTTTATTTTTATTATTTTAGCGGCAATAATAATACAAACTGCGAAAATTTCAAGTGTCTACCTATTACGGTTCAGACGATACAGCCCTGCGACAGACGGATGGACGAACAATAGAGCCTTAATAATAGGGTTCCATTGGTACCCTTTGGATACAGAACCCTAAAACTGAAGCTTTTAAAAAATCGGTACAATTTAGGTCACAAACTCTCTCACTATCTATAAGAATAATATCATGTGGGAATTGTTTCGTGACACATGAAATCGAGAATAACCTCTCCGACCGCACGTTTTCTTTGCGATCACCTTATTCTTGTGGATTTTTCCCGCTATAAGCCAACCGCAAAAAAGGTTCCTGGGGATATAGATAGTAAATTCAGTACCGACCCTAATAATAGTTTATGTTGCGTTCAAATATTAATTCGAAAATAATTATTATAATCGTAGAATACCTATTTAATTTTTAGTATTACGTAGTCACAGTAACTTATTATTTCCATCTCTACGTCCATCGTCATAGCTACATTATTAAAATTTTTTAGCTGAATATAAAAAGTTATATAGCACTGGAAAATATTTCTAAAAACATATTAAACAAATAAAAATATATCTTGCACGTGTCAACCATTTTTAAGAATTTTTCATTTAAAGGCAAAATATATATTTCCAAGAACTGGCTTTATGTATATAAAAGAATCTTTTAATGAGCATAATAATTATCTCGCAAATTTTGCAAAATTATTCAATTAATACGTTGTAACAGCTATAATTAAATTCTTGATTAAATATCTATCGGTGGAAGAACATATTTAATTTAATAAAATTTTAATCAAAATACTAATGTGTATTGATGTACGGTTTTATTCATAAACTAGCTATCCGCCAGCGGCTTCGCCCACGTGAACTACACACTCGTACCGGCACAGGTAAATGGACGCTTCGCTCCAGAATATAGTGACACTTTCTAGAAAATTCTGCCACTTAACTACCTAAGAAATCTCTATAGGTACCTGATTTGATCAAAATCCATTAAGCATTATAGCATGTGGAATAACTGTCCCACAAGTTGGTCTCAAAATCGGTCAGCCGTTTTCGAAATAAACCGAAACAGACAGACAGACACTACAATTTTATTAATATAGATAGATAAAAAAATTGCATTTCTTCCCTAACAACGCCTTCTTTATATTTGCAAAATTTCAGTAAAATCAGATCAGCCGCTTTGATGATTAGCCCGAACAAACCGACAAATACACAGACAAAAACCAACTTATGTCACTCCTGATAACCTCTTTTTTATTTCTGCGAAGATTCATATAAGTCGTTTTGGAGATTAGTCGGAAAAAAAGACAGACAACCACATGGACAAAAAGTTACCTATATCACTCCTGGCAACCTATTTTTAATGTCTGCATAGTTCATTGAAATCTTTAAAAGTTTAGCTCGAACATACAGATAGACAGAGAAAAGTAGCGTATATTACTTCTCCCACTTTTTTTTCACGTCTGCAAAGTTTCATTAAAATCGGTTTAGCTGTTTTAGAGTTTAGCTGGAACAGACAGAGAGACGGACAGACAGACAAGCAAAGTAATTCACTCCTGACAATCTTTTAATCACATCTGTGAAGTTTCATTGAAATCAGTTTATCCTCTTCGGGGACCAGTTCGAACAAACAGACGGACAGACAAACAAAACGTATTGTATGTCACCCCCAATAATGCTCTCTGCACGTCTACAAAGTTTCATTAAAATCGGTTCAACTGTTTCGGAGATTAGCTTAAACACACAAACGAACGTACAGACAGACAAACAAAGAGTAGCCTTGTCACCCATGATAATGCCCTCTGCACTTCTGCAAAGTTTCAATGAAATCGGTTAAGCCGTTTCAGAGATTATCTCGAACAGACGGACGTACAGACATACATACAAAAAGTAGTCTATGTCACCCCCGATAATGCCTGCTGTACGTCTGCAAAGTTTCATTGAAATCGATTCGGCCGTTTCGGCCGTTTCGGAGAGTAGCCGGAACAGACAGACAGACACTACAATTTTATTAATATAGAAGTAATTAGATGTGAAAATTTGTTTATTAGTTACATGGCAATCATTGATAATTAAAATTACTTAAGTATTTTTCTCTACAAGGACGTCTTTTGGTTTTATATTGCGTCTTCGATAATGCAAAAGTGTTTGATATCCTGATTCTGAAATCATGAGGAACTATTGAATAGAGTATTTGAATAATATTACATATAATATATCTATGAAGACAATATAAAAATCGACTTTATACGATTACAAAATATATAAACAAATTGATATTCGGTTAAAGTATATGGAAATTATAAGTTTATAAGTTTTCAAAATTTTATCTCTGTCTTTTTCTTGCAAAACGATATTTAACATTGTTTTAAATGGCCTGACGTCACAGGCTAGTATACCGTGCGATATTGCCCTCTCTGTTTAAAAGGACATTTTAAACGTTCATAATTTTGTTTTTAACTAATTAATAAAATTATTTCATTGTTATAATACAATGAGAAAACTCTTTTATTTAAAAGAATTTAAAAAAGTTGTCGACTACTGAATTGCACATTTGTCGTCTTTCATAATATTACTAAATTTAAAAAAAATCTAGTAAATTCACGAAAATAAAAGACCGAGTCCGTGTTTCCGCGATGCTACTACCATTCCATCACATAATGATAGCCTACCGAGCTTTAAGAATAAATGTTGGCTGTTTAATTAGAGAAGCAAAAGATGGGCGGGACACACGTGTATAGGCCAGGCGTTTGGTTACCTAGATGTTTGTGTCTAGATATTTATGTATTACCCATCATAATTACACACTTAGTTACATACTATTAAATTTAGCCATTTTTAAAGTAAATAAAGTTGAGAAAAGTCGTTGGCTCTGAGTCGTTAAGTTTAGCAAACGTGCGCTTTCTAGTATGCTACATTCAATATACTTTGTTCGCGTCGCGAATCGCTTCGTGATTTCTTGTAAATACTAATCATGTTATTCAACGACGACATAGGGTAACAAACGTCACGCATACATATGATAAATTACAGTGCGATGTCTGTTTTAAGTGTGGAACGAGGCCTAACCTCTTTGTCATCAGTGGCAGCTGCTCGCCGCGCTCATACCTAAGGCGCGGTACAGGGTTTCGTTCAAACTATAGGTTGAAGCTGCGACATTCATAGTAATAATAGAATAAACAGTCCGAAATCAGGCTTCAACAGAAAAAGATAGAGAATAGAAATGCCTTGGCTAATACAGAAATGTCTATCTTATTTTGTTTTGAGCATCCGCTGTTAGTAGTTGTTTGGTTGATAGCTGTGATCGTTGTGACTATCAAATCAGCATCCTAAGCACTGTGGCTTAAAAGTAAAATAAGGATACAACTAAGTACAGTTATTTTCCATCTTTTTTCTCCCATGCCCAACCGATGCCCAACCGTTACTGAGCTTGCTTATTCTAGTACTATCTCTATGACGATATTAACTAACACTCGACGGCTTACCGATGAGCCTATACCCAGCCACTTCATGACGGACTGTCTGCTACCAAAGCGATTAAAAGTCCAAATCAGTGTTGTAAGTGATTGGAAGGTGATATAGATCAAAAAGAAAGTAATAATTTCGTAAGTACTACAAATCAAATCCACTTTCTTTTTTGCTTGTATTCCGTTGAGAATACCAGGTGGATTTGATTTCTTTGCTTATTTGTTCTTTGTATAGAAAATGTCTGGGAATGCTTTCAAAAGCTCCTTTGTAAAAACTTTCATTAAAATTATATCCGAAGACCAGTTCGAGGTCGATCGTTTGGCACAAATCGATCGGCGTGGTATACTTTTTAAAACTATATAATCATATAATTATAAAAGTCCAACGATGTGATGCCTTTACTAGTATGAAGATATTTTCAGCAAATTAATTGTACCCGACCTGATAGGAAGTAGAAGAGTTCTTGAGTGGAGGCCAAGTACCGGGACGTGAAGGCTTGGATATTCTTCATTCATCCAGGTGGACAGATGACCTGAGGCACCATACTGGTGGTAGTAGGATGCGAACGGAGGAGAACCGTGTATGGTGACGAGCTTTGGGAGTGGTATAGGCTGCTGTGTGGAGAGATACGGGCTGTTAATGATGATGACCAATATAACCCTGGATCGAATTTTTATCTGTTTGTTAATTTTTTGTTTATTTGTCCGTTTGTGTGTCTATTCATTTGTTTCTATGTTTAAACTCAAGAACCACTTAAGCTATCTTGATGGTACTTTCAATTTAAATAAAGGAAATTATGGTTCAACGTATAGGATACCTATGTATTATACTCTCGTCTCTAGAAAAAGAGTACCTAGTAATAAAAGACGTTACGTGTGACTTGTAAGTGCCATCTCCATAAGCATACTGTAAATTAATTACCGCATCTACAAATATATTGTTTTCAGTCCTTAATGCTACAACCATTTAGCGTGGGTTACGCCTTATAGCCCATTTCAGCATCCGCTATTAAAATACTTTTTTGCGCCCTGCCGTCAATCAGTTAGTTCAACAATTAAATAAGTAAAACGTCACATACCCGGCTCAGCAACAAACATGTAATCCGTTAACAATCAAAAGTAATAATAAATTATTTTTAAATATGTATCGTCTGGGAAAAGAATGAGCGATTCACAAGATGGATTGGCATCTTGTACTATAGGAACACTCAAGCCGCACATTTGTCCGTACTACGCCGTAATCATGTCCTCGTTTTGGTGTAAATCGAAAATAAAAATTAAAAATACGTATTTGCATAACGCTCTAGGATAAATCTTACGTTCGTTTACTTCTGTTTAACTAAAAATGTTTTTTTTTGTCCGGGAACTCTAAAGGTTCAAAAGTTTGTATTTTAATACAGATGTGTTCATAGTTAAGTCGCGAAAATCTCACTAATAAACAAGTAAATTAAAAAAAAAATGTGACAAACAGATTCAGATAATTTCATCAAGATTCAAAGGATCCAAAGTAAATGAAAAACTAAAGCTTTTATTTTCCTTGATTATATTACAATCTACAGCTGTTCTATCGTTTTTCGTGTGTCGGTTTTCGACTCATTTCATTTTTGTTGCATGTCGAAGCTATACCCGCCCATGACAAGGATGCCAAAATTGCCTTGGATCACAATTTCAAAGTTGCTCTGAGGGCACTTAAAACAATGTTCTAGAACAAGTTCTCAAAATATCTAGATATTTCTGAAAATTTCCCTCTGTTGGTTGAAATTGTCCCTACTTCCTGCGACGTCGCGGTTGAATATTGATATCAGATCACTATATCAAATGACATTGTAACCCTCAAGAATCAATAAAAACATTATGATTTTATTTAGTCTATTTATTAAAATTAATTATTAAACTACTCAATCAATTTTTGTAATAAAAAAAATAACTAAGGTTACTGACCATATTTTTATTCATTTTGAAAAGATGATATAAATTGGTGTATATTTTCAGGAAAAGATATATGAAAACTACGTGGTAAAGATTTAAAAAAAAAATTTAGTTTTCGTAGTCTACGATTTTATTGTAATACGTATACTATATGCATAGATAACTGATAGGTCAGTATATATACATAACATATGAGGCAGATTTTCATGGTCGTTTGTATTATGAGGGCGGATACAATTATTTTCTCTCTACCATTAGAAGTTTTTCTTCAGCAGACATCAAAAATATCGACACGGAAGGTATTTGATCATGCCTCAAGTGATTATTTGCTTTGCCTCATTGTAACAACAAACAAGGTTTATTTGTCTGATAATGAAGCCGGGCCATCCTAATATTGGTTCGGACCTGCAAATATTAGCCTCAAAGCGACTCTTACGAATCTCATTTTGTCTATTTTTTTTTTGGACGTCTCTGTACGAGGGAAACTTTAGTGAAATGAACGACATAGATGCAACCATCGACGTATTAATATATATTACTAGGAGTGGTCGCCCAGTGGTTCGCCCGTACTCATTTTTTTGAAAGCACCAATAATAATTAGAAAGAAAGAAAGAAAGAAAAATATTTAATCAAGACCATGGATACATAATACAAAGCAGACAAATACAAATAACAAAACACAAAAGAAGTTCTCCGCAACCATGACAGGAGTTGACTCAGCACACGCTGCAGGCTGGTGTGTGTGACCACGCCCACAGCACTGATTTTCAGTCAGCCCCTACGCGAGTCTGCCGCACCCACGACGAGCATAGCAACTCGTCCGTATTATAATGTACGAATCACACATTGATATAAATAATAAACATTTTCAACATAATGGACAAATATGAATTTTTAGTGCCCACCGTGGAGACGATGGGTACATGGTCCGGGGACGCTGCCGCGCTCCCGCGCGAAATTGGCGCAAGGCTCCGATTAGCGTCGGGTGACCCTTTGAGCAAAGAATATTTTGTTCAGAGGATCAACTCAATATTTCACCATCAATATCTTTTTTTATAAGTAGAAGAATTTTATCATACAAAAAAAATGATGTAATTAAATTCAACGGAAATTTATTGACATAATGAGATAAATTATATAAATTATGTACAATGCTTAAAGGATATAAAAATATATAACGAAAACCTTTAAAATCACAATTATTAATTGTGTTAATTAGTTACATAAATCACAATAATCACATAAATTTGGCGATAGTACGTGAATTTAAATTGTATCAAACGACAGACTATTAAGCTACGTTCAGAATTGCACTTTCGACACTGTAACAAAAGGTTGTGACATGGACAGCAATTGTAACTGATTAAATATAGATTTAAGCTTTCTGCACCCCTTCCGTATATAAACTTTAACTAAACCAAATCTCATATTCCTCCGTGCATACAATATGCTCAAAGCGTGGTACCAAGTTTTCTCTTTGCGTATTAATATGTATTTTATTCAACATTGTACTAAATGTTTTATTATCAAATATATATATATATATACATACATATATTCTTTTAGAAATAGATTAATTGACATCTTAAGAATGTTATTGTTTTCCTTTGCCATTTATTTTATGGAATACATTTTCCTTTCTGTTCTTGAACTTCTTATTCTTCCGGTTTTTTTTTTGTTTAGTATAATAATGTGTAAACAGACACAGAGAATGATATGTAACGAGTACAATTAATTCTTTATAGTATAAAAAGGTAAGGAGTAGTATAAAAATATAACAAATAGAGACTTCTAAATAAAAGCTTCCACTCTATAGCGAAAGTGGAAAAAAACTGTTCCAATTTTTTTTTTATTGATTACACTATAGCTCTTCAAAAACTACTAAAAAAAAATCGGCTAACAAACAGAGGAAAAAAGGTACTGAACTGTTCTGTCTTTGCCCATTTATATATACTAGTGGTCGCCCAGCGGTCGAAGCTCGACCGTACCCACTTTTTCAAGCATCCAATAATAAATTAGGCGAGAGTACGTATTAGGTATATATAGATTTTAGCTTTCTGCACTTCTTCTCCATATAAACTTTAGTAACTATGCCAAATTACACACTCCTCCGTGCGCACAATATATTATGCTTAAAAAGGGATACAAAGTTTTCCCTTCACGTATTAATGTATAGATTATTTAGTTAAATAGTTTGATTCCCTGTTAAAAATTGTGAAGTTTTTGTTTTCTCAAAAATTGAGTTCATGAATCCATTGAACTTTTTTCGCTATTTCTCATAGTGTTCGGATTTGGCCATATACAGTCCCATTTCAAAACTCATTCTGTATATAGATTTTAGCTTTCTGCACTCCTACTCCACATACACTGTAACTATGCCAAATATCACACTCCTCCGTGTGCATTAATGTTAAAATGAATCATCTCATGAAAACAATTCTTTTTGGTGATGTCGGTCATAGGTTGGCCACGAAACGTTGCAAGCAAGTACGTACGAGTGTCATTCCTCACAATTCGTGGGATTTATTCTGGAAGTAGTTGACGTGTTCTATATTAAGAAAGTGCAATTGTATTAATGTCACAGACGTAATGTATGTATGTAATAAAAACTCTAGACACCCTGTCACGCAACAACCGATGAAGCACTCTTATGGCAGCCGTGTGAGTACGTATGTGTAACAAGTGGAACTTTGCAGCGTACTGGCTGTCGGTACAAATTGATATACTAGGGGTACATAGGTAGGTATTCCTAGGTTCATGGTAAATGTAATGTACGGTGCTGCCAAACTAAGTTTCTCAGTACTGTACCTGTTCATTAATTTTTAAGAAACTATATAAAGCTGTCTTCATTCATTGACCTTTGAACCTTTTAAACGATTTCTCTTTTGCCTAAAAACGAGATCCGATTGGCCGTAGTTAGAGAATCTAATTGCAGCACCAAAGGTAACGGGTTAGATTCCCGCCCGGGACAAATATTTCTATGCATGAACATGTCATACATATTATAAAAGATATTTAAGTACGTGTGTGTGTTTTCTAATTCCCATAATACATATATTACTTGTCTACTTTTGGACAAGATGCTGCTGCGTGGGATGTCCCAGGTGCTATTGTATAAAAGCTGTATTATAGGAAGTAAACTCTTATACTTGGGACTTTGAACTTTCAATTTATATCCGTGTATATATTACATGGAGCCCGTCAGCCGAGACCCGCAAAGTTTTAATGAGCAACACAGAAACAGATACCAATAGATTAAATGTCATGACAGAAATTTTGATTCAATAACGTTTCACTACTAAACTTAGTCAAGATTTGAGATTAAATAAATCATACTTAATTAATTAACGGATAAAATAATCTGTAAAATAATTAAAACTTGGAGGTTTCTGAACATTGTTGTAGAGCGTGATTAACAAAATGGCTAGACTGATTAATTAAACTCTCCCTGTACTATAAAGATTATGCGGCATAATTTTAAAGATATCAAGTGGCCTGAAGTTTTATATTATATAATTACAACTTACGTCTTATTTCAATAAGTGTTTAACAAGCTGCGAATTAATAAAATCTTGTGCTTCTATAAAATCAAATGCCACTTATCATTAGAAGGAATGCTACTAAACCAAGACAAGCAATTTAAATATTTACCTACTACACTAGCGTAGTGAATAATCTAAATATTTTGTACTTACTTTTTGTTTTTTACTGTGGAAAGCAGCAAAATAAGCTCAAGTGTCCAAATAGCCTTAAAGAGACAATTTCAACATTAGATGAATTTTCTGTAGACAGACAAACGTGTGATCAAAATATTTTTGCTTCGAAGTTTATCGTATAGAACGAAAGCTCTTGAACTAAAGAATTTAAATACATGAATTATGAATGAAAAAGCCGGTTAGTATGCACGAACATCTTAATATCTTGACCTATTTCCGTGCATGATTTCATCGGCATGGTACAGGTGTCAAAAGTGTAATTTTACTTTAATGATTATGAGCTTGTTAAGTTGTGTGTTTTATTGTTTTACCGGTTTTTTAAATTCAGTCGAGTAAATCGGGAATCGAAAGTATAGTCATGTTTATCAACTTAAGTCATACTTACCCAAGCGTATATACCTACTCATCATTTTAGCTATCAAACCTATCAGAACTTATATACTGATCAAACACAAAATATCTGCAAATTGTTTCTGAAAATCACCAATCCAATTACTCAATACAAGAGTAATATAATAGGTCGAGGAATAAGTATTTTTGTATTTTGTAAGTCTTAAGTTTAGTAAAATTGTCTTTATTTTTTGTACCTGGTTGGCTTTAATACCTGCTATTCAAAGTTAACATTCTTAGCTGAAGTAAAAACTAGTCCCTGTCGTTTTCACTTTGTTTCGTAATCTACATAAATTAGAGAAAGTGTCTACGAAATTTTCCATATCATGAAATTTTGTTACGAAAAAAAAGAGGAAAAAGCGACTCAAGTGGCAAAAAAATTGTCATTTATAGACAAAGATGCTATGGAGAAAGTTGATACCGCTTATGAAAAATCCGAGCAAGGTTAGTATAATAAAAATCCTGAGTATACAAAAAAACTATGTTTTAATACCTGCGATTCAAAGTCAACATTCTTAGCTGAAATAAAAACAAAGTAAAAAGTAGTCCATGTCGTTTTCACATTGTTTTGCAGTCTGCAGAAATTAGAGAAAGTGTTTACGAAATTTTCCATATCATAAAATTTTGTTACGAAAAAAAAGAGGAAAATGCAACTCAAGTGGGAAAAAAAACTGTCATTTATAGACAAAGATGCTATGGACAAAGTTGATGCCGTTTATGAAAAATCCGAGCAAGGTTGGTATAACAAAAATCCTGAGTATACAAAAAAAGTATGTTTTATTTGCCGCACAAGCTTACTGATTGAAACCTAATGAACCGCGTACTCATTTGTGATTCTCTAATAAAACGCAAAGAAAGTGTAGCATTTTTTAGAAGATTGATCACTGGTAAAGAGAAGTAAACTGTTTCAAAACCCGGATTAATACGCAATAAAGTAATGCTGAGAGCATGGTTGGATTGGAAGGGCATCGTTCATTATGAACTTTTACCGCCAGAAACAACCATCGATTCGAAAGTTTACTGCTGACAGTTGGTAAGACTAAGCATGTAATTGAGAAATATCGACCGGAATCGATCAATAAAAAAAGTGTAATTAGTCTTTCATCATGATTACGCCAGACCACACACATCTTTAGAAATTCAAAAAAATTTGAGAAAGGGTGGTTGGTAAATGTTAATGCATTCACTATATAGCTCTGATTTTGCATCCTCAGATTTCCACTTGTTTCATTTTCCCCACAATTTTTTAAGTAGTGTAAAATTTACTGTCAAAACTATTTGTCGCATTTTTGACCACAAACCCCATCATTTCTACAGCAACGGAATCATGTCACTACCTACAAAATGGCAACAAGTTATGGAACAAAACGGCATATATTACTTAAATTGAATATAATAAAATTAAGAAGAAAAAAACGTCTAGAATTTGCATATAATGGGAACAGACTTTCTTCCCGACCTAAGTCCACGTGTACCATATACGAGATGATGAGGATCAAATACTATTATATGATAACATGCTTCATTGTGCAAGGGCGATTCGCTCCAGGCAATACGTAAATATAGTCCCTCATTCATTTACATAGCCAACAATCTTATTTTGTTTGTTTATATTAAGGTTAACTTGACGAAGATTAATGTTAGGTAAAAAAAATGAGCCAAGTCACAATGGAGGGTCACGTATTTGTTCTGTACAAATTTAGGCTTACGTCTACGCCATTGAGTTCAGTCTCACAACTCGCTTTGTTCACCATTTATTTTGACTCTTGACTAGGTTTGTATCCCATAAGTAGTACCTTGGACCTTGGCATACAGTAGCCTGTTTAATTAAGAGGGGAACGCTAAGTAGGAAAGTGTCAACAAGGTACGAAGCGCGCCATTACATAAGAAAATGTCATGAATTGCAACGAAATGTCACAATCACGAAATATTACTAATATCACGAAATGTCACTAAAGTTACATGTACGCTATGCCGCGAAGAAAGGACAGCTTAACTAATACACTTTCGCATTTGTTATATTAGTTAGAATTTTAATTCGAATTGTTTGAAGTTACTTTTTTTCTTCCTAACATACTTAAACAGCATCTCACTGCAACCCTTACGGAAATCGATCAATGGGGCCTACCAAATTAGTTATTGAAGTTAGCGCCACCATTAAATCGGTATTTGTGAAAAATTATACAAACAGACTTTATTTACATTTCCAGCAAAATTAAAATGTGTTTCTAATTATTTTCTTATTTACAAGAGAAATTATAATGCCTAAAGATTGTTTATTAGGTCTCAACTTATGAAGCTGCTGTTTTGTTTGAAATAAATTAAAGTATTAAGGAGAACTTCCAACCCCAACTCCAGCAGCTTGGAGAATGTTTGTTGTGCAGTATGGAGTCGCGCGTTGTGGTGAAGGAGCAGCGGGGACGACCGATTGACCAAAGCTGGTCGCAGACGTGCGAGCTTCTCCATCATTGGCAAACCAATAACGGGTTGTGCGTTCGTTTGTTAAGTTCTCTGCGTAAACGTTGTAGATGTTACGTAACGTTTGTGCCGCATTAGTGCCGCGACGGAACTCATATTCCATAATTACACGAATTTTTAAAGTGTCCATTATGACGAAATATGTTCAGATGTAATGAAAACACAACGCTAATCAACAACCAACATACTATGCGTACGTAGGAATGTGAGATTTGGCATAGTTAAAGTTTATGTGGAGTAGGAGTGTAGAAAGCTAAAATCTAAAAGGATGAATTTTTGAGATGGGAGTGTATGACCAAATCATAAACAATGAGCAATAGCGAAAAGTATTCAAAGGGGTCAAGAGCTCGATTTTTGAGAAAACAAAACTGTATGTTTACATTTTTATAAAATATGTTACTTTAACAGGGAATCAAACCACTTCATTTGATAATCTGTATATTAATACGTGAAGAGAAAACTTAGTATTTCTTTTCAAGCATATTGCGCACACGGAGGAGTGTGAGATTTGACATAAATTAAGTTTATATAAAAAAAAGTCTCAAAAGCGAAAATCTATACATGTATACCTTATATATGTTACAAATATTGTCGACCACACAAGTTTATTAGTCTGTCGTTTGATACAGTTTGAATTGGTTTACTCTCGCCTAATTATTATTGGTAGTTTCAAAAAAGTGAATACCTTACGAATTGTACTTTTATACTGTAATAGTGTACCTATTATTGAAGAGCCAAATAAATAAATACTTTGTATCCAAATGGACTATTCATTGTGCAAAAAAAAAACAATAATATGAAGATCTCTTCAACTAAGATCTTTAAGTAAGTAAGGTAAGATCTCATAACCTAACCTAACCTTATATCCCTCAAATGCGACATGTACCTATATTTTACCAAAACTTAAAAATGAATAATTCAGCACAGGACAATGAAATGTACTTTTCATATATTTACCAACTTTTTTACCTAACCTAGGAATAACATAATGTATATTTAAATTTGAAGTAATACTTTGCCTAACCAAGAGCCTACTTTTAGTTGCTGAGTTTTGAAATGATATTGATTGCATTAATATGCCAATAAAGTATTACTTTTTAATACTAAGTGTTTGATTTTGCCCTTGATAAACCAAATAAAAAGCATAAAATTTTATCAAATTTTTAATACAATTGCTGATTATCTCCATATTATATTAAGCTTAAGCTGCACTTCCGGTGAGCGTCTCATTTATTGTGACAACA
The DNA here is from genome assembly GCA_949709985.1 of Luffia ferchaultella. Taxonomy (NCBI): domain Eukaryota; kingdom Metazoa; phylum Arthropoda; class Insecta; order Lepidoptera; family Psychidae; genus Luffia; species Luffia ferchaultella. The sequence goes on along the minus strand of OX453250.1, from coordinate 21,963,055 downwards.
TAATATTTGTTTTACTGTGTTCTGGCACAATCCTCACTCTTACAACACAGCATCCAACATCATTGTTATTTTTCTCCATACCCAACAGCACAATTATGTTAAGAGTCTCGAGATGACCTGTAACAAGTTATTATGATCTTTGAATTATTTTTATCTAATACATCAAACCTACAAAACTGAGATATATGCAAATATTTTGGAAATCCAAAACAACATAAGAACTTCAGGCCTTTTTATTTCAGCAATATTGTTTTTAGGTATGGTTTATTTACTGCTAACAGCACTAAGCTAACAAACGTTCCTCAGATATGGCAAGCTGGCAAGTTACGGGAATCAACTCTAACAAAGCTATTATTTGAAATCATTAATTCGTAAATCAAAAGCGTAGGCGACGTTTAGGCTATCCGTTTATAGTCTAGGAGCCAGGGCCAATGTAAATAGCAGTTGATCAAATGCAGAATTTATCTGTGTGCAGAACCAGCGGTCAGTTAAAACCTATAGAATTAATTACGAAACATTTAATTTAAACTGATATCATGCTGAATAAAACTGAGTTCAAAACAGTTCAAAACAATTCAATCTAAAACTATCATAAGTATATTTGTCATTTCGTTTTGTTGACACTAGTTGACAGCTAATAAATGTTTTGTTTTTAAATTGCATTGTGGTGGGTTATCCCATCTGCTACGCGTGACGTCACAGGGGTCATATGAAGGTCATTACTATTTTTCCTAATATCTTTAAAATTAACTAATTAAAAATAAAACGGATAACAAATTATAGTTCAGTAAGGCTATTTCTCGAAACGGTTTTTCGTTTGTAAATAATTTTCAAAAATGGGCAATGCCCATTTAGAATTCACAGCCAATCGAATTTTTTTTTCTTTTGTTTGAAATGGACACTACTAAAAAACGGCAACCAATTAAACTAAATGACTTCCTTTGTTACTTTGTCCAATTGCATTTATTCATAATATTTGATATCCATTTTTCTCAAAAAATACATGGAAATTAAAAGAAAACGCAAGAGATATCCCAACTGAAAGCAAACAATTCGTAAAGACAGATCTGATATGTATGTCTAGGTTTAATAGTCCAGCAGCCCCTATACCATAGCAAAATGACGTAGGACAAGTATATAGTCTTGAATCGCGCTATAAAGGGACTGAATCAATTGAATTACCAATTAATGCAGTGCTTGCTAATAATGACTTTGTTAGATAAAAGCAGTTCCAAAATGAGATGTGAATGTATGCTTTTTCCACCACGCGACGCTACTGAACAAATATATGAACGAAAATGTCACTTTCGTATTAAGAATATGGAATTTTTAAAGGTCTTGTTTGGCTTTACAATACACGTACCATGTCGTTGAAACTAGTAGCTTGATCACGCGTGGAATAAAGTTTCATAATTACAGCTACATGCATATATACGTAGACGCATGTTGTATTGGATTGATGTTGGATATGATCGAGGGATGGATTGGTTCGATATATGAGTAGTGACAGACCAGGGCATCCAGGACAAACCCCCAAATGTAATTTTCTGGAGTGCCCCACACAAAAAGTAGGAAATAGGGTGCACTTCCTTCTTCATCACTATTGCTAATTAACTGGTGAACTGCGTGAAGTGCCCACTCCTCGCTGGTGTGATACTAGCACTGGAATTTTCTATATGTATCTATTCTATTCGTATTCTACATGTATTCTATATGTATATGTATCTCGTCAACTCTTGGTGTGCTTCGAGGAATCCCCAACGACAATTACGATAAATTCGAAAAATAATAAAACGATATGCTTCATACGTTGGCGATAGGGCGACTGACTTCAACTCGCGTGACAGTTCGGATGTATGTTTTTTGGCGATCTTGCTTGTGATTGGCGCGTTCGACCGTGGCGACAGTGACAGCCCAAAGCCGACCAGTAGTGAAGTAACACACCGGAATTAGATTTACTAAACACATGTATAGCGTTTTTTTTCCGGGATTTTTTTGTCGTGTTATTTTTATGAACATACCTGCAATAAGTTTTGTATAAGTGTCGTGATAGCCGAGTGGTGCGAGTCCGGTACCTGCTTAGAAAGTCGTAGTTCGAATCCCAAAAACAATAATAATAATATCTGGGACATAAGCAAGTAGTATGCTTGTATTAGGGGGTACTAAACAACTGATATACATAATTAAATATTTGTTTTTAATTTTTTTATAATATATACTTAAATAGATACTTTTACACCCAGACTCGAAACAAATAGACAGACAAAGAGATAGGCACATACCAATAAGTTTTTTTTGTAACTATGAATGAATGAATCAGTTACTTTATTTCATACATTGGGGAATACATCTAAGTGAGGGGGTTACAATCGACTCTGTCGCGCAGGTTGAGTAACCTGAATTCTACTCGGCCGTCAGAGAGACGAGAGAGTGTACATTCTTTGGTTTTCGTGTTAGTTCGTTTGATCCACTCTAGTGGCTACCTTAAGGGCTATGTTAGACTTAAACTATGGTGCACTGCTGCCGTTAGGCGGCTAGCCAAGGTGCAATTGTCTTTGATTTTCTTTAAAAGTTAAACGCACTGCACTCGAGTGTTTTATTGTTTCGTACACTATGAGTTAGTACACTAAAGTCCGTCCCAGCTCGGCTGCCGGTTAGCGCAGGAGGCCTATCCTGCCGTTCGCCGCCTGAGGCGGTCGTTTTGATACGGGCTGCCTCCTTGTTATAAGAGGGATTGTGGAGCGAAGATGGTCGACTCTGGTAGATGGCAACATAATGTTATGCATGCCGTTTCGTGTGTGCGGAGCGCCTGCCTCATCACAATCTGGAATTTGCTTCTGTTCCAGTATTCGTTTGAGCAGATCGTTGTGCAGATCAAAGATTCGTTTATAGTACGGATCTTCATCAAGCATTTCATACAGAATTTCTGTGTTTAAACTGCGCGGGAGTTGGCCAACTCGTTTAAGTGCTATACGGTAGACTCTTTCTAGTTTAAGTTGATTGGTTTTGCTAATTCTAGGGAGCAGTTGCACGCACCCGTAGTCGAGAACGGGTATAAGGCATGCTTTAACCACTAGCAGTTTGGTGTCTATAGACGCGTTTGAACGGTAGCCTATGATCGGGTCGAGCAATCGGCAGACCATTTGGCTTTTTCGAAGGGTCAAACGGACATGCTCGTTCATCGACAGTCGTTTATCCAGATGGACTCCTAAGTACATGGCATAAGGCAAGCGTTCGCCATTTGCTAAGGTCACATGTGTTTCATGTTTCCGCTTTGTTGTAAAGAGGATGCAGTCCGTTTTGGCAACGTTGCAATGAAGACCCCACCGGTTGTAATAGGCGGTAAGAGCGTCCATTGCAGCGCCTGCCCGACGCGTCGCGAATGCAGTGTTTGATGAAGAATTCAGTACACAGAGGTCATCCGCGTACTGTGAAATCATACCACCGTTATCCAGGGCCTGGTTGACATCGGCCACATACAAGTTAAAAATGATCGGACCCAAGATCGAGCCCTGCGGCACACCTCTTTCAACCAGCATCTTGTCACCAATTGTTGTTCGAAATCGCCCTCTGACACTCCTGCCTGTCAAATAGTTTTCTAGTAGTTTTATGATGCTTGCTGGTACATTAGCCAACTCGAGTTTTCGGATTAGGGCCCCGTGATGGATTGAGTCGAAAGCTTTAGTTAAGTCCGTAACGATAATTGAGCAGTGGTTCGGACGCCTTATACGTCGCCACTGTTTTGTTCGTTGGTTATATACGAGTTGTTCAGTTCCTTCGAGCGCCTCTGTAATGTATTTGGCTGTCCGCATGATCTGTGTTTCGCAGCCGAGCCCGGGAAGAAAGCCGTGTTGTGTATGTGGGATAGGTTTTATCAAGTGCGTCCGCGTCTTCTGGTAAATAACTCGTTCGCATATCTTCCCCATGATATTGAGCAGGGTGATCGGCCGGTATGAAGACGGTTCGTTGAAAGGTTTACCGGCCTTGTGTATAAACACGCACTCCCCGGTTTTCCAACGCGTTGGAAAATATCCTGTAGTGAGTGAGTAGTTTATTGTTTTTCGTAGTTGGTTCAAGACGGTTAGGTGAGAGTGTTTGATCGGGCGAATCATGATTCCGTCTGGTCCGGGGGCTTTGTCTGGTTTGAAAGACCTAATGGCTCTAAACAGTTCTTCGATGTGACACTCGTCGAGTGGCTTATAGGGTGTGGTTTTATATGACGCTTGATCCTCTTCAGCTACTCGTGTGTCTCGGACAAGGGCTGCTGTTACAAGCGTGTTCACCGTATCTCTTTCATCTATTGTGCCAGCAATCATCGGTAGACGTTGTTCGGGTGCTTTAAGTGCTTTTTGAATGCGCCACATGTTTGCACGGTTGTTGCCTCGGCTATCGAGGGCTCCAAGCCACGTGCGTTCCACATGTGCTTGGAGCGCGGAAGCTGCCTCTCGTTTCGCCCTACTATATGCACCCCCGCTTACGAGTCCCTGTCTTTGATATTTGCGCATATAGTTCCTGGTTCGTATGGCTGCTAATACATCCTGTGGTAGCTCATCTTTCACTTTGGGCTTCACTGACTTCATGGCTCGACATTAGCCGTCGGTCCTAGGTGCCATCTACAGATGGCAGTCGTTAAGATCCACAAACCCGCATTGGAGCAGCATGGTGAATTAATCGTCAAGCACCTCCATTACGAGGGGAGGTCTAATCCCTTACAGTGGAGCATAATGGGCTGACATGGAATACGTTTTTATAAATATTTATGAAATATTATATTACGTTCATTAAACTTGCAATACTCACTACTAAACTCCATAAAATAAGTAATTCATTCAAATGTTATTGTGTAACATTTTATAATAAACTTCCAAGAAATATAGATTTAATTAAATATAGATATAATTTCAAGAATTATGTAAAACGATAACTTATGTCTAAAGCATATTACAATTTAAAAAAAAAATACGAATGATAACAATTCTTGCGATTAATTAGCTATAATCTATTTTGTGTATAAGACAATCGTTTGTAGTGCTGTCACTTGAAAAAACAAGCCACTCTTTGTTGCAGTGTCCTTAGAGTAGTTGCACACATAACTTCAGACAAGTGTTTAAAAGTTTGCCTGTCATTTCTGTTGGCTTTGTATTGCGAAAGTACATCGAGACATTATATAATCAAAGTTTGAACTCATGCTAGGTCAATTTGGGAAATCTAACTTCCCAAAACGGGTTTCTAACACGTAACACAATGGAAATTAAGTGCTCTATTATTATACGACTAAGCTGGTTTCATATTGTTAATACAATATAATTGTTCTGTAATCCGAGTGAATAGCTAAGCATTAACGTCTATTATGTTTCCCTACTAACAACTACCTTCTTCAATAGAAGTATTATAAAAGGGTTTACACCATTCATGCAATGTAATAACTTCATATAATTTCTTAGAATTACCTATACAGCTAAGGATTACTATGCAATAGAACTTACCTACGTGTAATTATTAATCAGTGTATTAAGAGCAAACGAAATTAAATTCACTATAGTAGATTAGCATTGTAGTCTTTCCGTCAAATGACATAAAGACTAGTTTACCTACTGGTGAATAAGTCGCCGGTTTGTTGGCGAAACAGCTGTCGATGACCGTTCGCCGATACCCGCGCGACCGCTTTCATACTCGCTACTTGTGTTTTTGTCTTGTGTTTTGTTACTTTGAGGTATATTATAAACGTATAAATTATATTATGTTTGCGCGAAGAGACACCTAATTGAGTGGTTCACGGTTCGCTTAGAATCTTCCTGAACGGTTTTTGATCAGTAGGTCGTATTGAAAGTTAACAGAATTAATGTTAAAAATATATTATCTCAGTTTTTAAAATTTTCATTGTTCCATGTAGACAGTCCATTATGGGAGAATTATTCATGACAGATAAAACAAAACACAATCGTTTCAAAACTTTTTATTCAAAACTGTTAACTCTAAAACATTTCTCGTATCCCAATTCAATAGTGAGACATAACCTAAATTTTATTTAGTGTTGGTACCTATTCTTACGTAATTCTATATTATTATTCATAAAATAACAGCTTATATAAATATAATGATGGAATATATTAAAGCGTTTTTATTTAATAGTTTCCTTTATACTTCCTAAATTTATTTATGAATTATATCCGAATGCTTATCTCCAAGAAAAGGAAAAATATATTCATTGATTCAAGATAGAGTCGTGTTTAGTTAAAAGTTAAATGAATTATCGATATGCCAAACTGAATATCACAATTTAATACTGTACACAAAGAAGATGACAATTATTTATCTGTTATCTTTTTCAACAGATTCACTATTAGGAAGCTCAGTTTCGTCTAAGATATCGTCTATTATTCTGTCTTCTTCTTCTTTGCTTATATTTTCATTGTTTTGAAGGAGTTCTTTTAAAGTATTATTACTGGCGTTACTTTCTTCTTCTAATTCCTCTTTTATTTCATCAACTTTTCCAACTGCACCGTTTGTTACAGTTTCATTTTTTTCTTTGCTTATATTTTCATTATTCTGGAGAAGATCTTCTAAAATATTATTACTAGCGTTACTTTCTTCGTCGAGTTCTTTTTTTATTCCATCAGGTTTTCCAGCTACGTCGTTCGTTACAGTTTCGTTTCTTTTATTGCTTATATTTTCATTGTTCTGGAGAAGTTCTTTTAAAAGATTACTACTAGCGTTACTTTCTTCTTCTAATTCCTCTTTTATTTCATTAACTTTTCCAAGTGCACCATTTGTCACAGTTTCATTATCTTTGACATCATTTTCAAGTTTCGTGTTTTGATCTTCAATATTTTCATTGGAATCACCGTTGGTCATTGATTGATTATTTGTAATATCTGATGATTTCGTGACCTGATTCGATTTTTCTTCAGAGTCTTTGTTGTACAAGACTATGTCTTCGGGAGTCTTGAGTTGAGTAGCTTGTGGTCCAAATTTATCACTGAAACAATTAACAAATGTCATCTTAATAAATTTTAAGGCGCAAACCTTAAACGGTTTACTTTTAGTGAGAAATTGCTTTAGAATTAATAAAATATACACGTATTGCTAGATTCACGTTCTTGACGTCAATTATACACATCTTCCGATCACTAATTTTATATCAGAAAATTAGACAAAAACCCAAAATATGTAATAGTCCTAAGTGACGGGTAACTTTTGAGTATTGAATGCTAGCATCTAAAGTGAAGTGAATAAATAACCAAGTCGTTGTAATAGTCACATAAGGATTAGGTATACATAAATATTGACGAATTGAATTTTATTTCTTTCTAAGCTGTGTTTAGCTAAATGAAAGCCTGAAAAATAATATAAACAGACTTACAAATAGATCATTATATAAAAAAATTTAACTACTGCGTAATAAATAATTAACTGTAAAGACTGGAACAATTTTTATAATTACTTCGTTAATTAAGTAATTATAAATATACAAATAAATAAATATTTCTAAATAGTTACCAGCTCTTATAACAGTTGCCATCAATACATGGCAGTTATTAAAATCCACCAACCCGCACTGGAGCAGCACGGTGGATTAAGCTTCAAGCCCCCTTATCCCGAAGGGAGGCTTAAGCTCCTGCAGTGAGGCACAATGGTATGGCTTTATAATGTATAGAATTTCGTTTAAGCAAAGTAGAATACACCGTGCGATGGTTTTTATTTGATACCTACGATATTGAAAGAAGAATATTATACTCGTATTATAAATATAGCTTAAATATTGGTTATGCAGACGTAGACAATCAATAAGTAAAAACGTATATGTTTGGTTGTGGTTTTTAACTAAAAATCTATTTTAATTTTTGCAACAAACTCTTTATGTATTTTTTTTTGTTGTCGCCAGCAATACCTTATAACATTCACGGTATATGTATATTATAGTATTATAGACAGATGTCTGTGACAAATAGGTCAACGCACAAAACTCCCCGATTAGATTACCTATGTTTGTTTTCGTATTTGCTTGGCACCATGTAGCAGTTTGACTCTTTATAAATGATGCGGCGTTTGCTCACCCACGGCCATTGAAGACTCCAATAGGAACTCTGAAAAACGTAGATGTATAATTGTGTTTTAGAGATTATTGTATATATAAACAAATAATTTGTACCAAAATAATTGGCTTGGACCAAAATTTTAAAGTTGGGCTGATCGTTATTAAAATTAGAAGGATTAAGGTTCTAAAATAACCTTTCAAAAAATCATTTTTTTAAGTACTTATTTAGTAATTTGCCAGATATTTATGAAAATTCGTTCGTCGTTGAAATTGTCCCTGTGACGTTATCTAGGCGATGGAGCTTATTGCACTGCTTTCCACAGTAAAAAACCAAAGCTAAAACTGACTAAAACATAACTATATTAAGGCCCTACTTTGGGTTTTTTTAATAATATATTTCGTATTTGGTTCAACTTAAATTGTGAGACATGTGAATGGTGGACAATCAATGAACAACATTCAGCGAAAAAAAATGTTCAAAAGCAATTAAGTTTGCCTTTCTTAACACCTCTGAACGTATTTATAATATTTTTAATATATTAGTTTTATAACGTATATTTAAATAAGTTCACTGTGTCAAATGAAATTGTTATTCTCCTGAATCAATAAAAATATCATGACTTTATTTAGTCTCAGATACTGCAAATAGTGAACATCTGTCCAGGTGACGTCACTACCTAACTGAAAAAATACATGACAGATTTAATTTCTCTTATTTTAAGAGAAAGATATACACTGATGTATATTTTCGGAGAAAATATAAAAATTATGTGTTAATTTTATTATTTATTCGTTAGTGTTAATTTTATGTTTATTTAAGTCAACTTTACTTTTCAACTAGTTCGGAGCAGGATGTCAAGAGAGAACGATGGTAAAGAAGTAAATGTCAAGTTTGTGGAAGAACTAAAATGATATGTCAATGTAACGTATAATAAAAATGGGATATCCCACACAGCGCCATCTAGTCCCAAAATAAGCAAGTTTATTATGCTTGTATTATGCTTGTATTATGCTTGTATTATGGGTTACTAGACCACTGATATACATACTTAAATAGATTTTATAATATATACTTATATACATATTTTATATACACCCAGACACGGAATGAAATGAACATGTACACAAATATTTGTACTGGGCGGAAATTGAACCCAGATCTTTGGCTCCGTAGTTAGGGTCTCTAACCACTCGGCCATCCGATCAGTCTATGTATGGGTATTATAAACGTGAACATTTAGATTACTAGATTTATTTATTTATTTTCCAAAAGTATATTTATATACTGACAATAGTACATCTAGTACCTTTTATAATTCACTCATTTGACCGGTAGTACGATTTAAAAGGGTTGTTTGACAAAACATGACCTTTCTGAACATTTTAGGTTACGTACCGTTTTGCAGTGAACAATACGTTTTTTCGCTTTTTCTTCCTGAAGCCTTCTTTCCTCTTCGCTGTCGTAACCGTCCTCCTGTATTCAAAAAAATATTTGACCAAAGAGGCAAGGGATTCGAGTCAACATGGACGAAAATCTTTCTATATTTTTTTTTCTTTCATAGAAAACACTTAACACTCCTTTCCCTTTTTCCTATTTATTCACAAAGCTTTAAGAAGTTTATTTTTGTTGGGAGAAAAAGGTAAAATGTATTTTGTTTATTAATATATAAAATGTTATTAAATTTTATTACACACATTTTTAAATTAAAATTAAAAATCATATAAATATCTGTTGAGATTATTCGAATAACTAGAACATGTTACCCCTCAACTACGAATTTCTCAAATAATTTCCTTGTATTTGACATCCCATTATGTGCACTAACATAACAAAATAACACATAAATAAATTTTTTTTTTTCACAAATACGTATTTACGTCAACTTATTTTAAGCGATAATATAATGCATTGTTTATCGAAAACATGCGTACTTAATTCGAAACATGTTTTTAACTTGATAGTTGCAAAATAATGATAAACGTACTAAATAGTCCCTCATCCAAAGACAATTAAATGAATTTTACTATACAACTAACATAAATTATGTAACTAAATGCCTTTTTGCAAAACACGGTAACAAATGAAAAATGCATGATGTCAACATGTCGATATATTCTTTCAGAGATCGTATGTAAGACATTTTAAAATATTATTCACATAAATGGTTACTAAAAATGATATTTATATTACCAATAACACAAACCCTTTCAAATTACTATCATACTCTAACTTACGAGTTGATCTTCCCAGCAATGATAGCTGTCTTCCAAATCCTCGGGACTGTTTTAAATTATTGTATTAGACATATAATATAAGTTATTTCTTCTATGATAGAATAAAATCTACTAATAATAATATTTGGGATTTCTCACACACGGTCATTTCGTCTCAAACCAGGTAGAGCTTATACTATGGGTACGACAACTGATATATTTAAATATTTTTATAACATATACTTATAGGTACAGATATTTTACAACTAACACAGAACAAACAAACGTGTGTAATTATTGTTCAGACACACAATTTTTTGCCTAAGACCAGACCGGAGAAACTGTACTTTTGTAGTCGGGGTTTCACAACCCTAAATCTTTGACATATTCTGCCAGAGATCTAATAAGTTAAATATTTTAGAATAATTGTTATTTGCTTTAGATCATATCCTAAGAATTTAGCAAATAATAATTATAATGCCTGAGACATCCCACAAAGCGCCATCTAGTTCCAAAGTAAGCAAGTATTATGCTTGTATTATGGAGCACCAAACAGCTAACGGATATACATAATTAAATGTTCTTTATATTATATATATATATATTTATAGACACTTTTACACCCAACACGGAATAAATACACATGTTCATACACACAAATATTTGTCCCGGGCGGGTATCGAACCTGCGACCCTTGGTCCGCGGTTAGGATCTCTAACAACTCGGTCAATCGGTCAGTCAATATATACATCTATGTATGTGATATTTTATACAACACTCTTTTTGGCCAAGAATTATGTCAAAAATCGCCATCTTTAAGATACTTCTCAAGCTGAAAAATGAGTGTTTGTTGCTAATTGTTCGGTTTAAAGATGCGCACATTGCTTAGTGATAAAATATATTGTGTAGTAGTGGTAGGTAGCAAGTTTAACCTCAAAGTTTTGAAAGATGCAAAAGGGGAGCAGGAAAGAAAGTGAAAACACAGGAGTGGATGTGGGGGCTGGGATAGTAGATTAAAAGTCATGTAATTTAATTATAATAAAATAAAGCTAACCTTGATCGTAAAATAAATTGAAAAAGCTTTAATTGAAAAATACGCCAGTCGTGTACACGCATAGTTTAAAAACCCCCGCTCTCCCCCCTTCCACTTGAATTTTCGCTCGATGTACGCGTGACATCGAACCATTTTAAATGAACTAAATATATGTTTACGGGGTTTTGTTTTTGGGCTTGGTACAACATCCTTTGGTGTTTTTATATTTCCACGTATTGATATTTATAGTCAAAACATTTGCAAACAAAATAATAGACGTTGTTTTACGGTAGGTAAACCTGTTTTTTTAATCAACAAGCTTATGGAATAAATTATATTAAAAATTTTAAATTTAAAGCTAAATTTAATGTACTGCCTTTAATGCTCTGGGTACGAAAATCGTAATTTTCTAAACCATTACAAGAACTTGCTATGAATTAAAATTATCACAGAGATAGCGAAGCTCCCCGCCACCTTTCCACTAGGGGCAGGGTAAGACATATTTTACTGTACGAAATGAATGAAGCGTTTCATTCAGCGGGGTGTGAGACGTGTCCATACAATCTCATCCACATGAAAATTTACACCGCTTAACGTTGTCTTTTTTTTCAGTTCACCGCTTAATTCGGCGTTTTCGCGATGAAAAATATTAATTTACTTGGTAACGGGCATTTGCCGAATAACGACCGGTGGTGTGCATATACCCAAAGAAATTACATACATCACTGGCGAGGTGTATAAGCGAGCGGTCGCCCTTTCGGTGGCATGCTGTGATTATAGTGGGGAGCCGGGCGGGCGCGTTTTGCTACTTCTATGAAAATTATAATATACACGTATACACGTGTACATTACGCAATAACATAGTCGCATACCTTTGATTGTCTGGACGGACTTTCGCAATACAATATCAACAAAAATAACAGGCCAACTATAACATACTTCTCAACGTCTCAACTTCTCGTGTGACTCAACAGATTACACTCTCGCTACGCCATATTAACCATGTACAAAACCGTCTCTGTGTGCGTAAATTATAACTGAAAAGTTTGGTGACATTTTTTTGTACGTTTGTAGACGCCGACTCTACCCAAACCTTATATAATTAAAGTAGCGTACACAGTCAAGTGTAAAAATACCTCACATTACGAAGGTACTTGACGGATATTTTTCGATTGATGGCATTTCGAAATCCAATAGAGCGGAAATTGGTTCGATCAGGAAGGGTTTGTCGATCATTTTATTAAAGTTCAGAACGGCAAACATATAATATTGCTAACGAGGACAGAGTTCGGAAACTTAGTTTTAATGAAACGTATAGTTTGCCTCAAACTTTATGGTGGATCGGAATACAACGCTTTATGCATGCTTGCGCAAGTACAGTCATATACCCCTCGCTCCACTACGTCTCGCTGCACCTAAAACTGGTTACTGCGATGACGCGACTTTTGCCTATGTTCACATCCGCTATCTGGGGGCACGGCCGTGCCCCCACCAAGTCGAGCGAAAAAGCGTCACGGCCGTACCATCCTTTTCTCGAAGCAATTCAGACCATTTTCGACCCCCTGTAACTTCGTTGTGTATAAAACTAGAAGACTGAAATTTTCAGTAACCATGCAGGCATATTATATAAGCATATTTTCAAATTTCATTTAATTGGAACCAGTATTTTTAAGAAATTATAACGGGTCAAATTTCTTCATTTTGTCACTCACTGACTCACCGATCATCAAAATTCTAAGGCACTTCTAGCAGACCTAGAAGCTTCAAATTTGGAATATAAGTAGTGTTTGGTGTATGAATCAAGGAAAAACTAAAAAATCTAGAAAAGACCGCAAAGAAAATTAAGCCCATACAGCCAAGTCTTCAGTTAAATTTTTCAATATTGGCTTTATTCGTAACGATGTTTTATTACGGCAAATATTATTATATTGCGTGCGAAGCCGCGGGTTTAAGCTAGTCCCATATAAATATAGGCGCATGGTAGTGCCCCTGCCAAATCGAGCAAAAAATGGGTATTCCCGTCATGAAAACACGTGTATTAAATTATTTATTAATGCAAAAAACGTACCTACGTGCGTATTCGTACTTATTACGAGTGCGTAAGGTTGTATAATATATCTTAGAAAAACTATATACATATAGATATACATATATACAATAAGTAGAAGGTATCGAAAAGGAAAAAAATAGAACTGTCTACAAAATACAAAAAGAAATGAGATCCCATCAAAAACAATACTTGTCAAAAAAACCAAGTCTCGCAACTCAGTTGTTCTGCGGTAAAAAGTTGTGAGATCCATGTAATACCAAGTCGGTTATTAATTTATTCGGTTATAAATATATTGAAACTTGGCCATCGCACTAAATAATTGAATTTACATGTGTTTTCAGGCGATTGAATTTACACGTGTTTTCAGGCGATGGCCAAGTCTCAATATATTTATAACCGAATAAATTAATAACCGACTTGGTATTACATGGATCTCACAACTTTTTACCGCAGAACAACTGAGTTGCGAGACTTGGTTTTTTGACAAGTATTGTTTTTGATGGGATAAAGTTTGATTGGAACTGTAGTAGATGTGTATGTTGAAGTCTGATAGAATTATCGAAACTTACGTTTCTTTACTTTGAATGAAAAAAATGTTTTTGTTTATTCTTTGTTAAAAATAGTTTTGACAGTTGACAATTAATTTCTAAACTTTATTATTATTATTATCATCTAAAATATTTCTAAATGTGTAAGCAATGTGACTCGTATCAAGTTTATTGTAGAAATGAAAAATAAATGATTTGACGGAATTTTATAAATATGTTCGTAGTAAAATCAGAATCGATTTTGAGATCTATGGGCTTTTTTTGATTTCGTATAATATAACTTAGTCACAGATTTCATGTCGGATAAAGGGTTAGGTAAACTAATTGTCAAGTGTAGTCCCAAGAAAGTAATATAAATACAATTTGAAAAACACGTCATAAAATTAACTAGTGACTTTATGAAATTTTAAAAATTTAAAATTACACAAAAAGCGGCGAGGTTTTTTTTAACTCATATTTTAATATTCTGTTAGCAGACACTCTCTTAAATGCTTTCTCTATTTAGGTGACGGCAGTATATATGCACTGATATTGTAGGGTGTCGTGATAGCTCAGAGCGCAACGAACCTGTCTCATATTTATTAGGCCATAGGGCCATGGTTCGAATCCGGGCGTGTACCAATGAGTTTTTCTGACTTAAGTACATTAACTATCACTGACTCCGTGCCTCAGAGAGCACGATAAGCAGTCGGTCCCGGACGCTGTCAATAGATAGCGGTCGTTACAATCCCCAACGCGCAGTGGAGTAGCGTAGTGGATTTATGCTCCAAATCCTCTCCTCACCCTGGGGGAGGTCTAAGCCCCTGCAGTGGGGTAAAATGGGCTGATGATGATTGTAGGGATTGCTACTTACGCAGTGACAGCCAAACGAAGATGAATCCCAGATTCTATGATGATTTCATGTGCTTCTTGGATGGTGAGCGTTGATGTGTCTATGTCGTTGATACGCCGTAGTCTGTCACCTGGCCGAATACCCGCTTTATCAGCTCTACTATCTGGCTTCACCTAGAAAGAATTAATTGTACATTAAAAATACTTTTGGAAATTAACGAAGCCAACACACTGCATTATGACTTTGCAGGCTGCTTTAGGAAAATCACCATAGATCAACGAAAAACGCCAAGCGCTTCTGCCACTACATATGCCGTGATTGAACAACAAACGTGTCCGTTATATATACCCTAACTTTAAATATATTTTTAATGCCTTCAATCGACACACCTTCTCATATCCCTGCGAGAAGCGCACAAGCGCAAAACCAGTTAGGGCTTTCGAGAGCTCAGACAATTCTGAGACACTCTTCAGTGTTCAAACACAGCATATGTTATATACTATATAATAATCTTTATATATTTATTTATTTATTATTCAAAAACAAAACATTGCATAGTTTTATATCGAATGATGCCCAGACGGAACAAAAACTGAGTAGTGAGCACACCGCCTTCGATGCAAAGATCCTGGGTTCGATTCTCGCCCTACGGGTATTGACCAATTAAATATATAGCACAAGCTTCCGACCACATCGTCTCTGCTGTAGCGGTGGTGGTTGACAGGCTCCAAATCACATCGGACCATTGAGGCGAGTTTATGGTCCGAACTTTAAGACCCAATGTTTGGGAAAGGTAATTTAAGCCTATTTATGATTCGGAACAATAAATAAAACAATATCTGTGCAGTCATCTTGACTTTTTTGAACCTCTGCAACCCACATTTCTGAAAAGTACCAATGAAGAAAATTTTAGTTTACTGTAAATACAATCAAAATTGTTCGATAGCGAAGCATTACTTAAACTGAAATAATGATAATAAAAGGCATAGAAACTGAACAGGGGAACGAAAAAAATCTTTTAAAAGCGAGCTTATTGGGGTAGTTTTGGCCATAAATGGGCTTTAATACATCGAGTGACATTTGTTGGTTTTTTACGTAGCTTATTATCCGTTTTATTTCAGGTTCTATTTTCTTTTACTATTTCTGTCAAATTTAGCTCTGGTATACGCTTTTTAGTTGTTTTGTATTAGAAGCACATGTCGACTACAAAATAGTTTAGACGGCACATCGAACAAAATACGTAAATTCTAGTATTCATTCAAACCACATATGGTAAGTATTTGCATTATTCACGTGTCAATATTTTATTGACGTATGCGTTCGGAAAGCTTAAGAGAGGTCAAATTGAAATACCCTTGAAATGGAATTCTTCACACGTACTTGTTACGACGTAAAATATTGCTGTCACACGCGATGAAACAAATTCAGTTCTCCCGAAACCGATTGACGGGATATATTTTCAACATATTTCCGTCATGAAAATAATTTCCATGGAACCATCTTGTTATTTTTGTAAGCTAGAAATTTATTTGAATTTTTTTCGTTACATACGTAAATATCGTCGTCTTCCAGGAATGTTAATATGATTTACATTTGAACAACATTTTGTAAATTTAGTTTTATAAAAGAGGCTATTCACACTAGTACCTATTCAAGGCAATAATGTTAGTATATTGAATCTTTTAGGAAATTATTTCTCATTTTTTTTTAAATATAAAACACGTAACACGTAAAACTGTAAATAATTATTGGTCACTTAGATTATTAGTCACTTGATTGAAGTGTACGTTTTTTTTTTAAAAAGACATATTATGTCTATGAATAACGAAAAACAGAAGTAAAATGCGTATATTTTAATAAGTTGAATCACCTCCTAATACACCTGCCTACTGTGAGATTACTTATTATCCGTGCATAAATAAATAATTTAAAAAATTGCGAAATTAATTTCTCATCACATCGGGATGTCAAATGATTGCAAAGTCTAAAAAATAACTCTTAAAAGAAATGAAATCGAGTATTGATCAGGAACTTGGTTATTTTCGTGACTTAAAAACTTTTAACAGGCGAAAATGTTGCGAGTTTTGGCTAATATTTTACAGGGATGTTTTTGATGGAGTTAGTTTTACAACCACGTTAATTCACGTGTGTGTTCTAAGTGTGTATATTAAAAATAACTGTATGTGACTGTTTTTACCCGACTAAATAAATTAATATATAAATATCAAAATAATTTTTTTTTATATTTTTTTCACTGTATTAACATCAAATCACTGTAACGTGCCTTACAACTGAGCAAGCTTAAACATTGTATTTTCATCACTTTGCACTGTTCCACTTTATCTTCGCTGTTTGGGTTTGCATATCAGATAGATATTGTAAGACAAGCTATGCGCCCACATTATACACGCCACGATAGAACGGTAACTATTTCTTCACGATTCGTGAATAAAATTTATCGATTTTTCCTTAAATTTCACGATTTCGTTTTTCCAAATATTTTTCCAGGCCTGGTAGGCTATTGGTTCATTCAATTATCGAATACCAGGGATAATTAGCTATAGGACTGTATTAATATTTTTATTAAAAAAAGCAGTCGGCATTGAATACACGGACATAACACGATCTCTGTATCTAAAGTAAAGCGCCCTTAATATTGCAAAGGTTTTTCTTAAGGGAAAGTATTTAATTAACGTATTTAGTATATAACTTATATATGAGCAACGGGGGAAAGCACTCTTATCTCTATCACGGGCTATCGTCTACTTTCTCTCACTCTTATTTTCCTCCATTTTTCTCAAAATATTTGGATTTCTAATCTTCTCTTTCTGGTTGCTTGCTTGTTGCATTCTTCAATATCCTGCCAATGTGTGTATACTTACAGTGAATATAATCTTTACAAAGCCTTCAATATGCAAATCACAAGTGAATCTTATAATTCGCAATCCGCTCACCCATCCGTCTGTCGCAACCTTGTAACTCCTACAAATTAGCGTCTATCGAGATAAAAACAAGCAAAAGCTTTTTTTTAACGGCCGTGATAAACAAACAGACAGTGCTTATTATGATCCTCCTCCACAATTCTACGAACCTAGTAGAATTGATAAAGAGTTAATATTTTTTTCTATTTATCTATTGAGATTTCCCTACAATAACAATACTTTGCTTTTATTTTAGCATACTAGGAAAACATTAGTAATGCACGCTCTTTATATTATTCAGATAAATTAAAAGTACGCGATTTCCTATTTTGATATATTTTATTACATTTAAGACAGAAATCCGATTGTGAAATTATGTTAGTAAGATGCATATTTTTTTATTTCAGTTATTTATTAAATAAAGTCAGATATTGTATAATCATATTTTTGTTTAATTAAATTCCGAAGCTTTGTTTGACGTGACGTAAATTCTAACAGTTTTTTCTTGCAACAGTGCTTTTATATGAACATTTCCAATTTTAATATATTGACCATTTATATCGTGAATGTCCTATTGTGGTGAAGATATGAACAACTAAAGTTTAATCATTACGTACGACTTACTGGTAACATTCACATTATTAAGTAACATATATTAATACGCTTATAATGGAGATACAATGATGATTATAATAAAATAGCCTGCATTTTGGGTAGGTAACTACCTGACAACCATCCATGGACGCCACTTTGAGACGTTTGATTTCCAACTAATGACATGTATGCCAACTTGAATATATTTTTTTCGTGTATTTTTTTACACAGATTTACACACAGACCAAAGAGTAAATAAATTTGACAGCAATGTTTTTTTCTGCAACAATAAACGTTAACGATATATTCACAATAAACCGTTTTAGTAATATTTGCTCCTGTAAAAAAATCCATTCAAATCTAAGGTCCATTGTCACGATATCGTCTGTAGAAAATAACTTTTAGAGAATTTTACTAAAAGATTTAATATCAAGTATGGGTCAATCAATGATATAGGAACGTTTGAAATCTCCATCGAGATTTTATCAACTTAATTTTCTTTGATGACTCGATTGTCACTAAGTCAGGATCTGTTGATGGAATCACAAGAAAATTGAGGGAGACCCTCAAATCTTACAGTCACTTGTAATAGGTGTGTTTGAGCTCTAGTTTTTAGCTATTCAGATGTTTGCTTCTAGAAGTCATCACCTCATGCTGCTAAGTTGATGATGAAAGCTACAGCACTTTAGAACGGTTAAAATTTAAGGAACAATACTGTGATTTGTCAACAGTTTTCTCAGTTACTTTGGGACTAGATGGCGCTGTGTGGGTCGTCCCATGTATAAAGAAAAAAAAACGGTGCTGTCTCATTTGAGCAGCGCGTATAGGAGCGCTATTTATACTAAATACAAATAAATTACAATTACAAATAAAAGTTGAAATATAACATTTTTTTTATAAATTTAAAAACCAACCTCAAAAACTTAAACTAAAAAATTAGAAATAATGTTTTTAATTTAAAAATAAAAGAGCATAATGGGCAGCATATAGTTTATGAAGTCGGTACCAATTCAGACGCTTTAAATGTGTATTTAAATAAATTTACCACAGTGATATATTTACAATGATAACAAATGTAGAACACAATACAAAGTAAATTTTTGAAATCGGTTTTTAGGAGAAATAAACATTTATTATTATTATTTATTAATTTTTTGGAATTTTTTTGGATTTTTTTTCTTAATTTGTTATATTTGCCCACTGAAGGTTACAAACTTACCTATATGATTATGAAAATAAATTCCTACTCAATATCCATGACTCACCACTTCTATGATTAGTTCTCAACATTTTGAAGTTAAAAGTTATAAATATATAAAATACTGACATATTGAAATGCGGTGTAGTAGAACAAGCCTAAAATAAGGGGGTAAAAAATGCTTTCGGGTGCAACAAAATGAAACAGCTTCGTGCGCCAAATCAGACAGCTTGTTTCCTCTTCCTCCTCTTGTTTGAGCGCCTCGAATTTATTGGCATACTACCTCCAGGAAGACGTAACGAAAAAACATTCATAACTCCAAGAAAACGGAATTTAAAAACTGTTTAAAATAAACTAAACTTAACTCGTACAGATCCATTCCAAGGCTACCTCGGTACGCACTTGAATGTTTTAGAAAACCTAACGTCTTAATACTCCAGAAATGGTAATAACTAAGGTATATGCAATAAAATTTGTTCTGAACGTCAAAATGAAAATCCTGAATATTGATTAGTTCCGTTTTCCTGAAACATTTTAATATTCTGTCGTCCATCGAGTCACAAAATAACAAGAGAAAGAGTAGGCGTGAAATATTAAATACTTCAATGCTAAAATATTAGAAAACTTTGGCCTTTCGTCCACGTTTCAAAATTTTAACAATTTATTAGAATTATACATATTATAAACTCTAACAATGAAAAACTCACAACAGACTCAATTATTTTTTACAAAGATTAAGCAAAATTATGAATATGGTCGTAAACTCATAGTACTTTAGAATAAGCTTTCAAAGTCCCTTGAAGTATGATACTCTGTAACGTTCCAATTGTTAAATATAAAAAAAAATGTGTAAAGATTTAATACGAAACTTGATAAACTGGCATCAAAACTTTTATTATGTTATATGTGGGACATTCCACGGAGCGCCCTCTAATCCCAGAGTAAGCAAGTATTATGCTTGTATTATGGGTACTAGACGACTGTTATACCTACTTAAATATTCTTTATAATATATAAATATATAGATATTTAGACACGAAACAATGATCGTGTTAATGCACACAAATATTTGCCACGGGCGGAAATCGAACCCGCTACCTTTGGTTCTGCAATTAGATTCTCTAACTATTCGGCCAATGCAATGAAATCCTTGGTACGAATCCTTCTGTGTACCAAAAGCGTCTTAACAAAAAGGACCAGCCATGACCAACACAATCCTTAATGGTTTTTGTTTACATATATCATAAAAACTATGTATCACTTTTTGAGGATCCCAGCAACCAAATATCTGATCTAAGTTTTAAACTAGTTTTATTAGTTTTGAACATTTGCTATGTTATTGTTTTTATTAATACAGGATGTTGAAAAGCTAACTGCAATAATAATGATTTAATGTCATATATTCAGAAAACTCTTTCGAAAGAACAACGCATTTACGGCAACAAAATAATTGTCATTCAATTCAAAATCAAGTTAAAATCAAGTTTTTAATTAAACGTCAGAAGTGTTCAAAAACCGCTTGAAAATTTGTATTTTTTTGTAATTTAGGACATGGTGATGGATACATATTTCAACATTTCATTTCATTTCAACAATCAAAGATCACGACTATTTTTGACGTTAATTTGATGGACGTCTTTTAGCTCAAATTTGATCATTTACAAAAAAATGCCTCACGAAAATCGTACACATTCCAAGGCTTGTCACTCGTGAACAATATACAAAAACCAGAACATGTCCACTCAAATGCCTATCTTCCGATTACCCATGTTAAGCCTAATAATTTCGTACCTTGAGCTCTTCGAAAAATATGTCCCTTGGAAAACGTGTCAAAAAATCGCCAACAAAATTTTTGATTTGCTGAATATGTTTAAAACGTAAATTTGTATGTTTTGACGTTTATTTCTAACGTAAATTTTAATTAGCAGTATCAAATTTACGAATCTCTAAAATTAAGCGGCCGTGCGTGGTTCCGCAACAGCCCACCTCACATTTATTTTAATTTTACATAGGAGCGAGTTTAAATTATTCAGATAAAAGTTCTGTATTATATATCCTAAATGGCGTATACATAGTTTTATATTATATTTAAAAGTGTTAAAACTAACTTACAAAAGTCACTCTCAGAGGTGTTTTGTAGTAAGCTCCTCCAGCGAGATCGAAACCCCAAATTGAGTCTTCGAAGCTGACCCTTTCGTGGATGCCCTCATTCTTGGACTGCCAACTTGGCTTAGAGATTTCTCCAGCCAAGAGAGCTGCTTCTTCAGGCTTCAGTTTAGAATGACGAAGTGCCATTCCCGATGGCATATCCTAAAAAGAAATGTCAGAAATTGATATTAGTGTCTAGGTAGTTAAACGGTTTTGTCATGTATTCGTTATTGTCCAAGTTGTTGTGTTTTCAATATTAAAGTTTTTAAACTTTCCACTATATTAACGTATGGATGCTCGGTACTGAATAGAGAAATCGCCGCAATCCGATTGAGTGATTTTATTTAACTTCCATGGTAACATATTATAAGGTAAAATTTAGTGCCTAATTATAGCGTATATTCATCTCTTGCACTCTTGTGTACTTTCACGTTAAGTTGAATGTATCGGAATTTTAAAATCAACTTGTACTACGTTGGCCGACTTGGTATCGAATACTCATATGAAATAGACCAACCCACATTTTCTGTCAATGCTAGAACGATTAGCTTCATTCAGTCAGATGACACCAGAGTTCGCACTCAAATTTATTACAGTTATAAAAAAAAATCACGGATTTTACTGAAACTTTTTACAAATGTTCCATATGATGCTAGAAATTATATAGATGATGTTTTACAAAGACCTAATGTCCCAAATGTAGGCCACCACGGGGTGTTGCAGTATTTATACGTGTTTCTCTAAAATAGCTAAGCCTCTTTCCATGCGGTTTTTCCATTAATAATTAAATTAATCTAATAATTAAATTAATTTGACAGCAGCGTTTGGTTTTAATAGTTATGTCAGTTCATAGTATCAAAGTGACATTACGCAATTGGGAAGGGGGACGAAACCGGCGCGCGGGGAGTTCTCTGGGGTGAAGAGCAGCTGAAGAGCGGCGCGCGGGGACATTGTGCACTGAAATTCGGACTAATAACTCCCCATCTTACAGCAGCTAGCTATATTATGAATAATAATAATAATAATATAATAATACATGGGACAACCCACACAGCGCCACCTAGTCCCAAAGTAAGCAAGTATTATGCTTGTGTTATGGGTTACTAGACAACTGATAAATATACTTAAATACTTTTTTTTAATAATATATACATAGATAGATATTATACACCCAGACACGGAACGAAATAAACATGTTCATGCACACAAATATTTGTCCCGGGCGGGAATCGAACCCGCGACCGTTGGCTCCGCAGTTAGGGTCTCTAACCACTCGGCCATTCAGTCGTCAATGAGTCATGAATGAGTGGTTAGACGGTAAACGCAGAAGAGGGCTTCTAGTCAATTCGTTTTTATGGGTTATCCGAATAAATGTGTGTGATACATTTTGTCTTATTTTAAATAAACGTTTAAGAATTGAACAAATAACTTATATTTTCTTTCACAATAAAATTGAGGCAGGTAGTATTTTCGTACCAATAAAATATAGTCATATTTTTCTAATGTCAGAGAGCATTCGGAATTTCTAAGGATTTTCGGTAAAGACAGTCCATACTACTTGGTTCCTTTGTGCTCGCCATGTGCTCGCATCTTGTTGTTGCTCATAATATTTCGAGTTAGTCTTTTAATTATTTTTTTTATTACATTTTTCGTCATTTTACATTCGTTAAAATCTTTTTGTTTTCCTTTCGCAGATTCTACAACTTTGAACAATATTCATACGTTTCAGAAAATATATACGTTTTATTTTAGTCTGTATTAAAGAAAGGTAGCTTTGATCCCAAATTTAGTCGACACAATGGATTTCGGATGATATCTTGGAAGGTGCTTTTTATGTGTTTCGAAATAAATGTCAACGAAAAATAAATTCTCAGAAAATAAATCCAGTCCAGTTGCTGTCACGATCAGAAGGAAAACGAAAAAAAAAACGAGAACGTTCCAAGTGTTTTTCCGAGAAACAGAGAGTAAATATCTAAAAAATAAGCAATTCATTAAAAAGGCTCTTAAAAATTTTTTTGTCTGTTTTTGTCGTCTCTGTTTTTAAGGATTCGAATTTTTTGTAAATTATAAATAATTTTTGTTTATTGTTTAATTAAAAGTTTCGCTGTATACAATAATTGTAAATTTATCACAACAAAATCATGAAAGAATATATTCTTCATAAGATAAAGATGAAATTGAAACTACGCAATATTTGGGTCAAGATGAAAAATTTTGTTTATGGTTTTTTTTTGCCTGCAACTTCCAGATAATCAACTGTCGTTCACAAATTGAATCCATGGTACGCAAAAATGTTCCATGGAAAAGCTGCCGGCTCAACAAATCCCAAAGACTAAAGCTAGCAAAGGCTGCGGGTTTGATTCTCGCCCAGGTAAAATATTAGTGTGCATGAACATGTCTATTTGAACCGTGTCAGGGTGTAAATTTTATGTACGTATTATTAAAAAAAAATCTACTTATGTATATATTATATCAGTTACCCATAATACCGGCTCTGTCTATTTTGGGTCTTAATATTAGAAGTGCCAGGTATTATTAACTATTATTATTTATATTATGAAGGAATAGAGTGCTCATAAAATATTAACTCCACTCCATTATAGGAGTCGTAGCCAGTAGTTTTGGCTCTAAAACAATAAGATTTTGGCATCACATTTCGATTTTGGAATAATTTGCAATTAGCCATTGTTACCCGTTGACTATTTATTTTAATTATTTTGTACTTGTGTTTTTATTTATTTTTTATATTTTGAGTGCTTAGTTATATTTATTTTATTAATCTTAATTATTTTTGTATCTACTGACCTCTTTACTTTTCGCTATTTTATTTTTATGACATTTGTAATTCTGTGCTCGCTTGTATGGATATAAAATCCGAAATAAAAATATTATTATTATTAAACAAATTGTAGCAGAGTTATGACTTCGATTGTGAGAAATGCGCGGAGCTAATAACTTTGCTTAATGCTGGAGTACAAAATGTACAAAATAATTTATTTCGGCCAGTACTATCAGGTTTTCATACTCATAATTTACCGTTAAACTATGGAATCCTGGTTATTGTGACCTCTGGTTAATAGTGCATGTAAACACTCGGTGATGTAGATAAGTATAGATAGATTCAGAGCAACGTTCACTGGATCGAAAGAGAATATGCAGTGATCAAGAAACAAAGCGAAAGCTACGTAATTTCCTAACAGCGCGACTCCATCGAAGCTGCAGAAAAACGCTTGCAAAATATATTTAAATGTGGCTGAGCCAACAGGGTACGTTTCGGAAAGGTTTTGTCAGCGTCTTATAAATCAATTGGTATTCCGGGCAGTTTTCCATTTGGAAATTTCTACTTGATCTTTCCAATGGAAGTTTCGGATTGGCATATTGAATTTTTCACTGACTAATCTAATCTGTTTGATAAATGGATACCTTGTTACTCGCAATCAAATCGTTTTAAGAGTTTAACATTTAAAAACCGATACATTACATTAGAATAACTTTTCTATAATTCTTATATAATGTATCTCTATCGGTCAAGCCCATATTGATTGAATTATAAAAATAATCATATTTTTAGTTACATACTAGTTCAAGATAAAAGTACAAAAAAGGTCCTTATAATAAAGAAAAATCGTACTAAAACATATAAATTTATATTTCACAAGTATATACAATTTTTTAATTATACCTGGCAATGAATTATAATCTACTCAGTACGTTTTTGAGTATGAAAAGCGAATATTAATTACATCAGAAAATCAATTAAATTATTTTCCCATAAACGAAAAGGAGCCAAACAAATTGTTTAACTTCGGCATATTATTATGGTGTCTTTGTAATTTTTTTATTTTGAATAATAAAGAAATGGGGGTCGCCAAAATTTTCAATTTCTGACCATTTGTGGTGCATCGTATAACTCAAAAACCGAACCAGATTTATATTATAGACAGATACTATGTAATCTGTATGTAACATGTTATGTTACATATACTTTATTGATACAACAATATGAACAAAGCCAATTCTTAATTTACTTAGGTAATTTATGACAAAAACCAACTTTTTTTATGATTCGTTGTAATGGTTAATTCGGAAATGAAATATTTCATAAACCCAAAATTTTGATAGTTAATGTAATGTTTTGACCCCAAACCAAATACTAATAATAATCATAATATATATAATCATAATAATATGTCGAACATGCCACACAGTGCCATCTAGTCCCAAACTAATCAAAGCTTATATCATGGGTACCAGACAACTGATATACATACTTAAATATTCTTATAAATATTTGCAGGTATTTTTAATTTTTTTAATTAGATTTTTATTTAGAGTATATTATTTAATAAATTAATATGTAATTTTATGGTTTAAGAGACCTGTGTAATACTTGAGTGAAAATAACAAGTAGAAAATATTATTTATAATGTATATATATAAAACACATTTCTTCTCTAGGAAATACAAGACTACAAATATGTTAGTTTTTTTTTTTAATAAAAGTTCTTTATCGAAGTGTTTTTTTGGCAGGACGGTAGATATCAAAAAACATCAGCCACGCTATACAAATTGCGAGTACAAACCCGGTTCACTAGGTGAACAGAATACGCAATGAGTTGCCCTTCTTAAATATATTACTTTCATTGGAATTCGGCTCACTATCTGAAAATTTTCCAATAGATTGTTTCGTGAAATGCTAAAACCTTGGTTTGATTTCAGTAGGTCAAAGCTTTGGAATGGGCTTGGACGATAGCTTCAAAGTTGCGTTGATGGTTATTGAAATTGTTAAGATTAAAGTTATTGAACAATCTCTCCATGTATTGTAATAAGTAGATATAAAAAAATATACGTCACAGTACCTAAATATCGCAAAATATTTAGTCTACGGCATATGTTTTCTGTTCACTTTTTTGTTGTCACAGTGCAGTATCTTTATGTATATCCATGGGTAGTATTTAGATTTTGAAACATCTAAAATTTTCATGTCTATTGGATATAGACGTTGTGTTTATTTCCTTTCATGTAATCTACAGTTTTATGAAGTTTTTTTATTTCTACACATAGAAGGACCAAATTAACAACGTGTTGTAAATTTGATGTGTCTTAAGGGCCCTCATTGGGTGATTTTGACGCGTCGAATACTCACAAAATCGACAAGTTTTTAAAACCGATAACTTTTAAATATAACTGATTTCTGTGAAACTAAGCTTAGTGTCATTCGAATTAATCACGATACGTATAAAAGATGCTACAACAAATATATACGAATAATTTCTATTTACGATGGTATGGGTGTCCGAATGACTAGAAGGACTTGAGTGTTGTTACAGAATTAATTTTTAGTGTGGTACACTTTCAAATCAAAACGATGAGTTTCTCAAATACACAAAAAGAAATGTAGAGTCTATTTATTCATTTACAATTGCATATCACATGTCATGGCCAGTATAATACAGTTTGGTTCACTTCAAACATTCATTTCGTGTGACACCTCGCAGCGTTCATAAACAAAAATGTAATTAATTATTTTTATTTTCACTATACATAAGCAATTATTTTCGAATTTATTCCAACGGCAACATTTTGGTTACAATTACTGATAAAAATAAAGAACTTCAATTCTTCAAAAATATATTAGGGAAAGTTTTTCCACTTTGTTTCTTAAGGTGGCATACATATATTCAATATGACGAATGCGAGTACCAGCATTCGTCATAATAGATTAGGCTGTCATACAAACATTAATTCATCCATCATGAATATGACGTAGTCAAACATACATATCAATAACAAACATTACATATCCGTCTCCAAATCGGAAATAATATTAGCCAATTAGTTAGACAAATTTGCGAAAACGGCTTTAACTTCAAGAAATTATATGATTTTAAATAATGCTTTGCCCCAAAGAGTGTTTGAGACATGCCTTATAAATGAGTAGCTCAAGCCACAAAAAAAAATAGGAAGTATGTAAACTTTAACATTTCAATTATATTTTCAATACCATATGGGCTCAACACAATTTTGAAAATTTTATTGGAATAAAAAAAAACATTAGACCACTATGGTTTTGAACATATTATTTGAATGTTAAAGTTTACGCATACTTTACTTCATTTTATTTTTGTGGCTTGGACTACTCTTCCGCTGAGTAATTCAAATGTTAAAACATGTTTATTTCAATGCGAAAGTTTCATTAAAATTATTTCAGAGATACTTGAACTACACGGGTGTACACAAACAGACTAAAAAAATATAATTTTATTTTTGTTTTCAGGGATATCTAAATAGTCGATTATAATAATACATTTTTCATGTACATAACCTAAGCTTATAATTTCATAACAGAATAAGTGAGATGCATAAATACTATTTATTTACTTTACTATTTTCCAAAATAAAAGAAAATCCAAATAAAATTAAATATCTACGTCATGTAATCACCTCAAATACTTTGTTACAATTTTCTTTAGATATCCCCGTTCTTAGACATTGATAAAAAAAAAACAAATTTCATTATTTATAAAAAAAAACTAACCTTGTATTGCGTAGAGTTAAGTTTGTATGGCAGCTAGGGCCGGTCCGACGACGATATGTCACTGCGACTCGAATGATCCAATTAATATTGATCGAACTAGACGTGGGCGTGCGCCGGACGAATGATGCGAGACGTGACGCCAGAATAATCGATCTAAGATTATATACTAATACTTAAACTATTATTTTCAATTTATGTGACCAATTAATCTGTAATCGTATTATTAATCGTGAATTTACGACGTGTGGTGACAATCGCTCGGCTCCGCCATCTCTAAGTGTTGATTTGAATTTATGGGTACAATATTTGAATTTTCCTGAAGTTTTTTATTGTTCCTTAATAAAAATATCCAGTAAAAACCTGAAACTTGAGCCATACATAATCATGGTCATTAATTTTCTTTGTTAAATATTCAGTAATAAATATAACAATTATATTTCTTACTGAATTATTATAATCACATAATGTTACTTTTATACAACGCCATGATTATAAACATTGTATTGTATAATCATGTCGTTGGTTGGTAGAAACGGCGTTCTATAGTACCTAAAACAATTCCGTAAAATAATTAAGAACGCAAGTACTGGCCAATTAGAGTTAGGAAGTACTAATTGAAGTAAAATTATATTAGCCAATCAACACTCAGGATAGCATTTGGCTTTAAAACTAACTGAGTCCTTTGTAAAGATCTGAAAACAGCTTGGATATTGTAAAATTATTTCAGAGTTTCCAATTATCCGGATTTGTTCTAACATCCGTTTTTTTTCTATTTTTATATACATAAAAATAGTAGATAGCAGGGGGAGAAAAGAAGCAGGGGTTAGTTGAGTCATTTTCAAGTTACTGCGTTTTGAAATAAAAGTGTAAACGTTATAGAAGATGTATATGCATCATCAGATAGAGAATTT
Organism: Luffia ferchaultella; assembly: GCA_949709985.1. NCBI lineage: Eukaryota > Metazoa > Arthropoda > Insecta > Lepidoptera > Psychidae > Luffia > Luffia ferchaultella. The sequence goes on along the minus strand of OX453250.1, from coordinate 21,934,030 downwards.
ATTTAGTTAGATACGTCATTTAATAATTTTGATAAAGGTCCTACAGTCTCAAGCTATTAACAAAACGAATGGTCAGAGAAAGTTGTTTTTAAAAACCCATGGTAGTACCGAATAACATAGAAAGATGACATATAAGAAATTTATTCTTGTAAATTAAATTACTCAATCAAATATCTTTTTTGTATAAGGAAAATCGTGTCGTGATAGCCCAGAGCGCAACGAACCTGTCTCAAATTTATAAGGCCATGGTTCGAATCCGGGCGTGTACCAATGAGTTTTTCTGACACAATACACAATAATCTGACACAATACACAAGTACACAATATCACTGACACCGTGCTTCGGAGGGCACGTTAAGCAGTCGGTCCCGGACGCTGTCAATAGATGGCGGTCGTTACAGTTCCCAACCCGCAGTGGAGCAGCGTGGTGGACTTAAGCTCCAAGCCCCCCTCCTCACCCTGGGGGAGGCCTAAGCCCCTGCTGTGGGGTAAAAATGGGCTGATGATGATGATGATGATGATAAGGAAAATATTTGATCGTAAGAAAATAAATTAATAAAACACTCATGTTTCTGTCGGTATGCTTAACTTAAAGCTTAAAGTTTTTTTGTTACGTTAATAGGTAAAACCACTCGTTAATAAATTATGGGGCCAGTAACTAATTTACGAGCACTAATTGTCCTAATTATTTATTTTGTTTTCAAATATAAAGCCAAGTAAGTACCTATTTAATATGACATAATTTGCACCTTCAATAAAATCTATAAAAAATAGGTTTTTTGTCCGAATCAATGGGAAATGCCGTCAAACAAGTATTTTTCTATTGAACTTTTATAAATAATAATTTAGCATAAGCGAAAAACCACATCTTTTAAATTAATACAATATTAATACCCTCGACTACTTCTCGAACTTTAAAATCCAGCTAAGAGAAGGCCACGGAGTTCATGAATCTATGGACAGCGCATTTTTTGACAGAGGCAGCATGTCGGTCACTCATAGTAATGACCATACGTGACTTTTGCATGTATCACTTTCCGGGCGCGGGCCAGTTGACGGCAGCTGTCATGACCACCGCCGGTACTCGTTTCATACTCAAGATAGACACCACACCCTCTACTGTTGTCAATGCTGCTGTCAACTTTATTACTGAATGGAGAAGGTAACATAAAACATTTTTATTGGGCGTTCCGTTAAACTGAATATTGCATCGTTACTTATAATAGAAGGGTTGGTAGAGCGTGCTTATGCATATTTTGCGCTGTACTCGTGAACATAGAATACGGCTTATTCAAAAGGTTGTAAAAAACATCAATGAGAAAACCCGGTACGTTCAGGTTGGGTAACGCATTTGAAATTTGAAAGGGTTCCTTATCCATCTTATGTCTACAACAAAAACTTATCATCAACGAAAATCATTTGATTCGTACCGATTTTATAATACTTACTTCCTGCGCTTAAAAATACGAAGCCTACGAAGCTGGGGGTCCCGTGTTCGAATCCCAAGTCAGGTTTTCTCCATTTATATTATGAATATTGATACTGGTACCGGGTCTTGGTTGTAATATGTATGTGGTGTCTTCGCTTGGTATCCAAAGCACAAGCTAAAGCTTACTTTGGGGCCTAGACGTTGTTGTTATGTATACGTTATTATTGTTATTATTATTACTCTTCGTCCTGATCAACCAAAAAATCGTGCACTGTGGCCACTATTGATTCATTTTCAATTTTTTTAGTTTTTAAGTGATCGTTTAATTTTGAAAATAAAATAAAATGGATGTGGAGATAGCTAGTTTCTTCACTGGTAGACATTTTTACTCTAGTTTTGGTGAGATTCAACGACTCAAAAAACTTCTTACTTAAAAAGAACCCATGATTTTATCAGCAGTTCTTATCGACTTATTAGGAGTTGTAGATGTCATTTCCAGGCTATAAGACTGTCGTTTTGTTTCAGGACTGCAATGAATAAGGTATGTTTTATGTAAAGTTGGGAATCTGGTTGAAATAGAGCCACGTTCAGGATATTTTTGTAAAATGATTTTTTGCCCACGTGCTCGACATATTACAAAAAATAACTTTTTGAAATATAAAACAGAAACAGTTTTTTTTCTTTATAAATAATTTTATATGAGTAATTAGTAGAAAAAGTAAAAGCTACAGTTAAGTATAACCTGTCAGTATTGTTTTTTTTTGTTCCAAAGAATAAAAATTTCATTACTTAACACTTTATATACTTATCACACTTCGTAGATTTAAAGTAACAGACAATTGAATATATTTTCGCAGATAAAAAGTAAATTCGTGAAAATCATAAGGCGAAGAAGCAACTAAAATTAAGTGGTGAATTATGTAAATATGAAAAGCTTTGTTTTCTACTCAATAAAGAAGTTCTTAAACTCCGTTTAATAGAACGACACACCGGCCCTGATTGCGATGGAGCTTATGTGAGAATGGGCTGCGAAGTGCGACCAAGGTGTATCTAAAACGGGATTAGTGGACGCGACTCGCGACATTGAAGGTGTGTTTTGTACGCCCCAAAAACACAAGCCAAAGAAGATAAGATAACTGATCTTTTTACTTTCACGGTTTTCGTGAAAAGTCGAGTCGACTGTTTCGTTGTGACAGTTTAGTTTTTCCTTAATATACAAGGTGTGGTTTTTCGCTTCTACCAAATTTTTATGCATACAAAAGTCTAATATGACCATATGGACCATGTTTGCCGACATTTGCCTTTCATTTGGATGACAATCTTATTTCTTATTGTTTTCACTTAAGCTGGCATGACATTTAAAACACCCTTGGTCTATAAAAATATTCTTCTTCGATAAAGCGACATTATAATTATTAAAAAAAAAAAAACTTATATAAACTGAAAAACATTTGCCCCAAACCAAACTATGATATCGAAAAATTGGGTTCCTAGAGAAAACAAATTATACGTAGGCAATGGCAAGCAACCTACGATGACCAGAAATCACGTCATATCTGATTTTTATTTGTCAAAAAATATATTATAAATACAAATACATTCATTTACAAGTGAGACTCTGCTGTCACTTTTAAACATTGTGAAGCTAATTTTACGCAGCCTTTAAGCTACCCCTCTACGAAGAACACTGCAAAAAAACTTAAAGTGGCTTTTTTTAGTGACGGCGACACTACGTTCGTTCTTATTGTCTGTCACACATTATAGTTATTGCATTCACAAACCAGTACAGTGAAAAAAATAACAGTTCTATCTACCAATTCAGCAAATCGCAAGTCAACAAATTTCTGTATGTTTTCAAAACGGACCTGTCGATATTATATAGTATTCGTTTGTATTATTTCCATGCCATACAGGTTTGTTTAAATTGTATTATAATAAATTATAAAAAGTAATATCGATTCAAAATGGACTGACCTGTTGATCGAGTGGTCGGAAGCGCCGACTGCTAAACCAAAGGTTGCGGCTTAAATTCCCGTCCGGGACAAATATTTATATGCATGAACATGTGTATTTGTTTCGTATCTTGGTGTAAAATATTTATGTATGTATATATTATAAAAAATATTTAAGTACCTATCTAAATCAGGTGTTTATTACAGCCTCCGTCTGATTTGGGACTAGATGATCGCGTGTAGGGTATCCCAGATATATTATTAAATATGTATTTATTTAATTTTTATGATCTGTTTTTATATTTAATTAAAAAACGACATCTTTAGGATTTCACGTGGTTCTATTTGTTTTGGGAATCGTACACGAAATTATAGACAATATATTTCTCATTATTTATACAATTTATAGTACCTACTATTATTACTGAAATGACTTACAGACGCAATTTTCAATGAACCTGAGATATTAACAATTAAACCTTAATTTAATTCTCTTGTAAAACAATGCAAGCTGCACATGAAACTCTGTTGAAGTGGAGCGACGACTTGCTATGTGTTTTACTGAAGCCTTACAGAACAATTTGTAAAGAAAAAAACATCGTTTGTGTAGTTTTTTACTTCTTATCAATTAATTTTCGTATGGATTTTGTTTGTAATAAAGGTACCAGGTGTCGAAATTAATCTAGCCAGAAGGATAATAATCCAACGTGACGAAACCAAAGATCTCAGGTGCGATCCCAGCCCGAGAAAAATATTTGGGTGCATTAACAATATGTATGTATACGTCGGCTGAACGTTTATAGTCCAAACTTATATGTGTAGAGCTTACCGAATTAAACAAAATGTTAAAAGAGATGATAAAAAATGATTTTTTTCTCGGTAGCCGACAGTTTGCGCCATTTGCTCAATTGAAACTTTTTGTTTAATTCGGTAAGGTCTGAACGCTCTATAAGTTTGGCCTACGTTCAATCGAACACCCAGTATAGTTTGCAACGTATTGCATACAAAAAACAAAATATTATCTCAGGTTCTGCCTAGTTGCGACTATAATAGACGATCGTGTGTAAAATGTGTGAGATGTCGAAATTAAAAACTAGCCAAATGCGAATTGAACTAACGCACCAAGGGTTCCGTACTACCACACAAATATATTGTGTGTCCACTTATAAAAAAAAATTACGGCCTCCCCATTCATTTATTTTGAATTTCAAAAAAGTAATATATTTTTACCCGACATAATTCGTTCTAGGCAACGGTACATGCCGGGAAAAGAAAAAAAAAACATTGTTTTCTTTCACCTTTTACTTATATGGAACCGCCAGAAAAATATTAATATTTTTTTGTGACCCACGCCTAAAATTCGCAGGTACTGGAAAACATAATAAGGATTCTGAAATTATATTTCATTTGTAATTTAACAAAATTTTCGTTTGAAACAATAGTATGACGTATGTGTTTGTTTGTTTTACACAGCTTACAAACTACATTATAAATCGAGGTTTTCAGTATTTGGTGTTTAAATGGCATTTAATATGAAAAAAATTCCAAGTTCTTGACCAGTTTAGTTTTCGAGATATACTCAGTAATAAAAATGGTTTAAAACTAATGTATAATTAAAATAAAATTTATTAAAATATTTTCCACTCGAGACTTCTACTCAATCAGTATTAAACAATGATATGCCGGAGTAATTTTTTTTTTCTCACGTGCTTTTGTATATACGGGGCTCCGCTGGAAAATTATATAATTCAATTTCTGACTCAATATGTGGTTCAACATTTTATGCAATATAACCAAAGTTCAAGTCTGAGACTCATTCCTTTTACGAGATAGAAACGACACGAACAGATAGACAGCAAAGTACGCAGAGCAGGATTATAAACAGTGTTTATGTTTCTTCTATAGTTCTAACTGACATTTACACACATATCCTACTTAATTAATAATTTTGTTACTCTATGTTTTTATTTTATGAATTTTTAGGATATCAATTACCACTCATATAAAGAAACATATACTTTTTTTTTATTTATCAACTATTGATACATTTTTATACAAAACATGTTTAGAAAAAAGTTATAAAAGTATTAAAAATCTTATGAAATTAGTTACGATAATTAAGTATTTTTTTGGTTTTTTTTTAATAAATAATATTCGTGCGTTTTTTCCCTGTGTTATCTAGAATTACACCTCATACTTCCCGTTGATTTAATTTTTATTAATAAAAATGAAAACCTAAACCCCAATCATTTCTATTTGGTTGAGTAATACATCGAATCGGTCGATCACTGTTATAATTAGCAGTGATTAATCAGTGTACTTCAATAGAAAGTCATCGAGTAAGATCGTACGTCCGCATAGCTCGCGGTCCACGCAACGCCCAATTTGCTCGGCGCGATGGGATGGAACACAATCGCGATTGGTATGTGTTTGTGCTGACGATACTGTAATAAATTTAAATATGTCTGGACCACCGAACTCATAACATTATATAGAAATAGAGACCGCATGCTACAATTACCATACGATATAGGAGTTATCGATATGTTAATATTAGCACTGTTGCTTGTAATATAATACATGGCATTCTAGTTTGGCCATCTTTGTTCACTTATTTAACATATGAATAGTTTTAAATGGGACCCATTTTCACGAATGCACAGATGATTTCCTCGATTGATATTGTTCCGTGTCACCTTTTTTAACCCTCGACGCAAAAAGAGGGATGTGATTAGTTTGACGTGTGTGTGTATCTGTGTATCTGTCCGTGGCATCGTAGCTCCCAAACGGATGAACCGATTTGAATGCGATTTTTTTCATATGAAGGGTGAATTAGTCGGGTGTGTTCTTAGCTATGTCTGCTGAGAATCAGTCCAAGATGGCCGCCGCTACAAAATGGCGGATTTCATATTTTTTTCACTACTCCATCAATATGGGTATCAAGTGAAAGGGCTTTACACTATGACAAATTTCAAATCAAAGATGGCCGCCACCACAAAATGGCGAATTACATTTTTTTTTCACTACTTCATCAATATGGCCATGAAATTAAAGGAATTGACTAGTAAAATATTATACACTATGACAAATTTCAAATCCAAGATGGCTGCCACTACAAAATGACGAATTACATATTTTTTTCACTACTCCATAAATATGGGTATCAAATGTAAAAACTTGACTAGTAGAATACACTGTGACTAATTTGAATTCCAAAATGGCCGCCAGCACAAAATGGCGGGTATCATATTTTTTTGCTACTCTATCCATATGGGTATCAAATGAAAGAATTTGACTAGTAGAATACTATACACTATGACAAATTTCAAATACAAAATAGTCGCCACGCCACCACAAAATGGCGAATTACATTTTTTTTCACAAATCCCTCAATAGGGGTAGCAAATGGAAGGGCTTGACTAGTAGAATAATGTACACTATATTGAACGGGAATGAGGAAATATTAACTAACGAAATGAAAACTAAAAACTATAAAATTATTATTTTTTTTGTCTGATGATGTATGAATTAGATTAACTAAATAACTAAGTTTAAGAATTTTGAAATAAAAATTAAATTTAAAATTTAAAAAACCCCCACACAAAAAAAGACTAACCTTTTAAAAGGTATATATCGAGTTATGGTAAATATATATTTAAAATAATATGTTAATAAAAATAATATGTGATTCCTCCACTGACCAGTAGGCAGTATTTTTTATATACCAAATGCTATACATGACCCCACAAAAAAGCGTACCTAATAGGTACCTTAACTTTTTATTTTGTTGACTAATATAAATTCTTTACTGGGCCTATGTATTTCAATAAACGATAAAAACTTGACATAAAAACAACAAAAGAAAAATACTTATATTAATTTTTATTGTAGGTAAAGCAAAGGTACAAATAACGTTTATAATATTAATGTTATACAAACGACTTTGTAAATTCCACTTCGGCAACTTGTCTGTATTTAAGAGAACTTTAAAACCATGGCCCATAACTTGAAAAATTTGGAGAGACAAAACATGACAGTAAAACACAGTTTTATATTTACTACTTTAAATCTGTAGGTAAATGTGTATATGGAAGATATTAGAGGGAAAATTGTAATCGATTTATTGCTCATATTTAAGACCGAAATGTACGTTTTTATTTTTTTGCTTGATTGAGTTTTCTGTTTTAAAGCTTTGAACTCAAAAACCCCTAAAACGATTATAATGGAACATCGGCATTTAAATTGATGATATATAAATCAACATTATAGCACATACCTAGCGTTCGGTTGAACGAAGTTCAAACTTATAGAGCATGAAGAGCTTCCCGAACTAACAAAAAGTTTAAAAAAAGTATTAGAAAAATTAAGGTCTAAACATGTTTTCTTGGTAACCGTTGGTTTGCGCCGTCTGCTCACTTGTAACTTTTTGTTTGGTTCGGTAAGCTCTACATGCTCTATGAGTTTGGACTACATTTAGCCAAACACTCGGTATATCGCAACGTTTCTATTTTTAGGAACAGATATCCATAAGTAAATATCACCCTACAATTTTTCAGAAAAATAGATAACATTTCCCAAAAACTGTTTACGATATTCGTACGTTTATTAAAGTGTTTATGTACATTGAAACGAAATAAAGCCAATCTCAAAAACTAAACTGGCAAAATCGTCAAACAAAAGCTAGTATACTAAAAGCGGCCCGCTGCGTCAGTAACTCTACCTCATCGAGTACCAATATACAACCAGTCTGGAGTGTATATTAGAAAGGTACCTACTTCTAAAAGTACACGGTTGCCTAAACGTAACGTGGAACGTTTTGTACAGTATGCAAAAAAGTGGTCGTCGTCGAGTCGAGAAAAGTCGCTATCGAATAACAAATAGTCACATATAGTAGGTAAGGTCAATAGTGCTCGTTACGAAGTGCCGAAATATATAGTTTTGCTTCACATTTTAGTTTTTTTTTTTTAAATTGTATGTCTTGATTTTCTAGGAATAAACGTGTTGCACTTGTTTGTATGTTCGTTGACCGCTGCATGTAGTAGTGACGTCACATTAATGTTTAATGTTTTCTTTTTATATCTTGTGGCGTCCAAAAAATTCATATTTTTTCCGTTGAATAAGAACACCTATTCCTATACGTTTGAACCATAAAGTTTTGCACAATGGCCATTACGTACTCCATTCACTGTGTAGTCTAACTGACTTGTCATTTCCCGGAGTCCATTTCCTAGAATTGTGTACGGAGACGTGCCCACCATACGCCTTACCGTATAAATTCCTGGTGCATTCCAAGCATAGCATACCTATATAATCTTGAGCTATACCTTTAGAACGCCAACCCATTTTTTCACAGAGACTTTCACTAATCGCCACGGTATATAAAATTTTTTTTTCGAAATATTTAATAAACTGTGGACATATTCAAAAATAATTACAATCATGGCAGCAAGATGCACGGTTTAATGATTTAATGATCTTCGTTGATTGTTTTGTTAGGCACCTACTCAAAAATAGTTTAGAAACCTGCATTAGTTTAGAAATTTCAAATTTCAACAGAATAAGTTCACAGAAAATCAATCAACCCCTATTTCTCTGCTTATTAACAGATTTTTGTTCCAAATGTAAATGGGACAGATTCAAGATATACCCTATTGTACAATAAAAAAATCGTCCAAAACTACTGTTTAAAAATTTATTTACAACAAGAAAGAACCGACATAATTTTTCATGAAAATAATGAATATTTATGGCTAATATCGTCTTTCTACAGCCGCTGACCATCTACTCAAGAAACAAGCCATTTTTAGTGCTAATTTTTATATTTTATGTCCCACACACCAACTTAGCCGAAGCGGATAGCAAACAGAAGTGGCAATGAGCTGGTCACGTTTGCCGTAGGACCGACAGCCGATGAGGTAGATCAGTTTTCGAGTGAAGGTCACATACCGGGAAGCAAAGCATTGGATCCCCTCGGGGAGGGGATGACATGAATGACCATACCGGAGGTAGTTGGATGCGAAGCGCGGAGGACCGTGTGTGGTGGCGAGCCTTGGAAGAAGTCTATATCCTGCAGTGGAGAGACATGGGCTGATGACGATGATGATGGTGAGGACATTTATGTAGAATATTAGTAGTAGAAGATATTAGCAATTTTATAGTTCGCCTATTTTTCATTTGTCACCGAGAAGATGCTCTTACGTACAAGAAGGAGCGCTTTGCTTACAACGGCAAAGCTGATATATTTTCTATCCCTTAATTTATTATTTGTTTTGTAGAAAGTTGATACATTCTTTATTATTTCTACCACACGTAGTTTTTGTCTAAACTTAATACTTCAGAGGCTATAATTAAAATACTGTCCATTTGAAAATGTAATTATCACAACATTTTAAAATGTTTTCGTAAGTACGATATTCAGGTGGTCTCAATTAGGAACAATATTGTGTAACAATTAACTTTAATTACGATACACTGGACATGTGCATTGATTTAAATATAGCGGCCACCATTTTCATGATGTCATATCCGTGGATCTACACACTGTATAGCCTGTGTGTCGATCGTTTTGTAAAGAAAATAACATGTTTAATATTATACTTAAAGATTGTTGTTGATGAAATAAATTATTTTGGCCCTTTTCAAAGCTAAGTAGAGAATGTATGCATGAAAGTACGTATTGACTAGAAGCCCCCTTCTACGCCTGCCGTCTAACCACTCATAGTCTAGCCGCGCGCCAGCCTTCACTCCCGCGAAATTGCATTTTACATTTTCGATACTGTGAAGTAACATTTCTGTGACATAGGGCAAAGTGTTTTCCGAATAAACTTTTCAGATTCTAGACAACTTGAAGATTTTCGAAAAGGACAGTAATATTTGTAAATATAATCATTATATTATATTAATGACTAAATTTTTCTTTTTTCATATTTTTCGCCATTAGCATTCAATACTCCTAGTAATTTATATTAACAGAACTAATATTTTCATGTCCGATAACCCGTTTTCCATTACTTTTCTTTTTACACTTAAATGTAAAAGTTTCAACAAAATAGGTTTGTTTAGTGGTTTCTCAGTTATAAGGACACGATCAAACTAACAGAGAACGCAAGTGAAAAATCACTTCTATATTAATAACAGAGTGTTGTCTGTCTGTCTGTTCCGGCTAATCTCTGAAACGGATAAACCGATTTCAATGAAACTTTTCATACGTGCAGGCGGCATTATCGGGGGTGACATTGGCTACTTTTTGTTTGTCTTTCTTTCTGTATGTTTCAGCTGATCTTCGTAACTGCTGAACCGATTTCAATAAAACTTCAGAGATGTCATTATAAGATTGTCAGAAGTAACATACAAAACTTTTTGTTTGCCTATCTGTTTGTCTGTTCGTCCGTCTGTTTGTTCGAACTGGTCCTCGAAGAGGATGAACTGATTTCAATGAAACTTCACAGATGTGATTAAAAGATTGTCAGGAGTGACATACAATACTTTTTGTTTGTCTGTCGTCTCTTTGTCTGTTCCAACTAAATTCTAAAACAGATAAACCGATTTTAATGACACTTTGCAGACGTGAAAAAAAGTACGAGTGATGGTATACGCTACTTTTGTTTGCCTGTCCGTCTATCTGTATGTTCGAGCTAAACTTTTAAAGGTTTTAATGAAAATATGCAGACATTAAAAATAGGTTATCAGGAGTGATGTAGGTAACTTTATGTCCGTGTGGTGGTTTGTCAATCTTTTTGTTCCGGCTAATCTCCAAAACGACTAAACCATTTCAATGAATCATAAAAAGAAGGTCATCAGGAGTGACATAAGTTGGTTTTTGTCTGTGTGTTTGTCTGTGTTTTTGTTAGGGCTAATTGTCGAAACGGCTGATCCGATTTTACTAAAATTTTGCAAACTTAAAGAGGGCGTTGTCAGGAGTGAGTTATTAAATTAGGTATTGAGATTTCCTAGGTAGTTAAGTTTCAGAATGTTCTAGAAAATGTTACAATGTTCTGGAGCGTTGCGTTCCTTTGACTGTCCCGGTACAACTGTGTAGTACACGCGAGCGAAGCCGCGGACGGAAACCTAGTTAAAAATAAAGTCGGTCAGAGACACTTAATTACAATAAATTTTTGCTAATTGTACTTATTATAAAACTGTAACATTGTTGCAATAAATTGTATAGAACGCTAAATTGGTATTGACAAGTCTTAATGATAGTGATTTATATAAATCGCTTCGTACTTGCGCCAAACTATACATTAAACATTAGTTTGTGTAGTGAAATAAATTTATTATAATTGTTCTGTAGTTTAAAAATATATTTTAAATTAAAGTATTCATCAATGATTTCTGACTTACTAATTAGCCGAGTGAATAGAGACCCTAACAGAGGAGCCAAAGGTCCCTGGTTCGATTCCCACCATCGACTCGTATTTGTGTTCGTGAATATGTCTATTTTTTCGTGGCTGAGCGTAAAATATCTACATATGTTTAAATTATGTATATCAGTTGTATACAATTCATAATACAAGCATAATACTGGTTTACTTTGGGACTAGATGGCACTGCGCTGTGTGGAATGTTCCAGATATTATTATTGTTAAAAATGACTCTACGAAAGGATCGCAAACACATCAGATTATTAATAGTAGAATATTTCATTGTCGATATTGTATTGACTTCGGTAGCGATTGCCGGCGGTTCCCCATCACTAATATTGTTCCAGTAGTAGGTATGTATAGATGCAGACAACATTTTGAAATTTATACGGGTGAAGCCTCAATAAAACCTGTCATGTTCAAGTCCGACCACACGCAGCGAAGCGTTCCGTAGTCGGAATAAACGTTCATGGTTAAGAATTATATAATAAATTTTAAAAAATCGGTTGACCCTGCAGCCATCCCTGAAACTTCCCGCTATTTTCGACTTCAAAGCGCTCGAAAATTAAAAAGCTATTTTGCTCTTCGAACTCAAAATATCAAGTTTTTGAGCTCTTCAAGCTCATAATATTCATTTTCCGAGCTCTCCAAGCCCAAAAACAGAATTTCTATAAATTTAGTTTAGTTTAGTTCTTCAAGCTCTGAAACCTGAGACATATCAAGGAAAATGTTATTTTGGAAATTTTTGAAAAGATATCGATCTTTTGAACGCTTCGCTTGATTTTAATGCAGTTTATGGCATTATATGTCATTGTAAGCACAAAATTTTTGTGTAAAACCAAAAATCGATTCATCTTAATATCTCAAAGTTATGTTAAAAAACATGTTTTCAAAAATTTGTGAACTGCGATATCTTTTGAACACGTCGTTCGATTTTGATATTTTTGGCGGCACGCAAAACGTGGAGATCTGATGAAAACTCGATTTTCGAAAATTGTACACAAATCAATAACTTATTCCCTTGGATAGCAGGAAGTTAATAAATATCTCAAAAACTACTCGATATGTATATTCCAACAAATTTTTGATGAAAGTAATAATAATAGTACCTGGGACATCCCACACATCACCAGATAGTCTCAAAGTAAGAAAGTATTATGCTTGTATCACTGTTGAAAAGTCGATTTCACACATTTTTTATGACTATAGGAGCGCGTAACTCAACAATTGTTGACTTAAATTAAAAAGTAATTAGTATTCTTTGTATCACTTTTAAATACCTATTTATAGGTACTCCACACCGTAATGAACACTGGAATTTTACATTGCAAATTTAATTTACATAGAGCCAATAGTCTCCGAGAAAATGGCTGTAACTAACAGACGGACAGACAGACAAACAGGGAGGACGAACTTAAAAAAGTTCAATTTTTCCCATTTAACTACGGAGCCGTAATAAATCCAAAAATAAATATTTATGCAATTAATTGAATTCTTTTATTTCAATGCTGTCTCCCTGCCACAGAGCTGGTGCCGGTGCAGTAAGCCGTACGTTTGAAACGCGTTAAATATGAGAGCATAACAGATAAATTCAAATTATTAGTGTTCCCAGTGGAGACGCTAGGTCCTTGGTTCGGGGAGGCTTTGGCGTTCTAGCGTGAGATTGGCGCAAGGCTCCGATTGGTGTCGGGTGACCCTCTGAGCAAAGAATATTTTGTTCAGAGATCAGCCTAGACATTTAGCCAGGCATTCTACTCTCGTAATTAATAAATTTCTTATAAGTAGAAGAATTATGTATACAACAAATGTGTTTTGTGAAAATTAATTGAATTAAAGATGACACTTTAATGAATATGCTTTACAATAAACAGATAAAAAAAGTAGTATTAAACGACAGAAACGATCAGTGATCGACATTTTGGCGCACACACTAATAAGACATTTTGTCAGAAGTTATACGCATCTTGAAGTATAATAGATTTAATTTGTTCTAAATTATTTAAATAATTTATAGCTCAGTGCTGTCGTTTTTAGATTACGCTTGGCGTATTGCCTAATTAATTATTAAGTAAATGCTATTAATTATACCCTCTGTTAATATTTAAGTATACTTTTCATCGAAATGGAATAATTAGGATATATTTTTGAATAATACCTGATAATAATACCTGAAACATCCCACAAAGAACCATATAGTGCCAAATGAATACATTATATAGATACTCTTACACCCAAGCACAGAACAAATAGGTATATTCATGCACACAAATATTTGTCCCGGGCAGGAAACAAACCCGCGACCCTTGGCTTCGCAGTTAGGATCTCTAACCACTCGGCCAATCGGTCAGTCAGTGAATGATCATCGGACAAATGATTCTAAATGGATATGACTTGCAATGATTATATAATATCAATTTTTCATTTAATTCTCTCATATGTGTACGTTTTAATTTTCCCCTATACAGGTTGAGATTTTAGTAACCAGCCAAAATTTTTCTAGATGTTAGATATCACCAATAGACCTCATTCCGTAAATATAAATATACGTCAAATATTCATAATCAATAATTATATTTTTTAAAACAATTTGGCTACCTTCTAGTTACATAGAGCGAAAGGGCGGGGCATGGGGCATGTGGGCGGGGCACGTGTACGTGCACTGGCGTCCTCGTGCACGGTGACTAGTATATTGGTAGTTTTGGGAAAGGTTTACGTAGTCTTAACTGAATATTTTCCTATTAAACGATACTAAAAAGAAACAAGACGGCCAAAGGATTTTTATCAAAGGATCATTATATTAAAATTTGGCTAGCCATGAAAACCTCACCCTGTATAATGTAAGTAAACATGAAACATCTGAATATTAATAATGCTGTTCTTGTCCTCGGTAAAGTTTTGAAGTTTCTGAAAACAGGATATTAAAAAAATATAAGAAATTGACTTTCCAAAGTTAATTACATTACATTTACATTTTAATAATATTTGTTCAGTCGCCCTCTAGGGATACGTTTGAAAAGCAAATACAAACGCTCTGAAAATAAAAGCTTATGGTATGAATGGCCGCCTAAAAAAATCAAGATTAAACGAACAAATAAAGATATGTTCGATAGTGGACTTTTAACTGGTCGATACTGAAGCGATCGAATCTGTATGTTAGGAGCAAATTACAAGTGGTGCGTCAGAATAAAAAACCGGCTAAGTGCTAATCGGCCTCGCACACAAAGGGTTACAAAAACACGTTTCTTGTATGGGGATGCCTTTAAATTTTTAACTTCATTTTATTATTAGACGTTATAGCGGCGATAGTAATACACACTCAGTGAAAATTTTAAGTGTCTACCTACTATTACGGCTCAGACGATAGAGCTTTGCGATAGACGGACGGGCAGATGGACAGCGGCGCCTCAGTAATAAAATTCCCGCTGGTACCTTTTGGGTACAGAACTCCAAAAGTTAAAAAACTCCTCCGACATAGTCACTTCTGTGACGGTGGAAGTCAAACTCCAATACTCAAGCTACCAACATATTGGGCTTATGATCCAAACTCCTCGTTCTTGAGAAAAGGTTTTACTCCAATACTGAAACGTCGAAAGCGAGACGGCATATTTGCTGCATTAGTTATTGAAAAATTTATAAATTATAAAATTATTCAGATAATATCAATATGTTACTAACTTTACGCCCGCAGCTTCGATCGCGTGAACTACACAGTTGAATCGTTACTTTTTAAGAGACGCAATAGTCGTGAGATTTTCTAGAACATTCAGAAAGTAGACAAACCTAAGAAATTTCTATATAGAATTTCATTAAAATCCGCTTTGCCATTTTAGCATGAAGAGAGCTATTTCACGGGAACCGTACATTTTTCCGGAATATTAAAACGATGTGTTTCATTTGCCGATTGCCTGGTACCTTTTTATCATATATATAAAATTTATATAGGCAAGTTAAATAAATTTCAGGTATTTTACTGAAAAATGTTGTTCCACAAGAGTTTTACTTTCTTATTCGGGGTAAAAAGTATTCTGTGTCATTGAATGTTAAATAACAAACATCCAAACACACAAACATTTACATTTATATAATTAGTAGGATAATGTTTTTTTATTTATTATTCTTATGTTGAATATGAACATGTTTTAAGGTAATATGTATAGACGACCGCTTAGCCTAGTGGGTAGCGACCTTGCCTACGAAGCTAGAGGTTTCGGGTTCGAATCCCAGGTCGGGTCAGTATTAATATGATGAATATTGATACTGGTACCGGGTCTTGGTTGTTATATATATAAAAAAAAAATATTTAAATATGTATATATTATAAAGAATATTTAAGTATGTAAATCAGTTGTCTAGTAACCCATAACACAAGCATAATACTTGCTTACTTTGGGACTAGATGGCGCTGTGTGGGAAGTCCCATGTATTATATTGTATTATTATTATAATATGTCACCCAAAATGAAACACTAAAGAAACAAATTAACACGTGATATAATGGATCTAGTTCATTTATTCATGAGTTCATGTCTTATTTTTTACTTGCTTTGTTTATCGAAATGAATGATATTCTCATCAAGCCAAATTTGTGCCAACCAAAACACAGGAAACGCTTGACAAGCATGTCACGGGTGACACTTGTCATGCCATACACGATATATATTGATGTGATTCACTTGAATCACCCCGCCCACTTGTGATCTTACACGTTCGTAATGCATTGATGCTCATAGAATTGCTATATTATATATAAATAGACGGTTATATTTAGAAAATTAAAGAATTAATACAAAACGTACTACATACGTATTTAACGTCCTTCCAAAAAACATGTTTTGAAAATATAATAACTTATATTATAATATGAGCAATTCTTGTATGTATTTATATTTTATTTGCCGTGGGTACGTATCTCGTAAGCGGCTTTAACGATTGTGGCAAAAATTCTTATTTAGTCAAGTTCACCTAAATTTGTATTTTGCATTCATGATTTTTTATTCAAATAACCAGATCATATGGAAGTCCGATAAAAAATATTTATATTTAATTAGTATGTGATTCGTATCTAAATATATCTTCCAAAAAACACGATTTTACAAAATTTAAATTGTGCAAACGCTGGATTCACTGGTCACTTACACAAAATCTATTTTTTTATAATAATACCCCCTCACTGATAATAATAATACCTGAAACATTCCACACAGCACCATCCAGTCCCAAAGTAAGCAAGTATTATGCTTGTATTATGGGGTACTGGACGACTGGAAAACATACTTAAATATTCATTTTATAATAAATACGTTATAGATACTTTTTACACCCAGACACGGAACAAATAGACATGTTCATGCATACAAATATTTGGCCCGGGCGAGAATCGAACCCGCAACCTTGGGCTCTTCAGTTAGGGTCTCTAACCACGTGGCCAACTGGTCAATGAATACAGCATATGCATGCATAAAAGTCATGTACCACTTCTTTACACTAGACATCTGGTTCTGTTTTATAGGGTTTGTTGTTCTGCAATGTCTTTGCTGTTGTATAAACTAAATGCCTTGTTTATGTTTTCATCAGGATAATCACCCCAATGTTTTTTCACCCTTATCTATGTTCCCGTCTTCCACAATAATTTCCATTTTTTGCCATAAGCTCAGTATGTAACGTGCTTTGTAAACAGGTGTGAAGGAAATGAATTTTATTATTTAGTTTTGGTAAACGATGAACAGAGGAAATCTTTAACAAACAATGTTCCATCCACAGGTCTCAACCTAAAACGTGACACGAAACCTCACTCCGGGCTAATTGAGACTTAGCCCGTATTCGCGAAACATCTGTCTCGTTGCTTATCTTCACGCAGGCAGCTATTATCACAAATGTTAACTAGTAGTTTTTGATAACAACTTCGCCCGCATAATTTTCAGGATCGCCATACGGTTTTTGATCATATAAATTTAAACCTCTTGCCAGCTTGATGTGGGTCAGATATTAGATTCTAAGCCCAATTCACATAAAATGAAAATTTCCAAAGGAAAATTTTATTTATTTTTGTGAAGTTTTCTCTGCTATTCGAGGTATTACCAGATGGGTTTGGCGGTTAGTAACCTTGTGTGAACGTTTAGGTGTTACGTATAGCGTCAATAGGATGCGGTTGCATTTGTTCAAAACATTTATGTCTATGGTTGAAAAGGAAAATTTGGACATTTAAGAGAAGTGTGTAGTGGCAAACCATACAAACGGCGTTATCGGTTGCACCCCATCAAACCTTATTCGATTTGCGCAAAAAAAATATATGGTATTCAGAGCAACAAAAACTAGGTTCATACGTTTTTAATTTTTTAAATATTAATATAAAGAAAAAAAAATAAAGTGCGCGTGATTTCTTTCGATATGTCCAATATAAAATTTAATTTATTACTTGAAACTGAACTAATTAGTTTTATTTTAAACACACGAGAAATTAATCAATTTTGAGAAAAAAATCACTCACACTTAAGTTTTTTTTTCTTACGATATATAATAAATACATTTAAAAAATTAAAAACTTATAAACCTAGTTTATGTTGATCTGAATATCTTAAATTTTTTTAAATGTTCTTCCGTTATAAATGAACAACGAAACGCTGAGATACACTGAGATATGTGAAGGAATGGAGAGTAACATGTTATAAAGTTATAAAGCGTGTATGGCTTACCGAACTAAAAAAAAGTTTTAAAAAATATTAAAATAAATGATTAAAAAAATTAAACTTCAAGTAGGTTTCTCTCAGTAACCGTTAGTTTACATCTGCTCGCTTAAATTTTTTTTGTCTAGTTTGGTAAGCTCTACATGCTCTATATGTTTGGACTACATTTAGCTGAACACACGGTGTATTAGATACAGGATGTTCGGCTGAACGTATAATTATTTTATCACGCCGCTGTTTTTATGGACACAACAGTAAGAATAAAAGTAATTTAAAGTGGGATTTATATTAAAAATTGTCCTAGTGCGTGTCGAACACACATCAAATTATGGTTCAGTGGCATGTACCATGAACAATTATCTTGAAATTAGCAATCATTACCGATAATAACAGATATTTTTGAAAAATTGTCAAATCTTATTGAAAACAATTTCGTTTTAATGTTTTATTAAATGCTTACCTACTGCATACCTTAATAGATTTTCTTAAATATTTAATCACAGTGAAAGTTAGATGAACGAAACATTACTAATGTAAAAAGCTCATATCTCGCTAAATATTCACCTAGATAAAAAGCTTTATAAGGACCTTCATTGCATTTTCAAAGGTCTGTCTAAGGATAATCACACGATGGGGCCTGCAAAAAATTTTCTTTTCAACCCTTGGTCTAATGCACGGTGAACTAAGTAATTACTTTTCATAATTTCTCTACAGAATTGTATGGCGATTCATACTTATTCCATATCAATCCATATCAGCCCACTATGCCCCACTGCAGGGGTTTAGGCCTCCCCTTGTTATGAAGGTGCGTAGAGCTTATCCACCACGCAGCTCCAGTGCGGGTTGGTGGATTTTAACGGCTGCCATTTGATGATGGTAACCAGGATCGACGGCTTGACGTGCTCTCCGAGGCCACAAAGTCGGTCATAGTCATGTACGTAGTCAGAAAAAACTCACTGGTACACGCCACTTTGGCTCACCACCATTCGGTTATCATGACAATCTTTATTTTTATACATCTGCCTGTGAAATTTTCATAAAAAAAGATGCAGGAGATATGAATCTGCGACATACGAACGAACGCACAGGCGGACGGACGGATATGACGTAATCATAAGGATTCTTTTCCATTCGGCTACGCAACCCCAAAAACAGTTAATTATTAGATAGACATACGCGTTAAGACCCGCGTCTCAATTTCGTTTCGCTTCGGATTCAAACGTTTTCATGCGTTTCTTTTCGATATTACACTTATGAAAAAAAAAAAATTTATTATATAGGGGCGACGAATAAACGCTTAAAATTACCAAAAATTATTTAAATATTGCCGCATATGGAGGGTTTGCCAATATATAGTTTCGCAGAGAGATACTTACCAGGATTAGTCGCCTCTTACGATACGCTTCCCGGTGGCGGAGGTGGGATGATGAAGATTATTTAAAATGACTATTATTATTTCAACTGCAAATCTCCACGTAGTTTTATTTCACGTACTGAAATATCCATAACATTATAACATGCGCAAAAAAATTATCTAGTAACTTATAGTTTTATTTATTGTTTTGACTCCATAGTAGACAAAAATTTATACAAAAAAAAACCAATTTTAAATGCATTAAAGTGAGCGACAAATATTTCACAATGATATTGGTCTTCTTCTTTTCCTTAGGTACTGCCGCATAGTATAATAATAATATCTTTATTTCGGACAAAAATATCCATATGTACACAAAAAAAAACTATAAATAAAATCATAAAAATTATGTCAGTAACAAAATTACAAATAAAAGTACAATGCATTATAATGAACAATTATTAATGCCTATGTGCTGCCTCATCCAGTGTTTTATGAAGCAACTGCCAACTCGATCAGCTACAAGTATGACAGAAAGTAGTGTTTCTCCCTTTAATTTTAGCGAGACCCGGGCCTTAATATTTATGTAGATTAAAAATTAATAATGCAAACCGTGAAAACTGTACTGGCGAGGTAGCAGGAAAATGCTATATCGCATAAATGTCTATAAGAAATATCACGACAATATTTCTGTGTTTCATAGGATATCAATTTCATATGTGCGGCAATTTTTCCACATGGGATCATATGTCAACAAATTTCGAAGCTATTACCGAAGTTAAACAAACCAACACGGCTTATTAAAGTTTGTTTATTTGATGTACGTCTCTCGAGACAGTCAACAAAATTATTTTGAATATATTCATTTCAGTGATTTTGTTTGAGAAAAAAAGATATTAGAGTTATTTAAATATTTATGCTGGAACATAAATCACAGTTACTTCTAGGAGAATCGTACTACCTTCAAACGATAACATTATTCTTACACCTGTGTTAATCATTTGAAACTATGTGTACATATCCATATCAGCCGGTTGTGTCCCACCGCAGGGACTTAAGCCTCTCCTCGGGATGAGTGTGTTTGGAGCTTAATCCACCTCGCTGCTCCAATGCAAATTGGTGGATAAAAAATGCTTAAAGTTCTATGTACTACTATCTACATAAGTTCTTTGGTGTATTTGTGAATACATACAATGAATTGTGCAAAGGTACCCAATGCCGATTTTAACAATACTTACGTCCTAGGGGATAATTCTCAGACTGCTTGACTTGAAGTCTCATGAGACAAATTCAATGAAACATATTTTGTTTCTAGTCACAACGTAATATTGTATTCTGAAAGTTCGTATGTCTCATATGATGCTCGAAAATTGTAATGTTTTATATGGCTTTTGGGAATACAGGATTATGTTTTCGCTAGAAAAATATGGATTTTCACTGACATTGTCTCATGGGACATAAAGTCATGTAGTCCGAGAATTACCCTCCTGGGCGAGATTCCCACCAGTTCCCACGGTACGTTCCTTTGTTCTAGAATTCACAGAAAAGCGAAAAAAAAAATTGTAAAATATGAAATGCAATTTTATTTTAATATCAAGCTATTTAATATTTTTTTTCTTTTACCTTTTCTTTTATTTCCGTGTTAACCCAGCGAAATCTATGTTTTCCACTATTTAATAATAAAAACGTATACAGTCGCAACAACGTCTAGGCTCCAAACTAAGCATTAGCTTGTGTTTTGGGTACCAAGCGAAGACACCATATACATATAACAACCAAGACCCGGTACCAGTATCAATATTTATCACATAAATACTGACCCGACCTGGGATTCGAACCAGGGACCTTCAGCTTCGTAGGCAAGGTCGTTACCCACTAGGCTGATCGGTCTTCACTTAACGTTAATTTTCAATTTATTTCGATTGCTAAATTGAAAAAATAAAAAATATCAGTTCAAGCTTCGAAAAACTCCTCTCTGCGCTTGTTACCGATATATTATTAATATTTTACGTACACACCCGAGATGTCTTTAATAGACAATTCTCCATCACTAGTTTTGTTCCAGAAAGTAGATAAAAACGGGTATCGTTCGACCAATTTTTGGTGGAATTTTTATAGAAAGCAATAAAAGGTTCGACTGTTTATATTCCTTTTGTATGCTGTGTTACATAAGTCATTGTGTGTTACCTAAAACAGTGTGTTTAAGCCACACATTGTTTTATTGTTTTACTATGTTAACATTGTAACATGGGAAACTATGTGGTTAGAAACATTTGGGTTTATCACGCCGTTCCACGCAGGTCTGCCAGATTTACTTCACCAATTACACACGCGTACATATTGCTATCAATCACGCGGTCTTATATAAATTTAAGCTCACGAAATGAAATATTCATTTGCTCCCTGTAATAAATCAACTAATATTTCGAGAGACTCAAAGCCAGGAACGTATCTTTATAATTGCACAATTTAAAGAGTCAGCAATTATATAAGTAATAACTTTCCATATTTTTTTTTTTAAATACGATTATGCCCCTTGCAGTCAGGCAATACCCAATAAGCCACCAGTGAAAGTTAATCCAAATTTGCTACAAGTTCGCTGGTTCCCGATCTTCACTAATATTATAAACGAAAAAGTTTGTATGTATGTATGGATGTTTATTACTCTTTCACCCAAAAAGTACTAAATGGATTTTAATGAAACTTTACAATAATATAGCTTATACATCAGAGTGACACAAAGGTTATAATTTATAAAGATACTAGCTTTCCGCCCGCGCCTCCGCTCGCGTGAACTACACAGTTGTACCGGGACCGCTATAATTTTTTGCATATTTATAATTTATAAACTGAAGAGTGCCATAGGCTACTTTTACTTCAGGAACAAGGGTCCCGGTACAACTGTCTCGATGGACTATATAGTCCATGCGAGGGGAGTCACGGGCGGAAAGCTAGTAAAGAATAAAGGAGAAAAGGTATCGAGACAAAATGTGGCGGTACGCACGTTAGCCCTAATAATAGAAATCAAGTCGATGTACGACGAGGACAATTTTCAAACAATAAAATGTACCATTTCAATTTGTAGAATCCCCTTCTCTTTAAACTTTCTTTTGGTTTGAGTCGAGGAGTAATCAAAAAACGTATCATTTCATTTTGAAGGGTTTCGCCGGTGTCTTCAGCAACAGTAGCGAGTTTCAGCATCACACTTCCTTGGTTTTATTGCTTTTTATAAACGAGGGGCGCACTTAATATTTCTGAATTTAAAATATGAAGATAAGTTGTAAAAACAATATTTGGAGTACATACTGAAATACGGAGGCCAAATGTTCGAATATATATTTCCTCGAGTTCATTTTCATTTCATTTCAAGTTCATTTATCATCGCGATATTTGCTGCTTTCGTAACTTAACTCCGCAATATGAGCTTCCAAAGTAATTTGAAATAAGTCCCCCTGTCCACGAACATAGTTTTCAAATTAAACTTTTGAACAGGTACATGTTTTATATGAAGTTGAATTAGTAAGATCCTATGTTTTTCGAAATTATACCTACTTCTTTGAGCACGCTGAGAACAAAGTTTTAGTAAGCAACGAAATACACGCGCACCAAAGACATTTTTATTATGTAGGGTATAATACGGGAGATTCAAGCAAATCCTCTGTCGAGTTTGTGCCAATAGGCTAGCACCGAATCGTTAAATTTGCGCTAATGGTCATTAATTTTTAGAATCACCTCTCAAAATATCAATTTTTATGTATACGAATTGGCCAGATATTTATGAAAATTCGTCTGACTTTGAAATTGTCTCTATGATGTCAAAAAACCAAAGCTAAAAGTAAATAAAAAATATTGAAAAAAGTCGCTATATCAGATGAAATAGTAATCCTCATGAATCTTTCTATAAATGAACTGAAACTGGCGTCAACTACTTTTCGAATCTAAATTTTATTATTCAGCAAAATTACATTTTCCTTGTTTTTCTCACAAAGAAAAGTTGGAAGACTTATTTCATGTAGTAAAGCGCTAGCTATTAGTGACTAGTAAGTATATCAATATATTTAACCGTGAAATATTATTGAAGCGCTTTACTATTATAGCAATTTCCATTGATATAAATTTTTTTTTACTATATTTTATTAATTTAGTTACTAAAAACGCCACCTCTAAAAGAATACTTGTATTGATTGCTTACATTTTTAAGGTTCTGTAGCCGAATGGCAAAAAAGGAATCCTTATAGTTTCGCCATGTCCGTCCGTCCGTCTGTCTGTCTGTCTGTCTATGGTTTTTCTCGGAAACTATTGGCAATATATAGATGAAATTTGGAAGATAGATGTAATCTATGAACCGCTACACAATGACGTAGTGAAATTAAGAATTCTTTTAGGATACATGTAACTGAAGTATGAAAAAAAATTCATCGTATATTAACGTGAGAGACACCAAACGATAGGTCTTAAAAAATTATATCAAAGTTTCGAGCAATTTTTTTTTATATAAAAGTCAACAGTTGTTGAGATATGCACTCCTTAAGTTTTAATTTTTGTTAGAGTCATGCCTTCCCTCTACCAGCTTAACCATTGTTTTTAGATTTGTGGAAAAAATTTATGACGATAGTATATATAACGTAGTTAAAAGGAAAACTATCACAGCTAACTAGACTGTGTAATTTAACGAGTAATAAACTACTTATAAGAAGTACTTTTAGAAATTAAAATTTTGTAAAAATTCCATAGAAAATGACAGGTAGCGTTCAGCCAATAAGCGGAAACTAGATGCATTTTATTTTTGTGATGTCATTGTAAAAGATTTTTTTTTAGTTATGATGAAAACTACATTGTATTACTAGGTACTATAAATTTACGCTTTCCTTTGCAGAGCTTATTCTCTTCACAATCGATACTAAAAGTCAAAGGTTCACTGTAATAAAATAAGTAATAAAAATTGTCTCTAGCTATCAGTGCACTTATGATATACTTTTCGGATTAGCCAGAGAGGATCGAACACCTTCTAACGGAACTAACGAAATACTAAATACATTTATATCTACAATAATTCTTAAATTACATAATAATAACGATAAATGGTTAAGTTCGATTAACGTCGCGCTCGTTTTTTTATATTCGTGTGCGAGCCCGATTCGCACTTGGGCGGTTTTTTTTTACCAAGGCATTCCGGTACTTCCCGATCGGTGGAATCCCATCCCGACCACTGTAGTAATTTAAATCTCATTGACGTGCACCAAATTGCAAAAAATAGAATGTATGAAGTTAGCCTTCAAAGTTTTGTTTTACCGCCTGAGTTCGCTCGTAAGAAACCTTTTTAATAATTGTATAAGTGTTTTTAAATTATTGATATAGACTCAGTTTAGTCATAATATGCTTTCTTTTTTTCTTTTAAACGAAATATCTCAATAGAAAAATAAGGACAAAAGATATTTTATTTAAACTGGTCTAGTTCTATATTAAGATTTCTGAATTGGACAGATAGACTTCCATTTTTCAAACTAGGATTATAATATTTAGGGTTCCGTATCCAAAGCCAAAGGGTACCTTATTACTAAGATTCGGCTGTCCGTCTGTCTTCTGTCACACGGCTGTATGATCTGAACCGTAATAGATAGACACTTGAAATTTTCACAGTGTGTATTACCTACTGTGGCCACTATGCCTACAAACAATAAAAATAAAATAAAGTTTAAAATTAAAAGAGCGTCCCCATACAAGAAACGTGCTTTTTCGACGTTTTTAGTGATTGTTGTGTGATCATTCTTACACTGGAAATTTTCAAAAAGTGTATACTGCTAGAGACGCTATAACAAAAAAATAATGAAAATAAAATGAAGTTAAGAATTAAAGAAGGTGTCCATACAGACACCTGTTTTTTTTTTATATTGTACGGTAGAATGGAACCCTTCGTATACGAAGCCGACTCGCATTTGCAAGGTTCTTCTTGCAAATATAGTTTGGACAAGTTTTTTAGTAATATAACTTCTGGCCTGCCTACCAAAAATACACTCTCTCACATTTTATTAAATAGATTAAATAATACACAAACAAAAATTTGTTTTAAACTTAATGCAAATAGGCGTTATTTCGTAAAACCATTCTAGCGATAATCGTCTTCCCAAGCAATGAAATAAGCGACGACCTATGTATTACCCTGAAGCTTAAAATTCGCACCTTGCTTAATGAAATTCAGAACTTTCTCGAATCACATTTCCAAGAAATGTTCATCAAAGTTATTGGGTTGAAAGCTTTTTTTGCGAACTTCTACATTGTAATGAAAAAATTATTCGAATCTTTGTTCCTCGAATTTTTATAATTAAACAAAGATGAGTATTGTTTTCTTAATTACTTTTGTTTGCCCTTTTATTTTTCTGTGATAAACATACCTGTTTCGGATAATGTAAAACTTAATAAAAGATGGAAATTTTGTTATATTCGAATTTATTCCGATCCATTCGATATACCTTCATTATTGATTGGTCGATTGGTCGAGTGTTTAGAGTTTTAGAGACCATAAATGTACAACAAAAGGTCGCTCGTTCGACTCCTGCCTGGGACAAATATTTGTGTGCATGAACATGTCTGTCCGTTCTTTGTTTGGATGTAAAATATCTATATATGTATGTATTATAGAAAATAGCGAAGTAATGTGTATCAGTTGTCTTGATAGCCAAGTGGTGGCGAGCCCACCTCTAACTTACAAGGCCGTGGTTCGAATCCCCGTATGACCAAACCAATGATTTTTCTGATTTAAGT
The DNA here is from genome assembly GCA_949709985.1 of Luffia ferchaultella. NCBI lineage: Eukaryota > Metazoa > Arthropoda > Insecta > Lepidoptera > Psychidae > Luffia > Luffia ferchaultella. The sequence continues at coordinate 21,907,487 of OX453250.1, read as the reverse complement.
ACATAACTATGACCATAACTATTTGTGCAGCGGAGAGCACGTCAAGCCGTCGCGTCGATCCCGGTTGCCATCATCTTATGGCAGTCCTTAAAATCTACCAACACCCACTGGAGCAATTTAAACCCCAAGCACCCTTAGCCCGAGTGGAAATCTAAGCCCCTCCGGTGGGGCACAATGAGCTGATCTACAAGCTAATTTAGAGCCACTTCCTCTTGACCTACGAAGCCGAATTTTTGGACCTATAAGCAGCTCTGCTGACAGTGCAATAATCTGGTGACCAAGTCCTGTTTATGCAGCCAGAACCGTCTCCTTGCGACAGAACTCTTCAACGGTAAATAATATCGATAATTATGACACCAACAATCTGATCTCATGATGTAGCAGTAGGGTGAATAACAGAACCATTCACTGGCCAAAAATAATGATTATTATTAGTATGAATATGATAACGGACATGCTGAAGATTTCGATACCGAAGTTTCAAGCTAGATCAAACATACATACGTATGCCACTTACGTACCAACCTCTGGGCAATAAACACATACATCCTGAAAAGTTTAGATATTCTCATACTAAAAAGTCGAATACAAATGAATTGTATTTAAAACACGTTTTTAATTATAAAACAATGAACTAAAAGTTAAACAATAATTATCAAACGTATATATCTCGAAAGTGCCTACCTATAGCCAGGCGCGTATACAAGATTTTATATGATATGTTATTTTACCTATATTCCAGAATATTCGTTCTAAGCAAAAATTTACATATTTAATATAAGCAAAATATATTTTAAATACATGGAAATTTTAACTGAACTAAAACGAATATAAATTAGGAACAAAATCATGGGTGCTTTATTGGTGAAGCTTGTGTATCCGAGAGAAACTTTATCGTAGAACGCAAACATAAGAAACGTGATACTCTTTCTTTCTCGTTTTAATGGCTTCTGAAATATGCAAGGCCTATTACGTTGTCGTCGCGGAGTGCATTCAAGCTCACAAGGCAGCAGAATTTCAAAACGGCTCTTCACATTTTAAGTTCGTTTACTATACAGAGTAATAAGATTTGAGGACGAAATTAAATCTACAGGCAAAAGGTTATTAGAAAAATATCTGGCTGAAAAAAAAGAAGGGTGGAAGGGGAAAAATTAAAACATATAGAAAGATTTTACAGAAAACTGCTATAGAGGAGATGAGGTGTAAAGAAGGAGACAATATAGCGGAAAAATAGAAAAATTGATAGAAAGAGACGAGAAACAGAGAAACAAGGACAGTGGGAATGTGGTAGGATAATGGAGACAAGATATAATAAAAGATATAAAGAATTAAGGGTTAATAAGAGACCAACATATCCGAAAAAAACAGGGGAACGAGGAATTCGGAAGATGATGGCAAAATTAAGATGTGGAACATTTGTGGAAACTGTGGGAAAATGCTTTATTTGGGGGGAATGGGAGATTTAGAACACTTGATAGAGCATGGAGGGTGGGGGACAAAAAAAATAAGAGATCTACTGGGGAGAAACAAAGACAGGGAAGTAGTGGAGTGGGTACCAAAGATAGATAAATTAAGAAAGGAAAAGAACGTGAGAATAGGAAATGTGTAGCAGCAGAACAAAGGAAGAAAAAATTAAAATGGTGAAACGGTATTTCAGCCAAAACAAATAATTTGGGCTTTAGAGCCTTTTTTGAGAATAAACAAATAAAATTCAATAAGTATTCGGTAGTTACATATAAATTTAATTTTGAATGAAAGAATATGAAAATAATTACAAAATGGAACATTCTAGGTGTGCAACATTTTTTGGTACTAGTAATTAATCCTCTTAGGCAATATTTTCTTCTTATTAAGTTAAAAAATATTATAAGTGTATAGTTTCACAAACATCCCGATGGCCTTGTTCGGCTCCTTAGTACATGACCGTATAATTTAGTTATTTGCCTGTAGAAACTTTTAAATATAATGTTGCAGTCCAAAGTGTATACCTTAGCGGTAAACTTAATGGACCTAGTATTTTCCCTGTAATTCCTAAATTTTGAATAAATTATATTTAGACCAAAGCTATACTTAACGTTATATTTTAATATGTGATATTTTATATTCTATTTTAAATATTTGAATAAGAAGAAAAACTATGAGAAGAAAAAGAACGTGAACAGAAATACTTAATTTTGTCATCGGGACATTATGCATGTCCACGCCAACGGAGCCGTGGAAAAATTCCATTATTTACGAGTATATAACATGAAAAACGTGGTAGACCGGCCAAGTCAATCGAAGTGGAAAGATATCATCGGTTTCATTTGAATTCACTGTATAACTTCCAGTGCACACTTATGTTTCAAGTCTACCCCGAAGTGATCAGGCAAGTCAGCTTGAATGTACCCGGTCGCCGTGCACGTCACACTAACCTAGCTGGTCCTGATTCGTTTCTTCTCCACAAACTACGAGCAAAATGCAGTAATTATTAGACATAGACGCTCTTACAATGAAGACTTATGTGAACTTGATGCCTTCCATCACAAGGAATCTACAAATCCATACATAAAAACCGACCAAGTGAGAATTGGACTCGCACACGAAGGGTTCCGTACCACCATACAAAAAAAAACGAGCGCGACGTTAATCGAACTTAACCATTAATCGTTATTATTGTGTAATTTAAAAATTATTGTAAAAATATAATTCATTTTTATTTCGTTAGTTATTTAGAAGGCGCTCGAATCTCTCTGGCTAAACCGAAAATTAATAACATAAGTGCACTGATAGCTAGAGACAATTTTTATTACATATTTTATTACAGTGAATCTTTGACTTTTAGTATCGATTATGAAGAAAATAAGCTGTGCAAAGGAATGCAAATAACATGCTAACTGTCAGTTTCTATGGAATTTTTACAAAAGTTTTACTTATAAAAGTACATTTTATAAGTCATTCTATTACACTTTAAATAATACAGTCTAGTTAGCTGTGATAGTTTTCCTTTTAACTACGTTATATATACTCCTGTCATAAATTTTTTCCACATATCCAAAAACAACGGTTTACCTGGTAGAGGGGGGGACACATGACTCTAACAAAAATTAGAGTTTTAGGAGTGCATATCTCAACAATTGTTGACTTATATTAGAAAAAAAAATTGTTTAAAACCTTGATATCATTTTTAAGACCTATCGTTTGGTATCTCTCGCGTTAATATAGGATGAATTAATTTTTTTCCTACTTCAGTTACATGTATGGCGACCTATCCCAAATTTTTTTTTTAATTTTGGTACGTCATTGAGTAGCGGTTCATATATTACACCTACCTTCCAAATTTCATCTATATATTGCCAATAGTTTCCGAGAAAAACCCCAGGCAGACAGCCAGACAGACAGAGAGACGGACATGGCAAAACTATAAGAGTTACTTTTTTGCCATTTGGCTAGGGAACCCTAAAAAGGTGCCCAACTCTGCATCTGCATTAAAATATTATATTTAGAAAACAATGTGATTGGCGATAGATTTTAAGTAGGCACTTATTTTAGTACTATATTATTTACTGTAATCTGTTTTATCATTCAACTAGCGACCGCCCGCAGCTTCGCTTGCGTAGACTACACATTCCTGTTTTAGGTAGTATTAACATTCGAAATGGTTCATACGTACTTTTTCTTAACTTCTTCATTTCACTTCATCAGCCCTATTTTACCCCACTGCAGGGGCTTAGGCCTCCCCCAGGGTGAGGAGGGGCGGGCTTGGCTTGGCCACGCTGCTCCACTGCGGGTTGGGGATTGTAACGACCGCCATCTATTGACAGCAGCCGGGACCGACTGCTTAACGTGCTCTCCGAGGCACGGAGTCAGTGATTGTTATGTACTTAAGTCAGAAAAACTCATTGGTACACGCCCGGATTCGAACCACGGGCACATGGCCTTACAGATTTGGAACAGGTTTGCTGCGCACGGCGTCTTATTTTTATGTTTGTGGGACTAACCTATGGGGCCTTGAGGTGGCCCCAGCATTGTATATAGATAACTGTGTAAGCTAGGTATATATGTATTTGATTTTAGATAAGCTATCATACATTTATACTGTAAATAACCATAAACTGAGGCAAACAGAATCGGGGCAAGACGCTAGTTGTATATGGTGTATTAGGACTCATAATTTTGATAATTTGTTGCTTTCACATGTTGGATATTAAGCCCAAAGGTGCTTATGGCGGATTTCGCTTAAGAGATCAAATTTATGATTTTATACTTGTCGATGTTGATAAGCGAGCTATGTCAAGTAGCACAGGCGTGTAACGCAATTCTCTAAAGTTGAGATTTATGGTAGTTTGGAGCAAAAATTCCGATAAACACTCTCAAAGCGTCGTTAAGAAAGGACCTCAAGTTTACCCGAGCGCAAGGCAAAATTTTTTTTTTGTAATTCTCCGAAACTACAATAGACTGCGCCCTTACGGGGAACGATACAAAATAATTTGGATAAATTGCTATGCGAAATTCGTGAAGTGAGTTATCGTCGATTGAGGCTAGATAATAATTTCTTTTACTAATATCAGTTTCGAAGAATGATACATGGCAGGTATCTACAGTAAACGTAGGAGATTTGTACGAATGGTCAGTTAATTAGTATGTTGCGAAAGTTGGGATGTAAAACGATTTCTGATCGAAGTTGCACTGATCACGTGCAGAGCATCTGTGTTCAAGGGTCGAGGGGGCTTTTCGATGTCAGGTAGAGACGCCGGGGTGTACCTTTTACATAAACAAAACTGCTGTGTGGATTTAAAATTGTGGTAAAACATTGAACTATATATGAAATGAATTATGCACGTTATACATTTTATATTGTTCAATCCGTATTGGTCACAAAACCCTGTAGGAGAAAGTTTTTATATCGACCTTATCGCTATGCAAACAAGATTTGAATTACAGGCTTGGTTTTGGATTTTAAGTAAAGTATCCGAGACGCACTTTGTGACTAAGTTACGGTAAATGAGGGTTTTACTCGTGTTACGACTATTATAAATATGACGACTACACCTACAAACAATTAACTGTAAAGTACAAGACAGAAATAAAATTATACTAATTACTCGAGTGAATTTCGATATTAGTGGCGACATCTCGTTAAGGAAAAACGAATTAGTCAAAATACGGAATTTAGTCACAAACTTTCGGTTTGAGGGTTAGGGGTATGAGACTTTGAGTATATAGACATAAGGGCGAAAATGGTACGAGCGTGCTGATTTGCGAACTTATAGGAGAGGGTTTCATGTTAGACGGAGGGATATAGAATGAGAGACGCGGGCGCAGACGGGGGAGTGAGCTTTCAACCCTTGTGACGAGCGGGTGGCGGAGTGGCGGAACGGTGTTAACGGTCCGGCGCTGAGGTGCCTTGGCGTGTATCCAGATTCGGTGAGAATTTAACCTAGTTGAGCTGCTTTGAAGGTAAGCGCAAAGATTTTAGTTTACTAATATTTGTTTACTCTATTTTATAGAGATAATTGTTTCAACTGTTGATTCCAGTTGGATATTCGATATTTAATTATTTTACTATCCCGAAACCACGAAAGGGGTAGATTATAACTACGGTTCAAATTCATAATAGCACATTTGTCTAAAATTGAGTTTATTCTACCAAAGAGTATCGAAACAATAAATTTACTATATTATACCGTTTGAATCGAGAGTGCGTGTGGTTGGAATAACCGAATTGATTAATATTCAAGTTCATTATGATTGATTGCAAAGAAACTCGGCTACATTTTCAGCCGGTTAAATTTAAGGTTTCGTTCATTGTTAATTTTGTTTTTTTGAGGTCTGATCGAGGTCTGATTTAATTATAAAATAGAGAAGTTGCTCATTTCATATTTTAAAAGTTAATATCATGTCGCAGCTTGTAATGTCGCGAGATGAATAGCGGCATGCCTCAATCAAAGATATCCAGTTTTAAATTTACATTCAGTTATACAAATAGTTCAGAAAATTAGTACTGCGAGGTCATGCCCTTAAAATTAAATTTAAATGTCTAATTTCGTTTGCCGACCAAAAGTATAATAACTGATAAGTCTGTATTGTATAAAAGATAAATACTTTTGCACCATTAATTTTATTGTTGATAAATACTGAGAAAGAGATAAATAATTGATGGAGTCAGAGGAGGCCATTTGTTTTGCAATTAATTATTTATCTTAAAGTAACATTAACGAAATAAAAGTAAATTCACCAAATGTAAATACGAAATTAGACTTGCTGGCTGAACTCTGACCGGAGCCAGCTCAAAAATAAAATGGTCTGGTTGGCACGAGGACATGCGAGGTTGGGGCATGTTTTACCTTCCATCCACACAAATGTGTGTATTAAACTCAATACGATTATCTTGCCAACAAATACAAAACTTGTGTAATGGATACAATTTCCTTTCATATACAAAAGGAAACTATGTAACTAATTCTTTATCACAAGCATAACACAAAGGTGCGTTAAATTAGACTGAACTCGGTACCAGCGCACATACACGTGTGCGGTATTTAATATTGACAATATATTTATATAAATAGAGTGATTTAACACAAAGCTAAAAGTAGTCATTGTTCTATTGACCAAAGCTCTGAATAATATGTGCACAATACATTGTATTAGATGGAAATATACTAAATACATGAGTGGTGATAATTCACAGTCAAAATATTGCTCGATATAATTAGCTGAGTTAACTCCAGCTGCTATCTTGTCCAGAGTTGAAATAATAGAGATTTTCTGTCTCACTTAAATATTAATAAAGTAAAGTCAGTCCTCTCACTAATATAGTGCCAGATAAATACTGACGGACAACAGTTGCATATAAAATCAAGCGAGGCAGTCACAGACCCCTTGCAAAACAACTATATACAGCATCGAGACATATGCCAACTATCATAAGATCAAACGAGGCAGCCAACGGCCCCTCGAGATATATATATACACGCAGGTAGGCGTAATACGCCCTGCATGATCGATTTGCATAAAACGCATATCACGAGGCAGTCGGAATCGACCCCTCACACGTATGAAATGTATACCTATTGCGCAAAACAATACTCGGGCAGGTGGATACCACCCCCCGCATGACAAATTGTCAAGGCTGGCCAGCCAAAACACATGTATGCAAATCTATGCTGAACCAATCTTCGAAAACCGCCAAATTGTTTTTCTTTCGAGGACTGCGTTTGGAATTCCATTCAAAGTAAGTGCACAGGGAGGCCTTTTGGGCGTTGTGAAACATGCTCGTTTGCGTGAGACGAGTGTTTGTAGTAAAACGCTCGCTGAAAGTGAAGTCTTCAGGTGACAAAACGTAGTTTCGTCCTCTGAAGAACAGCGGACAGTCTCTCAAAGAAACGCACATCGGCCCAAAGTCGGGATTTTGTTATCAATTTATTAATAAAACCCCGAGGTCCCGTTAGCCTAAGGGCCAAGTTTGAGTGGATTACTAGGCGAATCAGTTTTCGACCGAAAATACAATACATATAAGCAACGACTTACTTTCATAAGTTTATCCCTGATCAATACAGGAAATTCGAATTTAAAACCACTAAATCAAATGTAATAAAAAGGAACAAGATGACCTTATTCATTACAATAACAAAAGTTACCCCAAAACATCGGCGTTTGTTATACAACATCCCGATAGTTCGATGTCCTATTTTGCGTTCATATAACGGTAAATAAGTTGCCGAAAACGAAAGTACAATTTAAATAGGGCGTAACTATTCGTATCCGAATACTCGCTAAATACCATCGAGTTATCATTACTTTACTCTCAAATCAATTTAGTAATTTTATAGACGATCACAGGCCATAAAAATACCTCAATTTATACGTAAACAGTGCACGCATACTTACATGAATACGTCACGGCTGACGTAATTGTGGTTACAATAATTTATAATACACTATCATGCATTATGAATAAGTATACTTATATTTGCAAATACACTCACAAAGCAACTCGGACACAATTAAGGACATCTCATATGCTTACTGTGAGAACAGGTGTATTATATCGCAGATGTCAGTATGTTTAATAATCTTTTAAAGCGATGACTAGTTAAGGTAGTCTGGACAGGTGCGCGCACAAATTATAGCCCTCTTCAGCCTTATAAATTTGAGACAGGTTCGTTGCGCTTTGGTCTATCACAACTTCACGTACTTTTTGTTGAAACTAATATTGGGTACACCCATTCAAACTTTCAATCTTCATTCTCCCCACTCCTTTAAGAAAACCGATACTCCCATATTTTTCACCTCCCGTTTCCCACCCTTAAAATGTGGAAATCCAAAAACCCTCAAACACGTCATTATTTATTTATGTTAAAATTTTTGTTTCTAACTTTAAAGAAACGTAGAAACGTACAAAGCCCTTCCATCCCTCCCTCCTTAAATTTGAAATTTCCAAATATTCCTTTCTTAAAAAATTAATATTCACGTTATAAAATAAACCACTGTTCCAAATTTCGGCCTCTTAGACTTAGTAGTTTCGACTTTATCTGCGCTTATAGATCAGTGAGGACAAACGACAGACAGACACAAAAGTAGCTGATGTCACTTTTGACAACCTTTTTTCACGTCTGCAAAGTTTCATTAAAATCGGTTTAGCCGTTTTGGAGATTAGCTCGAATAGACAAATGGACTTACATACAGACATACAAAAAGTAGTGTATGTCACTTTTGACCACTTCTTTTCCATATCTGTGAAGTTTCATCAAAATCAGTTAAGCTGTTTTGGAGATTTGCTCAAATAGACAGACAGACAGATAGTATTATTTTATAAATATAACCTATAACCTTCCTCAATAAATAGACTATCCAACACAAAAAGAATTTTTCAATTCCAACCAATAGTTCCTGAGATTTGCGCGTTCAAACAAAGAAACAAACAAACTCTTCAGCTTTATAATATTAGTATAGATAAAAAAAAAATTATTGAAGTAAATAGAAGATTCACAATTTTATTTTTACAAGTAAAGAAGTAAGTAGAAAAGTGATTGCTTTAAAGTACATGATAGGTGAAAATCATGCGAGAGGTCACAGAAGAAATCTTTCAATATATATTCGCTTAACTGTTTAAACCCTAGTTTTCATCTGATACGTGGTAAAACTGGAAAAAATTGCTTTTAAAAAAGTTATGATTCATGTTGCGTGCATAACGTTCCACAGTTACCTCAACTTAGCCCATATTTTTTAGTTATTCCAGACGCTCAGAACAAATTCAGGAATAAAGTATTTCAGATATCGTTATAAATCACATCACGCGTTCGTTCTACCGTCGGTCAAGGTATAATAAATGGAGGTAATAACTTAAAATAGGGGTTAACCCTTAGGGACTTGGCGTGGCTATTGAACCTGAAAATATTTACAAAACATAAGCAGAACGAGTGAATGTACTTAATTAAATCAGGCTTAACTAACTATATACTTGTGGATATTCTTCTTCGACCGCAACGATTGTTTTTGGAAGCGCAAAATTTTTCATATGTTGTGTCCTTATTGGTGATAACCGTTAAGTGTAAATAAGTATTATATTGTATGCTATCTTAATTCTAAAGTGCCTAGTTGTAGCTACTCAAAAATATTATAAATAGATATTGATAATAATACCTTTGCTGAGATCGTTCAATTTAAAAAATAAATATGTATGATGAAAGAGCTCAATATTCAAGCTGAAATCTTTATATTGAACTCCTCCGACTCTATTATTTCTGCTGTTTATGACGGCGAAATTGATACAACGATGTAATTACTTTCGATAAAAATAAGATTTTAATTCCATCACTAGGTAATGGGACCACGGGGAACTGCTCAAAATTCGAACACATCATTATGTGATAAATTCTAAGATATGGCCACAGCATATTTATTTGAAATATGTTTATTCTAAGAAAAGTTATTGCGACGCCGATTCCTACTATTTATCATTGGGTTAAGGAGAAAAAACAATTTTGGAGTGATAATACTCTCTTTACATAATTTATAATCCATTAGCTTCGGTCTGCAACATTTCTAGCAGCAGATGATGACATCTAAACATCTTAAGTTTAATCATGAATTTCATGAATTTGTGTATTTAAATGCGATAGTTTCATCAAAATCAAATCAAATGAAACCATATACCATAAAAATTGAAACGTACCATAAACGTATGTTCACAATTTGTTCACAGGATTGTGTCAAGGGAATATTGATTCCATGCTTGCCAATGTCAACACTTGAAAATTTTATATAAAGGCCCAGTTGATTCAGCACAATGGACTTGTACCGTGTACAAGTATGTACAATGTATGTATATAATATAAAGAATATTTAAATATGTATAGCAGTTGTCTGGTACTCAAAATATAAGCTTTGTTTAGTTTGGAACTAGATGGCGCTGTGTCGTATGTCCGAGATATTATTATTATCTAGATTTGTTCTTCTAAAAACTTGATGAAAACTTGATAAAGTTCATGATTAAAATAAATAAAAATAAAATAGAGATGTAAGAGCAGATTATCTATGATTTCCTTTCAATGCGTATTTTTAATTTACATAATTATTTACTAAAATTATATAAGGATTAAAATATAAGGTGCGTGCTTACACGATAGAAATGAAAACTTATATGATTTCCTATTTTAAAATATATATATACAGGATGTAACAAAAATAGTTTAACGATATTAATCATTTTCTAAATTAATATATATTATATTAATATATAATATATATTAATATATATTATAACATATATGTATGACATATAAGTAATTGTTTTTTTATTAATTTTGTATACAGGCCTCCGCAATACAGGCTGAGGCTAGTATGGAGGTGTTTGCCAAACCAGTTTCTTTATCTACATGACTAATAAATGATTTTCCATCTTTCTAATCTATTGTATTTCTATATATTCCCATATAGTCGAGTATACGTGATTCGATGTCACCGACCGGGCGTGACGGCTCAGATTTGTTCACAGTTCAGAAAAAGCGCTTAATGCGCCTAAAGAAGTATTTACTTCAACAACGAACCTATAAGTGTCAAATTGTAAAATATGCCTCTTTTCAATCAAATTAATATAATTTTACCTTCAGAGTTGCATATACAATGCCTAGTGAAGTCCGACGGGCATACGGACGATTGTACGAGTGTACAAGCACTTTACACTGGCCAAACAAATTTTATTTCTTTAATTATCACGTACCTACGTAATGTTGTTTATTTTTTTCATCCACATTTCAAAGCATATGTGTCAGTAAATAGTTTTCCTTGGACTACCGTATGCCTGTATACCTTATGCCTTGGACTACGTATGAGCTGACATGGCCAATCGAAAACTCAATCTATGAGTGAAAATTCTTAAAACATTAAAATACTTTTCCTAATATTGTATATCTAAATTCGAGACGTTTTTACGACGATCCTTTGGCCGACCGTGAAATTGACCGTACACGCCAACCCTTACTTTAATCTTAATAAGTAGCCTATATGTAGTAGGTACATAGGCAATGAAGCTTTAAGAAAAAAGCCGAGCAGCCGGATTAAAGTAGGGTTCGAACCCAAAAAATCGACTTATATTCTATGTTAGAGGAATACGGAATGATAGTTTTTCTTTTACACCTCCAAAGCTTATCACTTTAAAATTATCGATATATTTTATTCGAATATAATTTTGCAAATTTTCTCGAATCAATTTTCAATAAGTTTTTTGGATTTGTTGATTGATATGTCACGATCATAAAAGTACGAATTCTTCTTCTTAATTATGGCGTCTTCTGTTTATGTTAATTTCGCCAGTGTGCTCGGCTCCCAAACGCTGCTGTCAAATTTATTTACTCTATGGCCACGATGTAAGAAACACCAGAGAAGGTATTGGACACACACAAATTCGTATATTGTTATATATAACCATTTATATATAGCAATATATAATTTCTAACTAGGAATTTATTCTGAAAATAAATGCAGTGATGTAAGATAAAAGGTTTAGTTGAGATAATACTTTTTTTGTTTTAGAAACTGATTGATGTGACATAAAATAATCAGAAATGGTAACTTCTTAGTTTCGCGCCAGTAACTGATTTTGTGTACCAGTTAGTCTACTGTGTTTTTGCAATAAAAGCATTCAACAGTTTTGTATCATATTTTTGTGCTATCTAATTGAAGCTACAGTATATCTTCAGAAGAAAAACGAAATGCAATAAACGTACCGCCCTCCTTACTAAAAGTCGTATCTACAATTTTTTTTTTTCTTTCAGGAGAAGCAAATTAGTATTTGAGTCTTCGCCAAGCACTAAATTATTCATAAACTAGGATTAAATAAATCGAGTATTAGTACAGAAAATCATTTTATTTTTTTACATTTATACATTTTTTTAAAATCATGCCTGAAACCTGAAAAACAGCACATACGCTTTTTTCTTTTGTATAATTAATCCAGACAAAAAACTTTCACGGAGGCACAGAGTCGTATATGAAGGTTTTTTGCAAGTAAAATACCTTTATGCATGTAAGATGAATTTCGGCCTTTTTCACCGTATACATATTTCCTTATTCAGTGATACTTATAATGTTAGATACAAAAATTACACAAAATTTTTGTAATAAAATCGGCTAAAACAAAACACATAAATTGTCAATATCTGTTTCAACTTTGGTTACAGGGAGATTTCTCCAAAAATCTAGTCCATTATCTTGCAATATCTCAGTTTATTTTTTGATTAAATTTTCTTTTCTGTCTTTTCCTATACCTTTTGGCTGCTGACGGACTAATTGTTTTTTTATGCCATTTTTTTGAACAGCAGCAGTTAAAATGTCTAAAATAATAAAATCATCTGCAAAGTTATTTTTGTACTTAAAACTATATTTTCCTCTTTCAAAATTTCAATTAATTATAAACATGTAAACTAAGGGTAAATACTTTCATCATCTTTTTCAAGCACCATTTGCATAATTTTATTAATTCTACTTCTAGACATTATTAAGATGATAAGTAACTTTAATAACAGAGAATAAAGTAGAAATAATGAAGTATTATTTATGATAAACATAAAATAGTAAATTCTTCAGTTCTTCTTCGTTCTTCAGTACTGGCCATTTCAAACAAAAAAATTTTTTGGATTGGCTGTGAATTCTAAATTCAAATTAATTTTGTTTTAAAAACATGACTTTTTTACAGTCAGTCTTTTGTTTATTTATTAGCGTTATTAGCGTATGACATTTTTGGTCATAATGGACACTTTGAAAATTCGTGTAATTATGGAATATGAGTTCTGTTGTGGCACTAATGCGGCACAAACGGCACGTAACATCAAAAAAATTTACGGAGAAAACTTAACAAACGACCGCACAACCCGTTATTGGTTTGCCCGCTTCCGTTCTGGAAATTATGATTTGAATAATTAACCTCGTGGTCGTCCGAACTCTTTGATAAACAATGATAAATTGAAGGCGATTGTGGAAGCTGATGATACTGAAACTACAGCTGAACTAGCAGCAGCTTTTAATGTGAGCATCAAAACAGTATTAGATCATTTGCGACAAACTGGCAAAGTAAAAAAGATTCATAGATGGGTACCCCACGAACTTAACGATCGCCAACGCAACGTACGCGACTCGAGACCTGCCTCGCGTTGCTCAACAAGCACAGAAATTAAGGAATTTTGAACCGGATTGTTACCTGTGATGAAAAATGGATTCTGTTCGACAATCGAGAGCGCTCAGCAGGTCAGCAGCAGCAAATCCTGGTTCAGAACCAAAGCATTATTTTAAACGAAAAATAACCCCTAAAAGGTGATAGTCACATTCATCATCATTCATCACAGCTTATTACAAAATGGCATGAGCATTACTGCAGATGTATACTGTGATGAACTGAAGACAACGATGGAGAAGCTCGCACGTCTGCGACCAGCTTTGGTCAATTGGTCGTCCCCGCTGCTCCTTTACGGCAACGCGCGACCCCATACTGCACAACAACCAGTCTCCAAGCTGCTAGAGTTGGGGTTGGAAGTTCTTCCTCATCCGCCATACCCACCAGACCTTGCACCTACCGACTATTACTTTTTTTCAAAATTTGGACAAGTTTTTAAAGGGGAAAAAATTCAATACCTTCTTTAATACCTTCAAAATGCCTTTGAAGAGTTTGTTGCCTCCCGTCCAGTTGATTTTTACAATCAATCATCATCAAGCATCAATAAACTGCCACTGCGTTGGCAAAGATGCATCGGTTGCACGGGTGATTACTTACAGAACAGAAATAAAGATGTTTGAAAAAAAATAATACTCTAACTTATTTCATACAAAACGGCAACTTCATAGGCTAAGACCTAATAAGTAGACTTTTAAGACACCACACGCACCGCGACAAGCCGCAACGAACTGTCTAAAACTTCATGATTTTATTCTTTGTAGGTTTACGGCTTTGGGTGATTCCTGTTACTAGAGTTGCCATACGTAAGTGCGTTTTTCATTCATGTACACTACACCAAAAAGTCATTTGTGCACTGTTTTGTGCAGATACGACTTTTATTTGTTGTATTTGTTGGATAGGACTTAATCATTATGGAATAGGGTACTCAGTTGTAGATAAGACTAATAAAATAGACGTTTTAAAATATGTAAACATGTAGATGCGACAATATCGTTTTGTGAGGAGATGTATGAGGTTACCAGGTATCTAAATATTAAACAAAAAAATACCTAAACTTGCTAGATACGACTTTTATCTTTAGCACGCCAGTGTATTTTTTGTTCTGTGTAAAACTGATGTATTATATCAGATGTTAATCTCGGGCATTATTTTAAATTAATGCCCTAAATGTATTCATTTGACCTTAGTTTTCATAAATATAACTTAATGGTCAATACGTTTATAACTAGACTAGATCAACTACAAAAACTAGATCACTACAGTCTAAAAAGTTTATTAGATACATTATGAAATATCCCATACAATAACAGTCTACTCCCCGGTTCGCTTGTGAAATTTCACCATAATGGTAAAATGAAAAAAAAACGACATACAAACATATCATAAGGTGTATGCGTCACTTGATACAAATGTACGGACAATCATCACCTGTAAACAATCAAATCCGATGTGTATATTGCTTGCTACAGGTAACAAAAAGATGGTAAATAATCATACTTAGGCCGCTATTTGTGAATCTAGAATTGGCCTCTTACAACAAAATATTTAATAAGTAATTACAACATTTTAAAATTGAACTCTTTGGCTGTAGAATACAGTTTATTTCATATAACTGTCATTTGTTTTTCTATTGTGGCGTCATTTTGAAAATTGTGTGTTCTCATCACCCGGGATTTGAATCGTGAATATTTTTGTGTAATGGTTTATTACAACTTTTGATGTCGCTTAACTCAAAAACAGTGCATCGATCAACTGACTTCGACTTTTGAGGATAAAACATCATCGAAAACCACTGTGTATCACCGGTTCGTTAAGTTAAATCGCGGGCAGTCTATGCTCACGGACGAATTCAAAGAAGGTCATCCTAAATCGTTTGTACCACAAAATATCGATGCTGCGCGGGAACTAATAACGCAAGATCGTCATATTACGTATCGCGAGATAGAAGCGTCCTTGGGAATAAGTATGACGAATATACGACAATCAGGACGTAGCATCTCATACAACGAATCGATCGAAAATCTGAGTGAAATATCAGACTCGGTGATTAGACCGACCGTAATGTCATTATAATAGTTTTAAACCATTAAACAAACATTTTCCTAAATTACACATGAATTGTGATTTCAGAATACTCATTTTCTTTTAAAGTACGAATTTTAGATGCGTGTCAAACAAATAAACTTCTACTTAACAGCGAATTTTTCAAAACATCAACTGGTGTATTTGACCTACGTGGTATATTTTTTTTCCTCACAATTTTTTTGTCACACTGTGCTATCACAATGAACATCCATGATTTATGCATCCGTTTTATACAATACAAAAAAAAAATGGGTTAGAACCATGTTTAGTGCCCTAAAAAAGCTCTAAAGTGCAAAATGAAAATGTTAATTTTGTTTCTGGCTTTTTAGGAAACGAATTTAAAACTCTGTGTTAATGCTTATGTACAAAATACACATATTTCAAAATATACGTATATGGCAAATATATTAAGGTCTTTGAATAAATAAATACAGCTATCTTGCTGCTTAGTACCAAACTTGGCTCTGACCAACTTTTTTGGGCTCTAAATAGAGGTGTATTATGGGTTGTCGATGCATTACCCCAACATAGTCTTTCATACCTTAAATTGAAGCCACGTAGGCATGGTAAGCACAAAGTGCAGGTTTTGCAAAAGGAATTTAATTTCCTTGACTATTTCGGTACATTGAGATTCGTCATCGAGACGGTGCAGAGATCGGCTGTGCGCTGTTACCGATAAGTAAATATTATTATACCCACAATGGTTATTAAAAAATGTGTAATGTGTAAAAAGAATATAACTAAGAAATTGCCTGGTCTGGAGTGTAGCAGATGCAATAAGATAGTACATGCCGATCCTGCATGTGCTAAACTATCCAACAAGCAGTTGAATACGCTACGAAATTCTTCTAACATTGAGTGGAGTTGTGAGGACTGTTTAAAAAATCTCTTCCACAGGTCATCATTCGTGATCCCAAACGAAGACGATGAGGATGAAGAGTCCGTGACAGGGTCCGTATTAACATCACAAACCATTGATACACAAAAACTTGTTCAGGATATCAGCCGAGAGTTGAAGAAGACTTTTCGAGAGGAGTTAGGAAATCTTGAGTCATCGCTTGAGTTCCTAAGTGAGCAAATTGGCACTATGGAACAGTCATTAAAAAAACAAGACATTACAATCAAGAATCTTGAGCATAAAAACGAAGACTTGCAAAATAAAAATAAAAATTTAGAACTAAGAGTGGCTGTACTAGAGCAAGGGATGCAAAATTTCGAGCAAAACACCCTTACATCGTCATTGGACGTGGCTGGCCTACCTGAAATCCCTTCGAAAAATTTTGAAACAATTGTAGAAACGGTAGCATCGAAATTGAATATGGATGTGAATGATATACATTCATCGAAACGCTTACCTGGAACGAAACACAAACCAGGCCTTATCCTTTTGAAGATGAAGACCAAAGTTGCTCAAAATCAATGGATAGAAGCGAGTAAGGAGAAACGTCTCACCGCAGGGCTTCTATTGCCGGACATTCCTAAGGAAAAGGCGGACAATCGTGTTTTTGTAAGGGAAGCTTTAACTAAACATCTGAAGACATTACTTTATAATGCTAAAAGTCAGTTGAGTAGCTCATTTCAGTTTATATGGTGTAAGGACGGTAAAGAGTGTGTTAGAAAAAATATTAATAGTAAAATTTATTACATTCGTTCCTTGCAGGATATCGCTGAAATCCATAAGCAAATTAAAATATCTACTACGTCATAACTCTGTTAGTAGTAAGTATGTACTTAAATATAATTTCTGATTACCTACCAGATTTAATATTCTATGGACACTGAAACTACCGATTTATTCAATTGTATTTCCATAGATAATTTTTTTGACGAAATACCTCATAAAAGCTATTTAAGCATCTCATGTGTGCATATTAATATAAGATCGTTAACGAAAAACTTTACAAAACTATTACAATTAATTCATAACTGTTCCTTCCCTCTAGATTTAATTGTTATTACTGAAGCTGGCATTACGAATTGTATTTCAAACTTGTATAATATACCTGGTTATAATATGCACGCACAACTGCGAACTAACAAACGGGGAGGTGGCGTCATTATTTACATCAAAAACCACATTAAATTTACATTAGCCCAACAGAATACAAAAATATTTGAAAGCATAACAGGCACTATGAAACTAAATTCAAACCAGGACGTAGTGGTGTGTGCAGTGTATAGACCACCTTCTACAAATAAAAATATATTTATCAAGGAGCTGGGCGAATGTATTTCAAAGTTTGACAAAAAAGTAAACTTTCTTTTAATTGGCGACACAAATATTGATCTAAAATCATTTACATCATACAAAGACTCGTATCTGGAAACACTCAGCGAGCGCGGGCTAACGAGTGGAATATCAGATTTTACTAGAATTGAAACAAAATTAAACTTAATCACTAAATCATGCATCGATCATATTTTTGCACGATTCCCCACGTTACATTCGTACTCTGCGGTGTTAGACGTTGTACTAGCTGACCATCGAGCCATTATGTTCGCTTGCATCGACGATAAGCCACCTAGGCGTATACAGGATGTTACAAAACAAATAATCGATCATTATATTTTTCGTCAAGAATTGAATAGGGTGGATTGGTCTCAAACTAAAAATATGAGTTGCCCACGTGATATATTGAATTTTATATATAACTCCTTTCAAAATGCAAATAAGTCTGCCACATATAATAAAACTCTAAAACATTCCAATAAAAATGTCAAGAACCAATATAAAGTTCCATGAATTGATGGGAATATTATTCAATTATGTAAGAAGCGGGATGCATTGTTTAGCTCGTGGAAAAGAAATTGTAATGATCCTAAATTAAGGCTAGAATATAATAAAACACGCAATAAAATACATAGAATCCTAGATAAAAAAAGAAATTCTTATTACATGGATAAAATAAACAATAATTTTAAAAATACAAAAAAAGTTTATCAAATTCTAAACCAGATGCTGGGACGAACAACTTTATCAATTGACGCTGCTATACTTAAGGCGTTTGACACACAAGGACTCACCATTAAAAACATATCTGAAAAATTTGCAATCGGATTCCACAAATCAGTTCAGGATATATTCCCTAGGTGTAGCACAAAATTACTGGACCCAAGTACATATCATAAACAAAGCAGCGCCAGTATTCTTTTTCGGAAAGCATCTAGCGATAAAATTCATAAAATCATAAAAAATCTAAAATCTAATAAAGCCCCAGGAATAGATAATGTTAAAATTTCCGATATCAAAATGATAGGTGAAAACGTTTCGGGAGCTATTGCTGATCTAATCAACAGCAGTGTAAAATCTGGATTGTATCCCAATGAATCGAAAATTGGTTGCGTCCGGCCAGTTTACAAAAGTGGCAAACGGAACGATTATTCCAATTATCGTCCGATTACGCTGCTATTTTCTATAGATAAAATAGTGGAAAAATATATATGTGAACAAATACAACAATTCTATATTAAACATGATGTTATATATCAAAACTAGTTCGGTTTCCAAACGGGAAAAAGCACATCCGACCTTTTATCAAGTTTTACTAATGAAGTTAATGGACACCTTAATCAGAAAAAACATGTGCTGGCTCTGTTCATTAATTTTTCACGAGCGTTTGATACTCTTGAGCATAAGCAGTTAATTGATAGGTTACAAGACTGTGGAGTGCGGGGCCCTTTGCTCAGTTGGTGTGAAAACTACTTACAAAACCGAAAATTTATTGTTAAAGTGGACAACACATATAGTGATCCTATAACAGTAACGGAGGGCACGGCACAGGGATCCGTCCTGGGTCCTCTGTACTTCCTCTCCTATGTAAATAATATGAGTAATTGTCTGAAATTCTGCACTTGTTATCAGTTTGCAGATGACACTTGCTTAGTCGTTGCTGATAAGGAGCCACAAAAAGCCCTTGATCTCTTACAGGCCAATCTAAATGTCTTAATAAGATGGTGCCACGATGCTGGTTTAGTATTAAATGCCAAGGAAACTAAATTATTACACATTAAGTCTCCTTATGTCAAGAATTATCAGATAGACAACCTAGTGGCACATGATCACAACTGCCTACATGCTTCAAATAACAGCACCTGTAGTAGTTGCCCTCTAATCGAAAAAGTAGACAGGCAGATGTACCTTGGTTTGTTGATTGACTGTAAATTT
Organism: Luffia ferchaultella; assembly: GCA_949709985.1. NCBI lineage: Eukaryota > Metazoa > Arthropoda > Insecta > Lepidoptera > Psychidae > Luffia > Luffia ferchaultella. Next base: position 21,887,583 of record OX453250.1, on the reverse strand, counting down.
AACCGGAGCTATCATATCGTGCATGTCTGCAATAAATTGAGGCAGTTTTTAGCAAACATCACAATTCTTAAAAATCAGATCCCCTTTAAAGTCAAGCTAAATCTATATAATTCTCTGGCTGAATCATACATACAATATGGACTTAGTAGTTATGGCCGCACGTATAATACATATCTAAATCAAATTCGTAACCTGCAAATCAAAATTTTAAAACATATTGTTTCACCTAAAATTAAAAGTAATCAAATTCGTGATGATAACACTGAGCTTTTTAATCACTGCAGAATCTTACCTGTTCATATTCAGTTACAGTATGTGCTGCTGAAAGAAAACTTTTTTGATAATAAATTTAGAACTCAAATCAAACATCCTGTATATACACGGGCGGTCGCTCAAAACCAGTTGGACACGATTCGCGCAAACAATGTATACGGGGAGCGAACAGCCGCTTACATGATTCCTCGATTAATAAACAATTTACCTATAAGTTTACGGGACAGTATCACATCAAATAATATTAAATATAAATTAAAGTCGTACTTTCTGAGCAGTTTATAGTATTTTTCATGTATGTGCAATTGCCCAGCTTCATATTTGTAGAAAACAGTTGATTGTATTATTTACCTACTTTTCAAATAATGTTAAGACGCCTATAACTACCTGTAATTAAATGCTTTTATTTAGTAAATGTAGCTCGATGACGAGAACAGCATTATTACAAACCTTTGTGGTTTTTCCAATGTTGTTATTTTTAAATAAGAATGTAAATGAACTTTGATTTGATAAATAAATTTAAAAAAAAAAAAATTATCACAGTATTTAATATTATTACCTAAGGAACGTGATACCATGAGATAAAATTGCGTAACTTTCGTCCTATTTAAATTCATCTTAAGCCCATTAAAACTACGCCAGTTTGTAATGTTCCCAGTGTGTCATTAATCTGTCATATGTGTTTGTTTATGTACGTTCAATGCTTACTGAAATATCGTCTGCAAATAATACCATTTTATGATTCACAATAATGGGCGGAACATCGCTATAAATAATAAATGATTGAAGGTCCTACTTACAGAATCCTAACAAAAGATCTGACCCTTAGTTTAACTACTACTCACCATTGACTCGCCACTCGAGTAGCGGCTGTCGATCTTTTCCAGCAGGGTACCTACATAAGGCTGCCTCGGGGCATAATTTAATCGAGCGAAAACTACGAAAAGGGCCTCCGAAAAACACGAGTGTCTCGAGCAACGATATTTTTTTTGTCTTGGCGCTTTAGCCCAAACCCCGAATAAACCGTCGAGGTTTGGACGGGATCATAATATCATTTATTTGTTTATTTATTTATTATTTCATATCAAGTAACAAAGACTCATTTGTTAGTAAAACACCTACATTAGGTACAACCCGGTGACGTATTCACAATGACAAAATTCAATTAAAAACATTCTGCAAGAAGATCTACGCTGCAATTGGAAAATTATGCATTTCTATTTAATACTCAATATAATAGTAAATTATTTACACCGCCAAAGTACCTAATACAATTAAATAGGTACCAATAGTGTTTATTGAATGCTGAAAACATTCTACTTATTAGATCTATTATTAGATTCAAATACAAGGCCTTTTTAGAGTGACGAATTGCCGTACAAACAACGTCAACGACTGCACCCCATCAAACCTTAACCGAACAGCGCAAAAAATTATATATGGTATTCAGATCAGCTAAATCTAGGTTTACACGTTTTCAAAAGTTGCAAAATTTATAGAGTATAACCGTTGACATTTTGAAAATGGGTTGGTTTTTTGTTTTGAAAATAGAAATTAAAAGTCATTATTTTTATATTTTTCACTGCATGTGAAAATGCAGTTATAGTTCCATATTGAACATGTAAAAAAAGAAGGAAATTAGAAAAATATCTCGCGCATACAAGTTATAAAAAAGTTATTTTTTCTTTTGATGTGTCAGAATATTTAAACAATTTATGAAGGTATAAACCTAGTTTTTGCTGATCTAATCGGTTAAGGTTTAATGAGGTGCAACCGCTAACGCCGTTAGTATAGAAATTCGCCACTACAGAATCCTCTTAAGTGCGAGTCGGACTAGGCAAATTGACTTATTAATTCTCAGTAAAATTAATTAACACATTTTATATCTGTGCATTTTCTATTCATAAATATTTCCCGTTCCTTACGGGAATGAAAAGACTCGTACATATTACGGATTTTTTGATTTAATTTTAGGCTTAGTAGTTTCTGAGATAAAGGGGGCAATGGGAGACTATCATATATTTTCTTAAATATCTATTAACATCTATTGCATTTTAAAATTGTAATAAACATTATGAAAAATATATCTATATCTCATAACGAGCACTTTCATTTCATATGAACCATGACATAGATACTTGAGAATCGTTTTTAATTGTATAATTTTCCCCCAGTGATAATTTTATTTGTTTCTAGTTTAGTTTATCCTATAAAATATAAATGAAGCTCTATATTCCGTATTTTTTTTTTATTTTAAACACTACAGTTTCGGTGATAAAGGGAGGATAATCAATTTTCTTTAATATCTTTGAAACCATGAATATTAAAGTTATAAATAAAATATGCTTCTACTTTTTATAATAAGCACTTTCATTCGACACGTCACCAGGAGCCCTAAAAAGTTTTTTTTTTAATTTTCTACTTTGCTCCCCAAAATGGAAATATTTCATTTACGCTATACGTTTCGTTATTGGTGGGTGTCGTCATGGCCATAGATAGGGTCATGGTTAGAATTCGGGCGTGTACCAATGAGTTTTCTGACTTAAGTACATAACTATCACTGACTCCGTGCCTTGGAGAGCACGTTAAGCAGTCTGTCCCGGATGCTGTCAATAGATGGCGGTCGTTACAATCCCCAACCCGCAGTGGAGCAGCGTGGAGGATTTAAGCTCCAAGCCCCCCTCACCCTGGGGGAGGCCTAAGCCCCTGCAGTGGGGTAAAAATGGGCTGATGAAGTGAAGTGAAGTTCGTTATTGAGCCAGACGGCTGTCACAGTAAGAGGCTGTGACAGATGGACAAACGGACGGACACCAGAAGGACCCTATATTGGTTCCTTTTTTCATCTTTGATGTACGGGACCCTAAAAAGGAACCCTCATAGAATCACTTCGTGGTCCGTCCGTAAGTCGGTCGGTCTGTACAGATCTTTTTGTCCGGAGCGCGTGGAGGTATCAATTTGAAATTAGTATCAAATACTTAGGTTAATTTATTTAATAGAATTAATCATATGAGATGTCTTCATATGATATGTTACAACCTAAATGTTGGTAACATAATATAACAGTCAAAATTAAAACAGACTACAAATCACAAATCAACATTAAGTCATACACAACATGTCAACCCTTTATGAAATGGCTCTCCGAGAAAGAACACAAATCACAACAAGTCACAATTTTCACAACGTTCCCATGCCCTCTCCTAAACGACGAATGGTTGCTTGTGGATCCCCTGTCAAAGTAATCGATTGACATTATTGTCTATTTTGGAAAAATATCTGAGAAAAATGCCTTGCTGTGCTTTTAAAAAGTGTATAAATAACACCCGAAACTTTAAAAAAGCAGATGGGAGTACTTATTACATGTAAGTTCATAATCTTTTATTAATTAAGTTTTTACTGATTAAATTTTTGACAATTACAAATTTGAATTAGTTGGTAAGCATTACAATAATACTCTTTTCGTCCCTTTTCAATCTATTACATTGCTGCACACCTACCCTTTTCGCTATCTCGTTCAGCACAGAGGTTCAGACACAAATTTAGAAAGATCAAAGAAAGTAGGGGGGTAATTTTCAGACCACTTGACTTTATGTCTCATGAGACATTGTCGATGAAATTCAATATTTTTCTAGCGAAAACGTTATTCTGTATTCTCAAAAGCCACATAAAACATTACCATTTTCGAGAATCATATGAGACATAGCAATTTTCATGATACAAAATTACATCTTGACAAGAAGAAACAATATGTTTCATTGAAATCGTCTCATGATACTAAAAGTCGTGCGGTACGAGAATCACCCTCACAAAATTGCAATCGACTATCTTCTGACGCGTTCGTCCATTCTCATTTACGTTACGTGCGCTGTACAAGATAAAGGGATCTTCGCGTCTAGTACCTAGATACATATAAGTCGGTGTTAAAGACAAATAAAAGCAAATTCCAGAGAAAAAAGTTTCTATTCTTAGGTGGGTGTATTGTTTATGTATATAAACATAACTACATTTATTTGAGGCTGCAACGGTTTCGTTAGTTATTGAGATATGTTTTTAAAGAGTTGTAAAAAAAATTGTGTATCTTTACCGTTTATTTTTACGAAACCCATCGTTACTAATGGGCCTAACCGTACATTGAATTAAAATATATGTTTTGTTTTAGATTACCGTTACAAGAAATGCAAAATACGCAACGTGAAATTTCATTCCAGAAGACAGATGTTAGTTCATAAATTACAGTAAATATTATAAAAAACACGTACTCGTCGAATCAATCATAAAAAACCAATTTATATCTTATGTAAATTGATATTAAAACATTTAATTTTCCTGCATTTATTTGTACACATTTTTTTTCAATCGGTTCAAAACATATTAATGAATGTTCAAATATAAATAGTTCATTTTCTAGTTTGCGGTTTTATGTTACTTATATATGTATTTTTATAGATTCCTTTCATTATAGACTGGGGAGCGTTCAAGTGCAGTTCAGCTACTACGAATAGAAGAAGAACATAATGCTAAAAAAGAAATCACAATTGATGGGAACAGAATAATGGACTGTAATGTAAATGTAATTAAGAAAAGAAAAATATCAGAGAACTCACTTTGTGCGAAAAAAGGAAGAATAAATGTTTAATTATAATTTAACTTTAACTCATACATTTAAATGGAGAGACGATATTAATTGTAATATTTCATTAGTAGTGTGCTTAGTGTGGTTCATCAATATTATAAATTATTCATTAATTAAAACGAAAATTTTCATAAGCATACTGTTTTATTTCACGGTAATGAAACAAATGTGGAATATAACATTTTTTTTTAATTTAAAGAAATTTAATTTAGAACAACATTTCAAATTATCATTATTTTTCTATTTACGAATTGGCGAGATATTCATGAAAATCCATTTGACATTTAAATTGTCCCTGTAAGGTCATCTGGTCAGTTGATTGATTCAACTTTTTTCCATTGTAAATAATCATTAAAAATCATTAAAATGTACAGTTTAATGTTTATGTCAAATGAAATTTTATTTCTCTTGAATGAGTCAAAATTTCAATAATTTATTATTCTAAAATAATGCAATTAATGAGAATCAGTCCAGATGACGTCACAGACATATTTGTCAATTAAATTATGAAAAAAATAATTAAGACAAGTTAGGCCCAAAAAAAATTCAGGGGCAAGGTATAGAAGAGTGGTCTATATTTTCCAAAGAAAATATGAACTTGACATGTTGAAAATTTTATGTCACGCCCATTTCTATCAACGGAAAAAAAAGCTTAACATAGTGAATCTACACAAAATTAATAAAAAAATAAAACACCAGAATTTAAATATTATATATATATATATATAATTTTAAGTTTAGGACATATGCCCTTTGTTACACAGTCGCTACGCAAACAGCGTAATAGATTTGGTTGTGTGCATGACTACACTACATACAGAGCAGGTAGCTAATTACCTAAACCTGAACGGCACCACGGGCTCTTAGCTCTATGCGCTCTTAATGAAAAGAAAGCGCTAGTCCGAAATGTCACAACTATTGTAATCAATAGCCTTCGATCAAAGTAGGTGTAACGTATTGATGCACGGACAAACAGCTATGATACAAAATTATTAGGGTTCCATTTTTGCTGTTTGGCTGCGGAACTCTAAAAAACGAGTGGCATGATATAGGTACCTAGCTTTTATGTTTTTTGCCTTTTACAACATGTTAATAAGTCGCCATGGTTGTACATAAAGATGCCAGGTGGTGACCACTAAAATAGTGAACGTAGAATTGAGTGAGCCGCACATGTCGTAGTGAAAACACAAATAAAAATTCTAAAATTACATTTTATGGCAATGTAATAGATTTTTTGAAACGCACAATGGTAATGGCCTGAATGGTATTATTTATATTATGTAATTAATGGTATTATCTCTGAATAATTTTGTTCACGGTTTGATTTCGAAGTATAAGCCACTTTATCTTGATAATTTTATTTTCTAAGTTAATCGCATTATTTTATACATCCATACATTTCATATACACAAATTTGTAACCAAAAATTTAAATAATTAAACGAGAAATTGATTTGAAGTCATCCATAACACGGTTAATAACATCAATGTGTGCACCACACATGCGTAACCGCAAGGCTTTTTTTATTTGTGTAGTGTGCGACTTCCAGGTAAGTACTAAAAGCGCGTGAGCTTACTTTTTGTGTGAATGATGCGTGTATTCATGTATGTACACAAAATGATCTTACTTTGCTTGTTATTTATGAACACACTACAAAGTATGGCCGTGTCTCATCTAAACATTCCTATAACAGTGCTTTCAGCCGAACATGCCGCATATAATACACTGCATTTTCAGTTAAACGTAGTCCAAACTTATATAGCGTGTAGAGCTTACCAAACTTAACAAAAAGTTCCAAGTAAGCAGATGGCGAAAATTAACGGTTACCAAGAAAACGATATTGTTGTCACATGAGAAACGAGTTGGCAACAGGAACGACGTATATCTTTAAAGATATAATCGAATGACTGTTGTGTAATATTTTAGAAAATATAGAAAAACGAATTTCATCATAGAATACATCGCCGCAATGCTGCAAACTGACGGGGTTGCAGACAACAGTTATAACGCCATACATACGGTGAGTGAGATGTTCCGAAGTCGCATAGTTTTTGTCTAACTTCCAAACCTTACAAAAAATTGAAAATGAACTATTTTTCACTAGGCCTTTTCCAAATACTTTTCAGAAGAAGTTTGGAAGTTTTCAGAATGCATATTCCTTATTCTATACAACATGGAACAGCGGACGTAGTGATTGCGACATCATCACATGCTACACTACGTCATGTTGTGACGAGACTTATGACTAAACGATAACACGATCCGCCCAAACTTCCACGAACAAACCTAAAGTGTTTTTTTTTTACTTTGTTTTGTAAAGAGCTTTCCATACTTCTGTGATACAGCTACCAAAGGAAAGTAAAATAACAAAATGGTAATTATAGAATATACGTTTACGGGGAATATTTTCTTTGTATAATTTTGAGAACACAAGAAAACCGTTTGATCAAAACATGTCTAAATACGTTGATCCTATATGTGTATATACTGTATAAAATGATGGGGTACGCTCCGTAGTAATAAAAACATCTCAGATATATTCCTAATCCGACCGAAAAATGGACCAAAAGCAATGCGCTCCAATAATCGCATTGATCAAAATATGTTTCCGAACGTAAATGTTGGAAATTCTATTACAAATGATATGTTCAAAAGGATTTCGTCGACTTGTGCATATTCCAACACAATGAATTTATTTTCCATTGAATGGTTTATTTTAAGTTGCCAAGGTTTTACCTTTTGTATAAAATTCTTCACAGGTCGGTCGGGTTTTAAAAATGTATACGAGTACGAGACGACTGGTATGTAACATTATGAAATGTAATAATAATACCTGGGATATCACATATAGCGCCATCTAGTCCCAATGTAGGCAAGTATTATGCTTGTATTATGGGTATACATACTTAAATATTCTTTACAATATATACATATATAGATATTTTACAACCCGACACGGAACAAACAGACATGTTCATGAACACAAATATTTGTTGGGTCTCTAACCACTCGGCCAATCGGTCGCCAACATTAATACACACCATAACTAACACTGTAAATGCGAAAGTTTGTTAGCTTTTTACCGTAGTTAAAAGCCACCAACACGGATTAGAGCAGCGTGGTGGATTAAGCTCCTATTACCCTCACTCTGAGATGAGGCCTAAGATCCTGTAGTTGGCCATAATGGGTTGATATGGAGTGTTGCATTCCATATAGATTTAAGAGAACGTCATTTAAATAGCGATACGCAATCACAAGATTCGTTCAATTATGCATTCGTCTCGATCAAGCTTCACTCAAGCATCTTTAGTCATTCGTTCGAATGTTTTCACTTCATGGCGTCGTCATCGTGTAACGTCACAACATCATACACCTAAGAATTAATCATTTTGTATATTTTTTTGTGTGAAAGTATATGATCCTTCACCAGCTACAACACACCTTTTCATTTTGTCTACACGCCACAACAAGCATGTAGTAGAATAAGACTAAAATCGAAATCTCAAGAATAGGCTTGAACTAAAACTTTTAGCACACAAATTTTAAATTTTTTTTTCGAAAATACAGACCAATCTGTACATCATCCTCTCCAAATAAAAAAAAATCTGTGATTTACTTAGTAATTCTTATCCAAAAATTGCTTAACAAAATATCCTTGTAACGTCATCTGAACAGATGCTGACTAATTACATTATTTTGACGAAAGTAATTTTATTTTCATTAATTCATGAGGATTACAATATTATTTGACGTATTGACCTTACTTCAATATTTTTTATTTAGTTTTAGCTTTGGTTTTTTATTGTGGAAAGCAGCGTAATAAGCTCAACCACCTAGATGACGCCACAGGGACAATTTCAACGTCTAATGATTTTTTTTATAAAAATCTGGTAAATTCGTAAAGAGAGACAATCAATGTTTGGAGAGGTTATTCTAGAACCTTATACCTTTTACTATTTTTAATTGCCACCAAGGCCGCTTTAAAATTTTGATCCAAAACCACAGGAGCAGAGCTTTATGGCTAGGGGAATATGAATGAAAAAAAAAATTACTAATAGGGACTTTATTTATATCCATTAATAGAAAAAAGGAAATAGAAATTTGTTATGATGCTAAAATAATAAATTTTCAGTTATACTAATGGCACGTTTATAAATAGCATCAACTTATCTTTTCGATTCGTTTTCTTTTTGTTTTGTTGAAAACTGTTTTATTATTTTGTGAGAGGATTTGTTCTTTATTCTTTTTATAGCATTTTGAGTACTTTCTTTAGGACGAAGATCAATCGGCATTTATATTCGAGTTATGTTTATATTTAGTATTTCATTTTCATTAAATATTTTTTTTATTTGACACGAAAATTATTTTAAATTAAAAATTAGTTCTACCTTTCTCCAGCGTCCTATGCAAAGTAGCGATAAATGTTTGTATATGGTGTACTTGACGAAGACCATTTCATGTCAGAATATATAAATTAATAACAGCCGAAAATTCATATGCATTTTATAATAGAAAATAAATATAAGAGTATCTAACTCAGAAATATTTTTTTTTAACTGAGTTTTAATTATTTTATTGCATGAACTGTAAAATCTCCGCTTGTAGTTTTTAAGTTGATAATTTTCAACGAATTAATAATAATAATATCTCGACCGTGCCACACTGCGCCCATTCCATTCCATCAGCCCTTTTCATACCCCACTGCTCAGGGGCTTAGGCCTCCCCTCAACATGAGGCGACTTGGAGCTTAAATCCACCACGCTGCTCCAATGCGGGTTGGCGGATTTCAACGACCACTATCTATTGACAGCAACCGGGACCGACCGCTTAACGTGCTCTCCGAGGCACGGAGTCACTGATAGTTAATGTACTTAAGTCAGATAAAACTCATCGGTACACGCCCGAATTCGAACCATGGCCACATGGCACACAGCGCCATCTAGTCCCAAACTAAGAAGAGCTTGTATTGTGATTGCCAGACAACTGATATACATACTTAAATATTCTTTATAATATACACATATATAGATGTTTTACACCCAGACACGGAACAAATAGTCGAGATATTTGGCAACTGTCACTTATATCAATATCAGCCATAAGTCAAAATCCTTAAGATCAAGATAAGTTTAAAGTCAAGAACAAAATCAAATTAATTTTCAAGTTTGACGTGTCTAATTGAAAATTCAGTGTCTCTCTCATCGTAAATTATTGCGTCGGGAGAAATAAACGTTAGGATTGTGTCGGGAGTAATATCGTTACGGGCTAGCGATCCAGATATTTTTGGTGCTAGAAAACACCGATTTTTTTTTACCTACATCCTAGTTATACTTTATTATGAAACAAAATCACAACCTGTTAACGCACTCGCAAGTATGTTCGCTTGTTGACTCTTACAAAAATACTCGCTGGCTTTTTTTTTAATGAGGGTCAAATCTGCATGCAGACACTCGACTTACCGCACAGATAGTGCCGGGTTGGGAAGACAACACAGACGGTGCAGCCCCGACGAGCTAAACGACATCCTCAGCCTATACTCCGAAGAGCGTGTAGGATTTGACATGAACGACGACCAGGCGCATGGAGGATGCTTCGGGCGTTGCTGCCTTTGACGGGCGGTGCCTTAGGAGCGCCGCCTCGTACGGCGTATGGAACGCTGGCTTCGACGCTCGGCATCCTTATGCGCCGGAATCCCCACCCCAAAGCGTCTCGAAATTTCCCCATCATCGAACATTCGATTTAGAACTTCTAATAATTGTAAGTAGGACTAAAAGAACTTTTTCTCCGTTTAGTCCTACTAGTAGACCTAAACAGTCGAACTATACGAAACGGACTACTTTTAATTCATGGCAGCGACGCGGCCCGTGTCTAAAAAAAAATCTATCTAATTTATTTAGAATTCTAATTTTTCCGTATCCGGTTGATATGTTTGTAACCCCGTGTGATCTTTCTAGTACTATCTAACATCGACTTACTTCTGCGCATAAACGTCACAATATTGTCACCCACGAAACCTGCGAGGTTGTATAATATTTTGATACTAATAAACGCTAAAGATGTTATTATTCTGTTAAGACATAAAATTCAAGCTAGTTTTCGGGCAATACAAAATAAGTAAATATAGTAGTTTTCCGTAGTGAGAAGTCCAATTGTCTTAACAAGTTGTTAGTTGGTAAGAAACTTCGAGCTCAGTCGTAAACAGCATTACGAGCGCCAAGTGAAGAACACGTCCCGCCTCCAAATCTAATTACATTGGATTACTTCTCCCATATGGTCAACGAGGCGAGTACCTTTTCAGGGCAATTGTAAATGTGTTCAGAACGGAGTAGTTGAATATTTACTGTTAATTGTTTTTTTTTTTCGTTTACCTGTATTAAATAAAATAGACATGAATTATTTTTTTTGTAACTGACTAACAACGAAGTTATCAATGTTGCAAATTTTGTATTAGACAAAAAGGGCAATATAAGTGTGTTATATTACGCTACAGTGAGCCTATTTTCTAATTGTTTTTTTTTTTTTTGTTATTTCTTACCAACCCTAACCTATCGCGATGTACCGCACGGATGCATGAGTGCGTATCTAATATATAATGAATACGACGTGTGTTTTAGATGCATACAGCTAGTCTTTGGCATCTATAATGGAATAATCCTTATCAGATAAGAAATTCAAAGACGACTTTCTCCAAAACGGCTACAAATAAAATTTAGTTTCTTCAGCAAAATTAGTAATAAACACATATCAAGTAGGTAAAATATGACGAGACTTTGAACGGTTCGTATCGAACTTGTATCATCGAACGCCATCTTTGTTTCTGCAGTTAATGTACCTATTTAACCACTCGACTAATCGTTCAGTCGTACGCATTATAACTACAAATCTATGAAATACTACAAGTAGTTACAGACTCCTTGAATACCTACGCATTCTTACATTCATACTGTTTTATTGTAGGAGATAAAAGGAGGTCATTCCAAAGACGACGAAACTTGCATTTTTGTAGAAACTAAGGCAATTTACTTGATCAAAAAGATTATCTCGTTCCCCGCTCTCGGTGACGAGTTCCACTGCCGTAAAGAAAACGTCTAAAGAAGCCCTTGAAATGGGAGCATTTCAGTAAAAAGGCGCAGAAGAGTAATCCTTGAATCTCAAACTAAAGCTTTTTTAGAATTAGACTGAATAGCCATTTGATAGTCTCATTGTTTAGTTTGTGTGTTGCAGTATATGAATTATACATTCAGTTAAATTATACGACCGATCAATCGGTCCAGTACTTAGAGACCCTAACCGCAGAACCAAAGGTCGCGGGTTTGATTCCCGCCCGGGACAAATATTTGTGTGACAAGTATTTGTTCTGTTTCTCGGTGTAAAATATGTATAATAAAAAAAGTTTAAGTATGTATATCTGTTGTCCAGTGCCCATAATACAAACAAGCTTTGGTTAATTTGGGCTAGATGGCGTTGTGTGGGATGTCCCGGGTATTATTATTATTATTGTTTTGCCTCAGGTAGCATTATCATAATAATAATTTTACACCCAGACACGGAGCAATTAGACATGTTCTTGCACACAAATATTTGGCTCGGGCGGGAATCGAACCCGCGAACCTTGGCTCCGCACCTAGGGTCTCTAACCAGCCGGCCAATCCGTCGGTCAATACACTGACAGAAGTATTTACTAACAGTTCGTAAATGTTATAAATAATTAATCCACAGGAATTAAGATTTTCAATACAGGCCAAAAATATATAAATATTTTCTAATTGTCGCTTCATACTCATTCTGTTTATTAGATATAGGTACACCTGGTACACTCAATTTTGTCATTACCCATTTTTTTGTAGACATATATGCCATTACGTCTACTACACAGAAAAAAGAATTCTTAAATCAATGTAAATTGCATTGCTAGAAAAACATGCGGTATTTGTATATATTGAAGACTATATTTTCTTGATAACAGAATTCTTTTTCTGTGTAACAATCAGTACATACACACCAAACAGTAATCACTAGAACCAACAATAACATTCAAATGTATCTTTTAGAAGATGGCACCATGAATCCATAATCATCTAAAGCCAAACAAAACGAAAGCGAAAAGCGAAAAAAAACTGAGACATAAACATAAATAAATTACCCATAAACTAACATCATTTTACTTCTGCATGTTAATAAACTTAACACGGTAGATGGTAAATACTATTTTAAGTCTGCAGTTCCAATGTTCTCATTAAATATTCTGGTGTTGTCGAGGGTGAACGCGTGCGTGGATAGACTTCATTATCAATTCGTCGCGGAATGGCGGGATTAATCAATGAAAATTCTTCGAGCCACGTTTACGCGTAAACAAGAATCGGTGATTGTTTGTACGAATATCGAATTAATTTAATTTAGTAAAATATAATTTTTTTACTAATTTCTTCAAGTGGTTCCGCTCGCGTGGTCCTACTAAGATCGGAAGAGAGCTTTTCCTACACCCATCTGCTTTTAAAAAGTATTTTTTGTCTACTAAAATATATTTGTGGCTATCTTTCATTTAAAAAAAAAACGGTCGTTACATTTTTTTCCCTTTTTTGTCACTATCTTGCTTACTAAACAAATGACAATGGCCATTGCGCTATTATGCAGTTGACCCAAGTTATTATTATGTGATTATAAGTTGCTCCAAATTGGAACAAAATTAATTATGTCATAGATCACCTTTTCTGAAAATTGTTTGATATTTTCTAGAAATCGGCGTTACTGAGATATCATAATATTAAAACTTATACATGTGGCGCCATCTTTATATGTAAAACAGTTGCATTCAAATGTTGTATTTCAAGCAATACGTTTTTTTCCAAAATTATATATGTCACATGTTTGAAAGTTTATTATTTTTGTAAATAACTAAATAATTAAGATTTATATTCATAACATCTCTAGTGATAGACGATCTCTTGTAAAGGTTAATAACTATAGTTTGATAGCTTAAAGTATAACAACTAATTCTATTTAAGCGTGCACCGGATTTAAGTATATTGGACGGTTGATTTACTCCCTCACATTTTCACTACTTTTTTTTTGGAGTTCCAATATATTTTTTTTAATTTTCTAAATTTCCCCCCAAATTCAAAATATGTTTATTTGTGCTATGTGTTCGGGATTGGGTCACGAAACAGTTTAAATAGCAAATTTGAACTTTTTCCGTTCAGTAGATTTGAAGAAAATAGGCTGTGAGATGGATTTATAGAAATCAAAGTGATTCTCTGAGAGTCCCATTTTCATATCGGATGTACGGAAGTCGAATACGTAAAAACTTTAACAGAATTATATTGAAGAAAATTTTAATAATAAAATACCGGAATATCAATTTATTTCGGGATCAAATAAAAATGGTAATTTGTTGTCCTGTTCTGAAAGTCAACGTAGGGGCATTAAAATCTATAGGACAATAAAGTTTCTTATTATTTTCAGCAAACCCTTGAAATCAGTTGAATCTAGTTTTTGCTGATCTGAAAGCTATATATTTTTTTGCGGCAACCGGTTAAGGTTTAATGGAGTGCAACCTTTAACGTGGTTTATATGCCCGCGCTGTTCCGGTGTGGGTTGAGTGCTTATCTAGGCTGAGAGCTGATTATCTTATAGAACTGAGATGCAGCCACTTTCTTTTCGTAAGACGTAAAAGGTTACGAAGTTAAAAATGTCCATTTTAATTTCGTTCGCCATCATAGCTTATAATTTATAATTAAGTAGTTATTTTGTAAGCTGACATATGATGTGCTACGAAGATATTGTTGCTGTTGTGGCGTTGGACTTGATAATTTTATAATTTTACCACCTGTGACTACTACCTGTGAGAACTTCTAATTGGCTTCCTGTTTTTATTATTATTTACTATAAGTATTGTGTAGCTGTTGGTTTTCCCAAGAAAATAAAAAATAAGTAAATAGTCCATTTGGTTCGAGCTGGTCCCATTTTTTCCGAGTTTCTCTCTTCCTTAAACAATAAAGACGTAGCCTCTCCGCCCCTTAAAGTAGTCTTACTCGGCCGCGATCAGGATTGCTTTTTTTATTTTGCCCTCCTTGTTTTCGATCTCAGAATTTATTTTTGGCTACTTTGTTTATGTTTTTATTTTTTTTTTTTGTGAGAATATTAACTGGTGTCTTTAAACTATTTTTACCCAAAATAATAACTAGTTCCTGATGACTCAATGAAACAGTAACTATTTCCTGAGCAATCTTCTGGAGAGTGTGATGTCCTCAAATATTAACATTATTTATCACAATGCATATTTCTGTAATGCCATCAAATAAACATTTTAGTATACTATATCTCTAGTAGTATACAAAGACGACAAAAATACGTCATTTCCGTCAAATAATTTTTTGAACGACCACCCTTGACAAAAACTATCGTTCGTCAAAGTCACGCTGAAAACGCACAAAATTTATTTATTTCATTTATTATTTAAAAGTATTAGTAACAGACTATGACTTTCATATTAGAAAACACTATTTTATTAAGATCTAAGTTACATCATGTCTATAGATGATAATATTAATAATACCTGGGACAACCCACACAGCGCCATCTAGGCCTAAAGTAAGCAAGTATTATGCTTGTGTTACTAGGTAACTGATGTACATACTTTAGTTTTCTTTATAAAATATACATATATGTATAGATTATTTTACAATATTATATTGTAATCATAAATATTTCCATCGTCTTTTCACTATGATGGCGTGTAACCTTCGTTAATATTGTAGTACCATATATAACAACACATTAACTGAATATTTTGGTGAGACGTAATTAAAATCTCCAAATCTTGGGATAATCCCTTTTATTCCGTAACAATGAATTTCTGATGTAAAGGCACCTAAGAAGGGTTTATGTGAATGTACAAGTGCGTGGGTTCCAACGTTGAGTCGAGGCACAAACAGTTGCTATGAAATAATCCTATCCTGTAAAATAATAAAAAAGTCGATATAGGCGCAAACCAAAGTTACATTTTAATATGAATTTTATAATGTTAAACGCATCTACGGCGAATATAGACATTTTCCCATCACTAGTAATACGTAATACATACTTACGTAATTAGAAATAAACAGATCTTAGCCAAAAGCTTAAACGAAATTTGGGACCTCGTAAAGAAATTGCAAAGATCCTGAAAATTAGGTAGATGATTGGGACATTCTTTCCGCGTTTCCAATCATCCCAGGATTTTTCCGTTTATCCTTTTATCCTACGATCTAAATGTAATATAGTAGATAAAACTTTTAGACTTAATAATATAATATCTTTAATATATCTTTAATGATACCTGGGACATCCCACACAGCACCGTCTAGTCCCAAAGTAAGCAAGTGTTCTGGTTGTATTATAGGGTACTAGAAAACTGATATACATACTTAAATATCCTTTGTTATACATGCATATATAGACACTTTCACACCCAGCCACAGAACAAATAGACATGTTTATGTACACAAATATTTGTGGCGGGCGGGAATCGAACCCGCGACACTTCGCTCCGCAGTTAGGGTCTCTAACCACTCGGCTAAACGGTTAGTCATAAATAAAAGATAAAAAGTATACATTAATATAGCAATAATAAAATACGAATATACAACTAACGCGGGGGTACCAGGCTCTGAAAAACGATTAATTTCTTAATCTACAATGGGTTTTATTCAAAATATTATATGGTCTAAAAAAATTGTATTTATAGGATTAGTTGTTCTTATTCAATAGAAAAAATATCATTCTGTTTGGAGACATAATAACAGACACATAAAAACAAACCGCGAAACATTAATGTGACGTCACTACTACATGCTGCATTTCATGGACATACAAACAAATGCAATATGTAGGACATCGTAACTATAATTAGTAGTAGTAACGTCATCAGCTATAAATTTTTAACAATCGATTGTTTCTTGAAAATCGATACATAAAATTTAAAAAAAACTAAAATACTGCCAGATTGTCTATATTTTCATTAAAAAGTATTTCAATGTAATGTAAAAATTTTTGGTCAATACTCATTATCCAAGGTAGGCCTTTCAATCATGTGACAGAATTGAGATCGTAAAAGACCTAGGTATCAGAATGGTACCGGAAAAGAAATTATTTTGGTCTTTGTTTTCATTGGCTTGGAAGTGGCTTGGAACTGTAGGTTCCAGGACCGCTAATTATTAGGTATTTTAAGTTTATTTAGCAGTCCCAGACGCCTTTAAGGATCAAAAATCATTTGACAATCAACAAACTTGTGTTATTTCACACTTTTTGAAGGTTAGTTTTTTTTGTCGGGGGTTCTTTAAATTTTTAATTTAATTTTTATTTCAAAATTTTTAAAGTTAGTCATTTAGTTAAACTAATTCATACATGATCACACAAAAAAAATATTTTCAAGTTTTTAGTTTTCATTTCGTAATATTCCTCATTTCCTTTCAATATTGTGTACATTAATCTACTAGTCAAACCCTTTCATTTGCTACCCATATTGCTGGAGTAGTGAAAAAATATGATGTCCGCCATTTCATTAAACATAGCTAAGAACACTCCCGACTAATTCATCTTTCATATAAAAAAAATCCGCATCCAAATTGGTGCCACAGACAGATATATATATATATATGTACATACACACGTCAAACTTATAACACCCCGCTTTTTGCGTCGGGGGTTAACAAAACTTATGTCCTTTCGTGTAATTCGCTTCAGCAGTTTCGCCTCGCTGTTGATGAATTATTGAGTGATGGCGAAACAATAACTTGTAACTCACTGAGAAATAACTACAAAACTTAAAAATAATTTGCCATTTTTCCTAAATCTATCCAAAGGAAACAGAATATGAAATATGCCAATATGATATTTCAAGGCTAAATATATAATTTAAAAAACTGGCCAACCGCCGTACCTACAATATGAAAAATAGGTTTCTTAAAATGGAGACCTCCTTTAATGTTCACCTTTATTTTGTTTTTCTTATTATTTGTTATAGACGAAAATTAAGTAATGTGAGCAAATGTAAGCAACAACGATCAATCACCAAAAAGGTAAAAAAAAATTCTTGTAATGGTGACCCCCTTACATTTTTATCACTATTTTAACTTTTATTATATCTATTACGGTTCAGACGATACAGTTTAGTAATAGGGTTGCCATTTATTATCTTTGGGTACGGAACCCTAAAAAAGTAAACTTATATCTGATTTTATACATTTATAGGCTATTTACATATCTCTCCACATTTTCATTACAACAGCAAAGCAGTGGTGAAACAATAGTTTTTAATTACTAGACATAACAAAAAATTTACAACAAAAGGATTCACGAAAAAGCTAGACCCACATTCATTGGTACATTTTAACCAACCGTGACGAACAGAGACATGTCAAAGGTTATGATATTTAATTCAGTGAGGTAGACAGGCTTTTGTGCGCGCACTATCATGAAACAAAGAGCACGATGAATTTTTTAGTCGTCAGTATTTTTGTTGTGGGACATATGGAGTATCGAATTTAAATAATCGACATGATTTCCCATCGCAATAACGACTAATTAAGCCAACCTATTTTCTAGTACGAGGCGATGACGGCAGCGCGGCGATGAGTGGCCCAAAATTTTACCGCGTTCTATTCTTACTTGTGATTATGTTGAATGACATATGATGACATTACTTTTTGGTAAAAAATGAGTAAGACATTTTTATGAGTCTCATTTCTTCTGAAAAAATATTATTACAGCTCGTCCACTTTTCGTCACTGCATGGAATATTAATAATTCAAATAGATTGCAATGCACTATTAGCAGATTTCCTTGCAAAATACAACCAAATGGATATTTGTTAAAACCATATTTAAAAAACACAATATCAATATACAATATCATAATCCGAGACAGAATGCGAGAGATTTTTCGTTCAGAGGTTAGTTAACGTGTCTCTCCGGTCAATCAAATTCAACTACAAAAAACCATCCTACTTGGAGTATTTTTAAAGTATTTTATTTCTAATTCTATAAATATATGAAAAAGTAAAGAATAAATACATATAACCTAATCTAACCCAAAAACGCGTGTCGCGTCGCCCCGTATAGCCGTCCGGCTATTAGATATTAATTTAAATTGTATTGTGTAAGCACAATCATAATGTGCATAAAATGCTAAAGATAAATAACGTATTTAATTTGATAAGGATTAATACTGTATCTGTATAAATTGCTTTCAAATTACCTCATCATATGACACCATTTTTTTAAACATAAAGATAGGTATAGTAAGCTATCCATGAAAGATAGACATATGCCATCGCGGACTTTTCTTTACTCCTATATAAGATACATAATTTTTCCGTACATTATTTTATTATATCTCAAAAGGATTAGGCAGCGCTTTCGATGAAAAATGCCAGCCGGCTTGATTTTTTTCCGACTTCTTCAACAATAATCATCATATTTCAACATGTTTGCACAAAACATGGATAAATTATACACGTAAACCTTCCTCTTGAATCACTTCGTCCACCGATGTCAACCATATGCTAATCCGTTCGGTAGTTTTCGAGTTTATCGCGTTTAGACAGACAGACGCGGTGGGGGACTTTATTTTATAATATGTTGTGATGTCAACATATATATATATATATATATATATATATATATATCAAAATTAAAAATGACAGTTCTAAAGCTTTGCCCTGAAATGCAAAATTGAAGAAAAAAAAACAAGAAATCATTTGTCATTTAGTAGCTAAGAATAGATATCAATTGATATAAGTAAATAATAATACCTCGGTAATTTTGTACAATATAGTACATATTTGAACGTTTGCTTCAATAAACATCATTCCCAACCAAGTACTGTACATATCTTGCAAAACTTTCATGTATCTGAAAAAATAAAACACAAACATTAAGAAATAGTAGATTACTGCCGATGCCCGCAAGTACAGCTTAAGTGGACTATTGTGAGTATGCAGGCCGAGGCACAGCCGAGACACGCATTACAGAGTCCGGATAAACACAGTTGTGGCCAAGGCTTGTATAGTACTTTTCTCAAAGATACGTGTAAATTAAAAGAATACCATAAATTTTTATTTAAAAATGTAATTAGTAAAGGTACAGTTTCTGAAAATTGAAAGTGGATTTCCCAGGAATGGTATTCGTTTGTGACATTTCCAGGGATTGTTTCAAGTTAATATTATGTTTCATTAGTATCGTACATTTTAAAATGAAATATAATACACATACCCAAAGTGTACATTGTTTTACTTTTGTATCCATTTCACCAAAATAAGTTAAGAAAACGTTTTCAGACGTTTTTTCATTGAATAAAATTTCTATACGTTTTCATGTATCAATCCTTCATTTTCGATGATAAACAATTTTCAACAATATCTTTTTCAGCTTTTTGTGCCTATTTCAAATAGTGTTAAAATATCTTCATCACTCGTAGAACTAATTTTGAATATTTACAGCAAGTAAAATTGACATAAACTAATTATATTGACTGCATTATAATAATAAAAATAGTTTTAGTCCAGTCGTGGGACATGAAATTTTATAAAAAAGTGCTGATAATTCTAAAGTTGTTCGTTTTTGGTGAGTGAGCTACTGTCAAAAACTTAGAAGTTTTAGGGCTGTACTAAAGGAATGGCTTAGGTTTTCCTTAATATTTCGTGTAACACAGTGTATATAGAATTAAAATTTGAAATTTTAATTCTACTAACTTTCGCGTTTATGATATCAGTATTATAAACGCGAAAGTTTACATGTGTGGATGTATATGTGGATGTTTGTTGCTTTTTCACGCAAAAACTACGGAATGGATTTTAATGAAACTTTACAATAATATAGCTTATATACTAGAATATCACGTAGGCTATAATTTTTAAAGATACTAGCTTTCTGCTCGCGGCTTCGCTCGCGTAGACTACACAGTTGTACACTGATTTTAAAAATTCTTTCACCTATAGAACGCTACATTATCAGCGAGAAACATGAGTTAAAACAAGGAGGAGTGGTAAAGGTAATGGGAAGGGGAACGTTTCTGTAGTTTGCCCGGACGGAGCCGGGTACGACCGCTAGTTGGTTCATAATTAGAACTATCTTAACCTCACGTTCTAAAATTTTCATATAGCTGACATATGTTATACTACGAATATAAAAAATTTAAAAAGACAAAATCTTTGAAAAACATTTTAAAACTTCTTAAATTATATTTAAAGACTTTCGGTGGTTACCTACTCAAATCCGTTGGATAAAATTTAGAAAGTTATGTGGTGTGCTTATAAATTGAGTAATGCAAGAAAAGAGACAGAAATAAAATTTTAATAGCTTATAATTTCCATATTCTTAAACGGATTATAGGTAATTTTGTGTATAAATTTTGTTATTGTATAAAGTCTTTTCTTATTTTTTCTTGATAAATATTTAATAGTAGTCAAATACCTATTATATGTATTGTTTAGAGAGAATTGTTATGATGAAAGCGGCAGCGTTTAAAAAAATCCTTGCACTAAAAAAGCTTCACTTCTAAAAGTTCTAGTCCTCCAAGGGTTTACTTGGAAAAATTACAGTAATAGTTATTTTTAGAATATATTGAGTAAAAGTATTCGAGAAAAGGATGGTACGGCCGTGCCGCTTTTTTATTACTCGACTTGGCGTGTAAATTATAATTACACGATTGATTAATATTAAGATCATGTAAGATATGTAATTAATTAATTAATTGTAAGATTATGTGCACATAATAGGTCGCAGTGTAAATTATTTCATATTTTTAACTAGAATAAATATAAAAAAATATATGTACTCCTCATTTTTAGGATGTTTTCACTGTGCGCAAATGAGTGGAATTCACAAAATTAACTAATTGTGAAATTTTGTTATTAAAAAAATAAAAGCGCTATACAAGCCGCAAAGAAAATTATTGTCATTTATAGACCTAGTGAGATATCAGTAAGAGTACCACAAAGTTGGTGTAAGCGTTTCCAATCGGGAATTTTTTATATCAAAAATGTAGTGCGCTCTGGTCGCCTGCTACGGATAAAGTTGATGCCATTTGTAAAAAAAACTGGAGCACCATCAGCATATTAGTAGTTACGACGTGATTTTGCGTGCCACACCGCTCACTGAAATAATCCTAATGAACAGCATACTTATTTGTGATTCTCTATTAAAACGGAATGAAAGTGTAACATTTTTAGAAAGTTTGATCACTGGCAAAATGCGGCCAACCTCTACAGACTGGAAATAATGTGATGATGAGTTTGTGATGAAATTGGAAGAATATCGTTCATCATGAACTTTTATCGCCTGGCACAACCATCGGTTTGGATGATTGCTGCTAACGGTTGATACAACTAAAGCATTCAATTGAAAAAAGGGTCGAAATTGATCAATAAAAAGAGTGTAGTATTTCATCATGATATATAACGCCAGAGTACACACATCTTTAGCCATTCAAAAAAAATTGAGAGACTTTGGCTGGGACGTGTTAATGCGTCCACTATATAGCCCTAACCTTACATCTTCAGATTTTCACTTGTTTTGGTCTCTTAAGAATTTTCAGGTAGTGTAAGGTTAACGTTAACGCTGGCTGTACACACTCGCCTAGCAGGGGCGAGAGTCAGAAACAGCGCTATATGGATAAAAGAGAAAGAATTTCCCCCTTTTCTTTTATCCATATAGCACTGTCTCTGGCTCTCGCCCCCGCTAAGCGAGTGTGTACAGCTAGCCGCCGTTAACTTTAACTTTACACTAACTAAAAAATCTGGCCGCTGTACACTCTCAGCGAGACACCTCGAGACATGCCGAGTACGAGAGTGTACATAGTAGCGCTCGCCTCGCTTCGTATGTCTCGGGGTTTCTAGCCTGCTCTCGCTCCCGCGGCGGTTGTATGCGCCCGAGTCAAAGGGTCTTGGCATGCCTCGCGAGGAACGCCGAGAGCATTGCTGTACACTCTCGTGCGCTTCAGTGCACAGCGAGTAACCGTGCGGAACACACATGTTGAAGTATCAGTCGTTTTTGTTTAGTTTAGTCGATTAGTTTGTTGTTCAGTTATTTGGTATAACTACCTACCAGCAAAATGTGGAACAGCGAAAGTGAATTTAATTTCATTGAAATATATCAAACGGAACCCGTATTATGGGATCCAAGTCATAAATTCCACAAAGACAAAAAAAAAGTTGCATGACGCGTTCGTGAGAATTTCAAAACAAACGGGATTCCCTTTGGAAGAATTGAAAAAAAACAATCAAGATTCTTTGATAGCAACGTATAGAAGACACCTACGTAAAATTTTAACAAAATTGAAATCTGTTGCAGGGCTTGAGGAAGTTAAGCTTAAGAGCAGATGCAACTTTTAGTGCGTCCATCCTCTCGGCGTTCGCAACTGCAACTGAACAGACGAGAGTGTACATGGTCGCACTCGTGCTGCAGTCCTCTCGCGTGAGAGCTCTCGGTGAACACTCGGAGAGAATGTACAGATACCATAAGAGGCCGTCTGGCTCTCGCCTCCGCTCGGCGAGTGTGTACGGCGACGGCTAGCCTATGAGAAGACTACTACTTATTGCATTTTTTTAACCACAAACCCTAAAATTCCTATCGGGATAAGGTTATACTTTCATTAAATGTAATTAAACTATTTAAAAAAAAACCCTTTGAATTTGTATATAAAATAGGAAAAGCTTTTTTCCTTAAGTTAACAATATATGAAACGAATTGATTTGCGAAGAAATATAGTAAAAAACGTAATTTTAAATAAAAGAAATTCCATTCACAAACGAAGTTAGTTACTTGTGTTTATATACTTATTTTAAACAAACTAACCTATATGTACTCTTTTGCTCACTTATAAAATCCATCATCACTCTTTTCAGATCGTCCGTTTTCATGTTTTTAAAAACCAATTTCAAATTCAAACAATAAATCTTTATTTTCAAAGAAGCATGGTTACCATAAATACAAAATGTACCATCGTGAGCTATATAATTTACCACGACAGTACTGGTTAAATATAAAATATATGCGAAAATCTTTTCGAAGTAAAAGCTGTTGTGTACTGACTTTTAAAATAACTAAATCCATTTCAAGCATCATCACTTTCTTGAGTTCTTTAAATAAATGGTAATAAATATCAGAAATCACAGCCAGAAGCGGAAATATTTCTGTGACCGATATAATAGCTAACGTGCAAGCCATTTCACCAAAATGGCCCCTAGAACGGTTCTCATCGACTACACTGTGAAAATCTTCTGACAAATTATTAGTTTCTTTGAGATCGTCATCTATTGCGTCGATTAGAAACGCCAGTGTCTTTCTTTTCTTGTAACTTAGGGCCATCTGTTAAAATAAAGAATAATAATTTCTTTTTACGTTTTTTAAACCTTACCCATGTTGTAAAAAAAAATTCTGTTCGTTAGACTGTCGAGCTTATTTATTTACCAAAATTATTTTGCATAGACTGACCTATTGTCCAAATGGTTAGAGATCCTAACTGCAGAGCCAAAGATCACGGGTTCGATTCCCGCCCGGCACAAATATTTGTGTGCATGTTTATTTGTTCCGTGACTGGGTAAAAGTATCTACATATGAATATATTATAAATAATATTGTACGTATGTATATCAGTTTTCTAGTACTTGTTTACTTTGGGACGGGATGGCGCTGTGTGGGACGTCCCAGGTGTTAATATTATTATTATTATAGATATTTCATACCCAGACAAATATTTGTTGTAGGGTCTCTAACTACTCGGAAAATCGGTCAAATTTGATTCTTATGGTTTCAACGATATCGACTTTCAGGGTCTGTTTGAACATCGCGTATAGAAACCGAGGTGAATTTGCTTTTACTTCAGAAAATTCTAGAAAAATGCTATCAAATCGAATGACTTGGGGGGGGGGGGGGGGGGGGGAGTGAGCTAAATGGTGGAACATACCGATATCGATCTCGACGGCGTACACGTAAGTAGTATATCTACAAAAACACTTTATGTCAATTCTCTAACCTAAAAGGAACGTCAAAAGAAAACCTTTTACCTGCTCAAGCTGAAGATGGTATATTACGGATTACATTCGATATTTTTTTGTTCGTCTACTTTAGTATAACATGAGTTCATATAGCGTTAATGCAAACACTCTTACTTTAAAAATAATCCTTAAAGTAAACCTTAAAGGTAATCCAACAGCGAATTTTCTAGTGATTGTATCCATATTTGT
Organism: Luffia ferchaultella; assembly: GCA_949709985.1. Lineage (NCBI taxonomy): Eukaryota > Metazoa > Arthropoda > Insecta > Lepidoptera > Psychidae > Luffia > Luffia ferchaultella. The sequence continues at coordinate 21,862,453 of OX453250.1, read as the reverse complement.
ATCCATTTGACTGACCGATCGGCCGAATGGTCGCAGGTTCGATTCCCGCCCGGGACAAATACTTATGTGCATGAACATGTCTATTTGTTCTGTGTCTGGACGTAAAAAAAAATATTTATATATGTATATATTATAAAAAAAAGAATATTTAAGTATATGCCAGTTGTTTAGTACCCCATAATACAAGCATAATACTTGCTTACTTTGGGACTAGATGACGACGTTTGGGATGTCCCAGATATTATATATTGCTGCTTTTGATGAGGTATTGAACGTCATAAATAAAGAAAATCAACGTAGGAAGAAAACTTACAAGTACTGTACCTTAAAGGGAATATATTGTTGATATCGCATTTAAAATAAAAATCTCTTAAAGACAAAGCATACTATTATATCAACAACTAGGTTATGCTTGCGACTAAAAAGATAGGGTGATTTAATTAAATGTATTGGATTCAGGAGTGCCAAACTTATCTTCATAACCATAAATCAGGATGTGCGATGTTTGTTTTATTAGTTACAGCTTCATGACACTGATTTTATTGTTACAAAATGCCAATCAGTATATTAATATGTATACGGAGAAAAAACTTAAATCCATTTTTAAGCACACTACGCGCACAGAGGTGTGTCAGACTTGACATAGTACTTCAGTTACTAGTATGGCGACCGATACCAAAAAAACTTTTTTATACGACGTTGTTGCGGTTCATAGATTACACCTACCTTCCAAACTCCATCTATATATTGCCGTACAGTTTCCGAGAAAAACCCCAGACAGACAGACGGACGGACATGGCGAAACTATAATGGTTCTTTTTTTACCATTTAACTACGGAACCCTAAAAACAATCTGTCGCTTGATGCAATTTGAATCGATTTACTTTCACCTAATTACGGATCATTGGTGGTTTCAAAAAAATAAGTACAGTCGTATTTCGACCACTGATCGACCACTAGTAATCAATAAATAAGTAAACAATTCTATACATTCGTGACAGATACGTAGAAATTTTAAGATGAATTAAAATTTTAAGAGAATGTCATAAGCCAACGAAAATTCAGAATGTCGCCGCCGACTGGCCCCAAAGGCGACATACCTTGTTATACGAGTTCGTGCTTTACACGAGCGAGACGCACAATAGCGCACCGCTTGAAATTAAAGGGCGTAAGTGCAAAATTATTAAAATTTAATTTCTTTTAATTGAAACGCTTATTGAAAAATACAAAACGAGCATCGAATACAGAATTATGAAATCTATATAATATATTTTTTTCAACTATGACAAACTTCTTACTCAGCTACAATGATTGATAAATAGATTTTTAAGAGGTATTTTTACGATTTATTTTTAATCTGTAAAACTTATTAAATAATAATTTTAAAACAAACGTCGTATAAAACGATGACAGTGATTTAATATATTTTAAAGACATTAAGATACATGAAATACTTTAAGCGATATCGTTGTTTGAAAATGCCGTCCTCAGCTTTTAACATCGCCTTAAATATTTAAGTCATATAAAAACTCCAGACTCCCTGTCAGTGAACAACTAGTGAAGCACTGCAATGGCAATGACCTAAGTATGTGTGATTGGAAGTTCACAACATACTGGCTGTCGACAGAGTGTGCATACATAGCAAGGTGGCATACTAGGGCTGTACCAGTAGTTCGCGGTGCTGTCCGGGTATTCCGAATTTCGTAATTTAACATAATATTGCAATTTAAAATATTGGAAAAAAGTAAAGCCTTGTAGCGAATGTCTGTGAATTGAATTTTTGGAACAATTACTTGTAAAGAAACACTTGTAGTATAAATAAAAAAACTAAATCAATTGAAAAATGTAAATATTTTTGAAAATATTACTTTCTTACGTTTTTATTCCAGACGTAGTAAGATGCAAATCTAAAACCTTTATAAAGAAAAAAATTGCCTTCGGAGTTGTGTCAAGCACGAAATTAATAGTGTATTTACGTTATCTGTAATAACTTTTGTTAATCGTATAAAAAATAAGAAAATGTTTAATAAAATATATTTTTAATACCCAGAAATATAAGACGTTTAGTTTTAATCTTTTTCATTCGGATATGTCATTCCAATAACCATCGCCAAAGAACATATTTTAAATGTCTCCACAAAGTCTTTGTCCACTTTCTCTCTTGGTCCTAAAAATGTCACATAAATGGGCAGCGCTCGAACAAAAAGGACAGCATAGCCTACAATAGTATTACAGATTGGTTGAACATTTTGATAATTTATAGGTACATTAGCTATGCTATTTCTGACTGTTGGTTAGGTTAGGTTTATTTGTTGAATGTAAGAAGCGAGATAGCGCGGAGCGACGCAACATAAAATTATTGACGCGACGAGCAGCTCAGAAGTCTTTTCGTCAACTTCAAAGGTAGAGATAGGGTAACGGTCCTTCATTTCACAATAGGTAGGTTTGGTTAGGTTTCTTTATTTATTCTTGTTCTTTATACACAAAAATATCTTGCATAATGGCCGGTCAGTGTAATATTTTCATCATTAATAATTTATTATGTCATCAAATATTTAGACTGTTTTTCATTAGATTAGTATTATTAACATAAAACTAACTTTATATCAAATAATAGACAAATGTTTAAAAAAAAATTCACTACAGTAAAATTAAATTACTTCTAAAATACTGAAGAATTGAAGAAAATGTTATTTTCAGTATTTTCGTGAGTTTAAATCCAATGTAAATTTGAAAAAATCTCATTTTCGAGGGAGCGCGTTTTAAGCCAACAACCACACCGAGGAAGCGGCGGATACGGATGGCAAAGTGAAATATAAAATTCCTTCGATCCCATAGAAAAACAGAATCACAAGAAATACTCACTTTCAATTTGGTCCTTTTTAAAAAGAATCATAATGAAATGGAAATCGAGATCGAATAAATCAAAAGGCAATAATGTTGCTACAATTCAAATCTATTTCCACTTTGCATCTGAAGGTTACTTCCCACGTAAGCTCGTAATTTTCTTTTTGCGATTGAATAGGGGAGCCATATTTTACCAGATTTTTCCTATATTTTTTTAACAACAGAGTGGTATTTTTACAAATGAAATATCGTTGCCTTGTAGTTATCATGTGATCGACTAATTAGCCATTATTGACAACAAAAACCACGTTTTTTATTTCTCTGTGTCTTTCTATCTATTTGTTTGTGCTCTTATAATTACAAAAAATCACAAACTAACTTATTAATGACATGTTTTAAATGTTACAAGCGATCATTAAAATAAATACTGTAATATAAATATTACAATCGCCGTCGTTGTCATGATAGAAGAGTGGCAACGAGCCCGCTTCTTGTTTAGAAGGCTGTGGTTTGAATCCTAATGCATGTACCGATGAGTTTTTTTTAACTTATGTACATAACTATCACTGACTGTGTCTCGGAGAGCACATAAAGCCGGCGGTCCCGGTTGCTATCAATAGATGGTAGTCGTTAAAATCCACCAACCCGCGCTGGAGCAGCGTGGTGAATTAAGCTCCGAGCCCTTCGTCCCGAGGGAGGCCTAAGTACCTGCAGTGGGACATTGATGGCTAATATTACAATATTAGTTCGAGCACCGCGACTTTCACATGAGTTACTAATTTTAAGATGGCTGAAATTCTTATCACTAAATTCCTAATTTATATCAATCAGAAGCGCTTAGAGAACGCGTTTCTGACGTTTATCTATCAAGTATCTTAAATATTGAATGACATATGATCACAGCACACATTACACAGCACAGCAATATAGTAGGTTAGAGTTGGCATGTAGGCGGATACGCTCTTTCCTTCAATTAAGCAGTATGTTGTATACCTACTTAAGACAGATCTCATAACGTTAACTCTAAAATGCAACATCATATCATGCAAAAAATGTAAGGGAAAAGGATGAATAACTTAACTGCTTTCTAAAATCATATAAATCTAGGACAAAATTATTTACGTATGCACAATATTACTCTTATTTGTTTTGTGAGTAATTATTTTTGGGACATGTGTCTCTGAACAAATACTGTCACATGAAACCTCTAACTTATTTGATTCTCTGTGCGTTTGAAAGTACATAAATACAATACTTTATAGTAGCGATGTAGAAAATAGAATCGATTCTCATGGCGATTTCGACGTCAATATCGACAGTAATATCTATTGACTATTTGATAGAAAATCGTTCACCGATAGGAAATGGAAACATTGTATATAGTACTAAAAGGGGATTCGATTATTAACTCTGATTGTGATTTTGGTACCGAAAACTATAAAGGATAAATATATAAATGACTTAATGAGTTCATTATAATTACTTTTTATTTAGGTTTTTATGATACTAACTTATTTTATCGATATTAAAATAAATTGATAAAAATGGTAAAAAATATAAATTATGAGCGAAACCCGACTCGTCACTAGGAAATGTTAGGAAGGCGTTCTCCCTTCTGGATTACTATAAGTTATCAAAAAATTACCAGGATGGAATTATCATGACAGAATTACAAACTCTGCGCAAGTATTTTATGCCTCTTTTTTACTCAATGGGTACCACCCATAGAATTAAAATAAACTAAAGGGTACCTCATACCATAGATCTTAGAATGAGTCGCACAACTAGACTATATGCCGCGCTGTTCAGTATAAACAGCGATATGTTGAACGTGTATGCAAAATTTCGTTCGGACCCGTTGAACTAACGAACCGAAAAACGAGAAATTTTCTTTTTACGGTAACGTCACCGAAATAGTTTTATCGATCGTGTTTTATTAAAATGAATAATACAGACGCCTTTAACAGTTAAGTAAAATAATATCCAAATATTTAATACACTTTTTATAAATTGAAAACTATGAATATTAAGTGAATAAATAAAAAAATCAAGTTATAGGTGTGATTGTAGAGTATTGAAGATTTCAAATAATAATCCATTCCATCAGCCTACTGTACCACACTGCAGGGGCTTAGGCCTCCCCCCTGGTTGAGGGTGGTTTGGAGCTTAAATCCATCACGCCGCTCTAATGCTGATTAGCCGATTATAACGGCTGCCATCTATTAACAGCAACTGCTTAACGTGCTCTCCGAGGCATGGAGTTAGTGATAGATACTAGAGTCAGAAAAATTCATTGGTACACGCCCGGATTCGATCCACGGCCTCGTGAGGCCTTATAAATTTGAAACAGGTTTGCGGCGCTCGGGCTATCAAATAATAATACTTGTTCTATATTTGAATGGCATGTATGCATGTTCCCTATTAGGGCTTGGTATATATTAAAATATGATTAAAATCCCATCTAAACTTTACAGTCAATATTCACTTCTTCGTTTACATTTGTTTATGCGGATATATTAATTTATTGTGTCTATAAAACACTTATGACCTTATCCGGAGATGAGATTGCGGGACTAATTTATGTCAAAAATATGAAATTAGATGAAATTTATCGCATAGATAACCAGAATTAACACATATTTTACTATTCGTCCTGGAACTGAGACACGATTCCTGCGGTATTGCTGTTATTCAAAAAATTGATTAATATTACATTATGTATAAATCATAAATAATAATTAATCATAACAAATAACTGTGATTATAAGGTACCAGGCAAGCACAAAATGAAGGATACCATTCTTTTAATACCTCAAAACATACAGGGTTCTTGTGGATAGCTATTCTTCATGCTTAAATGACTAAATGGATTTTCATTAAATTCTTTAAAGAAATTTCTTAGGTAGTTAAAGTTCAAAACGTTCTAGAAAATCTCAAAATATTCTGGGGCGTCGCGTCCCTTTAACGGTCTCGGTTCAACTTTGTAGTCCAGGAGGGTCCAAGCAGTAGTTTTTTACTATAGATCTAACTATAGACATATTAAATGACTCAGTCAAGATACCGAAGTCCTGAAATCGCTCTCGAAGGAAAACTAGGGTTCAGAGGTTGTAAATGACTCATAAGAGAATTAATTTGACTTTTAAGCATACTTCAAATAATACTAGAGACGATGAGTTTAATAAGAACGTGCTTGACTTTTAATTCAGCTACTTGGGGGGTGAAACCAATATTGAAATTGAATAATATTATGTATAATTATTTCATTTATAATCGCCCAAAGTATCCACTGCTAATATCGAATAAAATTCCCTGACTTTTCTCTAACTTTCCCAGACATTTTTTTTAATTTTCCACACTAACCTCAAATTTTATGTATCAGCAGGCCAAGCTCCATAAAATATCTCGGCATAAAACTGAATGAAAAACTCACGCTGAGTTATCATGTTCAGGTCACGGCGACAAGAGTCAGAAAATTAATGTTCACCGTAAGATCACTTCGAGAGGTTGCACCCGATGTGCCTCTTCATCAATCAACCTCTTGTATCGTACTGTATTCTTACCTGGGGTGCTGCCCCCGCCTCTGTTATTATGCAGCTGGAGAGCTCAACGCTCAGTTTTAAAGGTAATGACGAGGAAACCATTCCGATATACTACAATATCATTGTATGGGGAGTTAGGTGTGTTGAGCGTCAGGCAGGTGTGTCTCTTGAATATGACGTTAAAAACACACAGGAAGGTAATAACAATTCCCGAATATCCCTCAATGCTTGAAAAACGGGTTTTCAAGGCGCCAAGCATCGCCGTCAAAGCCGCCTTTGGTCAACGTTTCGGAAGTTTTCTTGCTCTACACATATAATATAATAAGATTGCTAGTATCTGCGAGATTAAAAACTTGAATGTTAGAAAGGCGAAATCCAAAGTGTTTGACCTATTGAAAAGTTATTCTTATCTTAGTTAGTTATCTTGAAAGCGAAGCATTTTTAAAAGTTATCACATAAAATTCTTACATTTTCTGTCAGACATATTACACTAACTCACTCACACTCATATATACACATTTATACGAATCTACTTGCTATAAGCAGTTTATAATAAAATAATAATTTATCGTAATTTTTTAATTGTACAAATATTTGATGAATAATATGTAATGTTAATTGGTTGGTCTATTATACTTAATGTTTGGTTAGTTTAATTTGCTTTTAATTTTCTTTATTACATTTAAAACTGTCATGAACTGTGTACGTACTTATAACTTGTTTTTGTTTCCCACGTGACAAGCATTGCCTGGAGAGCATTGATAGATTGTGTTGCATTGTGTGAAATTATTGTTAAATAAATTATCATGATTATAAATCTCATATACCAACTTATTTTATAACGCAGGTCACTCCAAATAGTTTGGATAAAAGGTCAGACTAGAGCAAGAATCATTAATTTATAAACAATTAATTACAATGTATTATATCCGTCATTTTACAATCACTGAAAATTTTTTTAGAGCAAACAGTGTAAAACCTCAATTTTTCCTGACTTTCCAGGTAGCCCCTCGATTTAACTGACTTTCCTCGACCATCTTGAGCTTTCCTCACTTTACCCTGACTTTCCAGTATGTGGAGACTGCGTCCTAAGACAACTAATATCATGAACGCGAAAGCGTGATTGTTTGATTGTTTGCATGTTTTTTGGATAAACATGGTTGAAAATATAAAGAGATGGAAAGTAACATGGGAATCGGTTCTCGTAAAATGTTCACATGTGGTACAAAACTAGAGAAACTTCGAGTTCTGAGATGGATTATAAAGAGATATGTGTGTCCACGTGGACGAAACCACGAGCAAAAGTTAGTGAAATATACTTTATCAAATTGATGATCAAAAGCTGTGAGAACCTATATTATACAACAAGTGCCAAACTTCTTGATCTTTATAAAATGAAACGAAACCGGAATTCGAAATCGAAAGTTCTAAATTTATTCTTATTAAAAGTAAATTCTCAGAAGGATTCAAACACATTTTTATAACGGCAAAGGTACTTAAGCCCAAACTAATACAGTTCACATTTCTCTCAAGGTGTTACGAGGTATGTTACTTTCTTAAGGCTGCGCCTTTTTGTAGGAGCACCGAGGAGCACTCTTTTCTTGTTGAGTTTTTATGGAAGGTAGCAGTTTTTACAATAAAAAGAAAATACATACATGATTTTAAAAGCTTAAAGCATCCATTCATAGACTTCAAAACATAATTACATAAAATTTTCTCGATAAAAAAAAATCGCAAAGTAAGCGCTCAAAAATAACAAAAATTTCATCTGGCTAAGTTCTTATCCATCTTTGTGCTGTGAAACTTTACACTATTATTTTCTGTATTTTTCTTCATCCATTCATAGAAGCGTTTAGGCTGTATCGTTTGTACTATGTCTATAATAATTTTTCTAAATATTTTTGAGGTCGTGACGCTTACGTTTAATTCAGTCTGTGCGAGTTCGCTATAGTTCTCATCTGCTTACACCACGGGCAGCGTATTTACCTGCCCCGCTCAAGCGGCCCGAGCCTCAGTCGGCCTCTCAAAGTGAGAACGTGTACACGTACTACTTGTTTTGGAGAGCAGACAAATTACCATCGAATAATTTCATTATTTTTTTCAAGCGTTGGTTTTCGTTTATTGCTGTGATTGTGTAATAGGGGTATATTGTGCTTCGGAAATATGGGGAATAAACAAAAACTATTCAGAAAATTTAAAATTAAGATGAATCGAAATAGACAAAAACAGTTGATGAACGTAATAAGGTAAGCTAGTAAAATTTCTAAGTGTATTTTTATAAATTTTATTCAATGTTTTTTTTATGTTTGTGATTTCAATAGTATTGCTAATTTCGTCTTGCTGGAATTAGTACCCATAGCGCGTAACACAAATTCAAGAAACCGTTCTGAAGTTGGCCGGTTCGATCCCTCGCATGCTTTTTTTTTATTGATATATGATATGAAGTTTGATGTCTGTTGAAGTATGTGAATAAAGAAGGCCAGCAAAACGAGATAAATCATGTCAGTGAGGTACGCAGGTTCGATTCCTAGCGTTTTATTTAGTTTTATTTTTATTGTATTTTTATTGAACTATATACCTACCTATCTATAAATAAACTGAAATCAGAGAAACGAGATAAATCGTATAATGTAGGGTTCACAGATTCGTATTTCGCTTTGTTTTTTATATTACTTTTGGAAAATACCTAATATTTATAAATAAAGTATTTTAGCCAATGAAACGAGATATTACGCTACAAATTACTTATAAACAAGAAATAGGTAGTACCTATAGGGGCTACCACAAAACAAACGATCGCAGATCGCTAAGTAAAAGTCTTACCAAGTACCTAAATACTTACCATTTTCAGATCTAGAAAAGTATCTACAGGTGAAGCGGATCTGTGTATCACGATGATCACTGACACGCACTTACATCAAGAGAATAATAATATCATGAATATTGTCGATAGGTGAGTAATAGACATAAGTAGCTACCTAATTAGTTATAAGGCAAAGCACACACAAATCATTCAAACGGTGTCTTCCTAATCGAGTGTTTGTAGTACTAGGTAGGTACCTACTGGGTACATATCATGCGATGTGGCGTGCGTTCGCAACTTTGTTTTTAGACTTACAACAGAGCGAAGCTGATGTCTGTCGTGTAGGTACCTAGGTACGTCGGCGTCGTAGAGAACTGCATACGAAACGCGCTGCTAATCGCCAGCGGAGCTCTGTCGGAGGCCTAACGGTTAGCTAGGTACAGTATAAGTAGGTAATTGAGATAAATCTTCACAATTTCAATAGCCAGGTTTTGAAAAAAAAAACCGGAAAACAGGAAATGCGCATTCGGAGAACTGAATATCAGAGTGAACTTTACTAAAAAAACCAAAAACAAAATGTATTCTATGTATCCAAAAAAGCGAACGTTCTTTGCTGACTAGTACATTTGCAATAAATAGTTACTATTGTGTTAGCTTGACTCAGTGGCGAAACGACCACAACGGTTAGCGTGATTGCTAATTTCTCCGAACCCTGTTCGTTCAATAAATCATAAAAATATCAGTTAAAAATATATATTATCTGTAGTTGCCGGCGGCTAATGCTTTACGTACGTACGCAAAATATTTGTAAAAATAATAATCAACAACACAAAAATAGTTTTTAATTCGCGGAACCCACAGTGTGCGGAGTCCAACTCGCATTTGGTCAGTTTTTTAAAATAGGTTTGTTCAAATTCGATATTCTGGTTTATTTTATTAAATCTGTTTCAGACCCGTCTTTGCTGAACTACAAAATGTTTTACCATCTACTTCGACAGAGGATAGTGCTCAAAGGTATTTTTCATAAATATACTAAAATCTTAAAATATAATTTTACAAATCTAGTCGTTATTATATATTTTTTATTCTCTTAAAATATGTTGAGGTTATCAAACTCGACATTCTGTTTTATTATATGAAACCTATTTCAGATCCATCTTTGCTGAACTACAAAATGTTTTACCATCTACTTCGAAAGAGGATAGTGCTCAAAGGTATTTTTCATAAATATACTTATATATTCAAATATACATTTATAAATTTAAAATTCATAAATTTTTTACGTAAACAATGAAAGATTCATTTATTTATTTATTATAAATTTACTTGTGAACCGTAGTGAGCTGAACTGTAAATGTTGTCGTCAATTGATTCTGTGTGAACATAAGAATAAACACTTTTCAGGGCACTAGATGTAAATTTACCAAGACGTATGTACATAAACAAGAAAAAAATTATAAAGAAACATATAAAAAGGAAGCAAAAGCCGAAAAAAGATAATGTATGGTAAGTTTTAGTGCGGAATGGTTTTGGGATTTGCCACTTTATTTTTTGATCTTATATTGTACCTGCTCTTTAGTATTTTAATTTATTTGTTTTATTTTGTAATATTAGGTAAACTTGGGTACGGATCCACATTTTATGGAGTAGCTTTCGTAAACGTTTTTATTTGAATCTTTATATTCCCTGTAAAGGTATTAAATTTTTCTAAACAGCCTACAAAAATGAAATTCACAATTAGAAATTTTAGTAGTCAAAAAGTAAAATAATGTATCCAAGCAGTACCTAAGTTTTGATAACATAACCGAAGTTTGTTATAAATCTGTTATTTCATTCGTTTTATGTCTAGGTCTGATGCCGTCCAAAACGAAGCAGTGGAAGGAGGAGAAGAAAGAAGAATTGTAGATATTTTTTATTTCATAAAAAAACTACAGGACCTGAAACAGTATATTTAATATATGAAATCTGAGACAAATGAACATGAAAAGTTTCATCCTGAAAAAAAATTTAACTTCCAACTTGCATCATCGTCGTGACTGGCATTTTTTCATTTTAATGGCTCTTATAAAATCGTTATTTCGTTTGATGACGGACGGACTTTTTACCATTAAAATGTAAATGTAGACAATATATATTATTGTAAATAATGACATTGTTAAGTGCTCCAAGTGCCATAAACAAATAAAGTATTGAGTACTTTCACGTATAGTAACCCTTCCCTCTCCCCCGAATCCCGAGAAAAGTAGACTATGCGCTATTCCAGACTATAATCAATCTGTGCTGAATTTCATCTAGATTCGTTCAGCCGTTCAGGCGTGATTGAATAACAAACATCCATTCATCCATCCAAACTTTCTTACATTAGTAAGATTAGATTACATGTTGAATGTCAAGCATGCCTCTTTTTCCGTTTTGCGCACCATATGAGTACCTTTTCACCTTTACATAAAAAACAGAATTCAGTTTATTTGAAGATTTAGCTGAATATTTTGCATATACTATTACTAGTCGAATGCCAAGATGCCCTGGTTTTAGGTATGGTGATATCGTTGCACCGCAGTTACGGGCGAATGGTTGAGGCCTAGGTTCTATTCCCAGTGGCGAAGATAAAAGTTTATCTTTTTTACCTTTTTTTATTATTAATTAATCGTTTTCATATAAATAATCATAAAATAGAAACAACCATATATCATACAAAGACTAAAAGCAACAAAAATATTATTTGGGATTTATTGGGACATGATTTACAGACTACGCAAGAGATGGCGCACGCCCGTATATGCGTTAGAACGAAGCGGCCGTGCCGAGCGCCGCGCGCGCCGCCCTATCTGGCATGCGTCGCCAAGCGTAAACGTTGCGGGGAAGTGGGACGGAAACACGAAATTTCTGTAACTTTGGGCTGAGCCTTAACGCCACCGGCAAGAGGTACAGTTTTAAAGTTAAGTGCGAGCTTTATTTTGAAATATATTATTTATTTCGTACGAGTTAAACTAATTTTAATAATTGTTAAATTTTATTGTTTTGAAAAAGTAAAGATGATTCAATATTCATGTAAAATAATTCTGAGTTAGAGACAAGAGCAATACGTCAAGTGCGAGCTGAGTTTTATAAATAATTTATTGATTTTAACTAAGTTATGAAGGTGTCATTTTATGTTAAAAGTTACGGCACCATAAAACGGAAAGTGTATGGTATTTTATACGAAAAAACCACTACCGGTACGGTAAATACCGGTACGAAATAAACATGTTCATGTACACATAGTGATGGTTTTGTACATAAGTTAGAAAAAACTCATGGGTACATGCCCTGGTACTCTAACCACGACCTTCTAAGCTAGAAACGGGCTCGCTACCACTCGGCTATAATAACATGTCATAAATAAACTCATTTTAAAAATTATGTATAATTTTTAAGTAAAATCCCATTATACGTTAATGTGTACTGGATTTTATTTCTCTCATTCCTCAGTTACATTGTAGAAATCTAACCTTCTAAAAGCCATTAATGATTATAGATTTTAATATATCTTTATCTGTATAGTGAATATATGCACAGAAAAGAATAGTTTACAACAAAACAACTCGAGCTGTTGACAGAAGAACAACATGAATTTTAGGTAAAGAATTGTGTCATCGCGTCTGAGTTACTAACGTAAATATTCATGAAGTATGCCACGTTAATTCATCAGATGTACCATCTACAGACTTTAAGTGGTATATTAAAATGACATAACCGCTTGTATTCTACAAGCAAATTCACAGGCAATTAATAGCTGCTTTATCAATGTACGAAATTGTAAATCATGAAATTAATTTCATCCCTTTTTGTGTTCCCGATCGTCTGGTATGTGCAAAATTAATAATTATTGTTTTGAACACCATAGAAATATGTTATAGCAACCCTAGAAGCTTATTTTGCATATCAGTGTTTTAGTGCGCTTTTTAGTTAAGGATTTTTTTTACTTACCCTATTTTAGCTTTGTTAACTTTCATATTGTAAGTGCGTAATTAGTGATAAACTGTTTTTCTTTTTTATTCTAGTTTACCATTGTAGCTACTTTAAAGCAGACTTTATTTGAATAGAAATACCTCAAAACGTTATTTATTGCTTATAACGCTTATAATGTATATGTCATAATTTTATGTCCATGTTAATAATCTTTAAACGCTCTGATTATGTCCACCTAATACTTTGTAAGACCCGTATGAGAGCGCTTCTTAACATGAAAGTTTTATAGTGTCAAAACGTCTTTTTAAATTTCATTAAAATTTATTACCAATCTTTGAGGTTTATTATACCAAATGCTACTACTAAGAGGTTTATATTCAAAAGTTTCTTTTTGTCATATGGAGCAAATGCAAAAGCTAAGCAAGAATAGATACAAAACAATGTCTTTGGCAGATATTACCTTTTAGACTACGCAACTTTTAAAGTAGCTAAAACGACTTGAAAATTTTATTATATCGAAAAAATAAAGAACATGGACTCCTTATTTGTCCTCCTCGTTTTTTATGTCTACTTACAAATAATTAAATTGTTCATTGAAATAAATTCTTTCACCAACAAATTTAAATCTAATTAAAAGTTTATAATAATAATAATACCTGAGACATCCCACACAGCGCCATCTAGTCGTAAACTAAGCAAAGCTTGTATCATGGATACAAGACAGTAAATATTTTTTATAAGATATACATAAATAGATATTTTACACCCAAACACGTAACAAATAGACATGTTCATGTACACAAATATTTTTTCAGGGCAGGAATCGAATCCGCGACCCATGGCTCCGCAGTTAGACTCTCTAACGACTCGGCCAATCGGTTAGTCCGGTTTACTGACAGGAATAGAATTCGTAGAGTATATTCATCCCATTATAATATGACACTTCGTGTTACAATACTCCCTTACGAGCGGATAAGCCGGTTTATGTAGCGACAAGGATCGCGCCGGTGAATACGCTATAAGCTGTTACACAATGATAAACGGAGCGGGATTCATAAAAAATGTTTTAATGATGACATATATTGCTATGTTATTAATATCGATTACCAACACTTAATCATATTTACACTGTATTTCACTATCCAATACTTTGCAATGAAATAAGCCCACTGGCTTTAACGTAAAATGTTCGTGTCATTTTTATATTAAGTGACAACTCATTAATAAAATTATCTTTTCTAAACCCTTACTTTTTTATCATCACTCATCGAATATTACCGTCATTACACTTGTCGTAGTGCCTTACGTAATGTGTCACATATATTTGAAGGTTTAGACGTTCTAGGTTTTTCAAGAAAAATATCATCACCCTAAATTATCCATCACTTATTTTCACCGAACTTCCTTGAATATAACTAGTGATGTTCCTTGAAAATTACACGTGATGTGGAACTTTCTATAATCGCTATTTCGATATAGCTATGCTTGGGAATGAAATTCCATGCATGACTTACATAAAAAAAAAACTTTACCTTTTTTTCTTTGGAGTAAATTTTTATACTTTGTATCTATTGAAATTGTACAGATTTATCGACAAATTGACACTATTTTTTTCATGTCATTTTTCTATCGCAGATTTCGTAAAGCCCAATTTAAAAACATGACCTTCACTAGGCATTCGTTATAAACAGTCTATGCATTGTGAAAAGGACTTTAAAAGCTGCCCTGTTCCTTCAGAGGGTTTATGGAGCGTTACCTGTATTCGAATGTATTTGGTCGTTTGTTCTTCGACTCTTTCACAGAAGTTTAATGTACCTGTGCAATAATAATGCGGCCTGTCTGTATTACGTATGAACTTGCTTACCTATACATAATTTTCTTTTAGGTTCTCTACCGTTAAAATTTTCATATTTTTATGTATCTATAACTGTCCTACAGCTCTGTACTCTCAAGTGTATATTTGGACAACAACCATATAGAGGTATCAAACTGTCAAGAGAGGTAAAGTAGAGCTATATTTAGTCCACCATGTTTTGGCCAGATATTCAAAATTAAAATATTACTACAATAATTGCATGCGTTTAGCGGATCTAAGTTTAGAAGTTTCTTTGTCAGTCGTGTATTTGTGAAACGCATTTACGTTTAATAATAATAATAATAATAATAATAATAATAATAATAATAATAATAATAATAATAATACCTGAGACATCCCACACAGCGCCTTCTAGTCCCAAAGTAAACAAGTATTATGATTGTATCATGGAGTCCTATACAACTGGTATACAAACTTAAATATTCCTTTTTTTTATTAATATATACATATATAGATAGATAACTTTTACACGTAGACACAGAACAAATAGACATGTGCGTGTACTTAAATATTTGTTCCGGGCAGCTTACTCTTGGCTCCGCAGGTAAAGTCTGTAAATACTAGGCCAGGCGATCGGTCGTGTACGTTTATGTCGTGCAATAGAAGAAAAATATCACGAAGGATGTCTATCGAAATGTAGAAATCTTACTACATTATAAATTGTCTATCCGTTTTCTATCAGATTCATTTGGTTAGAGTTAAATTTGGTAAAATTAAATAAAAGCCTTTCTCTTACGTAATTTTTAAAGTATTTTTCTTAGCGAGTCAGGGGAAAAAATGGTTACGGACTGTTGGTTCCATTGCTTAGTTCAACTTCCAAATAATAATTCAATTCCATTTATAATGTATTGTATAAATTAAAGGGAATAAACTTGTGCGTCTTACAGTTGCTGGAAAATAAAATTTTCGAGGAAGAATGATAGTCCGTAGCTAATACTATAAAGATAAAAGATTGTATTTTTTGATTGTGTGTTACGGATAAACTCGAAATTTACGTAACTGATTTTTAAACACTTTCACCCATTGAAAGCTACATTATCAGCAAATAACATAGGCTATATTTTATTTTTAAATTAGCTTTCCGTCCGCAGTTCTGCTTGCATGGACTACACAGTTGTGTCGGGCCGCTACATTTTTTCCATAGGTATAGTTTACAAGCTGAAGAGTAGATATAGACTACTTTTTATCCCAGAAAAGGGGTCCCCGTACAACTGTGTCATGAACTGTGTAGTTCACGCGAGTGGAACCACGGGCAGAAAGTTAGTCGAGAATATATAGAGATTTTACTGCGGAGGATAAATTTATTAAAATGTCTAGAGTTTGCGGATGCTCATAACTCTCTGAAACTACTATAATCGACTAGCAAGTAGGTTGCAATAAGCAAAACAATTGCGAAGAAGTAAAAAACAACTTCTAACATTGCTTACAGTTTATTACTTCAAATATCAAAATATTTAGAAAGAGCGCCAAGAACAGAAGTTAAACAAGCAATGGGTACTTTGATAAGTTGCTAATTGATATTTTTAAATGGGTTATCAGAACCAATTAATATGTGGAAACTTGATAAGATAGTAGAGAACAGAAAGTTGGTCTTCGTCTTTAATTTAATTTGAATTTGGAGGACTTCACCAAACTGCGTTAAGTTGCAGCTGATTTGCTCAAGCAGGAATATTGAAAAGAAAATTATAATATCGATTTTTCATTTTCTACAACTAATGAACTAGCATCATATTATTATATGCCATAGACGTAAGAAAACTGCAAACCCTTTGTCACTGAACAACCAAAGAAGCACTGCAATGGCGGCCGCTTATGTATAACTGAAACCTTATAGCATACTGAATAGCGATTGGTAAACATACTATGGTATGAATGTATTCAAGCTGACAAATACGTGCATAACAAACTGACATACTAGGGATGCACCGGTAATTCCGCGTGTTCCTGATTTCATGATATTGTGCAATTTTTTTTATATAAAAATATATATTCTTTTGTTTGTTACAATATTTATCGAGTACTGCTGGTACTTTACTATTTTGGTGTGTAGCTTATACGTCCGCCCATTCGCGTTTTAACGTTTAATGGTTTTTTTTAAACTTTTTGAAGTGGTTTCTTTTGATCTCCAGTTTAGCGGATATCATTTTAAACCTGATTGCATAAGTTTAATTGGTATACCTATTTTTAAGAAATTTTATTGTTTTGAATTGATTAACCTATAGAATGTTACAAAAAAGTGAAAATTGTTAAAAAATAAATTAAAAACTATTACGTTGTTATTCCAATGTCCAGAAATACGACAAAATAGATCTGTTTATAGGGTTACAACCCAAAAAGTCGCCAGGTTATGTAGTTCCCATTTGAAGATTCTCAAGTACTTTGATCATAAAAGTTAACCGCCCTAAAAAGTAATTTCTAAATTTAAGTAATATTCGGCAATTTAAGAATCTCGTCGTAGGTATATACTGACGAATAACTAATTAACATAAATAAATTCTGGAATTAACTAAAAATTAATTAACAGCTATTTAAGGGCTTCTTCCGTACTAAATTAAAAAATGGCTATCATGTCAAAGATTTTCCTGCCAAATGTTGTCATTAATATCCGGCTTTAATCATTTAATAACTTTTTAACGACTTTGTTCATTTCATTTCATTAGCTCATGGTCTTCAGAAACTCCGTATATACCACCGAGTATATACTCTAACATTGTAGTTCATAAACAATTTTTATATGCCGATTTAAGAAAGAACTTTTGGATTATTTTGTGTTAATCGTGTTATTGTGTGAATAATCTGTTCGAAAATATCGTTTAGTCAGGTAAATATAGAAAAATAATATAGAAAGAATAGAATCAATGGCACTTCGGAAAATGACACTGCTGATATGCGCTGAGAAACTCAACAGTTGTCTTTATTAAATTATACCTACTTAAAAAGTTTAAAAAGGTAAAATACGTCCAAAAATTAAAAAATTTAATTCATTCCATTTAATGTTGTTATATATCGTCGCACTTATCAAACGCACCGAAAAAACCTAAAAAAAAATGGCGAAAAAGAAACAAATCCTATATTACATCAATTTTCTTTGTTTTTTACTATTTAAGTCTAAAAAGTTTAGAATATTGACTGAATCTAGTGACGAAAATTGTAATTTAACACCACTATAGAGCTAAAGGACCAAGTTTCTAATGCTGAATTAAACTTTCTTACTAAAATATTGCATGAACATATCTTAGATCCTATGAAAAAATTTTCTGATTGGAAACTTGCTAAAGGTGCAAAAACCTGTTTGGAGACCTGTAAAATAAATGCATAGTTCATTCTAGTTACATTAATTTTGACTAATCGATTAGCCGAGCGGTTAGAGACCCTTAGTGCAGAATAAAGGTTCGATTCCCGCCTGGAACAAATATTTGTGTGCATGAACATATCTATTTGTTTCCTCTTTGGGTGTAAAATATCTATATATGGATATATTATTAAAAATATTTAAGCATCTAAATCAGTTATCTTATTACAAGCATAATACACATATTACAAGCATAATACTTGCTTATTTTGGGACTAAATGGTGCCGTGTGGAATGTCTAGGTATTATTATTTTCCTACATCTAGTAGTTTCTCGCTTGAGAGGTGAAAACACGATATTTTGTTTCTTGTGGTTTTGAATCACTCGCTAAGCTCATGATTCAATTATAAAATCTTTGCTTGCTCGGAATTCAAACTCAGCACTCGAAACGAAAAAGAATTTTGCGTCCTTGTTGTACCAATAAATATTTTATATTTATTTTTTATTTAGTGGTATCTCTCATTCTATAATTGTATTTAATAATTAAATTTCTCCCATATACCGATATCATTTTGATATTCATTATTAAATAGCACAGATGTATCTTTTTGGACTGGCACTTCAAAGCTTTAATATTTGATAATTAATTCTTTGACCAAACTAGTTATTTATGATCGAACTGAAACGAGAATATCTGTCCGTTTGTAGTAAGTTCTTTCTCTTACGGGATTATTCATATCTAAGAGTGTATATATATATAGAATTAGACGCAAGTGTCAGTCTTTGAATACAGACAGACTACGGAATAAGTAAAGTGGTACTTCAACTCGTTTCCGCTCGCTCAGACACGACAGTGCTTTGAACGAGACGAGCTTTTAAATAGCGCATAAAGGTGCGTCTACTCTAGACGAGCCGAGACAAGCCGAGCTATTCTGTTCGCGGTGGTTCGCGGCATCAACACTGTTCTTGTTTGTGTTTTCTCTCTGTGATAATAACACAAAATGAGAAAGCCCATTGTGCCATTTACAATTGACCCAAGTTACTATTACATGATTATAAGTTGGCACAAATTCATTTATATATAATTGAAAAGTATTTTTTTTTGAAAATTCTTAATAGGATATGATATTTTAAAAAATGCGGTATATTTGAGATATCAAATAGGTATTAAAACTTGATACATGTGACGCCACCTTTATATGTTACACAGTTGCATTCGAATGTTTTCTTATCAAGCTATACGGATTTTTCCAAATTAAACATTTTATATGTTTGTAAGTTTATATATTTTTGTAAAAATTTAAAAATTAAGGTTTAATCAAGACAGCTCGTGATAGCGTTATCTGTGGTACACTGAAAAAGTAGATAACAAAGTGTATTACCTAGTTGTATTACCATGAATATAGCAAAACTTTGATAATTTTTTAATACAGTTAGTTAAAATGCTAGCTACAGGGTGGTAAGCTGGTATAACTGAGTTTGATTACTTAAAGCAGTAGTTGTGTCGTCACTATTTTTAGGTAACTACTAATCAAATTTTGTGTTACTAATAATGAAAAACTTTTTTCTGTGTAAAGGATTATAACTAGCTAGATAGCGTCATCTGTGATAAAGTATAGTAACTAAAGTAAGTTTAGTTTATTTCGCTGCGTGTATTGGATGTTTCATCTATTCCATTGCAATTTCACCTTTTTTTGCAAGTTTATCAAAACCCGTTGAATAGCAAATAACAAAATCAAAATTAAAGATTACTTCGCATTAACATCTCACTGACCACTACCCCATGATGCTCGTGATGAGCAGACGTCCGTCACTAGTCAACAACAAACACGTCCAAGAGCGCACCGCGAGCACGACGCTAATCCCTTTGTGTTCACGTCCCGTTATATAAACCAAAAGCTCGTTGGAGGCTCGTAAGTCGGTCCACACAACACGAATTTGTATTCGGTTCGTCTAACATAGACGCTTTTTTAAGATTATATCGAATGTGTTTCTGAAACGCTATTCATATTATTTTGAAAGTGGTTATGGCGTGTTTATTTCAGGTATTACAATCGTAAAAAGGTTTAGGTTTTAATTGTTAAAATTTTTGTTTTAAAAATTTGATTATTTTAGTCAAGTAACTTAAATTGTATAAGGAACATCTCATAAAATTAAAGTATTTGTGAAAGCACCAATTTTGTCATTGAAAATGACTATCAGATCCATTTCACGGGAGACGCATTTTTAGCGATAACTCCGAGGGTATGGGGTCTAGCTAAGATTTTAAGGTCTTAAAAGATCAATAATTTAGTTGCGCATCGAATGACACTAAAACTTTGGAAATCGGTTTAGTAATTTTTGAAAAAAATTTGAAAATGTAAAAAAATCGGGATTTTTCGGATTTTCTTTTACTAAATCTAAAATATTTCAAGAACGGCGACCGATATCGAAAATGAAAAAAAACAGTATGTCAGCCATTAACGCATCTACGGTTTGAGACCAAGTTTTTGGAAATCGGTTGGTAATTGTAAGAGAAATTATTTCCGAAACATGAGATTTTTTGGTCGATCGCCGGTGTTTGCAGATATATGTTACTATATTTCAGAGGGTATTCGTCGGATTGCTTTGATGTGTTATACAAAAGGTTAGAAGGCGTCGGTAGCTACACTTTGAGACCAAAATTTTGGAAATCGGTTGGAAATCGAACAAGAAATTTGACATCACGTGTTAGAATTTATGGACGATCGGGAACATGTTAACATTACGGTCATCGCTTTTCGGCCTGTATTCGTTCGAATGCTTCATTATCGAGTTCAAAACGTTTAAGGATACCAGAGGCTGCAGTTTAAATCGTGGCAATGCCACGATTTCATGGCAATAAAATGAAATAGTCTGTTAAAATCGGATTTGAGTAGGTTCATTTTCAATTAAACCGATGGTTGCGGGGACTGCAAGATCTGTGGATTTTTTTTATATATTACCTCCTAGACCCCGGGTTCTCTATGGTTAATCATGTTTGATCATTGAAAATTATTACGACTTGTTAAAAGGTTTTTTCGTTTGTTTGTTTGTCACAGTCAAACTCTGGGTTAAGGTGCCAACAGACGGACATCATTTTGCTTCTGGCGACTGTTCGATAGTAGCCCGTGGCGTCACTCCACAGCAGCTACCGGTTATTATTAATTCCATAGTGATTCGTATATATTCGTTTTTGTATAGAAATAGAAAAAAAAAAGCTTATAATTCTCCATAGAAGGAGAATAATGTAAGGTAGACACTAGAACACACCACGCTTTAAGTGTAGTTGACGGGGCGCGTTTGACAACAGCGTTTGTTGGAGGTCCGGAACAATATACATTTTGACAAAGAAAAATGTAAGAAAACACTTGATAAATTCTGACGTTCTATTTCTCCTTCCAATTACTTACAATTACCGTTCGTCTTGACCACTTCCACACTTCGCCGCATACATCACTCCGCGTTTGCGGCTTACGACGTTGTAATATATACTGACGGATTTAGCCGAGTGGTTGGAGACCTTAACGGCAGAACCAAAGGTCGCGGATTCCATTCTCATACATAATATCATCCGCATAATATGAGTTGCATCATCCATGTGGTGGAGGTTCATCATATTTACAGTCGCACAAATTTCAATGGCCAGTATTATGCCAGACGTACAGAAAACAGGACAGAAAACAATTAGACTTACCGGAAACTGTACATACACTACATATTACTACGGATTCAAAAATTAAATTACTGCATATAGATAAATATTGGAATTTAGATAAATTACAACGTAAAATTGCTTATCTACAGGTTTATACACAATTGCCATAAAACTATTATTATGAAGAAAAATGGTTCCTTGACTTCATCGGAACTAACCAATGCACGTCATCATTCATTAAGAACATCTCAACAAGAGTCATTTCTAAACGAATAAACCTTATTACAATCAGGCAAACAATTGCCACGCAAAACAGGTTGCTTTCACTCTCACCGTACATCGATTTAGATGGTCTGCTACAGGTGGGTGGTAGATTAAGTAACGTAAAGCATCCGATACTTATTGATAGTAAACACCACAGGTGTAAACTCATCTTCGAGACAACACACAGACAGCTCTTTCATGCTGGTCCACAGCTGCTATTGTCGACAGTTAGGCCTGGGCCTTAGGTGGTAGAAATTCTGCAAGGAAAATTTATAGTGCTTGCGTGAAATGCTATAGATTCAAAGGCAAGACAGTACAGCCTCTTATGGGGAATTTCCCACCACAGCGTCTTCAATTAGAATTTCCTTTCCTCCACACGAGTATCGATTATGCCGGGCCAATACGGATTGCTAATCGAAAAGGCAAAGGATGCCAACTAATTAAGTGCTACATTTGTGTTTTTGTGTGTTTAGCAACAAAAGGGCTGCATATGGAGCTCGTTTCGGATTTGAAAAAAGGGGTATTGTTAGCGTCATTAAACCGATTTATTGCTCGCAGGGGTAAGCCACAATCTATAGTTTCCGACAAGGAACATCGTTCATGGGAACAAGGCATAGAGTTTTCCTTTATCCCAGCGTATACCCTACACTTCGGTGGGTTGTGGAAGTCTGCCGTAAAGGCAATAAAACATCATCTGAGGCATATTTTAAGCACCACCAATTTAACGTTTGAGGAAATGTCTACGTGCTTTACTCAAATTGAAGCTATATTAAATTCAAGACCTCTCACACCTCTTTCTCGTGAGCCTTTTGACCTAATTACTCTAACTCCCGCTCATTAACTTATTGGGAGATCTCTTGTGTTCGTACCGCACAAGGACGTCACCACGGTCGCCATCTCCAGTTTGAGCCGTTTCAGACGGATTGAAAGTCTCAAGCAACACTTTTGGCAACGCTTCGCTGCTGACTATGTTGTGTGGCTTCAACAGGAGACGAAATGGCTTCAATCAGATGGAACACTGGAAGAAGGCTCATTGGTGCTCATCCGGGACAAGACGGCGCCACCGCTCATGTGGCTCCTTGGCCGCGTAATTCGGACCACTCCGTGTCAGGACGGAGAAGCCAGAGTCGACGACATTCGCACAAGGAAAGGAGAGTACTACGGCGCGCCTTTCCCAACATTTGCCCCCTGCCATCGTCTTGAACGAGTTCAACACCGGGTATGTGTTGGAGATTGATAGATTTCAAGCGTGAGCGGTTAGACAGCGAGCCTTGACAGCTGCAACATATAAATATACCCTCGATTTGGGGACTTTTGAATGGGTCACTTGGCCTTTTGATTATTCAATTATTGATTGGATTGTTCATATAAACTACCCTTTTTGTTAATAAGTACATTAAATCAGTCAAATACAGTCCACTCCTTTATTCCCGCAAGGGGCTCATAAACAATATCTTTTCCTGTACCACTGTAAAGCATTTCCAGGCAACTGATTGTTTTTAAAATACGCTTCAATTAAATCTACTTTTTCGGTGTTAGGCAACTTCATTTCACAAGCAAGTGTTTTTACAACTAACAAAAACAAATGACATTCAGTTTGAAATAAAAGGAAGTAGAAATTCAAAAATTTAATGAATTGTATCATTAATTTTTTGAATTTAGAACTAGTTCCTTTTTTTCACCTAACCTTTAACCTTCCTTTTTTTCAATTGGTAGGTAATGGCCAGTAACAAAGTATAATTTATAGGCAATTAAGTTTTTTTTTTTCAAATATGACCAACTTCTGCTGCACGGATTTTTTTTTGGTCCATACAATGAATTATTCTTTACACGATACTAGATTGATCTAGGTAAAAAAATGTTTTTGCCAGAACCACCAATTTTTAAACAAAACTCGCACTTGACCAAAAATTTAATAATGCAGTTTTACTTTTTTTAAAAGAGAAAATGTCTTCTTATACAGGATTCTTATATTTCTTATGGTTTAGGATTTGCCTTTAGAGTCCAAATTAAATAAAAGACTCATCCAAAAAAATAAGAGTAGGTGAAGGCAATTCAGGTTCTTGCAGAAAAATTTACTAACATAAACATTAGTTAAAAATTTGTAGAGTCTTGACAACGACATCAATACAATTTGACGATTGTTTAAAAAAAACTGTCTTTCAATAGACCTAAAACTAAAGTGTATTTATCAGTTTATTATTATTTACTATTTATTGTTTTTAGTTTTAGGTCTAAATTAAATTAAATTTCAGTTTATCGTTGTCTTAAATGTTTATAAGGCACTGCAAAACTGAAATTAAATAAAAAAATCAGTTATCTATATTATTAAATCGTTTAGGGACGCCATTGAATTTCCCATTTCAACGATAAAGATTTGAAGCACGATCTACTTCGAATAAGACAATCAATTTGGGAGTTTAGTTCGAATCCATTCCCCTCCACCGATTGAGTAGTCTAAATTCAATATTTAATTACAAGAAATCGCGAAGACTCGTTCAAATTATGAAACGGATTCCGAAGTTTGTAAAGCTCAATATTAAATTTACCTAAAATGGTGGATTTATCTTTTATTTTACTGGTATACAAAAACGAAACCGTGTCTGCTTGTCAAATTATTTGTTTGTGTTTGTACTGTTGATATCATAGAGCAGTAAAATAATTTGACAGCAGCGTTTGGTTTTAATCATGGGTGTTAATAGAGCCATAAATATTACTTCACAGCATCTTCACAGCATCGAAAATGTCAACCGCGAATCCGCGAGGGTGAAGACCGGCACGTGGGGGCCTCGCGCACTGAAACTCGGACTGTCACTCGCGATCTTACAGAAGCTAGCTAGAGTATGAATGGTTAGGCGGTAAACGCAGAAGAGCTTTGAGCTTTTAGTCAATTCGCACTTTTATGTTTGATATGTTATTACACCAAATGTTAATTTTTTTTGTAATTAAATTACCAATTAGGAATAATATAATCTTTTTATAAAATAGCAAACAGAATTCCCAGTATTGGGATCTAGAACAAAGAAAAAAGTATATTTCTTAATACGCCAGTTACTCCGACGCTTTTTTTTTAATTTTTCAAAATAAAAACAAATTTAATACTTTATCAAGTAGTTAAATTTGTATAGATATTCATAGTTTAATCTTTCGGAAACATTTGATAAATGAGTCGCTGAAGTTGAAGTTTAATTTATGTTTTATTGATTACTTAATTATTATACTTATCAAAGTAACTATAGTCCTGTCAATGAAGGTTTTCACCTCCAATTTCGTTGAATCTCCATCGATTTTCATGAAAATTGGTGAATAGGTGGGGGGGGGATACCTTAATAAACAAAAGTGCCATATTGTCAACTTGCGCTTTTGCTCTGGGGGTGGATGCCACTCCTTCTCGGGGATGAAAATTATTTTAATAAAAATAACCACAGGAATCAATAAAGAGATAAATTTCAAGTAAAATTTGTTACATAAAATTTTTGTAATAAATCAATAATTTCTGAGTTATTAAAGAGCAAATATTGTGATTTTTCGTGATAAAAATACATGTTTTAAAGCGGTTTTTCATAAATAACTCAAAAACTCATTTTACAAAAAATGTACCATCACCAAAATTAAAGCTATTAAAAAACAAACAAATCTCTATTTTGAAAAACCTTCTAATATTCATGCAAAGTAAGCTATAGGTAATTGTATGTATATTTTTTTTCGGCGAGTTCGTTAATCTAAGTATTGAAACTTAAATAACGGGAAACCGATGCATTTTATGACATATACTTTCTTAACACTTTTTAAAGTAATTAAAAATACCTTTCTAATGAATGCAATTACTTAAGCCAGAATGGTTAAATCTGCATTTTTTCCCATTCTTAACAAAGAGGTGGCCTTCACCCCTAAAATGCAAAAAGCGCAAGTCGAGCATATGTTACTTTTGAAGTAGAGGGTAGAACATACTCAATCCCAAATTTTCGTCCAAATCTATGGAGTTTCAACGAAATCGGAGGTTGCAGCTTATTTTTGCCTTCATTGACGGTACTACTACAAATTTTATATTCCATACATATGTAGTCATGTCAAAGTATGTATAATTTGTTCAGGTCCATACGATCCCTTTTTGGGGAAGACTAATATACGTATACTGAACAGACATGTGATATCCAATTCAGAAAAGGTTATTAAGACGTAGTTTTATTGAAATATTTTATTAGTTTACTATATAGTGTAAATAAATTTGACAGCAGCGTTTGATTTAATTAGAGTTATGGCACTTCATTTTTCAGGGGTGAAGGCTGGCGCGCGGGGACCTCACGTACTGAAACTCGACTGAAACCCGATAAGATACACCACTTAACTAGAAAACGAGTGGTTAGACGGTATGCGCGCTTGTAGCCAATTCGTAATTTTATGGTATAATATCTTTCATTATGACAGACCGAATTGATAGGTGTAGTTACAATCAAACTTTATGGCAGATCAGAAAGTAGGCACAATTCACGTTGCAGTGACCAGTTATAGGTGTAACAGGCCGCAGCGGAGCGGGAGGACATGACTGTATCTGCGCCCGCACTCATACAGCAGAATCCGCCTAAAGTTTCACGCGATGTTGACACCTGTCATGAGATCAGTCTTAATTAACGCTTCTTATTTATATTTGTATCTTAAGATGATCTCTCCGCATTTGAACAAAAATACCCTGATTTCATTGAAAAAGTGCTCGGGAGCTCGGTCAACCGTATAGGGATCAGTTGTGAAACCGGATCCAGATCCGGACCAGATTTTTAAATAAGAAAAGACACATTAACTTTAAATTGTCATTGAAAGCCAAATATTCAAAGACCCGGGACGTTTTCGCAAAATTTCACCGGATTTAGCATTCCCAGACGTTCCATATTTAACCTACATTTTAAAATTTGTACTTAGTGATCCTTCGCTGAACTGGCGGCGTTCAACCGTTGGACCATCAAATAATTGAAAGGTTTTGAACAATTGATTATCAATTCTCAACCTTACATGCAAAAAAAAAATTGCAAATAGTATATTTGCAATTTTAAAGTGACATATTATATTGTATTAATTTTATTTTTAAAATTATGTATAAGAAACATATTAATTAAAAATTTGATTTTAAATTCAAAACGTATCTGTCTGGTATCCCATGACACCTCACGAGCTTTTTAAATATTTTTTTACAATCTATAGTATATCTTTATATAACCACTCCCAAAGTATAAGTAGCATGGATATGAACACATTGTACTTAGCGATGAAATTTCTTTGAAAATCGCTTTTACCGGAGAGTCGAAAAAAAATTTTATTAAAATTCTATCAAGCATTCATTAATTAATGTTTACGTTTATACAGAATTTTTATTAAAATAAACCGTTCAGTTATTGGGTTAAGGTGCTGCGTTTGTCATTAAACTTATTTTAAGGGATAAAAACGTAAATTACAGTTGCTACTTAACAGATTCCCAAGAAAGTAAAATAAGAACATATTAGCAGCAGGCATTGTTAGTAAAAATCACTTATTATAGATATACTTTATTTATGGATGTAGGTAAATTACGGGCTAGGTCATAAAATAGTCGAATTGTTATTGTCTAATGGTATGGGAAATTACCTGGCGATGTAAAAAAACTGTGTCGTGGTAGCCGCGTAGTGGCGAACCCGTCTCGTGTTTAGAAGGTCGAGGTTCGAATCTTAGAGCGTGTAACAATATTTTTTTTTCTGATTAAAGAACATAATTTTACTATGTGACAGTCGTGATAGCCCAGAGCGCAACAAACCTGTCTCAAATTTATAAGGCCAGAGGGCCATAGTTCGAATCCGGGCGTGTACCAATGAGTTTTTCTGACTTAAGTACATTAACTATCACTGACTCCGTGCCTCGGAGATCACGTTAAGCAGTCGGTCCCGGACTGCTTAACGTCTACCCTAAAGCGATATGACGAATCTAGTAATATAAGTCATATCGGTGCGTAGTATACCAATCCGCGCGCCTACGCGGACATACTATGTGATATACTATTTCTAGAGTAGGTATAAATTTGGAACATAGTATTCTTTGCATAGTTAAGTATCTTTAGTTAGATTGAAAAGTGAATTCAGTAACCAAGTTAAACGTAAGCTTAATTAAAAATGAACCTTCGCTAATTTAAAGCGAGCAGTGAAATCGCCGCACCTGTTAAAGCACAACCTTGGTGCATCTAATTGTTGGATGTAACCGCCGCCTCAGAAACCCTGGAGCGCCTCTTTTGCTGCTGAATTTCATACCGTATCTGAGGGCAGTCGACTGGTAACCCGCAAGGGGCACCTACAACTCGTAGGGCTCTCTGACTCACCGTTGAGTCCATCGAGGGACACATTTACCTGCTTATGCTTTGCATTGTATGCCTGTTTTTCTCTCTCTTTAGAAAGATGTTGGAAATAACGATGTATAGAAAAATCCGCTAGAAGTAAAAAAATAAAACCTTGTAAAACGATAATTTCTTAGCTCACTGTTTCCCACCACACGAATCGAAATTAAAAATCAAACCATTTATTTCCCTCAAAATTTGAGACCTATACAGGTTGACGTTTTAATGACCAGCCAAATTTTAATGTAATGATCTTTGGTAAAAAACCGATAGCCATCTTGGTTTCTTTTAGTATCGTTCTATAGAAAATATTGAAATATTACTACGCAAACCTTTCCCGAAAAAGACCAATAATTCTAGTTATCGTTCAAGCCCGCCGCTCTATTTCGTTTCAAGGCCACGGGCGCGTACGTTTTACTGTAGATAAAATAATTTGTTATGAAAATGTAACCCATACTTTGTATTTACGCAATGAGGTCTATTGGTGATACCTAACATCTAGAAAAATTTTGGCCGGTTACTAAAATCTCATCCTGTATATCTGCTGTGACTATAAGAGTAGCTTCTTCCAATCTTGTACGTATGTATTATGTATTGGTCTCATAAGGGTCACTGATTACCACAAAGTGAAACCCGACATCATTCAGTTTTTTTTTTTTAATTCTAAACGGCATTTTTGAGAATGGAATGATCTTCCCAAATCTTCCTGAATGGACAGAAAGACGGGCGCCTTCGATGATAGGAAGGTTTTAGCATCTAGTATGGTGTTTCCCTATTTAGTGAATACACTATTAATTATCTGGCCCAATGGGTCATCGTTTTCCCATTTGGTACAAGGATATTAACGTATCTACAAAAATAAAACGTCATTGATTTAAAGATTCATGTTTAATCCGATTTTAATTTCTTTTAAAGCATGTCATACATGATACGCATAAAGTTAGATTCTGCGGTAACTCTATTGTCATAAGCATGCATGTCGTCCAAACGCCGACCTGGCTCTTTGAAGTCATAATTAGCAGTGCAGATACAACACTCGCAGACGCAGAACGGGCAATGGGCACGCACCAGTTTATGTAGACCTGGTCAATAAATTCGTAATGACATGAAGAGCTGTCAATATAATTTTTGAGTAGGTATTTATGGCAACATGGAAATCGACAATCTTTGAACACTAAATTGAAGACCATGCTGCCTTCAGCAAGGTAGGGGTGGTGACTCACAACACTGTAAACTCTTGATGTTTTTTTTTTATTTTTAAAAATTATTCTCTCATGTCTCAAATTGCCTAAAATATATTTTTTGTTAATTAATTACATTCAATTTTAAAACGGTATGGCAACATTTAGACTCGTATAAAATGATCTGGCTTGTTTATTTTCTATTCTGTTGAATATTAAATTAAAAACATATTAAAATTTCAAATACCTCATGCAAGATCATGAAAAAATCGCAAATTCGTAAATTTAAGAGTTGACAGTGGCCTTCCACCCTTCAGCCTGGTCTTCAATTTTATGTTCAGACATTGTCAAACAAGGTTTGCATAAATTTCCATACTGCCACAAATACTTAATCAAAATTGCGTTACCAATTCTTCTTTACAACAAACGGACCACTTGCGACCACCACATGCGTAGAAATCATGGTTAAACCATGAACAAGTTCCATAAACAGTAACTAAAACCTATTTAATACAAAACCAGATGGTGGTAGGATTAGAAAGGTGCCGTTCATTATGATCATTTACTGCCAAGGCAAACTGCACTATATGCTAATAGAGATAGACGAAAGTTATGCGCACCCATCTTTTTCGCCATGTCCATATACTTCAAGTTAGAGGTGTAAGGTGTGTCGTCCACAGGGATGGAACAGATGGTGGCCACGCGTGTCTTGGCTGCTCGCCAGTCTGGGTCGTGAAGAGGGCATACTCCTTCAGGGATCAGGTGCTTGGAAAACGATCAACGCACAAGGTATACAAAGAAAATTAAATTAAATCTTTCAAAACGTTTTAATTTATTCATTCTGAACAAATTTTCTTTACAGACTTGTTTTCAGAGTTTCGTACCCAGAGAATACCAACCTAAGCCTCCGTTGTCTATTCGTCCGTCTGTCCGTCGGTCACAGAGCTCGTGTGAACCGTGATAGGTAGATACTTCAATTTCTTATAGAATGTGTATTATAATGGCTGCTATAACAACAAATAATAAAAATAAAATGAAGTTAAAAATTAAAAGTGTTCCCTTTACATGAAACGTGTTTTTATGGGCGTTTTTAGTTATTGGTGGTTGTGAGATCAATGCTCACACTTGAAATTTTCATTAAGTATGTACTACTATAATGAAATAAAGTTCAAAATAAACACTTTTTTTTTTAATATTTAACTGTGATACGAAACACTTGATGTTCGAGTCCGACTCGCGTTTGGCCAGTTTTTTTCAAATAAACAATGACTTTAGAAAAACTCAAGGTTCAAGAAAGGCCTTATATCCCTTACGGACCTGCCTTTGATCAATCAATCTGTTCGTCGAAACCCTACTTAGAGCGGGAATCGAATCCGCAACCTTTAATTCTGCCACTCTTAAAATCAGCTTTTTAACAGCCAATCAGAATGTAAAACTCAAAATATTTTTATTTTGGGTTTTACATTCTGATTGGCTGTTAAAAAGCTGATATTAACCGTTATTCAGGAGAGGAGAAAAGTTTATAAAGGACCCCCACTTTGAATTCGTGTATGCATAGATGCACATCGATGTCTTATAGAAAATACTCGAATGGTCACGTGGCTTCACAGACACATCGACATCGACCGAACAAGAAATAATCAGAAATTCGAGATCAAAATAAGTTGTAAATTAAATTCACTTTTAGAGACAGTATTCGTCAAAATGATTGCGCACTCAACATTATATTTTTGAGAGGGCATTGCGACCAGCTCAAAACTAGGCGCAGCGGCTATGAAATATTCCCAGGATTAATTGTAATTAGAATTTCAAATCAAAAAATTAAAAAATTTGCCCAGAGCGCAACCAACCTGTCTCAAATTTATAAGGCCCCGTAGGGCCATGGTTCGAATCCGGGCGTGTACCAATGAGTTTTGCTGACTTAAGTAGACAATATCACTGACAACGTGCTTCGGAGGGCACGTTAAGCAGTCGGTCCCGGACGCTGTCAATAGATGGCGGTCGTTACAGTTCCCAACCCGCAGTGGAGCAGCGTGGTGGACTTAAGCTCCAAGCCCCCGTCTTACCCTGGGGGAGGCCTAAGCCACTGCAGTGGGGTAAAAATGGGCTGATGATGATGATGATGAGAATTTTAAAAATAAAATGTTCGATGACAGAAATTTTGATTTGCTACGGGGTGGGGACATCAGTGCGTATATAAGGAGCCAGAAGCGGCGTCGTCAGTCAGTTTTCTTGAAAAGTCAAGTGCGAGCAAGTGCAAGTGCGATAAAAGTGGGATAATAGTTTGTGATTTTGTTTCGTAATAAAGTGTAAAACTAAGTACAACTTAAATCGGAGTTTTTATGCATGTAACAATATCTGAACCTGCATCTATCAATACCTATAACGCCGTAACAACACACATGCCGTGTTGGGGATAGATTTTGATATATAGGGTCGAGTGACGTATTAGCTTGTAAACTTTCAGTTTTGCTTGTTACCAATTAATTTTAAAACGATTGTTTTGTTTGAACTATTACGATCAATACTTTCTTCAAAAAATAATTAAAAATTCCTATAATTATAATTTTTTTTAATCTACGGATTTTTAAATTGCAGTAATTTTCAATGAGTAAACTTTTTAGTACATGGCATCATTAATCAAAAAAGTTCATTCAAATCCATTCATTACACCTGGAATCAGTTATTTTTCATCGATAATGACTGATTCCATTGACCTAAATAGCCTAGTTGAAATATTACTATCATTCACTTTTTGTAATCTTTGCTGATTTGAATCACTATTTTGAATTCAAAAGGGAATGGAATTTTTTAAGTAACCCTAATTATGTAACTTTATAGACAGGCACATATTTAGATAAATAATGATGACTTTCATTTGACCAAATCACGAAAGCACATCCTCGACAACGACTATCGACACTAGTTTAGTCCTGGAAACTACAGGGAAAAATAATCGACGACCAATTCAATTTCATGACAGTTTTTTTAGAAAGCGTTAGCTAGGCCTCCAACAGAGCGATGCTGATGTCGATCGCGTACGTCAACGCTTCTTATGATATCAAATAAGACCACACAGAGCTCCGTTGGCTATCAGCAGCGCGTTAAGTATGAAGTTCTCTACGTCGCCGACGTATGCGACAGAGATTCGCGTGGCTCTGTTTTAAGCCTTTGAACATCTGAATCGTATGTTGAAAGCGATGAACCACGACGTTAATGTTAAGAAGAAAAAATAAAATATGCTGACGTGTGGATTTTCTGTTGAGCTTTTACTTTAGTTTGACTGACTGACTGACTGACCGAATGGTGAGAGACCCTAACAGCGGAGCAAGGGTCGCGGTTTCGATTCCCGCTCGGGACAAATATTTGTATTCATGAACATGTCTATTTGTTGCGTGCCTGGGTGTAAAATTATATAATGTAAATTACATAAATAATATTGAAGTGCGCATATCATTTGTTTAGTACCCCATAATACAAGCATAATACTTGCTTATTTTCAGACTAAATGGCGCTGTGTGGTATGTCACAGATATTATTATTATTACTTAGCTTATTTTCATACAGAACCCACAAACGCGTATTCACACAAACGGTACGCAGGCGTCGATACAGAGAGTGGAAGGGAACGTCTTGATTTGTCGTCTGAAAGTACTGTAACAGTGTCAACCAAAATAGCAGCACTATTGCTCTATAGAAATATAGGTGCCTACTAGTGAACCATCGTACGTGAATTCGAATTACACTTGATTTTTAACGTCTGCAGCCAATGACAGTGTTATCGTCTGTGCCAAGCACACAACCTGTTTTACTTTCATTTAATGGATATTTTCATGTCTGATCATAGTGAGCCTTTTAGCGAGAAGCCACAAAGTAGAACATAAAAATTATTGGCCTATTAAATTTCCTCGTGAGGATTATAAAGATCGTGCTGCCGAAAAGGGTGTTTTATGGCCCAAAAGGATGTGTAAATATAGCTCCTCGATTTCAGAAATTATGTGTAACACTGAGTTTGTACTATACTACTAACTAGAGGCTGTATGAACGTGAAATTCAAAATCTAACTTCAGATTGAAACAATTTTTGGGGACAGCTTATGTACTGAATGGTCATACACAGAACATTAGAGCAGGTTAAAAAACGCACGTAACCAAAAACGCTGTCCCCTTCAAGTATGCAATTTAATGCATACATAAAAGAGATCTTATAACCTGAATTCTAAAACGCGACATCAAATCATACCAAAGATGTAAGTGAACGGAATGAACGATTTAACCGCTTTCTATAATGATATAAATCTGAGACAAAACTATTTATGCCTGCGAAGTATTTTTACTTATATTCGTTGTGTAATTATTTTTTGGATGCGTGTCTCTGAAAAAACCGTCACATGGCACCTCTGACCGATTCGATTTTCTGTTATTAAATATAGATTTGATAATTCCGATGCCGTGGGTACGTGTATCTAAATCCCTTAGCTCCGCCCATCCCTAGTCACTCAAAATTGATAACTCCGATGCCGTGTGTCTATTATTTCAAGCGATCTTTATTCATTCATGATATAGTAGCTCGGTGATGTGTAATTTATACGCGACATAGCGCTTCTACGCGCTGCGATATCTAGTCGCTGGAATATAATATGTTTAACGACTTATTTATTCACGAATGAACAACGGTGAGTGTATACTAAACATCGTTATCTGCCAAGCATAGGTTAATAAATATTATTCTGGATTCACAACCCGAACAAAACAGCATACACAGAGCACAACCTATAAATGGTAGGTACTCACCCTTCCACGTAAAGTACAGTTAAATCAACAGGTATTATTAATTAATTTAATAATTCTCTCCACAGAAATCGGGATAGGTTAGAAATGCTATGTGAGCCGGACAATTAATTGTATTGCTCATATATAATCATCTGATCGCATCTGCTTCCATTATATTGTACTTATACAGTGCGGTCCCAAAAAATGGAATCATCCTTTTTGGAATCATCAATTTTTTCAAAGTTTGAACTTTAAAGATTTCAAAGTTTATTTTTAGAGGCATATTTTGACTGAAATTTAATTGCTGTGTAGGTAGCTTATTTTTCTTTATAATGTCATTGGTATTTTAATCAGACTACTTATTTACTAATTGGATTCAAATTACATTTAAGAAAACAGACATCACGTACTTCACCTAAAAAAGTAACAAAAGTCAAGTAGGACGACCCGTTTATACTTGTGTTAAATCTGTATGTTACTTTGGCACTGACACTTTCTTCATTTTTTCTTATTTTACTGTCGACTCGACTTACCGGGTACACTGACGGGTTTCAAGTGCGTTTTATACATTCGAATGTTGAAACGTTCCAGCCCATTCCAGAAAGATTCTGTCATAACCTAGTAGTCGTTTGTTTTTCCCCGTACTTCATAGATTGAAATTATTGATGGAGAAGTGTCTAATGTGGAGGACGTGATTATTACAATGTCATTATAAATAGAACTATACCTTCAGGCGAGCATTGCTGCAATCAATTTTCGGTTTCCTTTCCATTAATAACTCGTCCGAAGTCTTCAAAATTTGCCCCCTCCATTCGCGCCTCCTGTTTTTGCAAATTGGGCGGCATCTAGCAAAAAACATTTAAAAATATATATCTTACTCTTTTCATGTATTTACTACACCTAGAGATTTTTTTATTTCTCTTATTTAATTGTCGAACTCTGACTTTGCTGTACATTACTTGCATTTGATCTTCGCAGCATTGTGATTCAGGTACAGAGGCCTTATCACGCCAAACGTACACCATTACAGGTTGACGTTGAATTTTTCACTTTTAGAAGTCGTTTTACTCTGAAAATTACACTCCTCAAACGTAAAAGGTAATATCCTAGTAGGATATGTGCCTAATATTGAAAATATTATATTTATCAAAATAATATAAAAATAGACTTCATACAAAATTCATAAATAAAATTATATTATAAATTATTCGGTTGAAGAATATAGAACTCATAAGCTGATAATATTTTATCTCTATCTCTTTCTTGCAAAACGAAATTCATCATTATTTTATATGGCCAGACCTCACAGGTAAGTCCTACGCCGTGCGGTATTGCCCTCTCTGTCTAACAGAACATTTCAAACAGTCATAACTTCGTTAGATTAATTTATTTAAATTATTTCACTATATTTAATTTTTTTTCATATAAAACAATTTTAAAAATTGTCATTTATCCTATTCCATCCCATATCTATCTTGTATTATGAATAGAAAGATTTTCTTACGACAATGGGTTCCAGAGGGGCGATTCTCGTACCGTTTGACTTTTAGTCTCACGAGACAATTTCAATGAAACGTATTTTGTTTATAGTCAATACATAATTTTGTATCATAAAAGTTGGTATGTCTCAAATGATTCTCGAAAATTGTATTGTTTTATGTGGCTTTTGAGAATACAGAATAACGTTTTAGCTAAAAAAATATTGAATTTCATCGACATTGTCTCATGAGACATAAAGTCAAGTGGTCCGAGACTCGCCCCTCTTTAATTATTTTAGGGGCTTAAGTGTGAAAGTTTCGTTTTAATAGCGTCACGTCACAAGCCGGATTTATAATTTTTGCCATCGTTATTTATTTATTTATTTAAAATAACGGAGATTTTTAGAAATATATATGAATGCTGTCTGTGCAAAACTATATTCATAGAAAGATAAATTTTAAGATTATTTAAACATTTCTCTGGATTTATCCCTGACAGAGAACAATTAAAATTCCATTTTCGTAAAAGCTTAGGGCTCAGGTGCGTCTCTCTACATGCGACGGTTGTCTTACATATTTGATTAAGTTGCACCTTCTAGACTATATTGTACCGTGACAAGGGTTCACCAAAGGTGGGGCACAAAATTCTAAGGATTTGGCTTTATTCACTACTAGTTTTCCGCCCGCAGCTTCGTTCGTATGGACTACACAGTTGTACCGAGACCGCTTTTTCCAAGATAAAAGTAGCCTATATCACTATTCAGCTTATAAAATATATCTTAAAATTATAGCTGTCTCGGTACAACTTTGCAATCCATGCGAGCAAAGCCGCGGGCGAAAAGCTAATTTAAAAATAAAATATACTCCATGTTACTCACTGCAAACGGAGTTTTTTATATGTAAAAGAATTTTTAAAATCACTTAAGTAGTTTTTGAGTTTACCCATAACAATTAAAAAATTAATATACACACGTCGCTATTTACGTAGTATATATTACCTTATTGCTTCGGAGGAAGATTTTTAGGTATCAAATTAAATTTAAGTATTTACGTACTGACTCCAGGTTTATGAACAGTCTGTGGTCCGTTTGGGTTTTGTTGTCTATCCGCGAGATTCCTTTTCCTTTCTTTACCCTTCTGCTTTGCAAAAGGCTAATATTTATTTGTGAAATGTTGGTACGCGAAATAAACTAATAAATAACTTGTACTTTTCGGCACTGCACCTTCGGCCATCCGTATCTATATCAGCCTATTATGTCCCACTGCA
Organism: Luffia ferchaultella; assembly: GCA_949709985.1. Taxonomy (NCBI): domain Eukaryota; kingdom Metazoa; phylum Arthropoda; class Insecta; order Lepidoptera; family Psychidae; genus Luffia; species Luffia ferchaultella. Next base: position 21,825,176 of record OX453250.1, on the reverse strand, counting down.
GGGGCTTAGGCCTCCCCTCGGGATGAGAGTGCTCAAAATTTAATACATCACTCTACTCAGTGCAGGTTGGTGGATTTAGTCAGTGATAATTATGTACTTAAATCAGAAAAACTCGGTACATGTCGGTTTCTGGGATTCGAACCAGGACTTTCCAAACAAGAAGAGGGCTCGCCATCACTCTGCCACTTGGAAGTAGGATATTATTATTAATTCTGCATACGTTTACAATTTCCTTGTTCCGTTTGGATTTTGTGGACATTTTGGTCTAATTTTAAAAAGATACAAATAAAAATTAATCTAAAACTAAATTATATACTCAGGCATAGTTTGACATGCCACTCACGTGTCACAATTTTAAAAGTATAAAATGGAAACGTACAGCCATGGACTTTATGACAATAAAAAGCATAGGTATACCATCTTAAATATTTGTAATATTTTTTTATATTGAAATATTTATCTCAGACATTGTCTTTATGTATATTTTATGATAATATTTGTTAGTCAAAGACTTAATAGCTAATATGTTAGTAGAATTTTAATTGCTCATTTGATCTAACATGCATGAAGATCCAATGTATGAGGACATGGCTGTCCATCCTATAAGCAATCACCCTCAAAAGAGTGTTGGCGCTACCCCACACCCGCTCTCGCCGTGAGGTTACACGCTTCCGCAGCATGGTGTGAAAGCCGTCAGTGACACACGCTCCGAACATCCCCGAAGCGCTACAGCGCCATGGCAGCCCCAACAGACTCTTGAAGGCGTTGCTATACAGAACGCGCAGGGCACTGAAGGTTTTTTGGTGTAATTGCTCCACAGGCTGCACATGTACAAAGTATGACAATATACGATTAACCGTACACAAATAATTTTCCTCTGTAAATGTAATAGGGTATGTATCGACACACTCATCTTTAGTATCATTTTTAGAAGCAACGCAATAGAATAAAGAAATTATTTGATCATATTTGCGCATTTTCATTTCCACAATTTTTATGACAGATTTCTGTCGGTTTTTCGCTGGCGTACGTTCTTTTAGAGGCTTTCACAGTCATTTTTTGGCATAATGTTATAAACAGGATACTTCATAGTCAACACCGTTGTGTTGTTCACGACAGAGTACCTACAGGTTTGTCAACAGTATTTCGCTAGCTACTGCTCATAAATTTTAACAGACGCATCATATTGGTCGCTGGGTCCAACCTCATAAGCATGACTTTTTAACTTATCGATATCCAAGGGAAGTTATTGATTTGGGTCCGATTTTCTAAAATCGAGTTTTAATCAGATCTCCACGTTTTGAGGTCCTGGGAAGCCATTCTGACCATTTTCGGCTAGACGTTCTTATGTATGTACCTTTTTTTGTCGTACGATATCTTGAGAACTGATTGACTGATTAAGACCCGCTATTCGGCGTTTGAAAGGGTTCATTGAGATTTAGATCTGATTAGATTTTGAAGTGAATCGGTTTAGCTGTTTCAAAAATATTCAAGATATGAACCACTAATAAAAAAAATTTTAAGATTTTTTAAAATAACTTTGAGGTTTTCCAACCGATCTACTCGAAAACTTATATACGTTTTTTTACATAAAAAACTGCGTCGAGTGCCGCCAAAAATAGCAAAATCCAACGATGCGTTCAAAAGATATAGCAGTTAACAAATTTCCGATAACGCATTTTTTAACATAACTTTGATATTTTACTACCAATAGATTTTTGGCTTTGCATAAAAGTTTTGTGCTTACAAATTTACATAGAATGCCGTAAACTGCATTAAAATTGAACGATGTGTTCAAAAGATATCGCAGTTAAAAAATTTCCGAATTAACATTTTCTTTGTTATGTCTCAGGTTTCTGAGCTTGAAGAATTCTAAATGTATATAAATTCTGTTTTTAAGCTTTGAAAGCTCTGAAAATGAATATTATGAGCTCGAAGAACTCAAAAACTATGAAAATCGAAGAGCTAAATAGCTTTCTAATTTTCGAGCGCTTTGAACTCGAAAATAGCGGGAAGTTTCAGGGATGGCCTGCAGGGTCAATGGATTTTTCATATAAGTTACGAGGAATGAGCAAAGCAGCTGACTTAAGTCGACCGAGTCAGCATCATCTTTTATACTTACAACTGACATTGCACTCTCAACTGGTAAACTGGCGGCTGCTGTAAACTTCATTTCTCTATGATACTGCGCAATGACCTTGATTGAACCGGTGACGATAGCAGTACGTGCTGTGCTTGGTTTGGTCAGCATGACTGAGAAATGGCTAAAAGGTATTATCCACTGTTACACAAGACAATATTTTGCAGAATTAAAATATTATTAATACGTTTAGCTATCAAGAAAAACGGCTTTTTATTTTTTGGACTTTAGGTTCCTTTTAATAACACAGTTATTGAGATGGAAATCTATTTTGAGATAACCTTTCAGTGCTTCTCTTTCGAAACATATATTTTTTCAAAATTATTATTGTTATAATTTGTACTTAAAACGACTAGGGTGAAGACCGGATAGTTGCCTCAGTTGGATACACACCCCGGTTTTGAATACACTATGTTAGGAATGTCGGTGGCTTCAGCGTTTTACTATATGCGCTATATTAGCCGTCGGGGTAGGCGCACGCGTTTTCTCCGTTTGAGCAAAAATCTTCCGCGACGAAATTTTGACAGGCGTGGAAGTTGTATTGGTAAAAAATTTCTATTAAATATTTTTGTTACTGATTGTGATTTCACTCAACTTTTTGTTTCTTTGCATGTATTAAAGTTTAAATTACACTGTTTTTTTACGTTTGATTGTTAAACAGTATTTTTTTTTTTTCAAATAAAAAGGGCAATATATATCCGTATCAAAAAGGAGACTTGTCCTATTTACTTTTGCGGATAGACGCTTTATTGGGGCAACTATCCACAACTATAAATTCTTTAACGAGCAATGACAGATTTCTTTTTCTTTTGGTGTATTTTCCCATTTATTGTGACTATAACTTGTTTTCAATATAATAAATACATAATTGTTTGATGCGTTAATTTTAGTTTAAGCAATGATCCTCCGAAGCACTATCCACTCCAACAGGCAACTAACTATCCCTTTTGTGAGAGGTCTAATAAACAGGATTTACTCAAAACCAATATTAATTATGTTTACAAAATAGGCTACCTACTATAAAAGATCAAAAATCTATGTTTTGATATCCAAGTTGCTTTATTTTTAGTAAGTATGTTTTGAGAATTAAGTTTCTTGTAAGGTGGGACAACTCTCCGGCTTATACCCTACTCAAAGCTTCAATATCATGAAAGTAGTGAGCTGACAACGATGTCCATACATTGTCTATAACAATCAAAATGTTCTGATATTTGATGTAACTATATTAAAAAGACTCTAAAAGACAGTAAACACTTGACATACGCGGAATTATCAAAAAAGACGACTTATTTATTCCAGTTTCGAATTAATTCCTCGCGAAAGAAAACAAGCACCTCTTAAATAGGACGAAAAAAAGACGCCTTTAAACAAAATTAGATTTGACAACCCTGTCATTTAAAAAGGGGAAAATTGGAAAATTCGCTTTGGAAAATTAAACGAGACGTTGAAGTATTCCTTTGTACACACTGCCCATAGCTCAGCTTTATTTTCAAGAATAACAATAATTTCCATCGAATATATTTTTATTATATTATTAGATCAAACGATGACAGTTGGTTTTTATCATTATCGATACGGTGAACAAAGCACTTCAGAAATTAGGAATAATACTTGAGAAGATTATTTACGTGATGTAAGAAAAATATCATTGGTCGAGTATTTCTAATGCTCTATATATTTCGCTTCTCGAGAGCATCAAAGAATACCAACGGAAACCCTATCACTAAGGCTAGGCTCGGCTGTCCGTCCGTCCGTCTGTCACAGGACTGTATCGTCTGAATCGTAATAGGTTTGAAACATTTGAAACCGTAACACTTGAAATTTTCACAGAGTGTGTGAAATATGGCCACTATAACAACAAATAATAAAAATAAAATAAAGTTCAAAATCAAAGGGTGTTTCCACACATACGGGTCTTGGTTGTTACATGTATGTGGTGTCTTCGCTTGGTACCCAAAACACAAGCTAATGCTTAGTTTGGGGCCTAGACGTTGTAGTGATGTATACGTTATTATTATTATACACGAAATGTGTATATTTAGACGTTTTTGATGATTGTGGTTGTGAGATTTACACTTGAAATTTTTTTTTAATATGTACTACTATGGTCAATAACAACGAATAATAAAAATAAAATAAAGTTCAAAATGAAAAGGGGTTCCCGTGCTAGAAACGTTTTCTTTATATTGTACAGTGATACGGAACCTTTCGTGTGCGAGTCCAACTCGCACTTGGCCGGGTTTTTCACAAATTGTCACTGTATAAGGTAAATAAATTGATTGCTTGACAAGAATTAACAATTTTAAGTAAGCCGACATTTGAGATCACAGAGTTTGAGACAGACTAGTTTCAAACATAAATATTCATAGAGACACCGCGTTGTGACAGCAAAAATGTGAGGCAAAAAATATACACTGCAGATCAAATATACGCCACTTGATGTTGTGAAATATTCATTTTGAAGTAGAATTTTATGAGAGACATGTGAAATTCGTAGTAGAAAAAAAAATAAAGTTTCTGAAATTACTTTTCATGTATAATTCATGTGCCTTGATGGAACCTCATCCATATTAATCCTGTTTGCTTCAAATTGACAAATTTAAAAAATTGTTCACGATCTCAGACAGCACTACACAAGTAACCGTTTCAAAGCTAAAGGAGTTACAGTAAGAAACCCTAGCTCATCCCGGAGAGTACGGACTCTCCGGTTCGGCGTTTATTTACTACCGTTTTTTCCGCGATTTGGCCAACTTTCTTCATTGAAAAAAAATTAATTCCCTAGGAGCTGTTGGGATCGCTTTTACGAACTTTGTTCAAATCAGATTAACAGTGTTTTATCGTAAATGCGTTTATGATATGGGTAAGTATTTTGACTAAATTAATGTTTCTATTTTAATTTTTCCTGTATCAAAACTTTAATTTTATACTTATATGAATCGTGGGTATACGAAAAGCCAAAACACCAATATGTCACGATATTATGACGAGCTCGCCGTCTATTGTTATCGTTCATTTGAGTTTTATTGATTATCATGCACATACTCGTATGTAAATAGCACTCACAAATTCTTTTATATTCATATATTCACTGAAATTCACATAAACAAAAACAACTCTACCCACAACGCACACACCACTCTAACTTACAAGCTTACTTATTTCACTTTTTAACTTGTATACCTAATGAAGTTATGTTTATACTAACATTTAGGAATGCGTATAATTATAATAAACTTCCAAGAAATATCAAAGATTTGTCAATAAATAAATTCAAGAATTATGAAAAATAACAGTTCATGTCTAAAACATATTATAATTTAAAAGAATACGTTATGTTAAAAACGAACAAAATGTTAAAAACGCTTGCAGTTAAATAGCTCTAATCCACTTAGTTTTTAAGTGCAGTCATTAAAAAAAACAAGCCTCTCTAAATTTCTCGCAGAGTTCTTCTTAGAGTGGTCGCGAATGAACCTTCTTAGATTCATCTTTATGGTGCTCAAAAGTGACAGCAGAGGAACATACTTGAAAATAAATGAATTTTTATTTTATGCTATGAAACATCGGGGCTTCTCTAACACAAATGAATTTTTCTTGCAAGACCGCCCAAGGTCTGGATAATGTTTCATTTTATCTAGTAAATAAATAAATGAATTATTATTGGGATCATTTTCCGGGGTCTTTTATGTTAACGTTTTTACTTGTTTAAAATTTTGCCTCTACAAACCTTTTCTATTGAACCTATTTAGACCCATATTATTCAGAAATGTTATATATTTTAGTAATAAAATATTAACTGCCAGACAAAAGGGACGATTTACATTGTAAGCGGAAACGCCTATTGAACGTAAATTATGACCGACCGCTGTTGGCCCTTCTGTATTTGACGCGATAAAATTCATACATTTGAATAATACGAGATACGAGGTATGCTGTATCCCATTTACATTTCGTAAACGTTAATCCGTGCTCCATACTAAAACTTATAGGTATACACCTAATAATACATTTTTACTCAAGCTATTAAAATGTAGTGGATTAGAAGTTAAGATTGTATGAAAAGTATTTTAGTGAAAATAGTACATTATTTTAGCACGGCAGTTGTTCAACCAAGGGGCAAAATAATACATTTCTGACGAGGCTGAAATATTGAATACTGACCTTGATCGATTCGATGCCATCAGCAAGGTAAATAATTTAGCACCAGAGGTAAACAACACTCTGCTTTTCATTACCGCTACGGGGAAAATATTGGAACGGGGAAAATATACGGATTGAAATATGAGATTTTCATTTGATGTAGGAAAAATCGAACCTAAAATTAAATGTTTATTTTATTTTTGTTATTTTCATTTTTAGAATGCAATATAATAGGGAAATAATAATAATAATTTATTTAGAAAAGTTTTTCACATAGGTAACGAATATCTTGTCAGTGGAGTTCTGAGAAGTTAATAATGTAAGTTAAAAATATTTAAGAATATTACTTTCTATTGGTCGTGTGTTATATTTTATTGACTGAAACGTAGAAAAGTAAGTATAAAAAATAAAAATTGTTGTTAGTATGGTAGCTTCATCTACTATTCATAGAAAGCCAAACTATATACAGGCACCGCATCACCTTAAGTAGATTTTTCAATTTAAATTCACAAATACATTTCATCGTGTCATCTGATAGTGAATAGCATCAAAATGATGACAAGTATGAAATATGTTATATACAGCACGGGACACTCAAGATGCGATCCGGAATCGCACTTGGCCGATTGTTAAGATGAAAATCATGTATGATCTTACGATTTATGACTAACAAGGCAAAAAAACATATGCAAAAAACAATACGCAGAGTTAAATAAAATCATAATTTAAATGCGGGCTGTGATAAGCTTAAACTAACACACAACCATAGTTTGTATCGGAATTTCATTGTATATCGAATTGATAACGCATCTATATATTAAACAGGGTTATTAATCCACAAAACCAATAACCGTAACAAACGACGTTTATTTGGATTAAGGGTAGGTTTCCCTGAACCGAACTTTTTAAACAAAACAAATAATTTACTAAACAAGGAGCCATAGTCGGTAATTATTAGCCCGAGCGCAGCGAACTTGTTTTAATTTATAAGGCCGTGAGGCCGTCGAAACTTGGCGTATACCAATGAGTTTTTCTGACTTAATAAGTACATAATTGTCACTGACTCAGTGCCTTGGAGAGCACGTTAAGCAGTCGATCCCGGTTGTTGTCAATAGATGGCGGTCGTTACTATTCACCAGCCCGCAATGGACCAGCTTGGTGGATTTAAGCTCCTAGCCCCCTCACCCTGGGAGGAGGCCTAAGCCCCTGAAGTGGGGTGTTGAAATGGAATGATGATATTTTGGGACCACGTTTTAGTTATAAATAAGTTGCAATAAGCTTACTTACGTGTTTTCTAAATTTTTTAGAGTTCCAAACCTCAAAAGGAAAAAACCTTATAGAATCACTTTGCTGTCCGTCTGTCTGTCTGTCTGTCAAGACCAAGCTGAAATTCATATTAAATACTCAGGTCTACTGTCCCTTGGAGCTGTGATAAAATCAAACTTCTAAGCCAACACAATCAAAGGATACAGCTGTTTATGCTGCAAATTTTCTATACTCGCAAAGGAATCAAAACCTACTGGGTACTTCCCGTAAACTCAGAATCTTTAAATTTGGTACGAAGCAACGGCTTATAGCACAGATAAAGGAAAAGTTGCGAAAAGCATACATTTTTAGTTACATCATATAATAAAAATATTTTTAATAATTTTAAACTTACTACCCCTTTACTCTTGAACGCGTAGAGGTATTAAATTGAAATTTATATCAAATACTCAGATCTATAATACTTTTAAGCTGTAACAAAATAAAATTTATTTTTACTTATATACCTACAGGTTTGTAAGGAAACCTCGGTGACCAACGTCAAATCCAAGAATCCGACTCGCACTTGGGCGTTTTTTTTAGAGTTGTCTGTTCTTTTCCTTTTGATTTTTTTTTTAATTTTATATAATATTTGAGTGTTTGGTTTTATTTATTTAATTGTTCTAATTTATTTTATTGACATGTGTACTTTTCGATATTTTAATTTATTTAATTTTATATGAAATGAATATTACCTATTTTTGTTTATTTTTCTCGTTTATATGGAATAAGATACTAAAGAAAGATATCACTATTATACATTTTTATTTTGAAATATTAATTGGCTTTTTTGGCGTTGGGCGTTTTTTTTAGAGTTGTCTGTTCTTTTCCTTTTGATTTTTTTTTAATTTTATATAATATTTGAGTGTTTGGTTTTATTTATTTAATTGTTCTAATTTATTTTATTGACATGTGTACTTTTCGATATTTTAATTTATTTAATTTTATATGAAATGAATATTACCTATTTTTGTTTATTTTTCTCGTTTATATGGAATAAGATACGAAAGAAAGATATCACTATTATACATTTTTATTTTGAAATATTAATTGATGTTCACTAGTTCATTCAGATAGTTCACTATAGTTACAGAATTATAAAATTTAATTTCGCGATTTTCTGCTTTGTATTATTACATGTAATTTATGAACGATCTTTCTTTGGAAAGAATAAAACGCGGCTTAAGGCTCAAGATAGCCGATTATTCCTTAAACAGATTATGAATATTGATGTGGAACGTTATCCTTGCTAACACTGTGTACACACGTTAACGCAGGTTTAGAGCTTAAGGTGACATCTCGTAAATTAACTTAATTACATTTAACGAGCCATTAACGTTTCAATTACTGACCGCAGTCCTCTATTCACTTGCACGAAAGCGGTACCGACCACTAAAATATAAAAATAGAATGCTAGTTGTCTGTCCGTATGTCATAGACATTTGCATGATAATAATCAACGTATTCTCATGTACTTGTCACGGGCGAAACCGAAGGCAACCACTAGTGCTCTTAAATAGTAATTTAAATATATTTATGTTTTTTCAAAGTCTTGGAAATTTTGCAGGTATTTAAGCATATAATAATAACGTATACATAACAACGTCTAGACCCCAAACTAAGCATTAACTTGTATTTTGGGTATCAAGCGAAGACACGACATACATATAACAGCCAAGACTCGGTACCAGTATCAATATTCATCATTTAAATACTGACCCGACCTGAGATTCTAACCCGGCTCCACCTTCGTAGGCAGGGTCGCTACCCAATAGGGTAAGCGGTCGTCCGCGATATATAAGATGACGGTTTCGTCCGTGTGAGCTACAAGTTTGTATTATTTCAGACTTTCATGAAAATCTTATTAGCAAATACATCCAAGACTATTTTTGTTATCAACTTTCAAATGTATAACTTTTTTTCCTTTTCCATTCCCTTCTTTACTTTTTTTATGGCTTTCTTTTCCGCCCCTTTTTATCCTTTCATAACAGTATAGGTACGCCTAATAATCGCAAAAAAATTTGCATTATTCTGTGATATTTAAAATTTCTGTCATTTGACGTTGGTCACCTCGAGGTACGCATAAGTATTGCAATACAGCGAGTTAAAGCCTTTTGGGCACTCTTTCACGCACAGCACTGATTCAAATAATATTTTTTATTCGTAGATTTTTTTAGTTTTTAATTAGATTTTAATTTAGTAAATGAAAGCTTTTGTTCTTATTCATTATCATCATTGTACATTATTTTTTAGATTGTTATGTACATAAATGGTTATTTAAATAAACTTTACATTAGAGATGAATTCTATTGCATGTTATAGTGGCACACGCAGTCCCCCTTTTGTGGATACAGTTTGACAAGGTCATAAAATACAACTTAATTAATTACGTTCTAAGTTTGGTAACGCCTCCTTTAGACTTGATTTACGCACACCGATATGTTAAGGAGTTTCAGTCAGTGTGGCGAAAGTGAAATATTGAATCCACAGCTCAACAGTGAATTGTATAATAGAATACAATTATACGAATACGAATCTATGGTCTCCTTACAAGGATAAGGAATCCTTAGCTGAGCTAGGAATTCAATTATTCGCGAAGAAAACAATTTTACACCCACGGTATAACAATGCTTTTTTTACCCATACGACGAAAATAAATATATAATATATAGACCCAAATACATCGTAAATTCATTAAGTATTAAAAAATTGTGGTGACATCAAAAAGTATCGATCTGAGCTAATATTATAAAAAGAAAAGAAGAAGATAAAAGAGGTTTTTTGTATGTTTGTTTGTAGAACACAAACTCAAAAATTAGGTACTTATCTGAGTTCATCGTTTTTTTTTTTACCTACAGAAAGTTATATTATCGGCGAGTAACATGGGCTGTATTTTATTTTCAACAAAACAATTAGAGTTCCCTACGACAGTTACATAAACGTAACTTAAGGTTTCAAAAATTTGCCTATCAAAGTCATTATTTGGCGTGCGCTGCGAAAACTCTAGTTACGCTCTATTCGGGTTTGCTAACGTTGTGTAAATTATGTAATAATCGTGTTCTAATTTATGGGCATCTGAAAACCACATCCGATGTGGATCCCAAATAGACTGACTGGTTCCGCTTTCGAATCGGTAAATGGTAAAATTTATTACTAATACATACATAGAAATAACTTCTATCCAGCTGAATCCGTGCCAAGTCACTGATCCCGCCAGATATAACCGACACTTTAACTAGCTGACTTTATATGGAGTCGTTCCGATTATATATTTCTTTTTCTGTTCACAACTCCTGTTTGACATCCCACCACATACTGCTGACTAGATGTTAGAGCGCGATTCATTGAGCTGTAAAATTGTATAAATTTAAAATCTGGTGCATGGTCGCCATGCAATTCAGAAGTGAAATTTCTTCGAAAAACGTTATGGAAAATTGAAATAATCAGCACCGATATCTATTTCACGTTTGAGATGTACATAAAGTCAACTTAATAATAAATTAAAGTTTTTCAAAATACGTAATCCGATTTATTCGGTGTATTAGGTATGCTTAATATCAAACATGATTGTCATCTCAAAATATGAAACATAAAGAGTTCGTATTTTGCCTTTCTGTTATTAAATCTCTTACTTATTTCCATTAAATGAACTAACATAACACTGTGTAATTTTATTCCAATTTTACGTTTATTATAATCGAAATCAATTAAATGCCATAAAGAACAAACCAACAGGCAAACAAACAAACTATCATCTACATAAAGTAAAAGAATATTATAACGTAAAGTACCACAAATCTCAATCACGCTGAACATAAAAGTGTTTAAAATTAATTAAGTAGTTGGCTGCAGTACGATAATGGATGCAATAAGAAGCCGAGTTTTCTCAAGTATGCTTCCATTCATTTGGGAAAGTTCCGAGACGTTTCCCGGTAAGTAGCTTCTTTTACAATATGACGCATTTCCTTCTTCTTCCGAATAAAGCCAAACAACCAACTAAGTATTAAAGTTTTCGCTTCATACTTGGTTGCAACATGGTTACAACTTGCAGTAATTAAACAAAAGTTTCATTGTTTGAGTTCGTTAACTTAAAATGAAATAATAGAACAGGATAAGATTGTGGGATCTTTGATAAACAGATTTTTCTGAATGACAAAAAACTTTTTGGGGTATTTATAATTTTGTTATTTATGTTTCGTTTTTTATTTGTATTTCTACACTAAAGTTCGTAAATTTGAATGTAGGAGGTAATAATAGTTTTAACTACTTATCTGATTTCAAAAAAAAATCACAAATATTTATGTCAGACTAATCTTCAAAACAGCTGAGTAAATTTCGATAATACTTTCATCAAGACAAAGATCTTTTCGGAGATAACTTTTTATCTTTATGATAATTTATACATGGGATATCTCACACAGCGCCATATAGTCCCAAAGTAAGCAAGTATTGTGCTTGTGTTATGGCTTACTAAACAAGTGATATAAATAAATAAATATTCTTTTTTTTAATGTCTACATATATAAATATTTTACACCTACACAACTACCTACAATATCTATACATATATCGCAAAAAAAATGAAGTGTGTGTGTATACTTTGAAAATAAATGATTTTTATTATATTTTATCACAGGATTTTCACTTTGGTTTGATATGACAAGCGAAGAGCGGAGAAGAAAGTCATAGAAAGAGAGGATGAAAGGAAATGGATTTCTCTGGGGAGGCCGCTAAGTGATCTACCTGACTATGAAATAAAAGACGAGCATGGCTAATTTTTTCTTTTGTTTTTCAATGTAGGCCCCTGAATAGGAAAGGCACTTATAGAATTGTTCATAAACCGACATTAACTCATCAGAAAAAAAGTTTTCGTTTGTTGTCAAAATCGTTTACCGCAGACTTCGTCTCGTGATCATTTGAAAAACTTTTAAAAATTTCAAGGGGACAAAGTCTGAACAGTCTGAAGTCTGAACAGAAACGTAAATTATATAAATATAGTATTTAATCGCTTGCGTAAATACAATTGTACGTATGTCTAACCATTTTTGTTTATACCCGCGGAACTTTATCTATACGAGCACAACTCTGAAAAACTAATAGCCTATGTCATTTCCGACAACTGCCTCTTTATGCCCGTGAGCTTTAATTGCAACCGGTTTATTTTAAAAAATAGTTAATTTATACCGTGCTAATAACTTTCTGAACTTGATCATACGTGATTTTGACAAAGGTGAAATTTCAACAACCATCCAAATTTTAATGTACAAAAGTACTGCGTAAAATTACAGAAGTTACTAAAGCTTAAGACTGATTACAAAATTACTGCGAGTAGAAATTCCTACTATTATAACAGTCGGGCAAGCCTTTCGAGTCTTTCGATTGAAATATGCGCCACGTTATACTCATTACGGTCGAGTTTCAGTTTGTGCACATCACTATGTAACGTCTGTGTAAGACATATAATTTGAATCCATGTCAGAAGTTTCAAATAGCATCGTGTCCTATATAATAGTTTAAATAAATCACCCTAAAAATTAAGTCAGTTTTTGTTGTACATACTTTTTTCAAAAGAGAAGTGCAGTGCGGTGCGAGTTCACTTGTTGTTCAATTTTTGGTTTTCATAAAAATATATTGTATTTATTAAGAAAAATTCATCAGTGAAGTTTTTATTGATGTCTTCAAAAACGATGAAATTATAATTTTTTTAAAGTTAATCGCACCATGATGTCATTCGGTCACAACTCTTTCTATCTATCACAATTATTTCTATGAGCCGGCCACCGCTTGACGTCTTCCACGGGTCGTAATTACAAAAAACTTTGATTTCTCATAACTTCAGTAATAATCGATGATTTTAGGAAAATCGAACAGTGCAGTAGTCTGTTGATAATATTCTAATGATTTAGCATGTCATTCATAATTTGGCTGACGAAGAGGCGCTCAGTAAGATTTCAAATCACCACTAAAAATTACGAGGCTGGAATAAAAATAAATGGTGATGCCTACTACCTAAAACTCGAATCAGACCTAGCTGCTTTGATTAATGCCAGACATTTTACCCGTAGACAACTGAGCGTTTAGGGTCACCACATCAGTTATTCATTACGGAATCCATTACTACAACGACATGGTCCTTCCGCCACTTGTGTAGGTGGGCGGCGCGATTCGCAATTCATTGCCAAATTGCCATCTCTCATGGGACAGACCCGGAACTCAACATGCAAATCAATTCGTATTGAAGATCCTCTAAGCGAATTTCAATATACAGTCACGTCGACCCCCCTAACGCGTATTTAGTTGTACATTGTCCAGCCTAATACAACCCATGCCACTTACCGTTGTGCTACTACAAATTGCACTAGAAATATATTGAAATACAACTTTCTGTTTTTTTTTTTCAATGAAAATGCTGAAGCCATAGAATTATGAACTCTGGGTCCGTCCTCCCTCCCGTTCACCTCCACATTTAAGCTCGTCTTTATTTGTGCAAGATAAAATAAAAAATAAAAATAAAAAACTCCAAAACGCCTACAGTGTTTGCAAAAACCTAAAATCTCGACGAAAGGGACATATGTTGAGGGAGTCGAAAGAAAAGTGAATCAGAATAATGAAACCTTGGATAACATAATAAATAAACATTTATTTGATCTAAATAGAATACTTACAAACATACAAAACACAGTATGATATTATTTACCATTGCAAGAAATAATATTAAAACTGTTCTGGTAAAATTAGACAAATATTTCGAATTAAAAAAAAATTTATAATCATTCAAAACTACTGACTCCGAATTGACAACAAAACAATGTACAAAAGAACAATACAATATATTATCGTACCTACAAATCGCTTTAACATCAAATGTTATTTAGATTATGGCGTTACAATACATACGTAGCATCATTGAATGAATACAGGCTACAAGTTGTTACAAGTCTACACTCTGGAGAGTGTTCAATTTCAGCTAAAGACAAATCAAAAGCACACATGCGTGCACCGGAGTGGCGTATTCGTTGTCGATAGTTGTAAATATTTGATAGTTACATACCAAATTAAATCCTTGGCCAAAGTGAAGCGGTGACTATGGCGAGAGCGAGTATTGCACACAATGAACAAGGATTTGTTATTTTTATTGGACAGTCCGTTACTGCAATGGCATGTGTTGAATAAATGACGCTGCAATACGCTCGCGAGTTAATTTTCATCCTAAGTGAATTCACAGCCTATTATATATTAGAATTATGTCGATAAGTACTCATAGATTAATTAATTGGAATAAAAATGTATAAAACTCATAAATATTTTAAGAAATCATTTAAAATTTTGGAGGTAATGCAGTTTTTATTACTTTATTAATAAAATTTATTAGTCAATAATTATTCAACTAGAAACAAAGCTTTCACATAGATGGGTAAGCAACTAAATAGTGCATAAGAACATATTTAAATCTTTATTTGTGCCCTTTCCACGCAACAATGACCTCAAGAAAAACAAAACTGATTAAATGTGACTCTACAAGCTGAACTCAGGCATGAAAAACATATGATCTAAATAGAATACGCATCAATGTATCTTTCTGAGCAGGATGCTATAGTGGGGTTTCAAATGCAAAGCGTATTATATAGATGGCGCCAGCGGCGACATGACTGTTGTTATGTCTAGCGACTAACTACCAATAAATTTTTTAAATGTTTTTTCTTAAAGTTTTTTAATCCTCACTGTTAAATTCTGCAAATTTATGGACTATGCAATGTATTCAACTTGGAATTCAAAGAATTTGAAAGCTGAATCAAAACAAAAGGGATGCGATTCAGTCTGGAAGGAAAGAAGACCGTATTGACAGGCATAGACTATTTGAGACAAAACATGATTCTTTGAAAACAGTAGAGCAGGTGGATTAAAATGTAATCGTGTTGTTTACTAAATAATGAATTTAAATAATGTACAAAACATCAAAGGTTATAAATCGCATGCATGTGTCATACATCAATGGTTATATCAACGATTCAGTTGGGATCCCCATTATCGAGTAGTAAGTTTTGCAAGAGATCATTTTATCGACAAGCATGCTACAAATGTCAAGTATTGCACTACAATGAGCACGTCTCCTTCAAGAAAGTTATGTAGCAAACGCTATTTCACACGTTAAAGTATAAAAAATTTAACTCTACGCTTTTTGAATTTTCGAAAAATACCTATTATTACCGGAGATATAACAAATTAAAGTTTGTGTAGTTACGACCCGCTCGTGACGTCATTCGGTGCGCGCTACGTAGAAATGATCTACGTCAGCCCATAGTATTTTTTTTATTTCTTTACGCCAATCAATATAATACATACTTATTAAACAAGTGAATGAGTAAACACAATCAAATGAATTACAAAAGATTATACACCGCATTATACATGTGAATATGCAATTTTTTAACATCAGCCGAGAACGACGAAAAGCATCCTCCAAAGAAGATGAGATCAGCGGAGTATCGGTTCACCAACCTAACAATCTTATTTCTGGGTCCAATATAGACATAGGTTTTGCTCGACCTTTCCACTGACAGCAGCCTTTTAGTTTTAAGTTCAGTCTTCGAACAAACGAACCCTGTAATGTAACCCAATGACATTGTACGATTTACTTTAAAAATTTCTATCTTCGGCATTTTCGTAGATATCAAAAATTCTTTCACTTATTAATTTTTCATAATAAATGTAACATATTTCTATAAAAAACAAAAATTACAAGACACACTCATTGTTGTCTGTCACACTTATTAGTTGAGATATTTTTTTGTGGGAATTATTTGATGATGTACAATAAAGATAATTATTATTACAATAAAAATGTGCGTGACGTGGCGGAAGTTTGGTGAGGAGGGACGGGCACTTTAGCTCATCGCCTCAGACGCCAATGGAACAAAAAAAATAATACGATAAGCTAAGTAGCTGAATTTGATACAGAATTAAGTACTAGTTGCATGTCAATGTAAAACATAAAAACTGACCAAATATTCGGTTGCGTTGTCCAGTAATCTTCGTTCAAAGATACTTTTTATAACCTTGAAAATAAAACGATAACCAAAGTGGCTGGATTTGATACAAAATTAAGTACTTGTTGTACGTTAATGAATGACATAAAAATTGACCAAATATTCAGTTGCGTTGTTCGGCAACTAATCAATTTTCCTACACAGAATAGGGCACTTTGGAGATCGTGATTTGTCGTGATCTCCTAAACTACTATCTAACTTTTGTCCGTTGCTTATACGTATCCCGTCATATTTACCTTGTTGTTTAAAACCGACGATCTCACATGTTTGCTATTTTGCGGCCGTTGCATCGCTCCACTGTAGCCACACCTTAACCACATAAGATCGCCTCCCAAGGAATTCATTCGAACCTATATCCAGATGACCGCTAAACCCGAGGCCGATCGTTGAGGGACTCGGAATTCGTAATTAATTTTACTGACCCTGAACAGTCCCCTGAAGTCACAAGTTTACTAGTCAATCACGTCAATTTCCGAACGTGTCGCAAAGTGAATTAATATCCAATAGTTTGAGACAAAGATGAATATCCAATGGATATTCATAATAAGGTAATAAAATGAAGGTCTCTATGGATATAATCCATAGAAACCTACATTTTAATACCCATTGTTTATACTAACTGCAGTCGGTTCAACTCGCGTGGATTATTTGCAGTATTTAGAACTGTGTCTCCAATTTTTCAAATTAAATCATTTAATTTACTGTAGCATTTTCCTGGTACGAAATTACCTTTTTTCTGTTAAAATTTTGTTTATTTTACAGATGTATTAAACCGGACTCGGTTGAATATGCTAATGGTATGTTTTGTAAAGTTGTATCGTAAGCGCTCCTCGGGCGAGTTCAACAGTAAGTCTTGGAGGAGTAGACTGTAGCCCGAATTTATCGAGCATATAATAAGACTGTCTTTATAAACTTTTACCATTCGAGTTTTTGTTTCTAACCGACTTAGAAGAGTTTTATTTGTTAAGTTGTAAGTGATCTCTTTTGCCATGTGTTTCTTATTTCACTCTACCAACTTTCGATTCTGTATGGTATCCGTATAACTTCATGGTTATCTTTATATTTTATGATGTTATACATTTCCAATGATTCTCAAAGATATTTTTTAATCCTTCTGAAGATTATCTTTCTGCTACTGATAAAAACTAACAGAACCGAGAATGAATCTTATTGAGACGTTGCTCAAAAATTTTAAAAAAAAAATTTTACACCTCAGAATAGGTCCATAGACAAATTTTGTAGTTATATGGGCCATCAGGAGGTGATACATTGAATGTATTTTTTAAGACGGGTAGCCAACTTTCATGTGGTTTTTTTTCAATTTTCACCTCAGGGCAGATGCTAGACAGTTTTGTTATACAATACAATATTTAGATCACCAGCAACCTAATTCTAAACGGGCGTTAAGTCACTCAACGCGAGCGATAAAACGTAATATTCTAATTTGAAAACGTTTATTTTCGCCGGAAGTATATCTGGTACCTACTGGCTTTAGATGTCCAGAAAGCTTTCCACCTGAGATATAGTTTTAGATATCACCTGTGATAACACTATATAAATCACGATCTAGGTAGCTTTATTTCTGTGATCGAATTTGAAATTTGTATTCAAGCGGTATTATATTTATGGGGAGCCTGTCGTTAATATATCTTTGTCATAGCTATAATTTTCATTTATATGTTATAACAGCTGCCAGCTTCGCAAGGGCAGCTGAATATATATGCTATATGTCTACATTTTTTTCATCATAATGTCGTATATCAACTTGGTGCGTCGAGCATATGGATTCAATTTAATTAGATTTAAATGTAACATAAATTTATCCTACTTAGAGTATTTTCTTTGTATTTTGTGTATGAAAAATATTTGAAAAAGTAAAGAATGTATACATAAAAACAAACTAGAATCTTTTTGTTTACATAATTGTTAACTTCTGCCTAATTACATCACGTGTATCGGGTCTGTATGGGACCGCTTGGAATGGTTTTGTCACATTATAATTTCAATTTTGCGATAACTCTTAAGATAATCATTTAAAATGTGTGATGCATGAAATGCTTAATGTATCTATTGTATGTAATTTGATAAGAATTAATATCCTATCCGTGTAAATAGCGTTCAATTACCGCATCATACGTATATGTGACCATTTTTTTTAAACACTATAATCGGTATAGAAAAGTATCGTTATAAGAAAATTATTATGCTATCGCGGATTTTCTTTAGGTCCATATATAAGAACGATTCCTCCATACATAGATAGCGTTTTCGATAAAAGCTCCCAGTCAGTTTGATTTTTTTGACATCTTTAATAACCATTTTCATATTTCAACTTATTTAAATAAAAAATTAATGAATTACACACATAAATCTTTTTCTTGAATTACCCCCTCTATAGGTGACAACCGTATGTAAAATCCGTACAGCAGCTGTTTAGTTTTACTTGCCTAGATGTACATAAATACGTTTGACGTTCAAAAATGACCGTACATTTAAACGAAATTAAACAGACCCAAAACACATTTCGTCATTTCAAATAAACGAGAGACTTCGAATGTAATTTCCCGCTTCACGACACTCATAAATTATGAACAAATATAATACTAATTTGTGAGGTAGGCTGAAGAATCTTCAGCGACAGCGTTGGGTTGATTTCCCAAAGGCACGAGTCGCCAAACGTTTGTTAACGCAAAGGAAAAACGACTAAACCTTGAATTATAATATCAAATATTGGAATACGAGAAACCGGTCAACTGCAAAAAGAGGTATCTAAATATCAAGAGAGATTAAGTTTCCTAAACGTGTGCGAGCTACTTTGGACCAATGGCGCTGTCTATAAGTTTCAATGGGGAAATTGGGGAAAAGGGGTTAGTATTAATAAGAATTTGACGTCAAAATTATAGTTGTAGTGATATTATTGTTCCTCAAGTCATCCTGTGAACACACCTTCGTTTCTATTTATGCAGAGTACCAAAACAGTTGGTCGGTGGTTTCGAAAGATGTATGAGAAAATTTAATAATATCATCAGTTTTCTAATTAATTAAATGTAGGTTTAAACGTATAGAAGCTGTGGCGCCTGCTCAGTGTCGAAATCTGAGTGTTGCCATACCTAGAACGACTTTGGGATGTACTTACTTTGTAGTGAGGCAACATTGAACGATGGCGGTTTTCTTTCGTCAATTTACCGCTGACTGAAAAAAAATATATACACGGTAAGTACATGTTCTTAGTTATTACATTTTTGGTATGACATTATAAAAATAATTTAATGACTAATTACACATCCATTATGTATAGATAAGTAACAAATAGATTTGGTCGAATAAAAATAAAACCAAATAAGACAAATGTGTTTTGCAAATATGCGACACTTATTCCTTTATTATTATTCCTTTTTAGTATCGTTCGATAAGAAAATATTCAGTTACACTACGTAAACTTTCCCAAAACTATCAATATTCACGAGGGCGCCAGTTCACGTGCACGCGCCCCGCCCACATGCCCCATGCCAGCTCTTTCGTATGTAAGTAGAAGGTAGCCAAAGTTTGTTAAAAATATTTAGGATATAATTATTCATTATGAATATTTGACCTATATTTTTTATTTACGTAATGAAGTCTATTGGTGATACTTAACATCTAGAAATTTTTTGGCTGGTTACTAAAATCTCATCCTGTATAATGGTTCTTTCAATAGTTTCGAAGTGTTTGTCGCGAAACCTTATTTTCCACAAATTTTAGGTTTTTGTACGAAATTGTTGAAACAATCAATAATGTCAGTTAAAAACTTTAAAGAAAAATATCTTATATAGACGCAGGATATGTTACATCAACTGAAACGCAGAAATGTGATCATGATAAAATAAAAATCATTTATTTGTATGATAGCTCCATCTATTATTAAATAGCCGTACTATACAGTGAGTGTCTCACCTTAAATATACCAATTGTAGGTTTCTGCAGGAATGCCTCGAAACTATTGAAACAATTAATAATGTCTTTTGAAAATATTAAAAAGGATTATTTTTATAGTCGCGTGTTATATTTTATGAACTAAAACGCATAAATGCGATCCATCTTTCATTATATAGCTGTAATAGACAGGCAGAGCATCACTTTACCAATTATTTTGATTTGAAGAAATGGAGTCTATTATTAACATATTTGATATCGAAGGTAACCAAACCCCTTAGTTCAAAGGAGAATTTTAAACGTCAGAAAGATAAGCACCGATAAATTCTTAGGATTTTCTTGACTTTTGACATTTGATAATAGCCAGTCGCGTCATATTTTCCCTATTCTCCAGAATGGTTTCTAAATATTACATTTCGTGACATTAAACGTTCAGAATTTTTTTACTAAAGCCCCTTTTATGATTTCATACTGAAATGATAATATCAAAGCTACCTAAATTAACTTATATTGCTCGTAATTGTTGACTACGTGCCGTTTTGTGTTCAATTTATTTTTTTGTTTTGGTTTTCTGTAATTACATATTTATTACATTAATCAAAGTTGTGGTAACTTTCGTACAGTTAATGATTGAACTGTTGTGCGTAATGCCTATACTATATAAGTATATTATTATATTATAATTAATTGAAATAAATGTGTAATTTAATCGAAACCAATATTTGCGTATGCAAAAGAAGAATATTGTTGCCTTTTAATGTGGTATACTGCCTGTCTAGTACGGCTATTTAATATTAGATGGAGCCACCATACAAAGAAATGATTTATATTTTTTCATGACCACATTTTTACGTTTCAAATGATAAAACATAAGATGCGACTATAAAAAATATTTCTCTTTCATGTTTTAACTGACATTATTTATTGTTTCAACAGTTTTAAAGCATTTGTAGAAAAACCTAATATTATATTTTTTATTTTAGGTACATATAAGTCGGTGGGCGCATATTATGTTTTGTCAACTGCAGAAATGTGATCATGCAAAAATAAAAATCATGAAAAAATAAAATTGATAAAATAGTTAAACATCGTATTTTGAATGTTTTTTTTTTTAGTTTTACTAAAAACAATTTAAATTCTGAAAATAAGTTTATTGGGGATTAATCATTTTCGATAATGGCATAAATATTTTCATTCCTGTCATCATTGACATTTGTGACTGTCATTCACGGTTATTCAGGTCACATGACAGACAAGTTGTGACAACAGTATAGTTTTGATAAGTGTTAACATTTCTTCTTTTATCTTTGGCAACTATCTTGTGTTCTAGACAGTTTTGCCAGTGTCATGTGTACTTTACTATTTATTTGCATTCAAAAAGTCGTATGTACGATTTACAGAGTTTTTATTTTTAAAATGACGTCAGAAGTCATTCTATGTGTGTTATTTTAAATAAAACCGATCTTATAACTCGTTATTATCTCTTTATCTTTAATTGAGGAGTTGCATTTATTTAACCTTTCATAGGTTGATGCCAGTCAATTCCCAGCTTTTAAAAAATATATGTCTTTATCATAAGGCTTCATGTACCAATGCCAATCAAACCACATGCACAAAATTAAATTTTTTTTTTCCTAGCCCATGTTTGTATGGTAGATGGGCATCCTTATTTTATCATACTCAAAATATAAACGTACAAAAAGAAAATCTTATAACGTCTCTCTTCAAGTGTGCTCTATATTCTGATTTATAGAACACTTAAATTGTTTTGAATGTTGTGTTTGTTTTCTGTTGTTGCCAAAGACTAATTTTTAAGAGAAATAATTTTCTTCCCTCAAGCTTTAAATGACGCTGTAAATACGTGACATATTATTAGTTTTATTTTTAGCATTCCTTTTCAAAAATGGCACCCTTATCGATGTCTGTCTGTTGCATGCGTGACCCTTTTGTCATCCTAAACCATAAAGGTATATATACTAGCGTAAGAGAGGAACACAGTGTGCGAATGACATCCAGCTCTTTGCGGAAATCCTACATGCGAGAAAGAAATGCAAGAAAATCTGACATAAAACCTCTTTGAACACATTTAGTCTTCATTACTCACTTGTCAAAATAAGGTCCAGCTTTGTTTTCTGTTTTGTGTTATAATCGTTTTGAATTCTACAAAAATTAATTCTTGTGATAAAAATGGTGTAGTGTTCAGTTTTAAATTGCATTGTAACATATGTTAATAATCCAAATAAAGAGACATTTCACCGGTAAGTACTGCCAATAACATATTGTTATCTTAATGCTTATTTTTATAAAAAGCGATCCTAAATTTACTTGGTTATACATCAGTAGTATACGGTAAATACTTTATTTTGTAAATAATTTGTT
Organism: Luffia ferchaultella; assembly: GCA_949709985.1. NCBI lineage: Eukaryota > Metazoa > Arthropoda > Insecta > Lepidoptera > Psychidae > Luffia > Luffia ferchaultella. The sequence goes on along the minus strand of OX453250.1, from coordinate 21,802,256 downwards.
ATTTTAAACAATTATGTGTACGATACAAAAATATTGTGTAAAATTACAATCAAACAATGAAGCATAGGGATTGCACAAAATGTATCGATATGTCGATATTTTCAAATATAAATATTTTGTAAATTTGATATTACCTAATTGCATTTGTTCCACTGGAATGATGTCGTTAACTGTTTTTAAACATTTTGTGAGGTTTATTTAGCCTGGCAGCACATTGTAAAGGAAAGTATGACATCTATACATATATACAACACATAGGGTATATATGTAAATACAAGACTTTTTCAAATGAAAATATAAGATATATACACAATTAATTTTAATCGTTATTTATTTATGATTTAAAATCTGATGCTCTATTTAATTTTAATCGTTATTTATTTATGATTTAAAGTCTGACGTTCTATCTGTTCTCTGATTATGAACGTCGTAAATAATTTAACTTTGAATGACAAAACTACTGTATACAATAGTTTAACCTCATTTTCCTCCAAGAAACTGCAGTGTTAAAAAATGCTTCCTGATAATGATGACTATTTCATAATATCCAGGTTTCCTGTAAACACGGTTAGCATATAACAATGGAAAAAATGTTAAATAGAACAGGTGGGACTCCTCGAAAACATTCTTTGGTTTGCAGTAGACATTTTACGGATAACTGTTTTGTCTAACTAAATCACCGACGACTTTTGAAGAAAGGATCTATACCTACTGAATTTGTGCCGTTAGGGGTTTCTTTTTTTTCATATGTGCTTACTAAGTATATTAAGTAATATACTAATAATACTTAATATCTAAAGTCAGAGCATTTATGCCAACTGTAATTTCTGTACAGGTCAATCTGAAGACCAAGCGATCGGTGTCAACGTACGTTTACCGGGATATATCACCAGGACCTTCAACTTTAGAGCCTAAACCTTTATTTCAGCACTTATATAAAATGGATTTGAAGAAAAAGTCCATCACAGTGAAAATATCAATTTTAGGCAAATTATCACTTAGTCTTTTACAAAAACTTGTTCCTTTATATTCAAATAAAACTTAATTGCCTATTACACAAAGAAACAAAAGATATTATAGACTAGTCCAAGGCATCCAAGGCATAATTTGTGGTGTAGTGAGACGACGCGACACTCAATCGAGTAGACAATGTGACGTCATGGGCAGTAAGAATCCTCCAGTCAAACCGCACGAAAATACATACTAATAATAATAATATTAACGTGCACATAACAACGTCGTGGCCCCAAACTAAGCATTAGCTTGTGTTTTGCGTACCAAGCGAAGACACCACATACATATAACAACCAAGACCCGGTACCAGTATCGATATTCATCATATAAATACTGACCCGACCTAGGATTCGAACCCGGGACCTCCAGCTTCGTAGGCAGGGTCGCTACCCACTAGGCTAAGCGGTCGTCAAATTAATAAATATCAATAATTTATTTCTCAGTCATTTATTGACGAATTTAAAAAAAAAACCTTCACTGTTTTATTAGTTTTGGTTTATCTTTCAATTCTATCGAGTTAAATTGTATATTTTGAACATCATGAACTTATCCATTGTAAATGTTTTTGTTTTGTACATTCTCATTTTTTTGTTTACAAAGAGTTAAAATTTTGTTGTTATGCGTTGCAACGTGACGTATTGTCATTAAAAATAAAAATCGTTTATTTATATTGTTTTATTTATTACTTGGCTTGTATTCAACTAAATATTAAAATTTCCATAATGATGTTAACGCTTTCTTTACTTCTGCAAATTTTTTATTATCAACTGTTAACAAAAAAAAATATTTATTGGAGTAAAGGAAATGGCATTTGAATTGACTGATTGATGATTTGTCATTTTAAAAAAACTAAAAGTTAGGAAAAGTAACTCAAAATAAAAATTATGTAGTATAGCAGATTCAAAATAATAAATAGGATTGCCGATTTCGACTTATGATAACGCGGTAATTTCAACGACACATCATGAAAGTACTACGTGCTATCGATAATATAAAAAACACCTATGCACATCACTAAAACTGGCTCAACCACATGTGAATTTTGCACACATACTCATTTCCGTTTCGGTCATGCGATGTTTAGATGTCAGTTGGTCTCCTACGCTAGTATATATATGTCTATGTCCTAAACGTAACTCATGCATATATTATTACCTACTGACCGAATGGCCGAAGGTTTAGAGACCCTTACAGCAGAGTGCAGAACCAAAAGTCGCGGGTTCGATTCCCACTAGAGATAAACATCTGTATTCATAAATATGTCTATTTGTTTCGTGTCTGGGTGTAAAGTATCTATATTTAGTGTTCCGTTGAACGCAGTCCAAAGTTATAGAGCGTGTAGAGCTTACCGAACTAAACAAAAAACAAAAAGTTTTAGAAAAAAGATAAAATATTAAATAAATGAAATTTTAGACATGTTTTTCTCGGTAACCGTTAGTTTCTGCCATTTGCTCAGTTTTTATCTTCAATTCGGTAAGCTCTACATGCTCTATAAGTTTGGAGTACGTCCAACCAAATATTATTAAGAATATTTGGATATGTGTATCAGTTGTCTGGTACCCGTAATACATGCATAATACTTGCTTACTTTGGGGCTGGACGGCGCTATGTGGGATGTTCCAGGTGTTACTATAGGTACTAACCAGGTACTAACGACCTTATGGATTCCCGTATCCGTTCCTACAGCCGTGCCACTTGTTTTACTTCACTCATTGAGTTTTAAACTTTCATTTCTATTCCATATCACTATACGACACTTTACTCTTCCGTCATTTCAAATTTTAATTTTGTATCCTAGAGAAAGCGTCGACTAGAATAAACCTGATATTCTATACACAATAAAATAAAGTTACTAAATAAGAATATTTTACCAATTTACGAATAAGTGGCGGTATAATTACTCACCTACCTAGAGTAGATAAGCCTACATCAGCCTTGAGGTCCAAATAACCTTTTGAAGTAGGTACTGGAGCAGAAGACAACGGACCTAATAAACTAACGGACCACTGCTACTATTTTTCCCATGAGAGTCATGGAATCAGACGATCCATGTCCATGACCACGAACACTCCGCCATGAGTATACGACCGAGAAGAAAAATTTATCGACGTCCATTTCTGTCACCTCATCATTCGTTTATTTTTCTTGATTTTGTTTTCGTTATCGACACTCTATTCTTCGTCTGCTATCGTCGGCTTTATAGTATTGATCACGATTTTTTTAACTTAACGTATAGACTACCTTACCGCCCGCGGCTCCGCTCGCGTCGACTACACAGTTGTACACGGACCTCTTTTTCCGGGATAAAAAGTATCCTATGTCACTTTTCAGCTTATATACTATATCTATGTAAAAAATAATAGCGGTCCCGGTAAAACTGTGTGGTCAACGCGAGCGAAGCTGCGGGTGGTAGGCTACTTTGACAATAGAATATAGCTTATGTTACTCGCTAATAATGTAGCTTTCTATATGTAATTTTTTTTAAATCATTTAAGTAACAAACAAAAATTAAAGTCTTTCCTCTTTATAATATTAGTATAAATTACATAAAACTTAATTCTTCTAACCATACGGAAGGCGAGACGAATTTGAGTTCGACGGTTTTAATCAACTTAATATTAAAGATGACGCGTGAATAAAACTGTTGTTTCTTAAAGAAGAAAAAAACGCATTTCGTATTTTTTCAGTAAGAGCATTGACTTCATTTCATTTCATTTCCGGTTTTTCCCGGCGGCGGCGCGCGGTGGCGTGAAACAACCGCGTTGAAGTGTAACCAACAGCTCACGAACACAAGTACGTAACGAAAATATAATCAAGTAGACATTGAGCCGTAATAAGTAATCTATTGTTTTTGATTTAGGCCCAGAAAAAAACTTAAAAAGGGAGGAAAAAAATTAGGTGAATTTTAAGGAATACTTTACTTTGATGTTTGCAGCATATCCTGAAAATAACAATATTAAAGCTAGGATCCCACGGCGGCGAATTGGCAATGCAACGAAATCGTCGCAATTTAAACCTATTTTTTGGTAGGCGGCAGATTTGCGGCGAATTTCAATTATTCCAAAATGGATGTCCTAGAAACAGTATGTATTTTTTTTTTAATTTTGAGAGCCAGAAATAGGAGATGGTATCGAGTACATTCCTTACTCAATGAAAGATTCTAAAAAGACTAGTTTTACACGTATAAGTTACTAGAGCACCCTAATACATTTTTTAATTACTTTGGAATGAGATTAAATCTTTTGAAAATTTTCATAATATTATATCGCCGTTTATTATTTACCAAGAAACGAATACTATAAAGAAATCTGTTCCAGCTATAGAAAAGTAGTCTGTTTTCAATTTCAATATTTAATGTTTCTAAATCAATATCGCTAGCCGCAGGTGGAGAAGACATTTTTTTATTACGGGCGAACTGGCTTGGGTGAGTAGTAAGTGCTATTAAGTATAAGGCGCTTGCAACGATTTCGCTGAGTTGATGGGTGCGAGTTCATACTTGATCTGCTGTGAAAATTCACAGCTTTTTCGCCGCCGCGGCGGTTTCATCGCCTGTGGGTGCAGTTTAATGATAAATGTACTAGTTACAAAACGAAAAGCGGCAGTTACGGCGGCGCACGGCGGAATTGTCGCGCTGCCAATTCGCCGCCGTGGGATCCTACCCTATATAATACCTGGGACATTCCACACAGCGCCATGTAGTGCCAAAGTGAGCAAGTTTTATGCTTGTATTATGGATACTAGACAACTGAAATACATACTTCAAGCAAATAGATACTTATGTTTATGTACATAAATATTTATTCCGGGGGAACCAAAAACCTTTGGTTCTGCAGTTAAGTGCTTTGACCATGCGGCCAATCGGTCAAGTTAATATTATGATACTTATGAAACAGCAAATTGTGTAAACACTTCGAAATTCGGATTTAGTGCTGCAAAAACACAGATCTTTAAAAAATATCGTCGTTTAAAGTAATAAAGAATATATCAAAGAAAGAAAAAATCTTGACAGAGTTAATTTATTGCTTTAAAATATAGGAGTAGCACATATTTGGCAATATTTTTGTCTTTGCTATGTTTTTGCTTGCCATATTTTTCACATTGCCTTCCCAAGTGTGTCAGTAAAATTACGTGTGTTAGTAGTCGTATTTATTTTTTTATCGAAATTATTTTTTTATTGACATTTTTACTTTTCGTTGTTTTGATTTATTTTATTTTGTTGATATTTGTAATTATTGTTTTACTGTGCTCGCTTATATGGATGTAAAATCCGAAATAAAGATTGTATAGTGTTTTGTAATAAAAAAATTATAGTTTATAAAAACTAAAAAACACGCTTTAAAAGCAAATTGAACTAAAAATCAGAAAATAATCTTAATTAGTATAAGGACAAAATGATTAATGGAATATAATAACTGACATCGAGCACCCCACGCTTTTTCACAATAACATTAATTTTCTCGTTAATCACTTTGTCCTTATACTAATAAAGATTATTTCTTGATTTTTAGTTCAATTTGCTTGTAAAGTGTGTTTTTTAGTTTTTTCAAACCATAAATTTTTTTTTTTCATTTTTAGTCTTAAAATATTTTAAACTACGTTTCACCTAAATTTACATACGTACATTTGTAACTCACAATTACCTATAAAACGATAAAGTAATGTATAAAATTTCATATCCGTGCTACTAACCACTGAGGAGTATCCTTATGAGCAGACAAATTTGGCTTCAGCATCAATTTGTGGTAAAAATCATGGTTAACTATTAAAATTCAATGTACGTACGAAATTTCGTGTTCGTGCTATTAACTGTTGAGGAGTATCCTCGTGAGGAGACAATCTTGGCTGCAGCATCAATTCGTGGTGAAAATCATGGTTAACTATCAAAATGCAACGTATCTATATACAAAATTTGGTGTGCGTGCTATTAACTGTTGAGGAGTATCCTCATGAGGAGACACTCTTGACTTCAGCATCAATTTGTGGTAAAAATCAAAGTTAACTATCAAAATGCAACATATATACAAAATTTCGTGTTCGTGCTATTAGCCATTGAGGAGTGTCATCATGAGGAGACAACCCTGGCTGCAGCATCAGGTCATGTTTATAATTCTAGTGTATTGTCAAATCAAATATGTCAATATCAATATCAAAATCAATATCAAAGTTACATACGTCTTCCAAATTTCAGCCCGATAGCTACAGTGGAAGTGGGTCAAAATCAAGTTCAAAGAAGTTAGTTACATACAAGCAAGCAAACATACAAGTGAAGCTAATAAAAGCGTGTTAATTAAAGCTTTATCCCAAATTCAAATAGCTCAGAATTCTACGATGTTATAGTATACAATACTTATATTTATAGCCTGGCGCGTGCCGTCCCTGAAAGACAAAAAGCCATGCATGTCTTAGATTTTCCAGAAATAATGAAGAAAAACGTAAGAGCGCTGTGAACGAAATTGAATTTCCTACGCGCTCGTATATTCGAATTTCAACCCAATTTCTGTTCTGTTCTCTCACTGGATTTGATTGACATAAAACACAGTTCAAGACATCCATACTAACATCATAAATGCGACAATTTCTCTGTCCGTCTACATTCTTTTTCAATGACGGAAAATTCCAAATCGCTGTGAAAAAAATTAGGGCGTAATAAAATGAAATTTCATTTGTAACAAAAATAGCTTTTATTGCCTTTTCCATCCTCAGGCTCATCAATAATGATATCTATTATGTTTGTCGGAAATCTTTGTAGCTGTATTTCACTCACGCCGGCTTTCCGTAGTGATAACTTTTTTCCCACGGCATTTTGACACTTCGGGCAATATTTAAAGTTGCACAGAACATAAAAAAAAAAACTTAATAATGACACATCGCTTCACGTTATGACCTATATTGTAGGTTAAATTGTCCATCTTTCTTTGACTTTCCAAACCTAAGAACCACGTGTGCAAGTCCGCGGGTGGAAAGTAGTAATTAATATATTTATTCATTTATATTTTTTAGTTGTGTTATTTTCTCCATAAACCGTAATATTCAAATCTCGCCCAAGGCCGCTGTAAATGCTACCTTTTAACTGACCGCCCACATTCATTTTTATTATTCTTCGACCATAATGCCGAAACATTCGGGCTCTTAAAAGCATTATTCCAGAAAACCTCTAAAAAATATCACATTTGTACGGGAAAATATTCTAACACGTTTTCACTTTTGAAATTAATTTCATGATGGATAAGGTGTCTTTGCTAAGATGCTTAGACATCATAATAATCAAGATGGAGCGTCTCAAAAAAAATGTCAGACTCTGTGATTAAACATAATCACACAGTCGCACAAAATCATATTTCGCAGTGAATATGTCAATACATCAAGTCAAGTAGCATATATTTGGTCCTAAGCGTATTTATTTTGCTCACATTTTTATTGACTCAATGCAGTATCCATGCTGTATCTCTAGATAAAACCTGGTTAAGATGTTAGTAATTAAGACACTGAATACGTAATATGTGTTTCAAATTAATTCTAACAGAATTGTGTACAATTTTGTGACACCCAGCTGCAAACACGCGTGAGCGTTCAAAACATGAACTGCAGAGGTACCCCCGTCCGCCACGTGGGGTTGTCTCCCGCGCGCCACTTGCGCGGCCGCCGCGAGCTTCTGTTAAATTCTGCACTTTGTTGTAGGAAAATGTATTGAATGTTATATAGTGCTGAAGACTAAATTAAATTTGCTAAAATTTTATTTATATTTCAGATCATTTAGCTCAGAAGCTTTACCGCTGTTTGTTAAAATTGAGATAGGTAGTACAAAATCGCATATTAAAAAAAAACTAAAAGCCAATTTTACTCTCACGATTGCGACGGTCCTCCTGAATTGTTTACTTAGTTTTTTTTATATTTATTAATGTAATTTTACTATTGCATCTTATAGTGGAAAGGACCTTTTAACCATCCTACAAATGCCATCATCAAAAACTATCGAAATCGGCGCAGGTTGATCGACGTAAATGGTTCGATATACTGCATGCAGTTGGCCGCCTAAATTGAGTCGATAACTAACATTATTATCTCCCGCGAGTGCTCGTTTATGACAATAAAACACTCAGTCCATTTCGATGAATCGATGTTTAACTACGTTTTACAATTTAGATACGCGAAAAACGAACAATTTTCAATAATTAAATAAACCGTGAAATGTTTTTAAAAGATTTTTTGTGGCTTAAATCCTCGCACCCCTAATGCCCAAATGGAACACGAAATGGTTGCCACTGAAATAAGGAGTTGCTGATTCACGCGGCCGTCCCACCTGTGCAAGATTCGTTATACATGTTATTTATAGTTAAAATATTACTAGGGAATTCACTAGACTGATAAGAAAGTTATTAATCTAACAAAAAATAATGAATGTTAAATAACACTATTAGAGATTTGGAATACAGCGTCACGTAACCTGTAGACGTGAGCGTAGGTCTAACGACTGCGGCTACACAGAGGGTAGAGAATGAAACTAGGAGTAAAGTTATAGGATTTATTAAAAAAAGCGGGTGGGTGCTTAGGAACATCTGGAATAACTCTCTTCGGCTCAGGGTACCGGCCTTAGCTATCCGTAGCGGCTGCATGCCTCGGCTCCCGGTTCGTCGCACTGTGGCAGCGTCAGGAACGATCCACGATAGGTGACTTATATTTTCCTATGGGGTTTCTTATGGGGTGACGTAATTCCCCAGACGGGAAACGCACACAGCTTATATAGTAGGTAGAATTATATAAGTCAGTTTATTTATTTTTTCGTAATTTAGATTTTTATTTAAGTGTAGTATCACACCGCACCGTTAGTAGAATTTTTGAAAAATCGATGACCCGACGAACGAACGGCCACGCACCTCTGTTACCGTTTCAATCAGTGAAAACCGGTCGCTGTTGAACGTAGGAACGATTAGGTCTGCGCGAGACTTGTAGGGTTTTGGGTTTCGCGTCGGATTATGTGGATTCCGTATGTGACAGTTTTTCTTTTTTGTAGTTAATAGATGTTTTTAATGTGATTAATTTGCTGAATGTAGTGCAAAGTTACAGTCATTTTAATTTTTTTCTCTTATTATTGAATTTTGATAATATAATGTCTGCATCATCACAATACTGTCACTAGAAATGACAGGCCAACTTTTACATACTTTTGTGGGTAAATCAACAGAACACCATACTCTCGTTACGCTATAGCTATGTTACGTACAAACCGTTCTGCATGCCTGAATCGTAAACGAACAATTAACTGATATTTCTGTCTACGTTTTTTGACGCCGAGTTTCTATTCAAACCATCGATGTAGCAATATAACTAGACGGGCTGTCCGCGTTATAAAGTGTCCGCGTAGAAATTAATCCAAAACGTAATAAGTCCACCAACCGGTTTTTAGTCAGTGTAATGGCTTAGCGTCGAATAAATGCGCGATACCAACTTGTGTCGTAAAAATTTGTAAAGCTACTTGTCAAAGACGCAAAAAGAGCTGAATATCGTATTTGCGGTAAGTAAACATTTTAACTTAACATTATTTTATGCCTGCAGACGGTTATTCGGTTATTTTTTAATTTATTTGACCATTATCACGATTTAATCCTAATCACATTCCTGTAAACAGTGTGACATGTCCAACCCGTAATAAGTATTTGCATGGACTGACGCGCACATTGGAGCGGCCGCGGGCGCCATCAACGCAGGCACATTGCGGACGCTTTTATTTCGTTTTTGTTTACCGACTACAAATCTTTATTAATAAAATTAATAAATCAATGATTCCAACATTATATAATCAAAAGTATGAACATATAAATATAGATTTCGAATTCACCAGAAAAAGATTTAAACAACGACTAAATTTTTTTTGATGCAGACTAATATTTCGTGTATAAATACGAGTTTACACGACATTTAAGAAAATATGAATTTGCGTCCGTTGTCGCCATTATATTACGGGTGAATATTTATTTACAGTTAACATGACATGAAAAAAATGTAAAATTTGTAAACCTGTGTACTTATTGTTGATGTTTCTAATAAATAAATAAACATGTTTCACAGCTGACAATTTTATTGTAAGGCCGTATCGCTAAGATTGTAGAATAGATATGGCATAGTAAATTGTTTAGTGGAGGACACGAGCAACCTGATTAGTGTTGGCGTCTAACAAACCTTGTTTAGCGTCGGCCACGGCTAACTAATTACGTTACTGTCACACCACGGAATTATCTTCTAGAATAACTTTTTACACTAACAATATAAGTTCAGCGAAGAGTTTAAAAAATTATTCCAACCTCTACGATTTGTTGCAAGCAGTAGTGGATTTCAACAATATTTATTTGATTGGTCAGACTCACGCATCAAAAATTATTTTTTATCTGTGACATCCCACACAGCGACATCTAGTTACAAAGTATACAAGTATTATTTTTGTCTGATGGGATACTAGACAACTGACATACCTACTTTAATGGGACATGCCACACAGCACCGTCTAGTCCCAAAGCAAGAAACAATTATGCTTGTATTATGGGTTACTAGACAACTGGTAAACATACTTTTATATTTTTTTTTATAATACATACATATATAGATACTATCTACACCCAAACACGGAACAAATTGACATGTTCATACACACAAATATTTGTCCCGGGCGGGAATCGAACTCGCGACCCTTGGCGCCGCACATAGAATCTCTATCCACTCGGCCGTTCGATCAGTCAAATGACACAATATTCGTGTTCCTCATCATAGGAGCCATTATCGACTTCATTTCGATATTAAAAATACTGTGAGACTGATTGGTATCTTTAATGGGATTAATAGACTTACTGTAATATTCTTTTTGAAATAAATTTTAAAATAAAAGGACCTTTTTCTATTAGTTTCACAAGTTGGACACTTCCATTTCCCTTTAGTCCAGGGCAGTTTTTTTTTTTAATTCTGCTTCTTTTAGGCCTGAGTATACGTAGTGGAATGTGCCTTTGCAGGTTACACATTTTAAGGATACTTCAGACTGACAGATTCAAGGTCTCGGATAATTTTTTACAATTCATATCTAGTAGATGGACTATTGCAAATCAGCATTTACCAATCGATCATTTACCTTATTGCGATGTAGGATATCGCGCCCAAAAGAGCACAAGCGACGTAAATGTCGCGTCGCTTACTTAATAATGTTTGTTATGACAGCCGAATCGTATCCGTAGATTCTTCGCACCCCTTGCCCTTCTGTTACCATGACCGGTGCCGTATTTTTGTGTCTATCATTGGGAGGGTTCGCCAATAATCACCACGCTTGGCAGGCGGGTTGGTGTTCGCAGTAAGTAGTTTCACAGAGAGATGCTGCTGCCCATCTTCTGCTAACCTGGGTTAGTCGCCTCTTACGACACGCTTCCCGGTGGCGGTAGAGAATTGTATTCTTTGCCGTCCCCACACGGCAAAAATACATTTTTGATTTTTGGTTTAAAAAATGTTATCGACTCAGATGCTGTTATACTTAACTATAAGTTTATTTATTTAAGTAACTATTAATACTAAATTCACATTCGAAATATAGCAATTTGTGTTTTAATTTCATTTAAAAGTAGCAAAATACTTAAACGCATACCTTATGCACCTTAACATGTCGAGTCAGTTAATGTCAGCATTACCTAGGTAAAGGCAACATTAACGGTTTTCGGGCTTTACCCTTAACATAATATAAATATCCTCTTCTTATATAAAAGGCCAAAAGTGATTAAAACCACCGACGATTGAGAAACAGGAGGTATTCTATCTTCAGAAGAATAAGTTTCGTAGAATCGATATCGTAAGAGCCGTGTTCTGAGCTCTAGGATTATGGAAAATAATATTCCAATATTATTTTCCGAAAATCATATTTATTCGACTGTTGCTTTCATCGGTTTAGTACGTAATCATTTTATGTAAATGTGGTAAAATTGTAAGAGGATTGTCGATATACTAAGTATCCGAAATTGAAGTCGAACTCGCACACAAACAATATAAAAGACACGTTTCATGTAGGGGGACCCCCTTTAATTTTTAACTTTATTTTATTTTTGTTATTTGTTGTTATACCGGCCATAGTAAAATATGAAAATTTGTTTTATCGCCCTCAAAATAAGCTTCAACCCTTGCAACACAACGGCGCCAGAGCTTCAGTCAGTCTTCTACACATTTTTCTTAGGCCAATACAGCCTTCAGTTTCTTCAACGGATTTTTTTTATGAGTTCAATTGATTCAAACGACTTCCTCGCAATGGTAATTTTAATTATAAAACATAAAAGCATTTTTTATATTATACAGTGTTACGGAACCTTTTGTGTGCGACTTGCACGTGGCCGGTTTTCTTTTTAATATACAAACACAAGAACGACAGATCCATCTTGTGATGTGGCGTCTCACAATCGTGATCGTACGAATACTCATGATTTGCTCACACGCAACTCAGTCTACCATCCGACAACCCGCATTGGAGCAACGTAATGGATTTAAGCTCCAAGCCCCCTCACCCTGGAGGAAGGCCTTGAAGTGGGGTATAATGGGCTGATGGCATGGCAACTCAATCAACAGCTTATACATACACGTGTTAATTTGCGTGTTTCGTGAGCCCAGATTATCTGTTCTAGATAGAAAGCGTTCGTAACGTCGCACAGATTACACTGATCGCCGATCGTTAGTGTCCTGAAAGAACGCAATACTGAATAATGGCTTTGGCGACCCTTGCGACCTTAACAAAAAGGAATAGGTTTTACTAATCCAAACTAGTGGTTTAACCTAGTAAAATTACAGAAATAAATCCGAACCGTAATATAAGTATTGGGTTAGGGAGAAAGTCTTTTCGTATTTTGTTTGTATGAAGTTGTAATACAATCTCTTTAGTCATACTGTTTGTGACTGGATGGTTAAAATACAATTATAAAAAGTGACACCGGACGTAATAAAAACTATAGATTCCTTGTCACTGAACAACACAGACAAGTCAACCTTATAGACCACGCTTTGACAGGGAGTAGCATTCGCCAAGGCTAAGTAGTGACACTACATATCTACGTCACTAGTGAGCCGTCAGTTGTAAGCACGTCGGAAGCCATTAAATTGTCAATTTTGAACGAGCCAATGAAAACTAGCCGACTTCTCCCCGCACCCCGCCACTTTTTGGCGATTTCGTTTTCATACTGACGTTTATTAAAGCGTGGTCTATAGGTTGACTGGTCTGTGCTGAACAACCATAAAGCATTGCAACGGCGGCCGCATATGTATGTGTGAGTGGAACTTCGTAGCATACTAGCGGTCAGTAAACTTAGTATGGCATGAGTGTGTTCAAATTAACGCTTGCGTACATAGCAGGCTGACTTACTAGGAATGCATCAGTAGTTTGTAAGCAATGCTACGTCCTGATATTCCTAGGTTCACGGGTGACATTTAAAAAAATTACAAAATAGAAAAATTGTTTCTCGCCATTGTCCAACTGTTTTACTGTCCAAGAAAATGAAGGTATCTAACGAAGAAATTCGATATATTTAGAAATTTTACAAAAAAATAGAAAATATGTGACATAAGCCGCGAAAAAAATTTGTGCCCTTTATGCATCTAATTCAGTATCCGTAAGAGTAGCATAAAGTTGAATTAAACGCTTTCAATTAGAAAATATTAATATAGGTAAAAGATGCAGTTCGCTCTGGTCGTCCTGCTACTTATTACATTGATGTCATTTATTAAAAAGTAGAGCAAGGTCGAAAAATTGTAATTTTTCACGAGATTGCTAAAAAACTGGGCACTGACTATTTATTAAACAGTTTCGACTCATTTGAGAAAGTTTGGGTATACCAAAAGCTCGATGTTTGGGTGCCACACAAACTAATGGACCGCGAACTCGTTTGATATTCTCTTTGAAAACTTAATGAAAGTGTACTATTTTTTTAAAGATTGACCATTAGTGATGAAAAGTGGATCACTTAAGATAAGAACGAATGCAAAAGATCATAATCAGAATGCGGCCAAACTCCACAGGCTGTGGCCAAACGCGGATTTACGCGCAATAAAATTATATTGAGTGTATGGTGGGATTGACGACCGCTTAGCCTAGTGGGTAGCGACCCTGCCTACGAAGCTAGAGGTCCCGGGTTCGAATCCCAGGTCGGGTCAGTATTAATATGATGAATATTGATATTGGTACCGGGTCTTGGTTGTTATATATATAAATATATATATATATATATATATATATATATATATATATATATATATATATATATATGTATATATTATAAAGAATATTTAAGTATGTATATCAGTTGTCTAGTAACCCATAACACAAGCATAATACTTGCTTACTTTGGGACTAGATGGCGCTGTGTGGGAAGTCCCATGTCCCATGTATTGGAAGGGCAGCGTATATTATGAGCTTTTACCACGCCGGATACAACCATCGAGTCGGATGTTTACTGCCAACAGCTAATAAGACTAATTAAAGCATGAAATTCAGAGAAACGGCCGGAAATGATCAATAGAAAGGGTATTGTAGCCTTTTATCATGATAACGCCAGACGAGACATATTTTTAGCCACTCAGAAAAAAATGAGAGAAATTGGCTGAAAAGTTTTAATGAATCCACCATATAGCCCTGACCTTGCACCATATTTCCACTTCTTTCAGTCTTTTCAGATTTCTTTAGGTCTTTTCAGACTTCTTTAGGTGATGTAAGATTAATGTCAAGAGAAGACTGTCAAAACTATTCGTCGCATTTTTTTAATCTAGATATAGCCACGCGATACAAAGAAAACAAAAATAGGGCAGTTTTATATGCTTGTGTGTGTGACTATACAGATTCTACACAGCTGCACTAAGCAGTGCATAATTATAAATGAACAGTTAAGTGATATTTTTATCTACGTTTTTTTACGCCGAAACTCTATCTAGACATGTGTGGATGTTTTTACTTTATTGCAAAAAAAAACATTTTTTTTTGTAAAAATCTTGTCAGGCATTTTTTTCTTTAATTTTTAATAACTTTTAAAAACTAACAATTTGTATATTAAAAAAATTATGGCAGTAACTTTATTTATTGTTTGTATTATTTATTTGTTGATGCTAAAAGTATACAATATGTGTACATTTGATTAACAACAAGTACAAGAAAAAAATTCGGTAGGTGAGGCGGCGGATTGATTTGACGGGCGATTTCGCGGGCAGTGGAGTTCGGGTGTGTGGGCTCCTAGGCGCAGTAACTTTTCACGAATGTTTTAATGGACTTGACATCTTATTATATGATTGTTCCTGCGCTAGCATCTACGGTAATGTAGTTTTTTGATAGTAACTTATGGTAACGGTGGTCTCCAGTTTATGCTTTTTTATTTTTAAATAATATGGTTCAATTGATTTTATGTCTTTATGGCTACAATTACTATATGAAGTCAATTCATGTAAGTATTTATTACGTTTTTTAACCAGTTTTTGCACTATTACTTCACTTTTTACAGCGCTGAATCATCTCGTGTAGTAACGCCCTAAAAGTACCTATATATCGGCCGTCGAGAGTTTGCGTTCCTGACACATGAGGTTTATAGCTATAACATTATGTTTGTCGTGAGTTGACATAATAATATAATTTTCAATTTAATTTTATGTCATTCCTGCGTATAAACAATAATAATATTTGAAAACGGGAATCGTCTGACGTGACGGTACAAATTCACACCAACCATACGATTACTATGCCTATTACGACCTGTCGGAATAGCAAACTCTTGATGGCCGACGTATTTAATTGATGTTTATGTGGTATATGATGTTTGATGGCGGCTACTTTCTGTCAAATATGTCAGTGTTGTCAGTTATATATATTATTCGGAGAAAAAAAGTTTTCTTCATCGGCTATTGTGGTTTTCGACCGATGCGAGACAACGACTACGAAAAGGAAGAACGTCGCCGTCGCAAAATATTCCCCGAAAGTAGCTGTTGATCCTAACAACTTCACCACAGTAGAACAATCAGATTTTTTTAAGAAATGACGTTAACAAAAATAAACTAGTTCATTGGTCTCTTATTTTAACGCTGCCAGACATAATACCTTTCAATTTCCTGGTCATGCTGATTCAACGATAGACGACAAAGCCTGGAATTTGATGATGGCCCAAAAAAAAGTCTTAGTAGTAGCCAAAGACACAGTTATTCTGGTTATAGTAGTTGCAAGATCAAAGATGGATACAAACATAAAAGTTGTACACTCTCCTTCATCTCAGAGGGCTGGCAAAGCCTTTGATATCGCCCAAATAAAAAAGGTTTGGGTTCTATCAAAAAGGCCGTGCTATTTTCATGCTTTTATTGATTGTGACACAACAAGCGCCTTATTCAATGAGATAAAAACCCTAGAAAAACTTCAGCAATCTCCATCGTTGATAAATATGACGAAAGTTTTTTTTTTGTTTTACCCATGCGGTGGAAAGGCGGATTAAACTCTACAGTTTCTGCGCGCCCGTGCGCGTGGGGTATGTGGGAATTGCACCCACTAAACAACCGCCTGAAGCAGAATAAGGACGCGTGTCGTTAGCCCGAAAGCCCAACGACTTCATCGAAGCGGCCAGGAGGCACACTAGGATGTCACAGGCGCGAAGATATCAAGAAACCACTGAGAGTTACTCGATGCAAAATAAATGACGAAAGTATTTTCTTCGCCATAAAAAACATATAGTCGCAGCTGGCGAATTCGTCCTGGCTCCCTATGGTAACACCTGCGGCTGTGAAACGCTCGACAAGTTGAGAGCGATCTGCACAAAATCGCCACACAGGCAGTAAATGCATGTAATAATAAATAATATTCTAACACGTTTTCACTTTTGAAATTAATTTCATGATGGATAAGGTGTCTTTGCTAAGATGCTTAGACATCATAATAATCAAGATGGAGCGTCTCAAAAAAAATGTCAGACTCTGTGATTAAACATAATCACACAGTCGCACAAAATCATATTTCGCAGTGAATATGTCAATACATCAAGTCAAGTAGCATATATTTGGTCCTAAGCGTATTTATTTTGCTCACATTTTTATTGACTCAATGCAGTATCCATGCTGTATCTCTAGATAAAACCTGGTTAAGATGTTAGTAATTAAGACACTGAATACGTAATATGTGTTTCAAATTAATTCTAACAGAATTGTGTACAATTTTGTGACACCCAGCTGCAAACACGCGTGAGCGTTCAAAACATGAACTGCAGAGGTACCCCCGTCCGCCACGTGGGGTTGTCTCCCGCGCGCCACTTGCGCGGCCGCCGCGAGCTTCTGTTAAATTCTGCACTTTGTTGTAGGAAAATGTATTGAATGTTATATAGTGCTGAAGACTAAATTAAATTTGCTAAAATTTTATTTATATTTCAGATCATTTAGCTCAGAAGCTTTACCGCTGTTTGTTAAAATTGAGATAGGTAGTACAAAATCGCATATTAAAAAAAAACTAAAAGCCAATTTTACTCTCACGATTGCGACGGTCCTCCTGAATTGTTTACTTAGTTTTTTTTATATTTATTAATGTAATTTTACTATTGCATCTTATAGTGGAAAGGACCTTTTAACCATCCTACAAATGCCATCATCAAAAACTATCGAAATCGGCGCAGGTTGATCGACGTAAATGGTTCGATATACTGCATGCAGTTGGCCGCCTAAATTGAGTCGATAACTAACATTATTATCTCCCGCGAGTGCTCGTTTATGACAATAAAACACTCAGTCCATTTCGATGAATCGATGTTTAACTACGTTTTACAGTTTAGATACGCGAAAAACGAACAATTTTCAATAATTAAATAAACCGTGAAATGTTTTTAAAAGATTTTTTGTGGCTTAAATCCTCGCACCCCTAATGCCCAAATGGAACACGAAATGGTTGCCACTGAAATAAGGAGTTGCTGATTCACGCGGCCGTCCCACCTGTGCAAGATTCGTTATACATGTTATTTATAGTTAAAATATTACTAGGGAATTCACTAGACTGATAAGAAAGTTATTAATCTAACAAAAAATAATGAATGTTAAATAACACTATTAGAGATTTGGAATACAGCGTCACGTAACCTGTAGACGTGAGCGTAGGTCTAACGACTGCGGCTACACAGAGGGTAGAGAATGAAACTAGGAGTAAAGTTATAGGATTTATTAAAAAAAGCGGGTGGGTGCTTAGGAACATCTGGAATAACTCTCTTCGGCTCAGGGTACCGGCCTTAGCTATCCGTAGCGGCTGCATGCCTCGGCTCCCGGTTCGTCGCACTGTGGCAGCGTCAGGAACGATCCACGATAGGTGACTTATATTTTCCTATGGGGTTTCTTATGGGGTGACGTAATTCCCCAGACGGGAAACGCACACAGCTTATATAGTAGGTAGAATTATATAAGTCAGTTTATTTATTTTTTCGTAATTTAGATTTTTATTTAAGTGTAGTATCACACCGCACCGTTAGTAGAATTTTTGAAAAATCGATGACCCGACGAACGAACGGCCACGCACCTCTGTTACCGTTTCAATCAGTGAAAACCGGTCGCTGTTGAACGTAGGAACGATTAGGTCTGCGCGAGACTTGTAGGGTTTTGGGTTTCGCGTCGGATTATGTGGATTCCGTATGTGACAGTTTTTCTTTTTTGTAGTTAATAGATGTTTTTAATGTGATTAATTTGCTGAATGTAGTGCAAAGTTACAGTCATTTTAATTTTTTTCTCTTATTATTGAATTTTGATAATATAATGTCTGCATCATCACAATACTGTCACTAGAAATGACAGGCCAACTTTTACATACTTTTGTGGGTAAATCAACAGAACACCATACTCTCGTTACGCTATAGCTATGTTACGTACAAACCGTTCTGCATGCCTGAATCGTAAACGAACAATTAACTGATATTTCTGTCTACGTTTTTTGACGCCGAGTTTCTATTCAAACCATCGATGTAGCAATATAACTAGACGGGCTGTCCGCGTTATAAAGTGTCCGCGTAGAAATTAATCCAAAACGTAATAAGTCCACCAACCGGTTTTTAGTCAGTGTAATGGCTTAGCGTCGAATAAATGCGTGATACCAACTTGTGTCGTAAAAATTTGTAAAGCTACTTGTCAAAGACGCAAAAAGAGCTGAATATCGTATTTGCGGTAAGTAAACATTTTAACTTAACATTATTTTATGCCTGCAGACGGTTATTCGGTTATTTTTTAATTTATTTGACCATTATCACGATTTAATCCTAATCACATTCCTGTAAACAGTGTGACATGTCCAACCCGTAATAAGTATTTGCATGGACTGACGCGCACATTGGAGCGGCCGCGGGCGCCATCAACGCAGGCACATTGCGGACGCTTTTATTTCGTTTTTGTTTACCGACTACAAATCTTTATTAATAAAATTAATAAATCAATGATTCCAACATTATATAATCAAAAGTATGAACATATAAATATAGATTTCGAATTCACCAGAAAAAGATTTAAACAACGACTAAATTTTTTTTGATGCAGACTAATATTTCGTGTATAAATACGAGTTTACACGACATTTAAGAAAATATGAATTTGCGTCCGTTGTCGCCATTATATTACGGGTGAATATTTATTTACAGTTAACATGACATGAAAAAAATGTAAAATTTGTAAACCTGTGTACTTATTGTTGATGTTTCTAATAAATAAATAAACATGTTTCACAGCTGACAATTTTATTGTAAGGCCGTATCGCTAAGATTGTAGAATAGATATGGCATAGTAAATTGTTTAGTGGAGGACACGAGCAACCTGATTAGTGTTGGCGTCTAACAAACCTTGTTTAGCGTCGGCCACGGCTAACTAATTACGTTACTGTCACACCACGGAATTATCTTCTAGAATAACTTTTTACACTAACAATATAAGTTCAGCGAAGAGTTTAAAAAATTATTCCAACCTCTACGATTTGTTGCAAGCAGTAGTGGATTTCAACAATATTTATTTGATTGGTCAGACTCACGCATCAAAAATTATTTTTTATCTGTGACATCCCACACAGCGACATCTAGTTACAAAGTATACAAGTATTATTTTTGTCTGATGGGATACTAGACAACTGACATACCTACTTTAATGGGACATGCCACACAGCACCGTCTAGTCCCAAAGCAAGAAACAATTATGCTTGTATTATGGGTTACTAGACAACTGGTAAACATACTTTTATATTTTTTTTTATAATACATACATATATAGATACTATCTACACCCAAACACGGAACAAATTGACATGTTCATACACACAAATATTTGTCCCGGGCGGGAATCGAACTCGCGACCCTTGGCGCCGCACATAGAATCTCTATCCACTCGGCCGTTCGATCAGTCAAATGACACAATATTCGTGTTCCTCATCATAGGAGCCATTATCGACTTCATTTCGATATTAAAAATACTGTGAGACTGATTGGTATCTTTAATGGGATTAATAGACTTACTGTAATATTCTTTTTGAAATAAATTTTAAAATAAAAGGACCTTTTTCTATTAGTTTCACAAGTTGGACACTTCCATTTCCCTTTAGTCCAGGGCAGTTTTTTTTTTTAATTCTGCTTCTTTTAGGCCTGAGTATACGTAGTGGAATGTGCCTTTGCAGGTTACACATTTTAAGGATACTTCAGACTGACAGATTCAAGGTCTCGGATAATTTTTTACAATTCATATCTAGTAGATGGACTATTGCAAATCAGCATTTACCAATCGATCATTTACCTTATTGCGATGTAGGATATCGCGTCCAAAAGAGCACAAGCGACGTAAATGTCGCGTCGCTTACTTAATAATGTTTGTTATGACAGCCGAATCGTATCCGTAGATTCTTCGCACCCCTTGCCCTTCTGTTACCATGACCGGTGCCGTATTTTTGTGTCTATCATTGGGAGGGTTCGCCAATAATCACCACGCTTGGCAGGCGGGTTGGTGTTCGCAGTAAGTAGTTTCACAGAGAGATGCTGCTGCCCATCTTCTGCTAACCTGGGTTAGTCGCCTCTTACGACACGCTTCCCGGTGGCGGTAGAGAATTGTATTCTTTGCCGTCCCCACACGGCAAAAATACATTTTTGATTTTTGGTTTAAAAAATGTTATCGACTCAGATGCTGTTATACTTAACTATAAGTTTATTTATTTAAGTAACTATTAATACTAAATTCACATTCGAAATATAGCAATTTGTGTTTTAATTTCATTTAAAAGTAGCAAAATACTTAAACGCATACCTTATGCACCTTAACATGTCGAGTCAGTTAATGTCAGCATTACCTAGGTAAAGGCAACATTAACGGTTTTCGGGCTTTACCCTTAACATAATATAAATATCCTCTTCTTATATAAAAGGCCAAAAGTGATTAAAACCACCGACGATTGAGAAACAGGAGGTATTCTATCTTCAGAAGAATAAGTTTCGTAGAATCGATATCGTAAGAGCCGTGTTCTGAGCTCTAGGATTATGGAAAATAATATTCCAATATTATTTTCCGAAAATCATATTTATTCGACTGTTGCTTTCATCGGTTTAGTACGTAATCATTTTATGTAAATGTGGTAAAATTGTAAGAGGATTGTCGATATACTAAGTATCCGAAATTGAAGTCGAACTCGCACACAAACAATATAAAAGACACGTTTCATGTAGGGGGACCCCCTTTAATTTTTAACTTTATTTTATTTTTGTTATTTGTTGTTATACCGGCCATAGTAAAATATGAAAATTTGTTTTATCGCCCTCAAAATAAGCTTCAACCCTTGCAACACAACGGCGCCAGAGCTTCAGTCAGTCTTCTACACATTTTTCTTAGGCCAATACAGCCTTCAGTTTCTTCAACGGATTTTTTTTATGAGTTCAATTGATTCAAACGACTTCCTCGCAATGGTAATTTTAATTATAAAACATAAAAGCATTTTTTATATTATACAGTGTTACGGAACCTTTTGTGTGCGACTTGCACGTGGCCGGTTTTCTTTTTAATATACAAACACAAGAACGACAGATCCATCTTGTGATGTGGCGTCTCACAATCGTGATCGTACGAATACTCATGATTTGCTCACACGCAACTCAGTCTACCATCCGACAACCCGCATTGGAGCAACGTAATGGATTTAAGCTCCAAGCCCCCTCACCCTGGAGGAAGGCCTTGAAGTGGGGTATAATGGGCTGATGGCATGGCAACTCAATCAACAGCTTATACATACACGTGTTAATTTGCGTGTTTCGTGAGCCCAGATTATCTGTTCTAGATAGAAAGCGTTCGTAACGTCGCACAGATTACACTGATCGCCGATCGTTAGTGTCCTGAAAGAACGCAATACTGAATAATGGCTTTGGCGACCCTTGCGACCTTAACAAAAAGGAATAGGTTTTACTAATCCAAACTAGTGGTTTAACCTAGTAAAATTACAGAAATAAATCCGAACCGTAATATAAGTATTGGGTTAGGGAGAAAGTCTTTTCGTATTTTGTTTGTATGAAGTTGTAATACAATCTCTTTAGTCATACTGTTTGTGACTGGATGGTTAAAATACAATTATAAAAAGTGACACCGGACGTAATAAAAACTATAGATTCCTTGTCACTGAACAACACAGACAAGTCAACCTTATAGACCACGCTTTGACAGGGAGTAGCATTCGCCAAGGCTAAGTAGTGACACTACATATCTACGTCACTAGTGAGCCGTCAGTTGTAAGCACGTCGGAAGCCATTAAATTGTCAATTTTGAACGAGCCAATGAAAACTAGCCGACTTCTCCCCGCACCCCGCCACTTTTTGGCGATTTCGTTTTCATACTGACGTTTATTAAAGCGTGGTCTATAGGTTGACTGGTCTGTGCTGAACAACCATAAAGCATTGCAACGGCGGCCGCATATGTATGTGTGAGTGGAACTTCGTAGCATACTAGCGGTCAGTAAACTTAGTATGGCATGAGTGTGTTCAAATTAACGCTTGCGTACATAGCAGGCTGACTTACTAGGAATGCATCAGTAGTTTGTAAGCAATGCTACGTCCTGATATTCCTAGGTTCACGGGTGACATTTAAAAAAATTACAAAATAGAAAAATTGTTTCTCGCCATTGTCCAACTGTTTTACTGTCCAAGAAAATGAAGGTATCTAACGAAGAAATTCGATATATTTAGAAATTTTACAAAAAAATAGAAAATATGTGACATAAGCCGCGAAAAAAATTTGTGCCCTTTATGCATCTAATTCAGTATCCGTAAGAGTAGCATAAAGTTGAATTAAACGCTTTCAATTAGAAAATATTAATATAGGTAAAAGATGCAGTTCGCTCTGGTCGTCCTGCTACTTATTACATTGATGTCATTTATTAAAAAGTAGAGCAAGGTCGAAAAATTGTAATTTTTCACGAGATTGCTAAAAAACTGGGCACTGACTATTTATTAAACAGTTTCGACTCATTTGAGAAAGTTTGGGTATACCAAAAGCTCGATGTTTGGGTGCCACACAAACTAATGGACCGCGAACTCGTTTGATATTCTCTTTGAAAACTTAATGAAAGTGTACTATTTTTTTAAAGATTGACCATTAGTGATGAAAAGTGGATCACTTAAGATAAGAACGAATGCAAAAGATCATAATCAGAATGCGGCCAAACTCCACAGGCTGTGGCCAAACGCGGATTTACGCGCAATAAAATTATATTGAGTGTATGGTGGGATTGACGACCGCTTAGCCTAGTGGGTAGCGACCCTGCCTACGAAGCTAGAGGTCCCGGGTTCGAATCCCAGGTCGGGTCAGTATTAATATGATGAATATTGATATTGGTACCGGGTCTTGGTTGTTATATATATAAAAATATATATATATATATATATATATATATGTATATATTATAAAGAATATTTAAGTATGTATATCAGTTGTCTAGTAACCCATAACACAAGCATAATACTTGCTTACTTTGGGACTAGATGGCGCTGTGTGGGAAGTCCCATGTCCCATGTATTGGAAGGGCAGCGTATATTATGAGCTTTTACCACGCCGGATACAACCATCGAGTCGGATGTTTACTGCCAACAGCTAATAAGACTAATTAAAGCATGAAATTCAGAGAAACGGCCGGAAATGATCAATAGAAAGGGTATTGTAGCCTTTTATCATGATAACGCCAGACGAGACATATTTTTAGCCACTCAGAAAAAAATGAGAGAAATTGGCTGAAAAGTTTTAATGAATCCACCATATAGCCCTGACCTTGCACCATATTTCCACTTCTTTCAGTCTTTTCAGATTTCTTTAGGTCTTTTCAGACTTCTTTAGGTGATGTAAGATTAATGTCAAGAGAAGACTGTCAAAACTATTCGTCGCATTTTTTTAATCTAGATATAGCCACGCGATACAAAGAAAACAAAAATAGGGCAGTTTTATATGCTTGTGTGTGTGACTATACAGATTCTACACAGCTGCACTAAGCAGTGCATAATTATAAATGAACAGTTAAGTGATATTTTTATCTACGTTTTTTTACGCCGAAACTCTATCTAGACATGTGTGGATGTTTTTACTTTATTGCAAAAAAAAACATTTTTTTTTGTAAAAATCTTGTCAGGCATTTTTTTCTTTAATTTTTAATAACTTTTAAAAACTAACAATTTGTATATTAAAAAAATTATGGCAGTAACTTTATTTATTGTTTGTATTATTTATTTGTTGATGCTAAAAGTATAGTCAAGTTTCAATATCAGACAAAGACTTTTTTAAAAACATTTATTTTATTACTGAAGACAGTTTAACTCTACAAAGGTTAACACAAGAATGATACATCGTTCGATATTCAGACATAGGTACATGGCGGACTCTGCCCGCGTATGAGTAATGGAAAGCGTTTCGACAAACACTTCTCTGAAACGATAAAGACTGTACTGGCGGTCGCTAAGTGGCGTGATCGGATGTTTATGTCTACGCATCCTATGCACTGTTGATGAGGGTTCGGTTAGACATAACTCCTCCCTCCATAAGTTCGAAATCAACTGGGGGATGTTTTACATCACTCGGGTGATTTCGATACAAACCACAAAATTTTAAAATTTTCTTATAGTAATAACATATTAAAAGTGACAAAAGGCTTATAACTATGATTACATAGAGTATGACAGTTCCGATACTTATATTTCTAAAATTCACTGGGTATTCACTTATAACACTGTTAGACATTTCACTTTCTTTTAAAACACGTGTAAGATACTGCAATTCACTCAGATTTATTCCTTTGAGGTTGATGGGTCGACGTTGTGATGATTCTGACGTCACTGTCGCTGGTAGGTGAGGTAACTCGATGATGGGTATATTTTTATAATTATATTCTTCAATTTCCGATTGTTTCAATGTAAATTTAAAATGTTGTATTGTGACTTCACATGAGTCATCTAAAGTTAATATGTAGGTTCCTCGGATGATTTCCTTTGTAATATCGTAGTCGCATTTCTTTGTTAAAGTGTTTTCATTTCTTGAGTATATTATCCAGTTATTTGAATTTATATGTTGTATTTTCAAATCCTCGATTACAATTGCGATTTGAGTACATGAATTTATATTAGTAGAGAATTTCATCAAGTCTATTATACAGTTGTCTTGAGAGAACTGAGCTTCGTCATTGTCGTCGCATAAGAAATTGACGTCATCGATTTCCTTACAGGGCGTCATGCGTGATATGTACTTTAATTCCTTCACTATAAGGTATGGGTATTTTGGAGAGACAATGAGGGTTTGATTTTGAAAGGTATCATACATAGGTAGGGGATATATTTTATAATATATGTATATGTCATCACTGACCAAAGGTATTTCTAGAATAAATGTAATTTGTTTCTCTTTAATATAAGCTTTTAAGATAATGTTTTGTTCAATTTTAATTAAATTATTCAAAGTAACGGGATACATCAATTTATGGTATTTTTCTATTTTTAATAACATATTTAACAATTCATTTGGGTTAATTATTGATTGATGTAATATTAATATTTTACTAAAGGCTATAGCAGTTTCTATTTCATTGAGTTTAATATATATCGTGCGAAAGTTGTGCATGAATAAATGGTACGTACTAAGTATATTACTATAGTACATATTGCGGTATGTCGACTCATTGAGAAATCGCTCCAAATTGCTTAGTTTATCATTCAAATCAATAAAATTATCGTTAATAGTTTTTGAATTGTTTACAAAGTTTTCCATCATTTTAGCGATTATAGATACCTTTTTATTAACTATAAATTGTTGATTTTTGAGTTCACAGTATAATTTATCATATCTAACAGCATCATCATTATCTAAATTACCTGTTATAATTTTAATAATTGAACCAAGAGGATTAAGAATACCTCGTTTAGTTCTCTCATACGGAACTAACTGTTTGTACTTAATAATAGTGATTTCTTTAAGGTAATCTAATTGTGATATTAAATTTGTAAAATTATCAATAAAATTTTTATTATAGCATGATCGGACTATCTCATTAAACTTCGTATAAGTATTAATATTTAATTCTAATTCCTTATTTATTAAATCTAAATCTAGAGTTTTGAAAACTGTCCACTTGTCTTTCTGTAAGACGGCTTGTCCTTGGCGTATCGGTAATATACCGGGGTTTCGTTCAATCCTTTGAAGTTGTAGGGCGGTTGCCATGTCCGTCAGAGTCAGTAGAAGAACCAGGCTGGTCTTGAAGAACCTGCGGGGGACGTTTTACGTTTTTAATGGGGACTTTAGTGTTGCGTTCCCTGATCGTTACAGGTAAAATATTACGTTTATTTTTCCCTGTGACAATCGCTTTTTGATAGCGGGGTTTATCTTTACTTTTGCGTTTGTTAGTGCTTTTTGCAAATACTGTTTTTCCTATCTCTAGATGTATGTCGGTTTCGCCTTTGCGTTTATCGCGAGCTTTTGTTTTCGCATCAAGCATCTTTTGTGTTAAATACTGATATAAGTATTCGGTACGTTTAGCATGTTCCTTAACCATTTGTTGCATATATATTTTTTCATAGTCGGCGTTAAATGTGCTATTTGAATCCGTATGACCTAATATTATTTCGAAGGGCGTGAGACCTGTTGTTGAATGTATAGTGTGGTTATATGCCATTATAGAGTATGTCATTACAGATGCAGCATCGGTTGATTTCTGCTCGTATTTGGCTAAACGGTATATTTCGGTGAGAGTTGAATGAAATCGTTCTATTAAGCCCATTGAGTTTGGATTATTAGGAGTTCCTATATGTAAATTAATTTTATATAAGCTCAACATTTCTCTTAATAATTCATTATTAAATTCTGTACCGGGATCACAACTTATTTTTTTGGGTACACCATATAATGAGAAATATTTAATTAATGCACGGGCTACCTCTGCGGTCGCTCTACTCTGTATTTCGATTGCTTGACCTAATTTGCTAAATGCGTCAATTAATGTAAGGTAATATTTATTTTCAATGAAAAATAAATCGATAAAAATTTCTTCAAACGGTTTAAATTGTGTTTGTGTGATTTGAATTGCTGGCTTAAATGGATTCCTATCGTATTTCATTTTTTTACAGGGTTCACAGGTGTTTATTATAGCTGATACGGTATCATTCATGTTTGGCCAATAGTAGTGACGTTTAATTCTTATAAGTGTTTCTTTGATTCCTCTGTGGCATGTTTTTCCTTCGTGATGTTTTAAGATAATGTCGCGTTGCTCATTTTCGTTTTCGACATATATTATACGGTTTGTGCATTCTATAAATTTTACTGTGTTTCTTTTGAATAATGTTATTACAATTTCACTAAATAGTCGCCTATGTTCTTTGTTGTCGTAATAAATAAAATATTTTTTATTGGGTTGAATGTACTCTTTTAAAAATTGTTTTATTAAGTCCGAATTATCAAGTGGAAGATATACTTCGATTAATTTTTGTTTATCGCGGGATGAAGTTTTTACTAAAAGTTTATTTTTATACCAAGTTGTAATTAATATTTGGTTAGGCTTTGTGTCGATTGCTTCGTGTAAAATAGGTATACCTGTTGATTCTAAATCTTGAGCGGAATGAATAGTGTCGCTTCGACTTGAAGATGACGTAATGGATAGAGTTCGTGAAGTGTCAGAAATGGACATTGTGCTTGAATTTTCATCATTAATTGGTTGTCGTTTGGATAATTCTTTTTCGTCTATATTAACCTGAATAGAGGTGTCATCGTTGTCTGTAGCGTTTAATTTTATTCTGGAGAGGGCATCGGCGTTTGTGTTCTGTTTTCCGTTTTTGTAAATTATTTCAAAGTCGTATTCTTGTAGGCGTAATCTCCAACGTGTTAATTTGCTATTGGGTTCTTTTAATGAATATAACCAAGATAAAGGTCGATGGTCTGTATAGATATAAAATTTATTTCCGTATAAATAGGGTCTGAAATGTTTTACGGCCCATAAGATGGCTAAAAGTTCTTTTTCGATTGTACTGTAACGTGTTTCTGTGTCGTTTAACGTTCTACTTGCATACGCTATAGGTTTGTCGCTTCCGATTTGACCTTGTGAGAGGACGGCTCCTATTGCGAAATTTGATGCGTCCGTTGTAAGTACAAAAGGTTTGGTAAAATCGGGATATTGTAATAGTGGTGCATTTGTCAATAACTGTTTGCATTTTTCGAATGCGGAAATATACTTGTCATCTATTTTAATTGTATTTCTTTTCTTTAAACATGTAGTGAGTGGTTGTGTAATTTTCGCGAAATCTTTTATGAATTTTCTGTAATAACCTATAAGTCCTAAAAATGATTTTATTTCTGTTTGTGTTTTAGGGATGGGGTATTCTAATATGGCTTTGATTTTGTCATCGTTTGGTTTTAGTCCGTCTTTTGTTATTGTATGTCCTAAATATAATACTTCTTTTCTTAAAAATTCTGATTTATCTAACTGTACTTTTAAATTGGTTGCTCGAAGTCGATCAAAGACTTTGCGTAGCTTTTGTAAGTGTTCTTGCAAACTAGAGCTGAAAATTATTATATCATCTAGATAAATTAGACAGTGTATTCCTTGAAGTCCTCGTAGGATATTATCCATGCAACGCTGGAACGTCGCGGGTGCCGTTTTCAATCCAAAAGGCATGCGCTTATATTCAAAATGGCCGAACTGAGTGCTAAAAGCTGTTTTACTTCTATCTTTTTCTTCTACTTCTATTTGGTGATATCCACTTGCAAGATCTAAGGTGGTGAAGTAAGTGCTATTTCCTAGTTTGTCAAAAATGTCAGTAATGTTTGGTAGAGGGTATTTATCATCTAACGTGTTTTCATTAAGACGTCTGTAGTCGATAACCATTCTATATTTACGTTCGCCAGAAGCGTCAGCCTTTTTAGGTACCAAATGTACTGGGGCGCTCCAAGGTGAATGTGACTCACATATTATGTCATCGTTTAACAATTTTTCGACTTGGTTTTTTATTTCTTCGGCTAGTACCGGCGGTTGTCTATAAGGTTTGATATATATAGGATCTTCGTTTTTAGTTCGGATACTGTGTTTAACTTGATTCGTAAAAGTAAGAGGTATTTTATCGCAATAAAATATATCTCGATACTCGAAACAAAGTTGGCTAATTGCATGTCTTTCTTCTTCGTTAGTGTGCTCTAAACGTAATTTAGATAAGTTGTCCTTTAATAATGAGTCGATTTCAATCTGACTGTTATTATAATTAATTTCACATTTTTCCGGTTCGTATTTCTTTACTTTAAATGGTCGGATGATAGTTAATGTCATTTTCTTATCGGTGTAATTTTGGATGACAGTCTCAGCGAAACCATCTTTACAAGTAACTAGGGCGCTAGGCATTCGTACGCCTTCGCAGAACATTTTAAATTCTAAAATAGCGTTTCCGTTTTGTAAGTCAGTCGGTAATTTAACGCGTGTTTCCGATCGCGGGGTCAGTTCAAGTTCGTAAGGTTTATTATATATTATAGGGATTTCTGCATTTGTTGTTTTTAAAATTTGATTTTTCATATCTATTATAGCTTTTATTTCCTTTAATAAATCGCTGCCAATAAGTCCGTCGTAACGTTTATCAACATCGTACACATAAAATTTGTGTCTGAGTGTACTTTTAAATATTCCGGGAATCTGAATGTATATGACCTCTGAATGTGTACTACGCGCGTGAGTGCTTATTACTTCGAAAGGTTCGTGATACTTATTCTTGAGGAAATATTTGTTTGCTATTTTTGGACTGATAAAAGATCGAGTACTACCTGTGTCTATCATGAATTTAGCGTTTAATTCCGGTATCGTGATGTGTGGTAAAAATAAAATGTTACTACAGTTTAAATTAATAATTTCGGAGGTATCTGGTGTGAGGCATCTATACAAAAATTTTCGATTTCGTCGGGGGATTGATCGTCGTTGGGGTCATTAGAGTATTCGTTCGTAATTTCGTTCGTACAGTCTGGGAAATCGTATGGGGAATTATCGTTTACTTCGTCGTAACATTCTTGTTCGACTTCTATTTCGTTGGTGGGAAGTCTCTGCGGATTATTATATGGTTGAGGTCTTAGAGGCGGTGCAGTGCGCATTGATACGTCATTGTTTTGGAACTGCGGTGCTTGCCTTTGTGGAAAGTTTTGGTTCCACTGTTGCATACCGAAACGATTTTGCTGTTGATTGTTCGTATAGTTTCTAAATTGACCGGATTGGGGTTTAATACCAAATTTAAATTTATTTTGATTATTTTGCGGTGGAATGCCAAATTTAAAGTTTTGATTTTGGTTTTGATATGTATTTTGATGAGGGATTCCGAATTTAAAATTATTATTTAGAGTATTAAAGAAATTAGGTTTTTGCGGTTGAGGAGTTGTGTGATATTTAAAATAATTTTTATTTTGCGTATTAAATTTATTTATGTAAGGGTTGTTGAGTGTAGACGATTCATTTTTGTTTAACTGATTCAAAGGTTTTAACATTTTATTTCGAGCATTATATTGATATTGGAAATTAACTTCCTCGAGTACAATACTTAATGCGTCTTCTAAATTCAAAGGGTTCTTTAAACGAACTATTCTTATCATATCCTCTGGTAAATTGTATAAAAATACATTTAAAGAAAGATTATTATATATAATGATTTTGCTTTCTCGTAAGTTAACATCGTTCAACAAAATAACTTTAGATATTAATGTGCTTCGTACAAACTGTATCCTATTGCTAAAATCTAAATAGGATTCGCCATTTTTAATTTTTAAAGATTCCAACTCTATTGCGATACACTCTTCGCTTCGAGGATCACCAAAGTGTTGGGATAGAACTAATTTTAAGTCGTCCCATGTTTCGATGTCGTCGCGTTCGCTAATAAGCGCCGCGGCTTTACCTATTAATCTGCTTGTAATACAATGAAATAAGTACTGATTTTGGGCATCACTACCTCTAAATATTCTTATGACATATTCTGCCTTTTTGACAAATAAATTAAGCAATTTTTCGTCACCGTCAAACTTAGGTACGATACATAATATTTCTTTAGGTACTAGTCGTATTCCTTCCATTTTATTTTAATAATTCAAGCAATATAAAATTTAATTCAATATTTATTTATTTAAATATTTTCAAATTAATATTCAATTTAATATTTAATTTATTTCAAATTCATTCATATAATATTTTATTCGAGTAATATTTAACTCATATAATATTCAATTCATAAAATATTTAATTTTTACTTTTCTCTTAAATTTAATTGGAGTTTTAAATCGTAGATGTGTTACGATAATAAAACGAGTATTATCTGAGCGATGTTCGGTCTCTGATAACACATAAATATATTATAAAAGGAAAGACAGGAAAATTACAGGAAGTGAATGAAATTGTACTCACAGGCTGTGTGTCTCCATATTGTCCTCCAGTGAAACTTGTGTTTGTCTTCAGTCGTTTTGTCTTGCCTTGACTTATTTATTTGATGGTACGTAATATAGTCTAAATCGTTGAAACGAAAGCTTTTCTTTAAGCGACGTGTTGACGCGAATTTGGGGTGAACACGGAGCAAGAATATTAGCTGACTATATCCTACCGGCTGCGCCAGTCAAGTTTCAATATCAGACAAAGACTTTTTTAAAAACATTTATTTTATTACTGAAGACAGTTTAACTCTACAAAGGTTAACACAAGAATGATACATCGTTCGATATTCAGACATAGGTACATGGCGGACTCTGCCCGCGTATGAGTAATGGAAAGCGTTTCGACAAACACTTCTCTGAAACGATAAAGACTGTACTGGCGGTCGCTAAGTGGCGTGATCGGATGTTTATGTCTACGCATCCTATGCACTGTTGATGAGGGTTCGGTTAGACATAACTGTATACAATATGTGTACATTTGATTAACAACAAGTACAAGAAAAAAATTCGGTAGGTGAGGCGGCGGATTGATTTGACGGGCGATTTCGCGGGCAGTGGAGTTCGGGTGTGTGGGCTCCTAGGCGCAGTAACTTTTCACGAATGTTTTAATGGACTTGACATCTTATTATATGATTGTTCCTGCGCTAGCATCTACGGTAATGTAGTTTTTTGATAGTAACTTATGGTAACGGTGGTCTCCAGTTTATGCTTTTTTATTTTTAAATAATATGGTTCAATTGATTTTATGTCTTTATGGCTACAATTACTATATGAAGTCAATTCATGTAAGTATTTATTACGTTTTTTAACCAGTTTTTGCACTATTACTTCACTTTTTACAGCGCTGAATCATCTCGTGTAGTAACGCCCTAAAAGTACCTATATATCGGCCGTCGAGAGTTTGCGTTCCTGACACATGAGGTTTATAGCTATAACATTATGTTTGTCGTGAGTTGACATAATAATATAATTTTCAATTTAATTTTATGTCATTCCTGCGTATAAACAATAATAATATTTGAAAACGGGAATCGTCTGACGTGACGGTACAAATTCACACCAACCATACGATTACTATGCCTATTACGACCTGTCGGAATAGCAAACTCTTGATGGCCGACGTATTTAATTGATGTTTATGTGGTATATGATGTTTGATGGCGGCTACTTTCTGTCAAATATGTCAGTGTTGTCAGTCATATATATTTTTCGGAGAAAAAAAGTTTTCTTCATCGGCTATTGTGGTTTTCGACCGATGCGAGACAACGACTACGAAAAGGAAGAACGTCGCCGTCGCAAAATATTCCCCGAAAGTAGCTGTTGATCCTAACAACTTCACCACAGTAGAACAATCAGATTTTTTTAAGAAATGACGTTAACAAAAATAAACTAGTTCATTGGTCTCTTATTTTAACGCTGCCAGACATAATACCTTTCAATTTCCTGGTCATGCTGATTCAACGATAGACGACAAAGCCTGGAATTTGATGATGGCCCAAAAAAAAGTCTTAGTAGTAGCCAAAGACACAGTTATTCTGGTTATAGTAGTTGCAAGATCAAAGATGGATACAAACATAAAAGTTGTACACTCTCCTTCATCTCAGAGGGCTGGCAAAGCCTTTGATATCGCCCAAATAAAAAAGGTTTGGGTTCTATCAAAAAGGCCGTGCTATTTTCATGCTTTTATTGATTGTGACACAACAAGCGCCTTATTCAATGAGATAAAAACCCTAGCAAAACTTCAGCAATCTCCATCGTTGATAAATATGACGAAAGTTTTTTTTTTGTTTTACCCATGCGGTGGAAAGGCGGATTAAACTCTACAGTTTCTGCGCGCCCGTGCGCGTGGGGTATGTGGGAATTGCACCCACTAAACAACCGCCTGAAGCAGAATAAGGACGCGTGTCGTTAGCCCGAAAGCCCAACGACTTCATCGAAGCGGCCAGGAGGCACACTAGGATGTCACAGGCGCGAAGATATCAAGAAACCACTGAGAGTTACTCGATGCAAAATAAATGACGAAAGTATTTTCTTCGCCATAAAAAACATATAGTCGCAGCTGGCGAATTCGTCCTGGCTCCCTATGGTAACACCTGCGGCTGTGAAACGCTCGACAAGTTGAGAGCGATCTGCACAAAATCGCCACACAGGCAGTAAATGCATGTATTAAGCTGTAAGCATCCTTGCCCCAACTTTGCTTGCTCCTCTCTGATGCGTGAGCCCAACACTCATTGCGCGTGTACCTGCAGGTACAAGAATGGTTAGGGTACCAATTAAATCCACAGGTTTGGGGGTGGAAAACTGTCGGAATTAATTCAATACCAGTGGCGACCACGTTGCCTCCTTAAATCTTGTGATAGCAAAAATGTGTGCGGGAATAGATGGGATTGTGTGCGCGCTGGACTGAGATTTGTTTTGTCTGGATATTGCTGTGGTTGAACATGTGGCATCATTATATGATTCTATATTATCATATTATGATAATATAGAATCTGATGATTTAGATTTTTAAATTGTTAATAAATTCAAATAACAGTTTTTTTTTAAATTATTTTGATTTTTTGGCAAACAATGGGTATCTGTACATAAGTGACAACTTAATACCTATATCCTTACAAACAGATTTGGAACTGGGCTTTAGTGTAATTTTCCAATGTGACTTACTGAGGAAAATATATTAACTTTCATTATCAAATTTTTAACCGCTCACATATAATGAACTGTAAGTTCATGACTAATTGGTCAATTTAAAAAAATATAGTCCCATTTTATAGAGAAACGTACGAGGAATAATGTTTATTCCCAAGGCTTTATTAATATTCTTACGGTTTTGTGAAAAAATCAAGTCAGTTGTAAAAATTGGAGTATTTTATTTTTATTTGATATTCACAACTTTATGTCATTATTGACAAGTTGTGAATATAGGATATAGGATAACCTATAGACGTAGGTTAGTATGAAACTCTTTTGGTAAGTAATTTTATAAAAATATTTTTTTGACGATGGTTCCATACAAAAGTGGTAAAGCTCTTGTTTGGGATGTAACTTGCGTAGATACATTGTGTCAAAGTTACATAAAAAATACATCCAAAAAAACTGGAGCAGCTGCCGAGACAGCAGCTCGCAGGAAAACAGCCAAGCACATGGAACTTTTAAATCGTTACCATTTCATCCCTTTTGCTGTCGAGACGATGGGTCCCTGGTCCAAGGATACCAAAGCATTTGTCCACGATTTGGGTGTCGCGCTGTGTCTGTTGACAGGGGATCCTTTGAGCAAGGAGTACTTTGTTCAGAGGATCAGTGACGCAATACAGCGCGGCAACGCGGCAAGCATCCTTGGTACCCTGAACCCATCGTCTCTTTAAAATTTTGTCATTTATCATAATTTACATAGTATTTTTTAATTTGTAAATACTTTTAGTTTTACTTTTTATATAATTTAGTTATAATTTGGTTTCTATTTGTACATTTATTATTTTTTTGACAGTTTTCACCTAACTCTTAGCGTTTTTTGAGTAAAATAAAAAATACTACAAAGGAGAGAAATTGGGGGCAGAATGGACGCGGACACCGTAGGGGTCAGGGCTTTTAAGGATGTGCTTTTGTAACCCTAAGGAACGTCTGTGCACAAACCTTAGCATTGGTTTTTTTTTTTTTACCCTAGATTGATTTGTGCCCAAGCTTGCCACAGTTAAACCACTTAACAGGGTTTTCGTGGATCCGTTTTGCCTCAGTGGCGTTGTCACTAACGGACACAGGAGCTTTACGTTTCAGGAACGATACTGCCTGCAGTTCTTGTTGCAGACGGTGACGGTTGCATGTCGGAGTACGGAGTAAAAGACATTCTTTGAACTCGCGGCTCGAACTGGGCGATATGAGACATAACCGTAGCCACAGCTATTTGTTCCATCATCATCATCATCATCAGCCCACTTTTACCCCACTGAAGGGGCTTAGGCCTCCCCCAGGGTGAGGAGGGGGCCTTGGAACTTAAGTCCACCACGCTGCTCCACTGCGGGTTGGGGACTGTAACGACCGCCATCTATTGACAGCGTCCGGGACCGACTGCTTAACGTGCCCTCCGAAGCACGGTGTCAGTGATATTGTGTACTTAAGTCAGAAAAACTCATTGGTACACGCCCGGATTCGAACCATGGCCCTATTGGGCCTTATAAATTTGAGACAGGTTCGTTGCGCTCTGGGCTATCACGACACGATTTGCTCCAAAGACAGGTTTTTCCATTTGGACATGAGAGAGGTTATCATTATGGCAGCATACGTGGCAAGACATTTTCCTTTTGACTCGCGCCGCCTCCAAAACAGAAATTTATTTGTAATTTATTTTTATCTCGATATCTTAGTTATTTTTGCTTCATACATCGTTTAAAACAACTTTGAAATTGACGCAACATAAATATCGTGGTCCATACATCTCAATACAAACGGCACATATCATTTATTTTTCGAAATTGCTCAGCTGTACTTCTTGTTTGCTTGCTTGCTCGCTTGCTTGCTTGCTTACTTGCTACTAAAAGTAGCAACATGGCAATTAATGCCTTTGTTATATTTTGATGTAAAAGTAAAAGTTTTTCTTAAGCAGAGTAAATGGGACGAGGGAGGACGCCCTTCGGATGGACCGATCGCGTCATTCGGACCCTAGTGATGTCATCCATTACATCCCGCTCCAACGCGATGCCGAAAACTCCTTGTCCGCAAATATTTATATGGACAATATATATAAAGAAGATATGAAATGTTGACGGAACAATGTAAGGAACGAAGCCACGAATAGAAACGGTAATGTATTTGGTTCCCTTGTTTATAATAACCCTTTGAGGAAGAAATGGAAGACAAAACAACCCATGTTGTTACTCCGAGTTTGGTCTTTGATTACCAAAGTAAACAGATGTGTAACTTAATTTTTCCTTAATCCGTTTATTAACGTTAAAGACAAAGAAGAAGTGCACATTTCGTGAGAAGTTATATTTTTTTGCTAGTCCTCGTTTAACTGAACTAATAAGAGAAGATATATGATATTTCTGTATGTTTGTTTGTAATGTAGAAATTCAAAACCTAATTAACTGATTAAAAAAATATATATCTATAGAAAGGCACATCATCTGGAAGTAATACGAGCTGTATTTTATTTTCTAAAAAATTAGAAATCCCTACGAAAATTACAATAATATAACCGACAGTATCAAAACTATAGATGAGAGATAAAATAATCTACTACATGTTTTTATAGTACGTACTCGTATTCATCATTACCATTACCCAAAAAAAAACGCTCGACTATTATGTCTGACTATTGTAGTCAAGTCACAATAATATTTTTTTTGTTCAAATCAAAACACGGATATAATCGAAAGATGATCCTTATCCGACTTAATAGTTTGATTTTGTAATTTATTAGTCGTAACCCATGGTTCGTTAATTATCTAAGTCACATTTTATTTTGTCTGTTTGTATGAAAACGATAAATTTAAAAACTACTGACCCGATTTCTAAAACCAACGCGTATCAAGCCCCTACCTCGCGGCCTCATCGTCTCGACCCCAAACGGCACAAATACGTAGCTGCTTTCTAAGGCAGCTTATTTACGTAGTTCTAGATATTCAGCTCGCTCGGCTGAGTATACATTTAGTATTATATTAAATTCGTCTACATTTACCAAAATATAATAAATATTCAGTTATCTTCTATATTAATAAAATTGTAGTGTCTGTCTGTCTGTTCCGGTTAATCCATGTTCCGGTTCCGGTTAATGTAACGGCAGAATCGATTTCTATTAAACTTTGTAAACGTGCAGAAGGTATTATCGGGAGTGACATAAGCTATTTTTTGTCTGTCTGTTCGTCTGTCGGTCTGTTCGAGCTAATCTCCGAAACGGCTAAACCGAGATCAATGAAACTTCACAGGTATGATAAAAAGATTATTAGGAATAACATACAATGCTTTTTCTTTATCTGCCTGTTCCTCCGTCTGTTTGTTGGAAATGATCTCCGAAAGGGCTGAACTGATTTCAATAAAACTTCACATATGTAATTAAACGATTCTTAGTAGGGACGTACAATACTTTTTGTTTGTCTGTCTGTCCGTCTCTCTGTACGAGCTAAACTCTAAAACAGCTAAACCTATTTTAATGAAACTTCGCAGACATGAAAAGAAGGGTGTGAGGAGTGACATGCTCTACTTTTCGTTTGTCTGTCTAGCTGTCTGTATATCTGAATGTTCGAGCTAAAGTTTTAAAGATTTTAATGAAACTATGCAGACATTAAAAATAAGTGTTCAGTAGTGATATAGATAACTTTTTATCCGTATGGTTGTTTGTCTGTCTTTTTGTTCCGGCTAATCTTCAAAACGACTAAACAATTTCAATGAATCTTCGCAGACATAAAAAGAAAGTTATCAGTAGTGACATTTATCTGTGTATTTGTCTGTTTGTTCGGGCTAATCGCCGAAACGGCTAATCTGATTTTACTGAAAATTTGCAAACAAAGAAGGCGTTGTCAGGAGTGAAAAGCGATTTTTTCATATATGTATAAAAATCGTAGTGTTCCGGTTAATCTCAAAAACGGCTGACCGGTTTTGGGACCGACTTGTGGAATAGCTATTCTACATGCTAAAATGACTAAATGGATTTTGATGAAATTAGGTATAGAGATTTCTTAGGTAGTTAAGTTGCAAAATAATCTAGAAGGTGTCACAATATTCTGGAGCGTCGCGTCCATATAGCTGAACCGGTACAACTGTGTAGTCCACGTGAGCGAAGCCGCGGGCGGGAAGCTAGTTTACAATAAGAAATACTGCTTTTAGTTGTTTAGAAGGCGAATTTGAATTAAAAAGTGTAAAATACTTTTGTCAAGTTAAATTGTTTAAATACCACAGTATCTTATACTTAATAATAATAATAATATTAACGTATACATCACAACAACGTCTAGGCCCCAAACTAAGCATTAGCTTGTATTTTGGGTATCAAGCAAAGACACCACATACATATAACAAACAAGACTCGGTACCAGTATCAATATTCATCATACAAATACTGACCCGACCCGGGATTCGAACCCGGGACCTCCAGCTTCGTAGGCAGGGTCGCTACACACTAGGCTAAGCGGTCGTCGTACTTATACTAACACAATTTTTTCCTTATAACTACCCCATACTGATGGCATAGCATGGTGATTTTACAAAACTGTATGTTAACTACAGACTTAAATACAGATTCGAAAACCTTTCAGTAGAAAGAATAAAAATGTGCGATACATCTACGGTCAGATCAGATTGTTTATTTACCACTTCACTTCAATCGACCGATCTATATACTAATGGACCACTAATGTCTGTTGTTCTGTCTATTTTTCACGGAACAACTAAACGATGTGATTTTTTACACAGTGATAGTAGAACGAACAAATAAAGCCTGCTGTTTATTCTAGTCGAAGAGAACGAAAATGAGTATATGGGACTGCTAACGACCAGTGCTGACAACTATTTTAAAAATAAGATTCATATAAGTTAGCAATTTTTAATTTAGTAGATATAACTGGTCGTGATATCCCAAAGCGCAACGAACCTGTCTCAAATTTATAAGGCCCCATAGGGCCATGGTTCGAATCCGGGCGTGTACCAATGAGTTTTTGTGACTTAAGTACACAACTATCACTGACTCCGTGCTTCGGAGGGCACGTCAAGCAGTCGGTCCCGGACGCTGTCAATAGATGGCGGTAGTTACAGTCCCCAACCCGCAGTGGAGCAGTGTGGTGGATATAAGCTCCGAGCCCCCCTCCTCACCCTGGGGGAGGCCTAACCCCTGCAGTGGGGTAAAAATGGGCTGATGAAGTGAAGTGAAGATATAACTGGAACGACTGCGGATAATATAATAAAAAGAGTTAAAAAAGTTGTGACTGTATAATCATTAACACCTTTGCCGACTCCGAACGCACTTAAGGTGATGTTGAAGTGTGTAAAGCCAGTGCTAAAAACTATTTTAAAAATGAAATATTTGGTTTACTCATTCTAAGTTGTCACTGATATAAAACGAGTACGAAATAATCAGGACTTGAAATGGATCATAGGCAAGTATCGAGTTGTGTGATGAAATATAGTTAAAGTAGAACTCAAAAAGTGAAGTAGAAGAAGTTAGGACTGCGGGAGGAGAAGTGGAAAGAAGTATAGAGACGTTTTGCATGTCCATCCACAGGGGGGCGGAACCGCTGACAGAAGCTGGTGTGTCTATATATAAATTCCAAATGTACGTATGATTTAACAATTAAAGGTATTGAAACGTCTCCACGATTGATTTAGGAAATGAAGCTTTAACCAGTATCCAGTAATTTTATTGAAAAATATCAATAAAATTTTTATGAATTTACTTATTTAGATATTACTTATTTAAAAAAATATTTTTTGGGGTATAATTAAATCTTGCTTGTAATTAATTTAACGTGTTTTTTTTTACGTTGAGGCATTTTTTTCTTTAGGGGTAGGGAACACTATGAGCATCGCGTATTTTCCAGATATTCTGAAAATATTTCAGCCGTAAATCGATTGATAAATAAATTCCCCGTCATTTTCGTGTAAGGAAAATGGAAAACTAGATTACATGGAAAATTAGTTCATATTTTATAGACGCTTCATGAATTTTGTATTCCGTAGAAACATATTAATATATCGATAGCCCTACATTTTTATACTATAACAAAATTATAATTTAGTCTTGACATTCAGAAACAGAAATCGCAAGCAAATAATAATAAAAATGTTATTGTATTTGTTAGTGTTTTGATCAAAACTTTGGAAAATTTAAAACGTTTTCAAAACACAAATTAATGAGAAAATAATAAGTTTACAAGTCATTTATGGGTATTACGTTTGAAATAAGGCATTTTGATTATTTTTCTGCAATTTATAATGAACAAACCAAACCCGCGTGCTTGTTGCTATACGTGTCAACTGAGAACATATAAAACGGTATAAAATTTAAAAAAATATTTTTTTTATTTTAAAAAAACATAAAATGTTTTATTTTATTACAATTTTTTTTATTGTCAAATACGTAATAAACCCGTTTAGCCTTCAACGAACAATAAAGCTGAAAATATGTGAGTAGGTGTTTTCTTTATGATGTTTTGAATGAAAATCAGGAGTTATGCAAATACGCGATGGAATATAGCCGTCATCTCGGAAGTAATAAAATAAGTGAAATAAAGCGCAGAGAAAATTGGTGTTGGCTTCACGGCCGTAGTCCCCTGCTAACAGAAAAAGCAATAGCATTCATTATATATAAAACATGCAAAAAAATTGTAAATGCGCACAATTTTCGACTAGCGACCCGCCCCGGCTTTGCACGGGTTGCAGAGCATATATGCCTACATTTTTTTTCTGTCGTAGTGTCGTTTAAACTTGTCGTGTCGAACATGTGGATTAGATTTCTTGGAAGCGAAGGGCGGCGCGCGGGGACCTTGTGCACTCTCGGATCAAAACTGTCCGTCTTACACGAGCTAGCTAGAGTATGAGTGGTTAGACGGTTAACACCGTGACAGATGTTGCCGCTACCAATAGTATATTTTAAAACCTCTTATAAAATGAAAAAATGGAAATTTTATTTTGACATATATTTTTCACTTAAACATCAATTCAAGACAAATCACATAAGAAAAAAACATTGTTTTAAAATCAATCAGTTTTTAAAATTAGAATGTTACAAAATATACAAAATACTCCTTTTATATATGGCGTAACAAATGAGCACAATCTTTAACGTTATCAAAATATAGTACCAGGTTCGCATAATAATTACAGGAAGTAATTTTAAAAATTACTAAATAATGATGTGCTTAGTTTGTTATGAACGTCTCATAATAATATTATTTGTTGTTACTATCGTATTATATAAGCCTCAGTCGAGTCCAAATATATCAGCACTCTTGTACCTACCTATTTCTGGTGTATGGAGTCTTAACAATGTTTTGGTAACTTTTATATATTTAGTTATTTAAAAATAAACAATAATTTAGTACAAAAAATGTGTGGGAATGTAAATATAAAATATTTTGTGCGTCCTTATAGTGTGTGATTCCGACAACTATCGCTTCAACGAGGCCACACACGCAAACAAAGCACTCGAGATAATATATGTAACACTATGGGCGAAAACTGACAAGTTTATCTTCTTTGAAAAAATCCTCAAACCTATATATAGGAGCATATCTCATTATTCTAACTGTTGATAGAACGTATCAATCATTAAAGATGGTTCCTACAAAACTTTTGGCATTACTTTTAACAACATTGAGTATTTTTAGTACAAGCAACTCAAAATCAGTGAAACAAGATGAAGAATCAATCAACAAACTAGAAGAGTACATAGAAGAAGCAAAGAAAAATATTAATCCACGTTACCGCTTATCTTACCACGTTGCTGGGCCTGTGGGCTGGATAAATGACCCGAACGGTTTCAGCTATTACAAAGGGAAGTTCCATCTATTCTTTCAGTATTATCCTTACGATAGCAAATGGGGTCCAATGCACTGGGGTCACGTTACTAGCGAAGATCTAGTAACATGGGAATACCAACCGACAGCTTTGGTCCCTGAAGAAGAAATGTGCTTTTCTGGTACTGCAGTAGTAGACGGTGATAGATTAGTGCTCATTTACACTGGACGTTTGAACTTAGGCGCCGAGACTTTTAAAGAGAGCCAATACCTTGCATTCAGCGATGATGGTGTGAAATTCGAGAAATATAAAAACAACCCGGTTTTAGCAGACCCGCCCAACGGTAGCCCAGATTTCAGGGATCCAAAAGCGTGGCGTCATGGCGATTATTGGTATGTCGTCATAGGTAGTACGACCGAAGACAAACATGGAAGAGTACTTCTATACAGATCGTCAGATCTATATGAATGGGAGTATTTGAACGTGCTAGGCGAATCCAACGGAACAATGGGCTACATGTGGGAATGTCCAGACTTTTTCCAGTTAAACGGAAAGTATGTGCTGCTCATGTCACCGCAGGGTTTAGAACCTCACGGCGATAGGTATAAAAATCTTTACCAGACCGGCTACATTATCGGTGATTTCAGTTATGATACATTTGAATTCACTCCGACAGATGAATTTAAAGAGTTAGACTTCGGACACGACTTCTATGCAGCTACAACAACCGAGAAAGACGGAAAGAGATTTTTAGTGGCTTGGTTTGCCATGTGGGAACAAGACTTTCAAGAAGCTGAGGACGGTTGGTCCGGCGCCATGACGATCATTAGAGAACTGAAACTAGACGAGCACAACCGCATAACGATGGAACCAGTCACCGAAATGGAGTCACTTCGTGAAGAATCAGAAGACATGGAATTTGAGTCGGGGGATTTCAACGATTACGGGAATGCTGTTGAACTTTTAATATCTGGTAGTATAAAAGAAAATGTTGATATAATGCTGGAAGGACAAGATGGTGGGGAACATGTGAAACTAACTTGGAATCCGGAACTCGGCAAAGTCACAGTGAACCGTAATGACGGTGACGTAAGACAGGTGGAATGGGAGCCTAAGGATAAAATAAATTGGAGAATATTTTTAGATACGAGTTCCGTTGAACTGTTCTGTGGAGGTGGAGAAGTGGTTTTCAGCACTCGCGTGTACTCTCTTGGTGGTTGGAGAATGACCAATGAAAGCCCACAGAATTTACAAGTAACCGCTTATAATTTAAAGAGAGCAGTGCCAATGCCTTAAGTAAAGGATTACAATAATTACGTACGAATAAAAATATAAGTGTAAAAAAGACCTGAAAAAAAAATATTATTCAAGTGAAACTTATCGGTGAAAACAAATCTGAATTTTTGTTTTGTGTTTGTGATCTACGTTCAATTTTATGCCAAACCATACAACGGACCGGCAGTTGGTCATCATTTTCAACCATTTGGCTAACACTTTACTGGGACTGCATTTGACATTTTGATACCTCTTTATGAAAAGTATCTTGAAGTGTATCTTGGTACACGACTTGAGATAATTCCAATTTTTAAGTATAAATATCTGGTACATGACCATAAATAACATAACAAATATCACAGATTATCATCATTCTTTGTTTAAAAATATAAGTTTTAAATAAAAATTGTTTATCTGTTCACGTTTATATCATTTTATAATGTTTCTCTAACCTGTACAGACACAATTTCATGCTAAGCACTTACTTCATTGAACTCAAATCCTTTTGTTGTAAACAACCTGTCTAACATAAAAGCCTTCAGTTTGAATGACGTTTGAAAAGCTTTTCGAGATTAAATCTTATTTCAGCTCCCTTCTCGGAATAATTTTCCTTGTTATTAATTTTTTAGATGCCCCGACGATCCTGCCGGCTTAAAATTACTAAGAGTAAGTCGATATTTAAATTTACAGGGGGGAATAATTTACAGCAGCATCCATTACCACGAAGGTGGTAATACTAGTTTTCTGAAGCAAAGTTGCCCGTTTGTAAGCGAAACAGCTGACGACAACTATCTGAGTCAGGTGGTATGCACACACACACACACACACACTGTAGTTTAAACTGTCATTGCAT
The DNA here is from genome assembly GCA_949709985.1 of Luffia ferchaultella. NCBI lineage: Eukaryota > Metazoa > Arthropoda > Insecta > Lepidoptera > Psychidae > Luffia > Luffia ferchaultella. The sequence goes on along the minus strand of OX453250.1, from coordinate 21,757,771 downwards.
GGGTACTCTAAGACGTGGCCCATTCCGATTTCTGTGTTTAACACCTTGAAGGACAGTCCCATATGAAAAGTTGATACGGCTGAGACACTACAAATTTTCATACATTGCCTACAGGCGTAGTGTCATATTTTATGGTGATAAATAAATAAAATATGACAGAACGTATTTAGGCGTATACGTCGAAAGACGTACTGTCATATTTTTTTGTTTTGTGATTCGTTTATATGACGGTACGCCGATAGTCGTCAAATAGATAATACGTTAATATTCGTTGTGTCGTATTTGAGGTTCACAAATCGATGAATATGGCACTACTTACGCTCTTAGGCGCGAAACTTTTAGGCGGCAATGTAGTGTAGAATAAATCATTATAAAAAATAATAGTATGCATTAGGATGTATTTATTAGAAAAATAACACAATCTGCTACAGCTTAGTATACTTCTATCATCAGTCTCAATAATCAAAATAGATATTTAATATCAAATTATAAACTAGTTCACAAAATAAAAGTCACTTCTAAAAATAATTAACAAATCAACGGTTATTAATATTTGAATCAGTCATCATTGTTTGCCATGAAGCTTTCAGTATTCCAGTAGCTCAATCAGTTTTTTTTTTTATATCCTAAAATTATTTGATGTCATCATCAACAATCAAACTTAAATCTCAACAGCATGATAAGCTTCGAAGCAAGCTGGGCACAATGGGGGTTTATCTGGACACCCTTTGCAGCGGTAGCTTGTTTCCTTTCTTACATTTTTCTTTGTGCAAATTTTGCATTTCAAGAAGGTAAACTTCTTGGAAGTTCCCGGTCGAGAAGACATTTGTTCTGGCCAATGCCCATTTACCATATTCACAGCTATACAATCATCTCTTGGTCGAGCAGCAGACGATGTACTGGATCGAAATCGCCTGCTATCATGAATGTTTTGGTTTAGACGTACCAGGTCAGTTCCAGGTACCAGGTGATGTAGACTCACCAGACGATATAGCCGCCGATTGCCGTCGTCTTGTTTTCAATACCGATCCTCCAGTTACATCTTCAGAGGTAGAGGATTCATCGTTTGATGGTTTGTAATCAATATCTGATCCATACTCGCCATCATCAGAATAGGGGTCATGAATTGATTCTGGAGTAGACACTTCTTCAAACAAAGATTGAACACGCTTCTTCTGTTTTTCATAGGGATCCCTAGATCCCATCTGCAAAAATATCAATTTTATTGCTCAATATTACGAAATTGGCGTGTAAAACAAATGATATCACTACAAAAAAAACTATTTACATGAATAAGTAAGTTCTAATTTTGATATTTACGTAAAATATAAGATAAATCTTTCGACAAAAAGCAGTACTGACCTTTTACAAAAATATTTGCGCGCGAAAACATGTAACGACATAAGAGTACTCGCAGCCGGGCACTACGCGACTGCATGCATACTGGCTGCATGGAAACACGACACCCACAGGCGTAGTGAGCGTGTGGGACGTTACCGAAAAAAATCTATGTGTGCGTGATTGTACATTTTTCGAATGGGCTTTGAGCGTTATGTTGTGACAGTACAATTGTCTCAAGTGCACTAACCGTGACAGTATACCCTGCCGTTCCTTATGCTAGTACAGAAAAACCAACGACGGCAGGCGTTTGGCACTTACATTGCTATAAATTTGGACGCCTATGGGCGTTCTGTCATATTTTGTTTGATGCTATAACGCCTATTTGTGGTAGTGTCCTTCATCGTGTTAATGTGCATTTATTCTAACTAGCGGTTACCCTGTGGTCGAAATTCGACCGTCCTCACTTTTTGAAACTACCAATATTACTTAGGCGAGAGTAAGTCAATTCAAATTGCATCAAAAGACACACTATTATACTCGTATGGTCGACAGTTTTCATAACACAAAATATGTATCGATTTTAGTTTATGGCACTCGTTTTTCATATAAACTTTAACTATGCCAAATCTCACACTCCTCCGTACCCGCAATACGCGTACGGAGGAGTGTTCTCTTCTCGTATTCAAAATATGTAAGTAGTTTTCGTTTTCTCAAAAATTGAGCTCATGATTCCTTTGAATATTTTTCGCTATCTATCATAGTTTAGCATTTTGCCATACCATGGCCATAGCCATTTCAAAAACTCCCCTTGTATATAAATTTTATCGTTCTGCACTCCTACTCCACATAAACAGTTACTATACCGAATATTACACTCCTCCGTGCGCATAGTATGCTTAAAAAAGGATCTAAAGTTCTTTCTTCACTTATTTATATATATATAAACAAAGCTGTGAAATATTTGTGAAATATTGCAAAAATTTCACCAGAATTTGAGTACGTGTCCACTAAAAAAAAATTGAATCCTTTGGTGTTTTTTAAAACAAGTGCATATATAGATACACTACACTAATATTATTCCGCTGTACAATAATTTTAGTACCTACCTAATAGTTATACTTTTCAATTAAGTTTATATTCATTAATCCAACTTTTATTCGTTATTCTAGTCATTAAATTATTAATTTCAAGACAATCCAATTTCTTCCTTATAATAAATAAAAATGTTCATATATTATAAAAATAGGTAGGTACTTCAGAATAAAAAATTCCTATCTCAAATACCGGTTCGATTTTATTTTGCTTGCTTTGAAATTGAATTGGGTCCGAAAAGGGAGATAATGTTGATTTAGTTTCTTATCTACCTCTCGTCGAGAACACTTAAGAAATTAACCAACTTAAACGGGACTGAGAATTTCTCCTTATTTGAATTAACAAAATAAATGTTTGACGGCCGCGATCCTTTTTCTATTTAGTTTTTTGTTATTTTCTTTTAGTAAACGTCAATTCGAATCGTTATTTTATTATTTTATTTAAACATTCATGAACAATTTTTATTTTTCAAGTAGCATTTAGAATGTTAATATTTACAAAATTAAAGGAGAATATTTACTAAAAACGAATACGTACAATGTAAATGAAATAATATGTTTTCGTAAGTATTGAATCAATAACTTTTTATTTAAATTTAAACCTTGCATTATATAATGTTTAAAAAAATATATCCTCTATTGAAAACGGTCAAAATGTATTTAGTTAAGTAATGTTTTTTGAATTAAATAGTTTCTGCTTTCTGATCGATTATGTTACAGATGGTGTAGTGAGTTACAGAAATGCTTAGCAGAATCATCAAGATGCTCATCTCTATACTTCGAAACTATTGAAAACCTGAGCAAACTGACGGACTTCGAGATTAGACAGACCGTACGTTTTTATTATTGTTTTCTCCATATATATTGTTTAATTAAACATGAAATGTCGTTTAGTTGTGTTTTTTTTTTCAGTACGAGTTTTATATCTGCACCCATGAACGTAGAAATACCCGCACGTAGCATCACGTACTATCGATACACTCCTAGTAAGTCAGCTTGCTATGTACGCACGCATCAACTTGAGCGCACATATACCATAGTAAGTCTACCGATCGCCAGTAGGTACGCTGCAAAGTTCCACTCACACTTACATATGTAGCCGCCATTGCTATACTTCAGCGGTTCTTCGGTGACAAAGTGTCTAGAGTTGTTATTACGTCTGTGTGTGTATCACACTAAATTTTACTTCACAGAGGATACGTCGAAACATCAATTTTATATCATCATCAAGTTTTTTTAGTCTATGGTGCATATTTTTTGCTCACATTTTTATGGTCACGCAGTGGTATCTTCATGTACGTATATCCATGTGAAAATGTTATAAATATGTGATAGAATATTACATTTCTATAATTTTTTAATACTTTCCCATGTAGTATTTAGGTATTCCATGGAAAGCTGTCTCAAGCGATTTACTAACACATCATATCTAATAATATCTGGGGCATCTCACACAGCGCCATCTAATCACAAAGTAAGCAAGTATTATGCTTGTATTGTGGGTACTAGACAATTGATATACTAACTTAAATATTTTTTATAATATATACATACCTATATAGATACTTTTACAAGGAACAAATATACATGTTCATGCACACAAATATTTTAGGAATCGAAACCGCTACCCTTGGCTCCGCAGTTAAGATCTCTACTAACCATTCGACCAATCGGTCAGACATACCCATCAAAAACAATACTTGTCAAAAAAACCAAGTCTCGCAACTCAGTTGTTCTGCGGTAAAAAGTTGTGAGATCCATGTAATACCAAGTCGGTTATAGTGACGCATATCAATATTAAAATTCTTTAATGTTTTATATAAATATATTGAGACTTGGCCATCGCCTGAAAACACGTGTAAATTCAATCGCCTGAAAACACATGTAAATTCAATTATTTAGTGCGATGGCCAAGTCTCAATATATTTATATAAAACATTACATACTTACAAGTAGAGACTTACAAGTAGAGACTGAATAAATTAATAACCGACTTGGTATTACATGGATCTCACAACTTTTTACCGCAGAACAACTGAGTTGCGAGACTTGGTTTTTTTGACAAGTATTGTTTTTGATGGGATCTCATTTCTTTTTGTATTTTGTAGACAGTTCTACTTTTTTCCTTTTCGGTACCTTCTACTTATTGTATATATGTATATCTACCAGCAACGAATTTTTTAAAGCCCTCTCCCGGACTTATGAACTTTTCTTATTTTTGTAGGTAGCCTTCCGTTTTCTCTTTTCCGGTACTACTTCTTGAGCTTCAGCTACAGTTTAATATAATAATAACTGCCGTAATAAAACATCGTTACGAATAAAGCAAATATTGAAAAATTTAACTGAAGACTTGGCTGTATGGGCTTAATTTTCTTTGCGGTCTTTTCTAGATTTTTTAGTTTTTCCTTGATTCATACACCAAACACTACTTGTATTCCAAATTTGAAGCTTCTAGGTCTGCTAGAAGTGCCTTAGAATTTTGATGATCGGTGAGTCAGTGAGTGACAAAATTAAGAAATTTGACCCGTTATAATTTCTTAAAAATACTGTGAATGAAATTTGAAATATACGTGTAATATGCTTATATAATATGCCTGCATGGTTACTGAAAATTTCAGTCTTCTAGTTTTATCCACAACGAAGTTACAGGGGGTCGAAAATGGTCTGAATTGCTTCGAGAAAAGGATGGTACGGCCGTGACGCTTTTTTGCTCGACTTGGTGGGGGCACGGCCGTGCCCCCAGATTCGTAAGCAAAACAAAAGATATCGTTTGTTTCTTTCACTCATATATGTTAGTAATCGCTCATTCCAGCTTGTTCTTAAATTCTTCTTCTTAAGTTCCAGATGGGTTCTTAAATTTTTTTGCATTATATGAGTAGTTACTCTTAAACGGTTACGCAAATGAACTTTATCATTGACTTACGACCCAAACTTCAATTTGAACAACATCAATCTAAACTCGATGAATCAACAAGTGTTTGGCATGTAATATCAGTTCCATCAACAAGACATTCATTTAAATTGACGCGAGCGAGTCCAATCTTTAGTATAAGTGAATGTAACTTTCATAAAATAAAAGATACTTTTTACACCTTAACACGTAACAAATAGACTATTCATGCATACAAATATTTATCCTGAGCGGAATTCGAGCTCGCGACCCTTGGCTCTGCAGTTAGGGTCTCTAACTAACCACTCGGCCATTAATAAAACGTTAGGTAGGTCAATTAGGTAGGTAAATTACTAAACGTAAATAATCCTTTATATATACAGTATTGTCTTTATGTATATAGCGCATATCCGGTTTTGAATCCGCTTTGGGTTTGAATTGTATGCAGTATACTGTACATTATTATTGTATCCATGTTAATCGATTCAGAAGTCATGTCCATGGCAGTTTTGAAGCATCATTTAGACTTATTTGGGTTTCGTGTTACGTAATTAGCCGCCATCAGCAAACATTTTTGAAGCCACCGCTGAACACAGCTTTTTCTAATCTGTCCTAATTACCTACTCCACGAATAAATTACCCCTTTTCAACTTTGACATTTGAAGCGATTTTGACACAACACTCTTAAATTCGGTGTTTAAATTGATGATATTTTGGACAGTTTTAAATTATGAAAAACGCTTCGTTAGTTAACATTTTAATTTCATTTTAATTGTACTTAATTAAAATTTAATTACATATTTATGGATGGATATATAATGTATATTTTTATAAGTAGTTAATTTTAGTTTTAAATTAGTTTTTATTTTAATAATTAAATATAATAAATGCTTTATGATGAAATATTTACAACTTGTCCAGATATTTGTGTTCAAGCACATTACTAAAAATACAAAAACGTTTTGCAGTTGAAAGGAGTTAAAACAAATGTAACTATGTTTGCTTCTCAATAAGAAAAACTCGGAAGTGCTACAGCCACCTATATTAATATTATTATAAACAATTATTTACATCTACTTTGCAGTATTTAATTATTATAATACCGCTGAACTTTATTGTTTTGTTAAGCAAATCATCCTTCTATTTAAACTTTAAAGGCTTAATTTCAAGCCTTCACGTAACTTTTACGGTAAAAGTTGTTTTAAACACTTTTCCAAGTCAATCAAACAGAATTTTAAATGAAAATGTATCAGTATTCTTATAAGTATTATTTAAGAATTCTAAAATTTTGTTATTTATTAACTTCGGCGCATCAATCGCATACAAATAGTCTAAATGATTGAAATCCGGATGCTGTATTAAGTACAACTGAGTAGTGTCGCTTGGTAACTTTTGGTACAAACTCATCACATCATGTTCGCTCGAAAACAAGTCGTTCTTTGACCAAAATAAGGTTATTGGCAATTTAATATTAGTTAAATTATATTCCGGCGGTTCTGATGATCCGTACAAAACTAAATTTTGGAAATATCCATAATCGAACTGTTGGAATCTCTTAGAGACGATTAATTGAGCAAAATGTACTACAGTCTTCCAAGACGTTCCGGATCCTAAATGCGCCAAGACAGCCGGCAATAAAGTTTTATTAAACTGGTCTTCGTCATAACCGCATAAGTAAAACATGAAATTCCTGCACAACAAATTATCCATATTTTGGGTATCACAAGAAGAAGATAATTTTCCAATAGCCGAATTTTTAGGTATAAATTCGTGACTCCCATACAACATTTCCATGTAGGCGATATTAGTTGCAATAGGAGCTAAAGATTTTAAAGGTGTTTTTATATCTGATGTGTAAACCACAGGAGCGAGAGCGAACCCTGCTTTAAGTATGTTATTATATTCCGGTCTTAACGCTAACATGGCAAAAAATATGGTCGTTCCCATCGAATGACCTATGTAAGTGATTTTTGTGTTAGATCCTTTCCTGTTTATTATATAGTCTATAATCGCTGGTTCGTCATGCAAGGCAACGTCGTGCCATGAGAAATTCCAATATGCCTCTGAATCTGTATTGTATTTAATATGCTCTTTGGAATACCTGTTCCCTCTTATGTTACCCATCCAAACATCGTAACCTGCATCAGACAAAACATACGCCAGACCTTTGTTTGGTCCGTTAAGGACCCAATCCGCCGAACTGGCGAAAGTTCCATGTTGAAGTAACACTGTCTTTGGAGACACTACGTCGTTTTTTGAAGAATGAGGTATTCGATGAATATTGAGTACGTACCCTTGAGAAATGATAGTGTGCGTCTCACACGGATATCCGTGTCTCGTGATAATCGCAGGCACTGTTAGTATTACTTCCGGATTCTGAATTTCTCCTATGTGTTTTTGTTTAGAAACCTTTTCAGCTACTTGTCTTCCGGTTTCCTTTATTTGTTCAATATAATTATCAACTTCTTCATTCATCCTTTTCTTCTGCTCTTCGGCGTAGTTGTCTATAGTTTTCTTAATCGTTTCGGCTTGCTCGTAACCTTGATCTATGGCCGACTCTACTTGTTTCTGTTGTTCTGACATGAATTCTTTGAATTTCTTCGTCTGTTCCGCGGTGAAGTTCTGAGCTCTGGCGGTTTCATTCTTAACGTAATCTATGACGGGAGCGAACGGGTTCCAGTAATAAGTTTCTTGGCTTATTACTCCAACACAAAGTGAGAGCAGAAGTAGAATAATTTTGTCTGGACACCGCATAGCCGGATATTTGTCGAGAACTGTGTGTGGATACCTCGCCTTGCTATTATATAAGTCGTCTTGACCTGGGGTCAGTGCGTCACAGACGATGATAAAAATGTGGCAAACAATTAAACTGTCTCAAACGAGACGAGAGTGAGACGGTTACGTCGATTTTATCAGTGCCATATTATTTTGCGATTCCAATCGTATAGTAGGTACAACAATAGCGAGTTGACCTTACGTTATGATGTTATACGTATAAACTATTATTTCGCAAGTTATCTTAGTTGTACGATATAATATGATATAATTGTATGTGTTAAGTGCGTATATTATTATAGGTATTAAAAAATCGCTAAATCAAAAGTCAAAATAAATAAATTATATCGAACCTCATTGTTATTTGTTAATTCTTATCAGCGTAAATAATACTTTTATTTACATTATTTCGTCATTATACCTAGAAAGCAAGCAGCATAGAAAATTCCGGGTTTTATCATCGTGGCAAAAACAATAAGCGTTTTCATTTCACAGAATTCAAATTATTTCGTAATGGTTTTCAATAATTTTATCATATTTGGTAGCAGGCTCAACAATGGAAGTCAAATAAATGAAAATAGATTCCACGAGTCTCTATATAGCAATGCTTTGATCATTTATAATAGGTACGTGGATGGATCCTCGCAATACAACTCTCGATAAGCTATAGGTACTAAACATGTACAAACCGTGTCTGAGTGCGTGAATTATAACCGAACCGTTAGGTGATGTCTGTATCTCGTTTTTTGACGCCGATTTGCAATCCAGACTTTATTTAATCAAAGACAGAAATGCTACTTCTATATTTAAGAGACGTGCCGGATGGACGGGGATTTGCGCGCATTATTTGAAAACCCTTACTTTAAAGATGGTTAGATGAGAATTGTTTTTACTAAAAAAAATTATTAATTATGTCCTAACAAGGAGCGTCGCGAGCAGTCGGCTCTTGGTCTTGCAAGACTAAATAGGCCATAGTAATATAGTCCATGGACTATATTTATGGCATATCAAGCTTTTACGGAATAACAACGGGTTCTATTTCCTCGATATTTGGGAATATCCCGTTAGAGGTTATAGGTATTTAGGAATACCCGGTATGTTTATTTATTAGGGGTCAGATAGACAATAGAGCGTCACATATATGTTACAGAAAAACCTAATCTATAAACGAATTTTCATTTTGAGGGTTAATTTTGGCGGGAAAAGTTTAAAGTATTAGAAAAACTTAAGGCAAGTGCATATGAGACAAATCAGATGAAAGTGCTTAATTGATATGGGAAATATATTTTTTTTTATAATCTTAATATGTCATAGTTTAAAAAATATTAAAGAAAACACCTACACAAAAATCGAGCATCCTTCTTATCTACGAATCTACTAAGCTCAAAATTTTGAAAAAATTACGTTAAGAGGGCCTCACTCATAGTTTATGAAAACCTAAACGAAAATGTTGAGGTATTAAATTCCCGCGGGAAACGGAAAATATCCGTGAAGAGAAAATGCGCATAAAATGTATGGTTTTATTTCACCGAGAACTAAAAGTCCAATTGGTAGTGCTCACCATGATGTCTACTCATACGAAGGAGTCGGACTTCGATTCTAGCCACAATTTGGACATTGACCGTGATATGGCGCTACCGCAATACCTACATCAAATACAATATTAGAAACCAAACAAAATTGCAGTGGCAATATAAACCGTATACCTGAGAAAGGCTCGAAAGATTAAAATAAATATAATAATTACACAGATTTTCGAAATCCATGTTCTTAGGAATCCGTACTTGAAAGGTAGCAACGGGAACCGTATTACTAAGCCTTCGTTCTCTGTCAGTCCATCCGTCAGTCCGTCCGTCACAGGGTTTTATCGTCTGGAACGTAATATGTAGACACTTGAAATTTTCAGTGTCTATTACATAACAGCAAATAATGAAAATAAAATAAGGTTGAAAATTAAAGGACCCCTTTCAAGAAACGTGTTTTTTTTTTTTTATTTTACGGTGGTACGGAACCCTTCGTGTGCAAGTCCAACTACATTTGGCCAGTTTTTTTTACATTCATTTTCACTAAATAGGTACCTGAGAATAATCTTTCAATGTGTAATATTCTATAAAATATTTTGTGTAAAAGTACATTTACCGTAAAGTTCGTTGGAAACTTTTAAAATAAGTTTAAATATTTACCAAGCACAGAACCGCCAAAAGTGGGCGTCAAATTTTCTTACCGCCGCGCCGTAATTCTAAAGTTAGCACACGTGTTATAAATATATAATAGTGTTTTCAAAATTTCACTTGGTGTTCCGTGCCAAAAATCGCTAAACAAAAAACTTTTGGCATCAACTCAGCTCCGTCAGTCAGACTTTTATCTTCATTACTGAGCCGAAATATGATGTATCCCTAGTTATTAATGTGTTTATTTTCAACAGAACTAACCATAGAAGTAAGAATAGTATAAGGTAGACACTATAACACACGCTACTTTTACGCTGTAATAGGTACTTAAATTAAGTGTAGTTGAAGCGCCGCGTTCAGCAACAGCGCTAGAGGTCCGGTACAATATCAATTTGAATAAGGAAAAATGATCGAAAGCGCCCCCCTTACCGTGACGTACTATCGATATACGCGTTGACCCCTTCCACACTGTCGCATACCTTCCGCTGCGTTTGTGGCTTAAGGCGTTGTAATAATTCAGTTGAATAGCGCTCGTTCTAGTGTAACTATTATATTGTTCCTACTTCTATGGACCTACCAAAAATAAATTGTTCGTGAGCTTATAAAGTACCTATTCAAAGAAAGCTGATAAAATATACAAATTGTGTGACATGTTACTTCTAACGCTATCGATCCCTTGCAGTCTAGACAGCACATAGGTAAGTATTAAATAATAATAATTCGTAAAACAATATACACTACAGAGCCATCTAGTCCCAGACTAAATAGATACTTCTTTTGTAACAGGATAGATACATAATACCTATCTATCTTTGCTTATAAATGAATTCTAATTGAGCAACACAAAATTAAAGATCTCTGTTTATGATACAAGCAGTTTTCATATCAGTCCATTATGCCCCACTGCAGTGGTTTAAGCCTCGCCTCGGAATGAGGGTGGTTGGAGCTTAATCCACCACGCTGCTCCAGTATGGGTTGGTGGATTTTAATTTAACGTCTCTCGGAGACCGAGAGCTTAGGTAACATGCTCTCCGAGACACATACTCTTGTGATAGTTATGTAGATACTTATGTCAGAAAAAACTCATTGTTGCATGCCGGTTTCTGGGATAACAAGAAGCGGGTTCGTCACCACTCGGCTATCACGACACGACACGCAGTTTTATTGGCTGCTAATTGAGTGACTGATTTTCAATAACACCTATAAGACGGTAATATGAAGAAGTGAGGGCAGGAAATATCACGGGTACGCGGCCTCCCTGGTCAACCTCAGAACGGTAGGTCTAATCGATAGAAATAATCAAGCTAAAACACTTTTTTAGGGTTCCGTACCTCAAAAAAAAAAACAAAAGAATCCTGATAGAATCACTTCGTCCACCGTCTGTATGTCTGTCTGTTCAACCAAGTGAAAATGAAATAAAATTGAAATGAAAAATAAAACTTCTAAGTCGACCCAATTAAAAATACAGCCATTTATGCCGCATATTTTGATACTCGCTAATAAATCAAAACAGGGTACTTCCCGTCGACCTAGAATTATGAAATTTAGCAAGAAGCAGGGTCTTATTACAGTACAAGTAAATGAACAAGTCTGAAAAATAATTAATTTGTATCACATATATTTTTTAATATAAATCGAATATGCGTTTGCCACGTCATCTGGCAGTCATCTAGTCAGTAGCGACCAAAATGTTCATGATAATAATAGTGAAGTTTTAAATTTTTCTTAAATAGCTATTTTTTTAATTACAAACAATTGTACTAGTTATTTTAGTTTTGTGTAGTTATTCCAGCCAACATCAGACTGTCTAGATAAGCTGCGTTTTCCTTTCTCGTTAATCGATTTGAGGAAAGTGTTTCTGAAGTACCTACTTAATTTCTCGGTGCTGCAGTCTTAGAATAAACTTACCACAGCTTTTGCTGAACACATAAGCAACTCCGAAGTTATATTCCTATTTGGAGCTATTTGACGAAAAATTAAAATGGATATAAATAATCCTGAACGTCAGAATTTATGACCTACGTCGATTCTTTTTCTAAATAGTTTAAAGAATGATCCTAAAAATCTTACGTCTGTTACATCAGACAGCTGCTCGTTTTCTCTCACCCGAAATCATACATACTTTACCCCCTAGAAAGTCATTTATACGGGGATTATATACCTATACGTGGGTAGGTACAGTATGCTAAAAATGATTCTCCAGACAAATCGGAGTCTTGATACCTTGAGACCAAATGTATTTTATGCTGGCTCCAGTAGGGCGTGATTCAAAAAACATTCATAGCTCTATGAGAAAAGGTAACAAATCGGGAAATAAAACAGTTGTGAAGGATAAAATACGTGTATTTCTTAAAATTTGTCAATATAATCAGACATTAGATCCGATACAACCATGGGCGCCGTACGTTTTGGAAACAATTTCTAAATTGTTAATAATGAAATATACACAACAAATTAAATATTCCCTATACATGTATAATATATACTGATCGATAGCCTACTTTTCAATTTACCCGCGTAAATGCCTATACAGACGAATTTCAACTGCCTAAAAACAATAGGTATCGCTCGAACCGGCGGCGTATGACTTTGATTTGTGATTTTAATTCTCATGCGAACGGCTTAAACTAGAGGGTCAAATATATTTTTTACAAATTCATATCTAAGTCAATGTAAACATAAACTGAGGTCACAGACTCGTAAAAGATAAGCGAGCGTCACAGCGTAATTCGGACGACACCCGGATTTCATACTCTATCGGGACAGAGAGCGCGTTAAAAACACAAGAAAACAATAAATATCGACAGAAAATTGTCTGATAATAGATTTAGCTTGTTGAAGTCAAAACATGATGCAAAAACTTTTTATTATACAAGTCTTCATCATATAATAGGTTTATAATTTTGTTTATACAAAATTACATTTTTATTTAAACGAAAGATACTATGGAATTCACATAATTTTTTCACCAAAAATTATAATTTTTTAACTTAATCTCAACATAGAACATAAGCAAATCTGCTCTGACGTGTCTCGATATAAAATGTTTTTTTTTATTTTAACATTAAAATCAATTGCGTACAGGATTGGAAATAGGCATCTTAAAAATTAAAACATACATAAATATTTAAAAAAAAAAAACTAGAAGTGCATGCAGTACAGTTGAATATATTTTCGATAATACAATCTAGCTGATACTTTTTCAACTTTTACAATTTATTTAGATTCATTTAATTGAATATTTACATGCACATTTTATGTGGATTTTTCAATTTAAGTATTTATTGAAATATTTATAAGGTTTTTTTTCTTTTTTTTTATAACGCCATGGATTAAGAAACGAATTATATTATTAAATTTAACAATTCAATAAATACAAAACAAATATTTCAAATTGTTGACGTCACATGAGTCGTAAATGTTGTTCTATAAGGTCATTGGTTTTGGCGTTTGCGATGTTTCACACATTTTTTTTAAGTTGGATTCAAAGTCAGTCTATTATGAAGTTATAAAGATCAAATAGTGGCCAATACTATTTTATTGAAAAACATATGATATTGAATTTGTCGATACATAAAAATATATTGTACCAAAATACCTCAAAACTGTTTTCGAATAAGTATCAATTTGTAAATTGATCAGTTCCTAATTTGATGCTCATTCATAATATTATAGCTATATTTCGATTGTCGCATAAAATTACTTCTATTCTATAGATAGGTACATTTGACGACTGTTTAACTTGACATTCTTAGATAAATAAATTACTTGCGTAAATGTGATACGTTACAACTATAGAAGTAGAAATAATATAATGATAAGACTAGAACGAGCGTTAATCAACTGAACTATATTAGAAAGCCGTAAGCCGGAAATGCGGGGAAAAGTATGCGGCAAAGTGTGGTCAACACGTACAGCGACAGTAAATCACGGAAAGGGGAGATAAAGCGTCAATGTTATCGACATCGTTTTGAACATTTTTCCTTATTAAAATTAATATGTACCGGATCTCGAACAGCGCTGTTGCCAAACTAACACTGCCAGCCGGACGCGTCAACTACGCTTAATTTAAGTGTAGTTTTGGTAAGGCAGCGTAAACGTAGTGTGTTCTTTTGTCTACCTTATATTAATCCTACTTCTATACGATTACCACCGTAAATATAATTTGCGCGTAAACATTGTCCAATCGACAAGTTACTAAGTGGCAGGCGGTGATTGCGCTCTTGATACGACGAGGTTGAGTATAACAGTCCAGTGATTGTTTTGTATTTCGTCGGTTCAGAACTTGGTCCATCATAAGCTACGGCGACAACGTAACTACACTCAAGTAATTATTAATCTAAATGTACCTCAAGTTTCCTGTACCACTTCCAGTTGGGAATTGTCTAAATCTGACATTCGGTAAACTCTAGCGCCATGAAAATTAGAAAGTTTTTGCCCTGCTTCCGAAAATTCAAGCATCACTAAATTTTATCTGTTTTTTTGTTGTTGTTTGAATGAAAGGCCCATATCCAGTAATAGTGACACCTGATCTATACATAGGGGCCGTTCAAGTATTACGTCTGGAATCTGGACTCATCAGGAAAAGTAAGCAAAGCTCTTACCCCTCCCCCCCATGTTTACGTAAACATTGGTACAATTGATTGATGAGCGGCAGTTATAAGTCTAGAAATAAGGAATAGGTTTAGAATAGAGAACGGTAACACACCTAATATTCATTTAAATAAACTTTACTGACACGGTATTCCACAAGGAGTAAGTTACAAATATTATAAAAAATTAAATAATTACTGCTGACGTAATCACCATCTAGATCCCCCCAACCTCCATGTCATCAAAAATAAGCAAAGCAAAGACCCCCCTCTCTGTAGTGCTTACGTAATACTTGAACGACCCCTAGGTTATAAATTGTATGCATGTCACATACATGACACAATGGTCACGTGAACGATTCGCCCTCTGTAGGGAGAAATTGGCAGTTGAAATCACTATATCTAACGCGCTCTCTTTCGCCAACAGACAATTCGGAATACAAAAGTAAAATGAATGAAAGAGCCTCATCTTGATAACAAATACACATGTTTTATTTTATTAATTAAATTCTACTCTATCTAAAACGTGGTGCTCATTGATTTTGAAGCGACTACAACGAAGCGTACCTTAATACGGCAATTACATCGAATTTATTATACATAAAATTTTATATATATATTTTTTTTTTATTACTATTATATTTATTATGTCTCCCATACGAACTCCCCGTCACTTAAAGCAATATTCCCGATTCGAAAATAACACAAAACATATCGTCTAAACTACAAATTTGCACACACATTTGATCCTTTCTTTTTTTATACTATAACAAACCCTAACAGGAATCATGCCTATTGTTCTTCGATGCGTTAAAAAAGACATTGCACAAAAATAGGGAAACACATAAACACCAAAATCAGCACAAATTCCTTCCACAACAAGATAACAAATAAAATGTTATTCAGGAATCGATCTTTTTTTCGATACGGATGCGGACCGATTACGCGAGAAAATAAAAGCGAGTTATCGATATATAGAAGATTGAATCGAATCGATCAGCATACATTCGTCACTAGCCAGACGAGTATAAGTATACCTACTCGCTAAAGTGGATTCCATTAATTCTAATATTTCCAATATTTCATACAATCTTTTAATCGCTGCTCTGTAGCCTGTAATTGGTCCGCACCCTAGTCATCTCAATAGAACTTGTGGACAATATAAACAATCCCATCATATTGACAAAGTTATCAAAATAATCTTAAATGCAAATTGAATTGTAATATTTAAATATATAGTTTTACTGTTTAACACAGTTAAAAAAATAATTATTATATTACCTGGGACATTCCACACAGCGCCATATAGTACCAAAGTAAGCAAGTATTATGCTGGTATTATGGGGTACTAGACAACTGATATACATACTTTATAAGAATAATTATTATTAATAATATATATAGACACTTTTACACCCAGATACGGAACAAATAGGCACGTTCATGCACACAAATATTTATCCCGAGCGGGAATCGAACCCGCGACGTTTGGCTCCGCAATTAGGGTCTCTCTAACCACTCGGCCAATCGGTCAACAATGAAAAAATACCATATCGATTTAAATGTAATTAAACATTTACTGTAAAAGTAATAAGAGATATATTGACCCTTACATTGTTCATAAGTTCTATATTGATATAAACTCTAATTAGTTTTTCAGCCATAGTATGATTTTATATAGTTATGCAAAAATATACAGTTACAACTGACATTCAAACATACCATATGCAATATATATATTTTTAACACTGGTTTTACATTGTCTGTGTAATATAAATCCCATTTGATTATCATTATACAATTTTAATGATCCAAAATGTTTAAACATTTCCCATGTAAACCTAAAATTAAGTTGGTGTTATTTTATAACCCCCTCAAAAACATATTTCAACACTATAGGCTCTTCAAAATATAGATTATACATACACATCTATTGTGAGCAACATAAAACGGATGAAATGAATGTGGTACAAAGGAAGTGCTGAAAATCACAAATTTTAGAAAAAACCTATGTAAATAATATTATAGTAAATATTATTAGGAGAAGAATAATTATGTACTGAGGGGTGCGATAACTAGGAGCGGAATCAAAATTTAATTAATTTAAAAACAATATTAATGCGAATTTACGCACTTGTCTGTGGAGTTTAATAAAATTCGATCCTACGATCTTGTGAACCCCTCATTCTGTTCCCAGACTAAATATTGTTTATATACTATAATGGTACATTATGATGCAAGTACGGTAAACTGCATATTATAATAGCCCCTTGGCTATAACAAACTGATGACTATAATAGCCAGCTTACTGAGTACGAGCATCATACGACGTTTATCAATACTTTTGCGATTACAATTAGGTACATACTTCAAATGTAATAATGGCGGGAGCTAAGGGCGCGAGCGGGTTGCTTTTCGCTGTTTACGCATGCGTTACAAATAGAATGCTCGTTTGTGATTGGTGTGAAGTAAAAAGGCCTACTACTATAAAATAAAACATTACGGTACAAGTTTCGATGTCATAAAGACCGTATTAAAAGCAAATGTATTGAAAAATGGTTATATATTAATGGACATTACTAAGGAAGGTTGGCACAGTAAATTCGGTCCAGACTAGTTTTTAAATTATATTAGTAATTATATTAGAATAGTCAAAAATTATCAGAATCAAAATTTTTGTACTGGTGAAAATCAAAATTTGTTTACCATTAGAACAATTATAAAAAATTATAATTAATACTTTTGTTGGTGTCGGGATATACATTGCTAGTTACACGCTTCAGAGTGTGCAATAACTTTTAGTAAGATTACATGTATGGGAGTGGTTTTAATTATGAAAAAAAAATTACAATTTTGTTTATATAATATCTGGAACATCCCACACAGCGACATCTAGTCCCAAAATAAGCTAGTATTATGCTTGTATTATGGGGTACTAGACAACTGATATACATACTTAAGTATTCTTTTATATATATAATATATACATATATAGATATTTTTACATCCAGGCACGGAACAAGTAGCATGTTCATGCACACAAACATTTGTCTCCGGCGGGAATCGAACCCGCGAGCCTTGGCTCCGCAGTTAGGGTCGCGCAGTCCGCAGTCGAATTTAAAAAAAGCCTGAACCGATTTTAGAGTGCCAATCCTCTTCAATAATGTTTATTAATATATTTCATAGTGTATGCCCAATATTTCGCCTGGAAAAAGAATGAGAGTCACAAGAAAGGTCGGAATCTTGGATTGGATGGTCTTTATAGAACTAATAACACATAAACATGGTACAGACGCGCCCAATCAGAACGGAACACTTTTAGTTTAAGATTTTCGATGATGGATTTAAGCCACTAGAAATGCTAGTGTTTGCATTGCCAATATTCGAAAAATCGGAACATATTAACTCGTAAAGTACCTACAGTATTTGTACAGTTATACAAGATTGTTCCGTTGCCTGTGGTTACTGTAACTATATTCTGTGGCATGACGTCACACATAGAAGATAAATCAAAATCTAACAACATGACAAGAATGAGGTAAAAACAAAAAAGCTTTTGCAATGTAAAAAATATAGTAATGTTATATGTATGTGAATATTATTTAATACTTTGTCTTTAAAAAATAAAACAAATAAATGTTTAATAGTCATAACTTATAGAAACAAAAGAAATGCATAAAAATATGTCTTGTGAGAGAGCTCTATATATAATACGATCATAATAATTAATATACGGATTATTGAGTGCTATTGCGATTTTTATCATCATAGAAAGTCCAGACTATACCTTACGAATCGCCCCGGGCCCATGCAAAAATTGTGAAATAATATTATAATAATACTTAGGGCATTCCACACAGCGCCATCTGGTCTCAAAGTATGCAAGAATACTGCACGTATTAGGGGGTACTAGACAACTGATACACATACTTAAATATCCTTTATAATATATACATATTTAGACATTTTTACACTCAGGCATGGAACAAACATGTTCATGCACACAAAAATTTGTCCTGAGTGGGAAACGAACCCGCGACCTTTGGTTCTGCAGTTACGATCTCTAACCACTCGGCCAAACGGTCAGTCCTATTATTTTATAACAAACGTGAACGAATATAAACACAGACACATGTGTTAAGTTTTGTCCAAAACAAAAAAAGAACGAACAGTCTATTATTCCCAATGAATGACCAATGTTTGTGCATGTTGCCAGTTCTAACTTAAAGAATCAGCCGAAGGATTGGAGTGATAGGACATATGATGCAGAAGTGATAACCTATGGAGGAATTCACCAAATAAGGAATTAGGCAAAATATTACACAATTAAGAGGACTGATCGCCCGCCTGCGTCGGGTCCTCGAAGATAAGTAATGGACGTCTGACCATATTGAGTGTACGTCGTATCCGGTTATGTTGTATTAAGATTGGATTGGATTAATTTATCTTGTTTAGATCTTCGTCTTTTCTGACTTGTAACAATAATGTGTATTCGTATTTTTCTACGACTAGACAATAGCAACTCTCTATTCGCACCACTGTCATCATCCACAAAATAATAATTAAAACAGGCAATCTCATGTTTTCTTTTTTTTAATATAAAAATGTCGTTTTAATTCAATAATTCTACAAAGGCAACGCTACCAGGTATGTCATTAGTGCTCAGATCCAAAACGTCTAATCTTAATAGCAACGTAGCCGGGTAGTATACTTTGCAGCATTATGCATAACCGATGTCGCTATATAACGCGTACGCGCGTACGCGTGCACCATCTAGTCCCGAAGTATACAAGTTTTATGCTTGGGTTATGGATTGCTAGACCACTGATATACATACTTAAATATTTTTTGACTGACCAATTAGCCGAGTGGTTAAAGACCTTAACTGCGGAGCCAAGTGTTGCGGGTTCGGTTCCCGCCTGGGGCAAATATTTGTGTGCATGAACATGTCTATTTGTTTCGTGTCTGAGTGTAAAAAGTATCTAGAACCCGGAACTCTCGGTTCCGCAGTTAGGGTCTCTAACCACTCGGCCAATCGCTCAGTCATACTGATAGATTTTGTTGATCAAATATAACGAAACTGTCGGGCGACAGTTCCGAGCGTTAAATTCGAGCAAGTCTGGAAGTACCTTAAATCGATCGCTAAATAAAGTTGTTATATCTCTCTAAATATATCGAAATCAGAAGTGCCGCCATGTCAAAGATCGCAATGCACTCTCAAACTGATATTGCAAATCGGATGCAAAATGTGAAAATGTGTGGTACTTAAAAAATATATATTTAAGTAGATATTCCAATGGTACATATAAAAACACTAGATTATCAGATATAAGCTGATGTGTGTGAAAATGTTTGTTTTGCTATTAAAGTAATAAAATTCTCCTTTTTCGTAATAATAGGTCACGATATTTGTATGAAAAATTAAAACAATATTACTAATAATAATTGAAAATTTACAGATGCCTTTATTATTACGATGAAATTATCAATTAAAAAATATGGAAATTTATTTTCAATTTTTCCTAAAAATATATTAATTTATATGTGCGATTTTTTTTTGGTTTTTAAAACAACACAACAAGAACTTAATTATTATCCATGCGAGTGAATCCTACTACGATTTACATCGTGTTTTTCTTGTACTTCTATTGCGATTCCACTAGGAATCACTTCGAATTTAATGCATACATTAATCAATATAATAAAGATCTTAAAGAAAAAGAAACCGATTTCTCATATATCTTCTTTCACACAAATAATATATATATATATATATATTTAAGCCGTCTAAAAATATAAACTGATTTTCAACATAAACTAGTTATGTTACATTATAGAATGGATTTTATCAACGAAAAATAACAATATTTCTTTATGTATAAAACTTAGGTAGCATCGAAAAAAAAATAAACAACTACACAGCATAACGAAACTCACATCTGCATACTGTTCGCTTTAAAAGCAGAATCAATTAATGGAAAAGGCTGTTACTATAATATTTTTTTTCCACTTAATTCACACCTCTATTTCCGTCTTATTTAAAACTTAAGATTCGAAATTTAAAATAAAACATTCTTCTCTGAGCGGCGGTACTGCACAAATCTTTTGTAAATATTATTTTTTAAATTTTACTAAATATCTGTAACTGTTCGATAAACTTTTTTAGTATAATCGAATTACGATTTCCGCGCATCAAACATATCTCCATTGTTTCATTTTCGACGTCAATTCAAAAACTGAAATAAAACGCAAAAAAAAGGGGGAGCACTCGATTATGAACCGTTTTCAAAAACCGACCGTTGCATCATTCACACTCAGGTAAAAAGCTTGAAAATAAAATCACTGTCCACTATTCAGCATGAGAGAATCGACGTATCGATTTTATCACATCCCTCGCGTAATAAAACAAGCCGCTATCAATGCTACCGTTTGTAGTCAGATGTTACAAATCGGTAGTCGAATCGGCTACCATCTGTAGTTGGTAATGTTGACTGGTAGACGAATCGGCTAACATCCGTAGTCGCTAATCCTGAGTGGTAGTCGAATCGGCTACGTTTAAATAGCTACGTATATCAGCTTGGTCTAGTGTTGCGAGGCCGCGGCTAGGGTGCGCCGGCGCACCGAATGCGGCCGTCAATACGCGCGTCTGTCATCCAAGTCTGACATCTGAAATTATAAAATGCATATCTTAATAGAAAAACACATGTATATATTAGGTCTTAACCTATGAAGTTGCCGTTTTGTATGAAATAAGTTAAAGTATATTTTTGTTCAAACATCTTTATTTCTGTTATTCAAAGGAATCACCCGTGCAATCGATGCATCAACTGGATGGGAGGCAACAAACTCTTCAAAGGCATTTTATACTGTCTCTCGGGAATTCAATTTTTTTTCAGTTAAAAAGTTGTCCAAATTTTGAAAAAAAAAGTAATAGTCGGTAGGTGCTAGGTCTGGTGAGAATGGCGGATGAGGGACAACTTCCAACCCCAACTCTAGCAGCTTGGAGACTGTTTGTTGTGCAGTATGGGGTCGCGCGTTGTCGTTTGACGCTATAAAACAGGTTTCGGCCCATTTTAGCGTCAACGAATAACCCTAGAGTAACTTCTATATAACATTTCATAAAAAACTGTGTCATATTTAATGTATACATTTTAGGTTTTTAAGAAATAAACATTATTATTAAGGAGCAGCGGGACGACCGATTGACCAAATCTAGTCGCAGACGTGCGAGCTTCTCCACCATTGTCTTCAGTTCTTCACAGTACACATATGCAGTAATGCTAATGCCATTTTGCAAAAAGCTGTGATGAATCACACCGGCACTAGACCACCAAACAGTATCCATCATCTTTTTAGGGGTTATTTTTCGTTTAACACATTGCTTTGGTGCTGAACCAGGATCTAACCAATTTGCTGAGCGCTTTCGATTGTCGAACAGATTCCATTTTTCATCATAGATAACAATCCGGTTCAAAATTCCTTAATTTCTGTGCCTGTTGAGCAACACGAAGCAGGTCTCGACGCGTACGTTGCGCTGGCGATCGTTAAGATCGTGGGGTACCCATCTATCAAACTTTTTTACTTTGCCAATTTGTCCCAAATGGTCTAATATTGTTTTGATGCTAACAGTAAAAGCTGCTGATAGTTCAGCTGTAGTTTGGGTATCATCAGCTTTCACAATCGCTTTCAATTCATCATTGTTGACCAAAGTGTCCAAACAACCACGAGGTTCATTATTCAAGTCTTAATTTTCAGAACGGAAGCGGGCAAACCAATAACGGGTCGTGCGTTCGTTTGTTAAGTTCTCTTCATAAACGTTGTTGATGTTACGTGACGTTTGTGCCGCATTAGTGCCACGACCAAACTCATATTCCATAATTACACGAATTTTTAGTGTCCATTAGGACGAAAAATGTTCAAATGTTATGAAAACACAACGCTAATCAATAAACAAAAGACTGACTTTGTGAAAGAATGTCATGTCTTCAAAACAAAATTAACTTAAATTTAGAATTCACAGCCAATCAAATTTTTTTTCTTTTAATGGCCTATACTGAAAAACGGCAACTTCATAGGTTAAGACCTAATATTAGCTTTTTCACTGGATCAGTTTTCTCACCTATGAGTACACATAATTGATACATACATAATTTATTTTTGCAAAACTAATTAACTAAGGTTTAACACGCATACTAAAAAACACTGACAACGAAGATTTCAATAAATTTGATTTAAGGTTAAACGATACTTCTGATTTCCACATAAAATTTATTTGAACAGAAGTAGTAAATTCAACTTGATTATATTAATTTTATCATCTTAATAAGTAAAATAAAATTTATATAAAAAATATTTCTTCTTACTGAAAAGGGTTCCAATTTCAGTTTCTATAGTTCATAATTTTCAATTTACATACGTATGTGCGAACGAGTTTTTTCGAAATTAGAATTAAAAATTTTTGGTGTTATGAGAGAACATATTTTCTTAAAAAAGACACGTTTATGATACAGCTAACTTAATGAGATGGTAAAATAAACACTATAAAGTGTTGTTTTTCACTTCTGGCCAAATACATTTTGTATGGAAATCGACGGTAACGTTAAACCTTGATATAAAATTATGTTGGTTACGTTTTCTACAGATGGTAAAAGTTTAATACTACTTTGTGTTATTATGTGTTCTTGCAGAGGTCAACTTAATTTTACAGATTGATTCCTTTGCTACAACATTTAGAGGTCGAACTAACGTTGTTTTTTTAATTTTTTTATTACATGGTACTCACGTTGTGGTGCAGGCGCGGCCGCTTGTGTGGATGAGAAGGCGTGGGGTCGTCGGCCGCCTCCTCGATGACCAGCTCGCCGCCCAAAGAGTCGCAACCGCCGTCGTCTCCGCGATCGCCACCGTAATTACCGCTGCGAACAAATACATTAGTATATTATGCATAGCAAAAAAACAAAGAAGGCGTTTACGAAATGCTTACAAATGTAAATAAACATTTTTTTTTGCCTGGTTATCAAAAGTTTCTTTATTTTCTCAATATATACAATATTTTCTGGCGGTTCACTATAATGATAAATATTCTTAGTCTTTCTTTTTTTTTTAATTTTGCTCTTTTCTTTCTTTTTCCATTAATAATTAATATATATATATCTCAGACATGGGCTATAAAGACATCACGCAAGCCCATACAATGCCCTGTGCACGCACTACTCACATGAGAAATTCTAGCTACAGACAAAATAGACGAAGAGGAGCTTACAGACATCAGTGTTGCGCAACTAAGTAGACTCCTACAAGGCAACAAGAAGGTTCTAGACGACGCCGAATGGCCAGTAACCCATATAGGAATTCACCAAATGGGGAATCGGACGAAATAGCCTACACCTGTAGGTCTGATCGCCCGCCTGCATCGGCCAGCGTCCCCGAAAATAAATAGAATACAACCCCGTCCAATTCTGTTCCCAAGAGCAATAGACAACTTAGCGTACTTGTCGCACAACATATTCTAGTATTGATTGGTTGAAAACTGCCAATGGTTTTCTCACTAATTTGCACACCAACTAAAATCTAGTAAACAATTGTATAGTGCTCCCGAGGTATCCGGGGATTTCAGCACAAGTTACTTATGACTTAGAAACAGAATGCCAAATAATATTGTTGTTCACGTTTTAGAATATAAAAGAAGTAAGAATACTAAATTCTCGTCTTTTTGTCGTGTAAAAGGAGTAACCAAACAATTAAAACAGTATTATAAATATACAGTATTTTCCTACACTAGCACATAACTAAATGTGTATGTATATGTCGTAGCGGACCTATTTTTGTAGTAAACTATTAAACTTTACGACTTATTGGGTAGCAACCCTGAAGGGTATTGTCGTATTCGAGTGGAATCGAGCACAGGTGTATGTATGCGCATACATACACCTGTGCTCGATTCCACAAGAGGGCGATAAACACACGAGACCCAAGGCCAGAAGGAAGCTTCTGTGTTTGGCTAGGCGGGTGGTGTCCCGGGAACCCGGGATTATAATTTAAAGACAAGTCAGTCTCAAAACTGTCAATAGTAAAAGCGTCTTTGTTTTTGTAAAATATGCAACGGCAATGACTAAACTTATAATTTCACCTGGTGACGTCACGCTATAAGAATTTCCAATATATCTACTTAAAAACCAATCTAAAAAAATTCTAATTAGTTTCTTTAAATTGCCTATTCTTTCGAAAAAACATATAACGGACTTACGTTCAAAAATTTGGGAATGGTCAATAACTGTGTATATAGTGAGGTAGTTAATCAGTAAGAGTTAAGTATAGTAGTGTCATAGAGAACGGATTAATGTTTATTTTAATAGATTTATAGAATTCGAATAATTGTTGAAGTAAAATGGCTAATCAAAGTAACGATCTTAACCGCTCTCCGACATATATTTTGTCTTGGATCATAAAAAAATTGTTTATATACTTGTTGCTTACATAAAAAAATGTTATATATTTTTTTAAATAAAATACAAAGTTAAACAAAAGACATATTTTTTTCGTGTCTAGATTTCAAAAATCAAGTTTTCTAAGGGCTCGTCTTCACAGACTTGCAACAATTACAAAGTTCAATTACCCGTAGTAGGGCGAGTGCTGCTGTATGATGACGTTAGCTGTCGGCCCATCTTCCTCTTGAATGGACACCAGGTTACCGCCTGTCGTACCCACCACATACTTTTCTGTAATCAGAAAAAAAACACAATTCATTTTTGTAGCTCATTACTATTCTACAAAACATTAATTTTGAGTTTCTTCTATTGTAAAACCGGCTAAGTACGAGTCTGAGTCGCCCACAAAGGGTTCCGTACCACCGTACAATATTTAAAAAAAAAACACGTTTCTTTTATGGAAACCCCCTTTAATTTTCATTTTATTTTTATTATTCAATTATTTAAAACTTTAAAAACACAGATTGCTATATTTATATTGCTGCAAGACTTGGCGACCTATTTTTAGGGTAACATCGTGGACGAGCTATCGATGGAGAGACATCGCGGTGAGTGATTATCGTATAAATACTACATAATTAAGTTTAATCCTTTAATAAATAAGTTCCACTTTATTACAATATAGCATTGATTTATTAATTTTAATAATAAGGATTTGAAGTCAGTAAACAAAAGCGAAATAAAAGTGTCCGCAACGTGCGTGGGCCGATGCCACCCGCGGTGGCTCCGATGTGTGCGTCAGTCCATGCCAATACTTATTACGGGTCGGATGTGTTCACACTGTTCACGGGAATGTGATGAGAATTAAATCGTGATAATGTTCAAATTAAATTAAAAAATAATCGAATAACCATCTGCAGACATAAACTAATGATAAATTAAAATGTTTACTTACTGCAAATACGATATTCATCTCTTTTTCGCATCCTTGACAAGTAGTTTTACAAATTTTTACGACACAAGTCGGTATCTCGCACGTTTATTCGGCGCTGAGCCATTACACTGACTGACTAAAAGTCGGTTGCTGGACTTATTTAATTTTGGATGACTTTCTGCGCGGACTCTTTAGAACGTGGACAGCATATCTAGTTATATTGGTATATCGATGCCATATAGCAAATATTGTCTGATAAACAGGTAACATCGGACTTATAACAAATTTAATAATTTACATATTTTTAACACTAGTAAAATTATCCTTTAAGCGAAATTCTCAAAGTGATAAACGATAAACAGGAACATAGGCTTAACCCTTCGTGATGGCAAACACAGATAACTAGAATGCATGCGATTGGTTAATATGGAAGTTGCACTAAATCATGCACGCCTTACATATAGTATAGAATGTAAATATGTAAATATATATTACACACACACACACACACGCACGCACGCACGCACGCACGCACGCACGCACGCACGCACGCACGCACGCACGCACGCACGCACGCACGCACGCACGCACACACACTACCCCTACACATAAATTCTCATATACAATATATACTGTATCATAAAAAAAATTATATACCAATACTTTTGTTTGCCAGTTCAATTTTTCTTTTTAAAAAAGTGTCTTGTTTGATGTCGCCTTAAATTGTAGCATGAATAAGAAAAAAAATGTAAATCCCTATTGAGCGCGTCCTCTTCAACAAAATTAGTGACGTCATGGCATGATTTACTTTAAAAAATTGTGTCTTTGTTATTTTTTTAGATAGTAAAATTCTGTCACTGATTAGTTTTTCTAAATAAATATAACACATTTCTAAAAAATGCAAAAAAGACAAAACCCGCTCATTGGCTATCAGATGTATTCATAAGTTATTTTATATTTTATTTAGTTAGTTAATTTAGTTTCTTGAGAGCTGTTATTTTTGTTATTAAATAAATAAATATACCAGTGTTGGAAGAACCTATAGACGCTAAAGATCACAAACAGTAGATACCTTCACGCTCTCCACCTGCACCGTTGGTGACGACAGTGATCTGATGACCAGCCATTACAAGTCCGCTGCTGCTCGCACCGCTGCCGTACGACAAACCGTGACCTGAAGCGACAAACGTTTGTTAAATAAAGTGGTCTATTATCTATTAATTTCATTAAGTAAACGAATATTGTTTTGTTGAACTGCTCTTCAAAACCAGTCAAGACCAGATCTTGTTTGTTGAATTGACATTTCATATTTTCCAACAGAGGAAAACAAAAAAAAACCTTTCGTAGCATTTTTGAAGCCAGTCAAAAATATATATGACTCGCTGGCCGTAATGACAACTACTTTAAATTCATTAGTCGACAATGTATCAACGATATCGATATGGTTATGTGTCAAAGTAAAGATAACCAGCAGCAAACGTTCCTGGCCGCATTGCACTATACAATCATATGCACAAATAGCTCATCTTACCTGGTGAGCCAGGCGCACTTTGACTGACACCGCTGCGTTGCGGGAACAGGTACTGAGCCGATCCACCACCGCCGAGCCGTCCCGAGCCACCAGATAACTGTATGCATAATATTCCACAATGTATTTATGTTTATTTATAACAAATTCACTTGTGAACCGTAGTGAGCTGAACGACGTGCACTGTGGAGGTTCTTTGTCGAGACCTACAGTTAGACTCACCAGAATGTATCTGTCCATTTTGCAACTCAGTAATAAACACAAAGCAACATACAATTATTAAAACTCTAATCTGACTATTGTAACTATAATGTGATCCTGAAGTATGAAAAAAATTTTTAAAACATTGATGAGAGTTAAATTTTATGTTTTAAGAGGTTTACCACATTTTAAGAAAAATAAGGTTTTTGGGTAGTCTTCTGTTTTTCTTTCATGACGTCTTTTACGTTTGTTTAATTAAAAAAGATATTTTAGGGTTCTGTACCTCGAAATGAACCCTTATAAGATCATTTCGTTGTCCGTCTATCTGTGTGTCATGATGCAAGATTTTTGTCAGGTGCGCGTAGAAGTATCAAGTTAAAATTCTACGGTCTCTTAAAGCTGTAGAAAAATCATGTTTCGAAGTGAACGCGATCAGAACATATGGCCAAAGTATGCCGCATATTTTGACACATTTTGATATTCCAAAGTAAATCAAAACCTTACTTTCCATTGACCTAAAATGATGAAATTTGGCAAGAGCAGATTTCACAGCACAAGTAAAGAAATAAAGTTCGTAAACAATGGTTAAAAAACGTGCATTTTAGAGGTACCACGCCATATTAAGTATAAATCCTTTAAAGTTAACGGTATGAAGATCAGCGAACCTGGTGTGATTGGTCTATGTGAGGATCTTCAGTTGTGAAGAGGTCGGGCGTAGGCTCGCGGGACAACTCCTCGGGGGTGACCAGTCCAGATACGCCTACTTGAGACGGTGACGTGGGAGCGCTCCTATAGAGAAACAAGAATATTAATCAAGTGTAAAATGGTTCATTAAAAATGCCCGTGAATGTTCTTAGATTCTTTTGTTCCATTCCATCAGCCCATTATACCCCACTGCAGGGGCTTAGACCCCCCCCCCCCCCCAGGGTGAGGGGGTTCATAGTTTATTCTATGATTATGGAAATATTATTATTATTGCCTATCCTCGCGGGGGTGATGTGTTTGGGTGCAACAAAACATGACACCGTCGTCTGAAAACGTCACTGTCATAAAACATCATTAATAGGAGTTTTTGACTGTCATTCAACCTCACCAAAATCATTGTGATGACATGTTTTCCACTGAAACTTTGTCAAACTAAAGTTAATAAACAATGGCAAAAGGAAATGGACAATAATTTATTGTTTTTGGCCAAAACTTTGCTAGGTGCTCTTTTATTGTGAACGGCGCGGGCCCTTGTAATAATAATAATAAAATATCGTACCGCGTGTTCCTATATTGCATGTATTGGGGTAAAACTTGTCAAGGCGCGCCTTAAGAATCACTCAGATTATTTTCAGATGGCAGTAAGCAATTTATTAATATTAATAATATTATTAATAATAATATTATTAATATTAATAAATTGCTTACTGCATTATTAATAATAAAGCTTATATTTTTTGTAAAAAATTTAATAATTGCAGTTTATTTGAGACAGATATAGTGATAGTGCTATCTGGGGGGTGATTCTCGTACCACTTGAATTTAAGTCTCATGAGACAATTTCCGTTTACAATGAAAAATGTCACATGATAACGATTTTCCTTATTCTCAGTGTCAACCACTTGACAATTGTCAAACGAGCGTGGTGGGACATGCATCACATGGTCCGCACCATCCAATTTCAAATGTCACACGTAAAATAATAGTGAATTGTGTCTTGAAATAGCAGTCACTTGGCTGTTAAACAATTTTCCTATGATCTGAAAAATATAATAGCAAAGGCTAATTTGAAATATCTTGCATTTTCAAATTTCATCCTTGTTGTATGAGTAAAAAATGATACAATATTGAGGAGGCGAAGAAATCCATCGATTAACGATTCGTTTTATAAATTATTTAAATTAAGTAATAATTTCATTTTTCACGAAAGTTTATTACAACTATCGATTGGCAAATATTATGTGGCAGTGGCCCGAAATTACACCAGTGTTTCGCAGTGGTTCCGCATTTGAGTTATTTCAATAGGTAACCAACATCCATCCATTTATCGATCAGCCCTTTTTTATACCCTACTGCAGGGGCTTAAGCCTCCCCTCAAGATGAGGGGGCTTGGTGGTTAAATCCACCACGGTGCTCCAATGTGGGTTGGTGGATTGTAACAACCGCCATCTATTGGCGGCAACCGGGACCGTTTAATTAACGTGCTGTCTGAGTTACGGGGTCAGTAATAGTTGTGTACTTAAGTCAGAAGCCAACATACCTACATATAACCTACATACTTTTTCAGAAAAAGTTACTTATAATTGGTTAAATTATTTACATCTAATTTGTTTTCTAATAGGCCAAAAAAATTATATTAAATGGTTAATAATTCCTCGTAACCAAAAGACAAACGTTTGTTATCTAATTGCTATATCGTTTATTCCTAAACGGAACATTAGGGAAACCCTGCCATCGCTGCCATTGGCTGCCATCTACTGAACCATAAACAAAACATATGATTCAATCTATGTCAATCGTTTTTCATACGACATTTAATTTTTATGTGACAATATTTCCGTAGTGTCTTGAGAATACAGAATTTGCAGCTCACACGACAATTGTCACCAAATATCGTTTGACAAATTGTTGTTTGACAATTCTCTCATGCTGAAATTGTCACATGAAACGAGAATCGGCCTACTGTGCTGTTGTAAAGAATAACAACTAGTTAGATAGCACCATGTACAGTAAAATATAGCAACTAATTCAATTTCAATGTCTTTGTGATCTACTCCCTCATCGCGATTTCACTACTTTTTTTCAAAGTTTCTTGAACAGAATATCGAAATTAAAAACATTTCAGTTAAGTTTTTTTTTTAGGGGCAGTCATTTTATTTTTAAATAAGTAACAGTGTAGGTTGATACTACTTAAATACTAATTAAATACTTTGTTCTTTACGCAGCACATTGTGGGTAATACATAAGAAGTGGACTTAAATGTATTATGTGGTTTACTTTAGGCTGTCTTTTGTCCATGTGTTCACTTTTATGTTTTTTTCATATCGCTCGTATATAGTTTATTTTTATTTTGATACCTTTTTCTTTTTGTTTCTTACTTATGTTATTCGGCTCTATTTATGAAAACAATTATTGGGTGTAAATTTTCATGATTAACATTTATTTTTGTATTTTGGTCTTCAAGCTGTTGTTTTCCTTCACATAAATAAATAAATAAAATACTCGGTGTATTCTTATGTTTATTACTTGCACAAATGTTTTATTGATCCTATATTCACCAGAAATAAATTCAAACAAAGTGAATTTCTTTTAAAGCTATTATTATTTTTTCGCTATTATTATTATAAAGCTTAGACTATTTTAATGTATTCTAAATTCTTCTCTTTTACGAATCCTTCCTATATTATTAATTGACGAAAACTATAAAGAAACACGAGATAAATGCAAATGTCCACAAATAAGTAATTACAAATACAGTTCACAATAAAGTAAAAAGTAAAGATGAATGTGCCTACCTACACCTATTTCTAGCAATTATTTTCCATATGACAAATCTGTAATGTCATATAATGCCGTATAAAGTACTTATTTCAAAAATGTCAACAATCCACAGTTAAAAAAATAACATTCTATTTATGGACTCTTGTTATCTCTTAAATAAATCTTAATAATCAATGAGATAACACAAAAAATTAATTAATGGGGCATGTGACTACTATTAAATATATTATATTAATCAAGAAAATATAAAAATAGACTATACAATAACAAAATTCATAAACAAAATTATATTCGGTTGAAGAGTATGGACATTATAAGCCATTAAAATTTTATCTCTGTCTCTTTCTTACAAAACGATATTTAACATTATTTTAAATGGCCTGATGTGAAATATAAGTACGCAGTGCGGTATCGCCCTCTCTGTCTAACAGGATATTTTAGCATCCATAACTTTGTTTATATATCTTTTAAAATTCTCTCACTGTTATAATATATTTAGGTTACTCTTTCATATCAAAAATTTTAAAAAAATATTCAAATAACATGTTAATAAAATTTAAAATTTTCTAAATCAGAAAATAAACCCGTTTGTAGCATTTTTAAAGCTGATCGGAAATATATATACGACTCATAGTAAATTTTTTATAGTTTATGCAAAGAAAACGCAATATTCATAAGGGTGATGACGTTATTTACATCCTATTCAAGCAGAACGCTTCTAAACATAAAAGTTTTATAAAGTAATGAACGCACCTTTTTGCCAATATTTTTTTAATAGAGCAAAGGCAAAGCTAAGCTAAAATAGATATTTTTTTTATTTTTTATTGTTGCCTTGACAAGTGATGTCATCTCAACCCGAAAATAGAGACAAACACCGCCATCTGGCAGTAATAACTTTTCAGAATAAACAATTTTGAAAATTGTTTAAACTCTTTAAATCATTATATATATCAAAAAACTAAAAAATATGGCTACCTTATTTTTATTTCTAGTTTCAAATTAACGCTTGGAACGAGTTTATCAGACTTTATGTATAACTGATACTTCATTGTGGGCAGTGTTTTGTCACATATCCATTTGCAAAAATTTTTTATTTAAAAATTGAAATAAGTCAATCTTGTTTTTTGTGAATAGATAATTATTGATATCTTATTTCATATATTAACATATTCATATTATTTGAGAATTAATTTTTATTCATATAAGTCATACACCCTATTCCCTTTTCCACTTTCAAAACTATATTTTTATAGTAAAAGTAAAATATTGAGTTAGATACTTTATGTATTTATTACCACTTAATGCTTAGTTACAATCTGGAGGGAAATACAATGGGTTCCTAACACAATATCCCAAAATACGAGTTTGTATAAAAACTTACTACTGAAAGCATAATAAAATATTAATCCGCACAAACAGCACTAAACATAAATAACCATTGTAAAGCACACAAGGGATTCAATGCACTCGATACTACAACGCATTCATACGCAACAACAAAAAAATTTAAAAATTACTAAACACAAATAATTAAAGGAATTTAATTCGGATCATTAAAAAACTACCTGTTTGTTAACAATTTAAAACACGGAATGCGGGAACGTTCAACATATCTGCGCTTCAACATATCCAATGGCAAGGAATTGGAGCGGCCCCTTGCCAATACCGGCTTACCGAGTAGCCATGGACCATAATGCGGGAACGTAAGGTTGTTCACCCTCAGCGTATATGTTCTTTTGGGCATGATCGGTTATTCAATCCACGTGACTATTCGTGAACTGGGCTGTGATTGGCCGATGCCTTTTCACAAATCTACTTGAATACACTGGAGATACACTGGCTTGCGTTCGTAAGACGGATGGATACAGGGAATCAAAAGACATCAAGGGCAAGCTATCATTTCCACATAGTCTCTAAATTAAATACCGCGAGGATAGTCCAAAAGGTGCGCGAAACTGCACTCCGCGCGGTCGTCGTGGGCGGAAAGCCAGTTCAATTAACTTAGCTTCACTCTGCGGGTCGATGCGCCAGAAACTACCCTTTCCCGGTTCCTCTTGACTGCGCGGCACCTTTATGAAGTACCTGAGAAAAGAAGTGGTTTTTATTTTAACATTGAAAACATTTAGAAGCACGGTGTTAGTGCCACATTGTCACAGAAATGACGTCACGCAAATGGTTTCGGATCGGTACACCGTTCAAAATATAAAACGCCATAATACGGTGAACAAAAATAAATTTTTTGACTACATTTCTAGTGTTGCAATACGCGTACAATGTGAAAAACACGTAAATTTCCTACTGACAGGTATGACATGTAAGACATTTTTTTAAATCTTTATTTATGGCCTAGGCCAAATTGATCATGTCGGTATATATCTTTTAACAAACTATAATATTACCAAGCGCTCTCATTTATCTAATGTGACACATAAATAACCCGTATTTTTAAAAATCAATTATATAAAACTCTCCTTTTGTGGGATTTCCAGAGCTAAAATGTTTTATCCTGTTAGTTTGACCCTTCCTCCGCAGGACACGTTATATAATATTTGTACAAAAACGTAATTTTTGTCTACTTAGCCTGTTTAATTGCTTGGACCTCAAAAATCATTAATTTTAATCTATTTTATACACAAGATATCGATATAAATAGCCCCTAATGAAGTGAATAAAATCATATCGTTAATAAAACCATACCTATTAAGTGACAAGTTATGTCGTATGGAGTTCTGCCAGCCCTTATCAGCCGTGCGGTAATATGGATAGTGCTTCGTGATGTAGCTGTAAATGCCGCTCAGCGTCAATTGCTTATCCGGCGCAGAAGCTACCGCCTGGAAAACAAACCAATTTACAATATGAGAAAATATGAAAAATTAGCTCATAATGTTAATTAAGTTCCAGTTATTTTGTTACGCGCATATTACCATCGAGTATCGAGACTTCTGGATAATTAGTCACGTTCCAGAAAATTCAATGAAAAACCATTTAATTTCATTGGAGTTTTCTAGAAGGCGCCAAAATTTCACAACTTATGTCGGACAGACGCGGTCAAGTAAACAGTTCAGTGATTTGCCAGCATCAAAATGATGTGCGAATTTTGTAAAAGTCAATGTCGAGATTAGTGGATTGTTTTCGCTACAAGGCCCGGATCAGACTTGGATTTGTAGTAAATGTCAAAATCAGTCACTAGAAATACGTCGTGTATATTCGGTCGCACAAACATATAGTCAGCTTTTAAACTTATAACAAAATAGTTGATTTTGATTGCCTATCACTAAATGATTAGTTTTTTTAGATTCTATATGCATTATGTAATGTAATCTATGCTAATACTATAAAGAGGAAAGATTTGATTTTTGTAAGTTATAAACTCAAAAAAAGTACTTAACAGATTTTAAAAATTCTTTCACCTATAGAAAGCTACATATTAGCGAGTTACGTGGGATATAATTTATTTTCAAACTAACTTTCCGTCCGCGGCTCTGTTCGCTTGGACTACACATACGGTAGTACTGGGACCGCTTTAATTTTTTCCATAGATATAGTTAAGCTGAAGAGTGACATAGGGCACACTTTTTAACCCGAATAAAATAAGGGATCCCGTGAACAACCGTGTATAGTCCACGCAAGCAGAGCTGCGGCCGGAAAGCTAGTAAAACAATACATGTCATCTGGTACGATGGAACGTGACCAAAGATACGCGCAGTCTGACCAACGCATTCGAAATGCACTAATTGGGGCTTCGCCGAGTTTTCGTAGGTCCAAACGCACCTCGACCAAAAAAAAAGCAAGCCACTCTAAGTTCCTTGCAGTGTTCTTCTTAGAGTGGTCGCGTACGAACCTGCTTAGACTTAGCTTTGTGACGTTCAAAAGTGACAGGAGAGTGTCCTACTTGAAAATAAATGATTTTATATATAATTTCTTTGTTTTACTTTACCTGTACGATCAACTGGGCATACGAGTAAGGTGGCTTGGCGTCGTCGCGTGTGTTTACATCGCGCGCCTCGCCTCTGGACTCGCGAGACTCACGCCCGCCTGCATAGCCCGAGTCAGAATTCGACGCCTGCGCATGTAAAGATAAGATGAATAATTTTTCCCAGCCGATTGGCCGAGTGGTTCCAACTGCTCCAATTCATAACTGGGGTTCCATTCCCGCCCGAGACAAATGT
Source organism: Luffia ferchaultella (assembly GCA_949709985.1). NCBI lineage: Eukaryota > Metazoa > Arthropoda > Insecta > Lepidoptera > Psychidae > Luffia > Luffia ferchaultella. Next base: position 21,722,169 of record OX453250.1, on the reverse strand, counting down.
TTGTGTGCATGTCTATTTGTTCCGTGTCAAGGTGAAAAATATCTTTATATATATATATATATATATATTATTCAAAAACATTCAAATACGTATATCAGTTGTCTAGTACCGACAATACAAGCTCTGCCTTGTTTGAACTAGATGGCGCTGTGTGGAATGTCTCGGTATTATTATTATTATAATTACAACTATTAGAGTACTACCACCCATACAATCGAACTCATTGATAGACATAAAACTTAAATCGATCGACTGCCCTTAGCATATGCAATGAGGGCTAATAATATTTTGCTTGCCAGATATCACTGTTTGCAACTAACAGGTGAAGTAACACATTAAAAATTAAAAACACCTTTTGAAATTGCTACGTCCTTAGGGCGTCACATATTATGTTCTGTTCGTTACAATCTCAGTGGCATGAAATAAATCTGTCACACGCTAAAATGCCAAGTATCTATTCATTTCATTTATTTACAGTTAAGTTTTGGTTCGACTGACTCCAGCATTAATTTCTTAATTCTCTTTTCGATTTATATAATTTCGATCAATCCATCATACGTTTTTAAATCTATTAAATCCCATTAGACTCATGAAATATCGGGACGATAACTTTGTATGTTTACCTTTTTCTATCATTTCTAACCTATCGCCTTTCTAATCATTGAATCTGTAATCTCGACTCAACCACCCTGGTGATGGAAAAAAGTATAGAAGTTCTAACTGACTGGTTCAATCACTCGATTCTTCATCGTGAATTCATCGAAGGTGGATTAATCGAATCGATATTTCCCATATAATTTGACATCGGCCGATGATTAATCTCATAACTGACAAAATAGCTCGAAAATGTTTGTGATTACGTTTCATATAATTAGATTTTTTCTTGGCAAAATGACTACGTAATGGCTGAACACCAGGAAACCATAACACTCAGAGTCGTATCATTCTACAGGTAAACTTACTGCAGAGCCATTGGACGTGGCGCGTTGATCTGCGAGGGCAGCGTACTGCGCGACTAAGCCCAAGTCGGCGTGACGCCGCCCGGATGAACCAGCGCCGCGCGGCGACGTGGGACAGCTGTTTGCAGCACTTATAGTGCCTGTATACATCAAGGTTTACAGTTAATTAAACGTCGAATCTTAGATGAACAATATTATTAGAATGCTGCGTCTCATATTCGTCTTTTTTCTTTATCTTATCATTATCTCTCTTTCGTTCTAAACAACTACTATGAAAGCGAAAGAGAGACAATGAGATAAAATAATGGCCAAAGAAAAGCGCATAACATCAAGGTACGCCTTGACGAATCGACCTAAAATTACCTCAAAAGTAATAATCGATACATTGTCTGTATAATGACATTCGATTTTTATATTTTTATCTACCGTCAAGCACCGTTAAATGTCTAGGATTGATTGAATGTGACAAAGTTACGTGTTTTTTCATAGCGAGGTTAGAGCACTACCCATGATGCTTCGCATAGTTAAGCGTTCAAAAGAATTGTTAAGATGCTATCTTTATAAACTATTAAAAGAAATCAGATAATACGTCTAGTTTCATAAAATATGTATTTCTTTTTTTTTTATATAACATGACAACTCTACCTAGGCTGCACGGGCGAAAAGTCTACGGGCACGAGACCGGTGACGGCCGAGAGATGGCCGCGGCGGCGATATGACGGCTGCCCGCAGACTTAACGCGGTTTGACGCGGTGTAGGTAAATATAGTCGGCATTTGATTCACTTATAAAACAGATTCCCTTCTATACCATGCAATCTTCAGTATTATTGCTTATTTTTATGAAATTACCTAGGTCCCAGAACTTATTGGTCAGACTCCAATAACTCTAGGCTGCGACCCTAGTCACGCAGTAATAGACTGTAGCCTTAGTAACCTGTAGGCGAAGGGGCGGGGCTTCTCGTGTCGCTCTCCAGGGGTATGGTAATGCGGAGAGGGGGAAGAGGCGCTCCCGCTCCTCCTGGCGCACCCCCACCGCTTTCCTCGACCAGCGATTGGAACTCGAGGCGAATGTTGGTCGACGGGAAGCGTAGAGTGCATCTGTAAACACCATAAAGTAATAAGTTTGTTTATATGCCTGTTCAGATTTTTTTATAAACATTCTAATATTATAAACTAGCGATCTCTCCCAACTTCACCCGTACAAACTACATGTTTGTATTATTTTGACTTCAACACAAGTGTTATTAATGCATTAAGTACTAGTTATATCCAAAGGTAATTTTTCTATCATAATGGACGTGCTGGTTGATATTTTTTTTATTAAATTACTTTATATGAAATAGTTTTTCTAAATATATCGCAACAGTGAAATAATTTCAAAAAAAAATCATTATTAACAAAGTTATGAATGTTTAAAATGTTCTGCTAGACAGAGAGGGCAATACCGCACGGTGTACTAGCCTGTGACTTCAGGCCATTTAAAATAATCACTACATATTATAAAATAAAGTGCCCCGCCGCGTCTGTATGTCTGAACGCGATAAACTCAAAAACTACCGAATGGATTGCCATATAGGTGTCATCAATGGACGGAGTGATTCAAGAGAAAAGTTCATATGTATAATTTTTTGATGCTTTGTGGAAATTAGTTGAAATATGACGATTATTGTACAAGAAATCGGAAAAAAATCAAGCCGGCTGAGAGATTTCATCGAAAGCGCTACCTAATTCCCTTTGAGATACAACAAAATAATGTATGAAGAATTTGTGTCTCTTTTATAGGACTAAAGAAAAGTCCCTGATGGCATATGTCTATCTTTTATGGATAGCTTACTATACCTATTTTTATGTTTAAAAAAATGATGTCATATAATGAGGTAATTGGAAAGCTATTTATACGGATACTGTATTAATCTTTATCAAATTAAATACGTCATTTACCTTCAGCATTTCATGCACATTATAATTGCTCTTTACACTACACAATTTAAAATAATATCTTAGGAACTATCGCAAGATAAAAAATCTCGCGCGACAAGCCGGGCGAAATTCATCATTCAAATCATCAAATTCAAATCAAGATACATCATTTTGATGTAGGTATGTTAAAAGGTTTAGCCAGGTTAGCAATGTAAGCGCCCGAAAATATTTTTTACGACTTCATTACAAAACATTATTCATTACATTCATTACTTTCTTTGTGTAGCATTTATAAACCTTTCAGCAGAAATTTTCCAAATACTAGCAAAAATTATATCGAAATTCGCTGCATGTTAGAATAACTAAACGCACAAATAGACAGACACGAATAGCGACATTGTTTTAAACTATTCGGAGATCGGAAAGTCTATTTCAGATTTTATCCATGACTGTTGGATGGGCAGAGAATGACATTGGCTGCTGCTTTCCCTGGTCCAAGGTTCAATGAGATACAAATCAAAACTAAATTCCTAAAAATAACAAGCGAAACTTTTAAGCTTGTAGTGGGATTTAAATTCATGCAAGTAAATAGAAGGTAGAAAGGGCTGACTAAACTCGAACGGGAAAACAGTTATCGGGAAGTTATGTTCTGCACGTCATTCCACGCGACAAATACTACAACAAAAAACTTTATTTCGTGTATTTCATTTATAAATAGCAAAAAGAGCACTTAAAATTTAAAATAAAGCATAACTTATTTATAAAATACATGTATCAGTTTTATATGACAGATATTTTTGCGAAAACTTACGTCCGGTTTTTCCGGTTCGTGTGTCATCCATTGATATATTATTACATGGATGCGGGCATCACAGTCGCACTTGGTTCGCAAATCGTGCCGAATCGTTACATAACTCCTAGGCTTTTTTTAGAGTTCCGTACAAAGGGTACCTACCAACGGCAACCTTATTACTAAGGCTCCGCTGGCCGTACCTTCGTCACAGGGCTGTATTAATGGAATTACAAATAATGACAAAAGGGGTCCCATACAAGAAACGTGTTTTTTATATTGTACAGTGGGTACGGACAAAGACGTAATTTTTCTTACAGATACTTTCTTCAATGTTGCGTGACAAATGTTCAATTTACCGCTAATATAGCAGGGAGCTATGACTGTTTTCGCGCCACTGAAGGTAACATGAAATCACAATTTTGTATAAAAACGCGATCGCCGATATCGCGGAAACAAGTGGACGTCGGGGGCACGGGGGTGGCTTACCATGTAAAGACAACTTTCACGATTTTATTCAATTTTGCTTTAATATAAAACACTTCACCTTGTTCGATTGATTCATTTTCCGACCCCATATATTCTCAACCTAATAATTTGTATCCATTATCAAATAGCGATAGGTAGGCTTCAAGGCAAAATTCATAATCAATATCAGTCTCTATTAGGTACCGATCGAGTTATCATTATTCAGAGACATTTTGTTCCTAGGAACGGCCTTGCCCGTACAGTGACCCCCGTAAACGCCGACACAAAGACTGTACCGGCGTTGTCATGGCAACGAATGTGACGTAATTAATGTAATCATAGCGTAATATTACTCTGTAACCACAGAGGGCCAAGTGCGAGTTCTTTTACTATTAACTGTGTAGTTTGCGTTTTCCGTAATTTGTATGGAAACTCGTAGTTACCTAAAACGACCGCTAGATGTGCTGTACGAGTTTCCATACAAATTATAAAAAACGCAAACTACATAGTTAATAGTAAAAAACTCACACTTGGCCCTCTGGTCATCGAAAAACGCGCAGACGAACGACCACGTTACTAGGTACAACATTCGAACATATGTAGTAGTCGTACACACACACTAGCACACGATTAGCAACCCTTCCTACGCATCCGGTGAAGGGTGAATTGTCGCCGTAGACAATGCCGCGACAAGTTTCGTCGTCGTTCGACCATAGCATATCTAGTACCAATCTACAAATTATGTCTAAAACTTATTTGTTACATCTTAGAATCAATATGTTCTTTGAATAAATCCTGCTCTTTATTATTTTTCTTTTTAGTAAACTGCCCCAAAAAATAAAATTGTGATGATACACTCTGTACCAATATACAGGTTAATAACATTTTATTGACATCTAAAAAACATTTTTTTTAATAAATTGTGTAAAAGAAAATGAGAAAAAAAAACAAATAAAAAACGCAGAAACGTACCCACTTAACAATTCAGGATAAATTTTAATCTCATGGTCAAATTTTTCTTCGTGCGGCAGATATAGGCACATAATTTTATCCCGTTTTTGAATGCTAAAAGAAATTGAACAATAACATGCTGTAATGCGAACATGTAGCAGTATTTATATTTCAAGGAATTTCCTATCAAAACTATCAAAAGGTCGTCAAAGAGACGTTTCATTTACAGCCACTATTTTATGCGCTTTTGACACAAAATAAAAAAGTCTCTTTTGGTTTATTTTATTACTTCCTAGAAACCAAATCAATCAAATTATAAAAGTTTTACTATAATCAATGCGCAATAACTGTCGATGGCAATAACGGAACGTAGAATAATAAAACGTCAACCGAACACTACATCGAGCTTACCTAAATCGAAAAAAAAGAATCGTGTATGGAATCGATTCCATTGTCTTTGGGTGTACGATATTAGTTACAATTATAATACTTTCAATAAAAGAGACACGTAAACCCCGTGTGGAATGCAACGCATACCCCATTGCCGCTGTTTTCCATACTTCCCGCCGCAACGCTTCTATTAAATTGTGTTACTGCAACGTTTTTGTGACTTCAGAGCCGCACAGATCGCTTGCACATACTGTATTCACTAGAATATTATTTGCAGCGTGGCTTGTTTTAATAAATTCATTTGTTGTTTTAAACGTTTCGACCACAACGTAAATAATGATGATTAATATGCATTATTTTCTCACACAAATAAATAAGATTGAGCTTTTAGACATGAGAGTGGGATAATATTTACGGAGCAATCCGTGAGTAACTTCCGCCCTTTATGCAAACCGACCTGGCACAAAACAAATGAAACCAACAAAGAACAGTTAGCTCGACTACGGTGGTCGGTATGGAAAAAACAGTCAAGTGCTAGTCGGACTCGTGCACCGAGGGTTCAGTACCACTACACAATACACTTGTGTTACCTATTTACCAAAAGTACCACCGTACAATAAAAAAAAAACACATTTCTTCTATGGGGCTCCCCTTTATTGAAGCGAAACATCTTATGGCACGGAGTGAGCCTAAAACGACACGAAAATGCGTCACGCTAAATAATATAAGTAGGGGAGATTAAGGAACAATCGGCTTTCACACGAGAAGCCGGTTGTTCCCTATATCCCCACTACTAACTGCTGAGTGTGGGGAGTAAGGCCAGAGCGTTACTTAGTTTCGTGTCGCTGGCAGCTGCGTCATTGCTCGGAGTGTCAATAGATGTGATAATTTTCAAAAAAAAAATAAAAACCGACTTCAAAAACATAAACTAAAAAGTTAAAAATAAAATTTTCACTTTAAAGAAAGGACCATTAACAGGCGGCATATAGTTAATGAAGTCGGTGCCTACTCACTCAGACACATTAAATTCTGTTCTATTTTTGTTATAGTTATAAATATATCATTGTTGTGATTGTTATTACCTGCTAAGTACCTATTTAAAGTATCTGAGTTGGCACCGACTTCATTAACTATATGCCGCCTGTTAATGGTCCTTTCTTTAAAGTGAAAATTTTATTTTTAACTTTTTAGTTTATGTTTTTGAAGTCGGTTTTTATTATTTTTTTTGAAAATTATTTTATTTTTCAATTTTTAGTTGAACGCATTTGTAACTTATTTGTATATTTAGTATAAATGGGGCTTCTAAACGCGCTACTCTAATGAGACAGCACCGCGATTACGCAACGTAAATTCAGTGTCAAATTGACGCATCGGCATGCCTAGTAGGTAGTGGTATTCCTATGTAAAACTTATATCTTAATTATTATTTTTGTGCGAACTGAACATTTTGGCATATTCAACCGTATGACGGAAGCCCAGCAAATGGTAACTGCTGTAAATCGTTGAGGAATTCCCTCGACTGTTTATGGTCTTCATCATCAGACCTTTAATGGCACTTATAACCCATATGAGTGCAAAGTTCTCATCAATAGAAATGAATCAAGTCCAAACACCGGGTAATTGCTATAAATCGTTAAGGAGTTCCTTCGACTGTGTATGGTCTCCATCATCAGACCTGTAATGGTACTTATAACCTTTATAGGTGCAAAGTTCTCATTAATAGAAATGAATTAAGTGCAAACACCAGGTAATTGGTGTAAATCGTTGAGGAGTTCCCTCGATTGTGTATGGTCTCCATCATCAGACCTGTAATGGCACTTATAATCCATATGGGTGCAAAGATCTCATCAATAGAAATGAATCAAGTCCAAACACCAGGTAATTGCTGTAAGTCGTTGAAGAGTTCCCTCGACTGTCTTTCAGCTCCATCATCAGATCGACTCCCGACCTTCATTAAATAGTACTAGTGGTAGTACTTTATCAAAATACTTAAAATACGATACTTTAACATACGATTTTCGAAGGTTGCCCTCGATTTCTCTGGGATGCCATCATCAGATCCTGGTTTCCTTATCATGGTACCATTTCAGAGATATCTCCCTTTCACAAAAAAAAAATCATCCAATTCGGTTCATAAACAACGAAGTTATCCCTGAACACACAATAAAAAAAAAAAAAAAAAAACATATATACGGTCGAATTGAGTAACCTCCTTCTTTTTTGAAGTCGCTTAAAAACCAGATTGATGTTGATAATTTTAATAACATTACGAAAATTCAAATTTTAATACTAAAAGTTCTAAATTTTCACTTCTGTCGGTAGTTCTTTATTTTATTTTTATTATTTGTTGTTATGGCGGCTACAGTAATAAACACTCTGTTAAAATTACATGTGTCTACATATACATCCCTGTAACAGACCGACGGACGGACAGCGGAGCGTCAGTAATAAGGTTCCAGTTGCTACTTGCTACCCTTTGAGTACGAAACCCTAAAAACTCAAAACAAAACACGTTTTTTTATGTAAGGACGCCCCTTTATTTTTCACGTTTTTTTATTATTTGTTAAAATGTATCACCATAACGACAAATATTCCATGAAACTTTTAGCCGGCTGTTAATTACAGTTCACAAAATACCCCTTTATAGATAGGAGAGATGGACAGACACGGTGTAACTTAGTGCAAAAAACAAATCACTTTCATTATGCTGATGAATTTCTTTTGAATAGATTATGAGTTAATCGATAACAGATTTTCTAGTAGAAAACTAATTTTAACTAGGGATTCCGCAGTCAAAACACAAAATAATATTTAAACTACTTTAACCCATTAAGAAGACAGCCGAGCTGAAAACGTCCCACATCTTTGATGTCTAAACATAGGCTACTTTTGCCCCCGATAAAATAACTCATTCACACAGGAAAATTCTCGTTATCACAAGAAAATATCTTATTTCCAAAGGAAAATCCTTATTGGAAAATTTTATTCGAACGGTCCAAGCTGTGGGCATAATTTATTAATGTCGCGTCGCAACAGAGCATAAAATTACTTGACATTTCACATGAGGAATTGAGGATAGATAAATGGACAGAAGGGACTAGTTAACACTATTTCAAAATATGGAAAATATTGAGAAATTTACTAATAGGTGACTTATCACACAGGGAGCTAGTAGTAAATACCTATATATTTATACCATATTATACTATATATGCTTATATTATTCGACTTCATTTTCAAGTCGACAGCAAGAATGAAACTATGCTTTCATTGAAACAAAACCGGTAAGAATTGAGTGAAGTAAAACTGTATGAGTATTCCAAATATCTAAAATCTCATTTAATGCACTACAAGTCATAGAAAGTGATACAGTGAGTAAAAATAGTCTTAACTTGCTACACTGTGAATTGACAGAAAACGATTATTTGTAAAGTTACGAATCTATTTCGGCTCTAATTTTATTATGATGTATAAATGCATTTAAACAAACTAAAGTAATTTCAGAGTAATTACAGATAGAGTAACTAAACTACCTATCGAATAAACAAAAAAATCTTTACATTTCTATTTAAGCCTTATGTAATTTATTTACCTCGAAAGTTATGTTATAAAACAGGTATTTTAAACTCACAATTTTCAAAACAATTGTAATTTTTCTATTTTCTTTAATTATAAACTTAATGACTGCATAATAAAAAAAAAGTCGCTTCCCGCTGTCTGTCTGTCCCTATGTATGCTTAGATCTTTAAAACTACGCAACGGATTTTGATGCGGGTTTTTTTAATAGATAGGGTGATTCAAGAGGAAAGTTTATATGTATATAACATGCATAATATAGTAGAGAAACACTGATAATTGTAGAGGTATCTAATGTGATGTCGTCAATAAACACATTTTCTTGCGATTACATTGCAAACCCTGGCTGAAACCTACAAGATAGATCAAAATAATGTACTATAGTACATTGTACACCTTAAAAAGGTCTACAAAAAAAAGTCCGCGATGGTACTGTACTCGGCCGTAAGTTATGCACACGAGTTATAGAAAGCGGCTAAGTAAAAACAAGTTTAAAAATAAAACTACAGGTAATCCTATCATTTTTATATTCAATTATAAAACGGCATTGTTTGACTTTATTGTAATTGAATAAAAAATTATAAGATCGCCTATAGTTTTACTTGTAAACCTGTTTTTACTTACCTGATTTCTAGAACTCGTGTGCATTACTTACGGCCGGGCACTGTATATGTCTATCTCTAAGGGATAACCCTGAAGATAAGCTGAAGAGTGACATAGGCTACTTTTTATTCCGGAAAAAGGAGTCGCGGTACTACTGTGTAGTCCACGCGAGCGGAGCCGTAGACGGAAAGCTAAAATATTATAAAAATATAAAATTTGTATGTTTGTTTTTTTCCGGGCTAATCTCCAGAATGGCTGAACCAATTTTTAATGAGTATAGGGGGAGAGTTGATAGCGAAGAGGTAGGGTAAGGGAGGGCAGGGTAAGTAAGTGGCTGGAAAGAAGGAGGGGTGGTGGAAAGAATGGGAAGAGGAACGTTTTTGTAGTCCACCCGGGCGGAGCAGGGTACGACCGCTAGTAAAGTATATCAGTTGTCTAGTACCCCATAATACAAGCGTAATACTTGCTTACTTTGGGACTAGATGGCGCTGTGTGGGATGTCCCAGATATTATTATTAATTAAAAATTACATAAATCGATAGCCAACTTGGTTTTGGACCTGTGTGAATAAAATGATGAGTTATTAATTAGTTTTCTGTATAGGTACTATGAAAAAGACCCACGAACAAAAAGGCCACAAGACGGAGATGCATATGATGCATGCTACGATAGGCAGGAGGAGTCACACTCAGAGACAAGGTGCGCAATGAACATATTAGAGGGAGCTTAATCAAGGTTGCAGATATAGCTTATGTACTTCGACGAACAAATGACCATGTCGTGAAGAAGTGCCTTTCCGTGGCTACGGAGGAAAGGAAGGGGAAAACCTCAAACCACCTGTATGACGAAGGTCCATAGGGTCATGAGGGAGATGAGACTTATAGAGGATGACGCACGAAACCGAAATAAATGGCGAATTTATACGGACATTTTTAAAATCAGTCAAAACATAGATTCAACATGGCACTACGAATATTAGCATTCTATGTCTTCTTAAGATAAACCTGCGCAGTTACGTTTACGCATGCAGGCAACCGAAATTAATATGGAAAAAACAACTTGTTACATTTATTACCGATGCGAGCTGCTCAGTTGAAATAGAATATGTTTATCCGGCGGATGCACAGTCACTCCGTCTCAACAGAATAATAACTTCCCTTATTTATAAACTGTATATTTATTTAGTATGTATTATCATAATATATTAGTTGCGTCCCTAAAAAAAGAACTTTTAAATGATATTTTTTTACCTAAATAAAAATTTACGTCGTGCGCTCTACATAGAATTATGTATTCTTTCCCATCACTAATTTTATCGCATTTTATGTAGGTTCATAAAATTCGATAAAAACCAAAACCAACGAATTTAATTTGATGAATTTTCTGGAAGGCACGAGAACACTCGAACCTTTAAACATAATGTGCTGAATTTTGAAAATAAAATCATGACAACACATTGTCATCGATAACACCAAATGAAAAGAAAACAAATAAGTTGCCAGAGTGACGTGAACATTTCATGAAAGTGAATGTTGGTCGATTATTGTTGCTAGCTAAGTAAATTATTCAAAGAGAGGCCGTACGTTTTGCTGAGCACACACCTATCATTTATCATTGTGCACGCGACCGCCTTTACGTAAACTAATTCAAAGAACATACCTACACACAGAATGACATAAATCCAAACAAAGCAGCGAGTAAAAACTAGTATGTACATAAAAAGGCAGGTCATCACGCAGCCTAGCGACAAACAGGCAAATCAATAAGTACCGAGAACGTACGCGACAAGCCTGTAAATAATGTTTAATTCTTCATAACTTTTTTATTTTACTCCATTTTTCGTTATTTAATTTTGAAGTGTATTTACATGGGCACAACCTACAAAAGTAAAGACTTTCTCATGTAACAGTATGTATGTAGTTAATAAATTGGCGTAATAATTATGATTCAATATAGTTTAGACACGAGGTATTTTATTAAAAAGGGCGTTTCATTCTATAACAAAATACATCAATAAAAAACTGATCTTTGAAAGGAAGGTTCAAAGGACTCGGCATTTTCACTGTTTCTTTACAATACATTTTCGAAAACATTTGAAAAATCGCCATCATTAAGCCAAAAATAAATGTGATAAACATAACGTGAATGCAAAGTATAAAAACATAACCGCGATTTTGTTTACAAAAAGTTTACGTAAACATGTTTATAACACAATTCCTGACTAGGTATATATTAGGTATAATACCTGGGTTAACGTTACACGTCCGACCCATTTCCATTTTAATGGTTGTGCTTGTTCAAGAGCATCAATTGCTTTTGTTTTAAATCTTATGTCTGTGTGCCTTATTTTTTGTACCTTTTTTTTATATTTAGCATTCTTTTCCAAGATCACAGACTGACAAAAACTGTTACATCGTGGGAGGGACCATCGAACAAACGTCATGAAGGTAGACCCTATGCAAGCTGGGAGGACGATGTCAGGAAAATAGCTGGACCACAATGGAAATACATAGCTCGATACAAACAGAAATTGCAGTCTTTGGAAGAAGTTTCCACCTGAGACAGAGGGGTTTTCAATATTATTTATAACGCACTCACAATCCCATGACCTGATTATTAAGTTGCTTCCGTTCACAAAATGCTAAAAACTAAAAAACTATTATAAATTAGATACTAAAGAGCAAACTTTATCTAATACTGTACTTACCTACTTTAACTTTTCAAGATAATTAGCAACTTGTATTATGAAGTAAAAGGCTTTTTTTAAATAATACCCGAGACATTTCATACAGCACCATCTAGTTCCAAACTAAGCAAAGCTTGAATTATGAGTACTCGAGGTGAGTATCTAGACAACTGATACATATCCCTAAATACGTAAATATTTTTTGTAATATATACACACAAACATTTTTCCCGGGAGGAAAACGAACCTGCAACCTTCGTTTCTGGAGTTAGGGTCTCTAAATATTCGGCCCATAGAGCAGTCAACTATATTCATGTTTCATCATGTTTTCATTGTAATACGATGTCTACATTCCAAGTTTCCAACAATAAAATTATGTCAACAAATAAGTAGGTAAGTATCTAATTAAGCCGTCCTCGCAAGAGACACGGTGCCGCGTGGCGAGACGTGACGTTCCGTTTTGCCAGCCCGTGTTTACAAAATACACGTTAACCAACCAAATTAAAGAAATCATTTAACCGCATAACTTTACTCACTGGTTTCGACCTTCTATATTCGACCGGTTAATAAAAGTCTAGAAAGGGCAAAGGGTGAAGGACGCGGCGCCGCGGGCCGGGGACTTAAGCGGATCGATACTTTAGCTCCATAATAAATTAAGCTAAAATAAACTCTATCGACGTGTACATTAGGTTTCATTCTTAAACTGTGTCAAAAGTTATTGACGTCAGTATAAACACGTAATTCAAACGTATCGTAGGAATTTGAACTCTAAACTCATGTGTTATAAAATTTTCTATCAGTTATCTCATTAAAATCTTTACGTTGATATTATTTTCGGTGTCAACGGGGCATTGTCACCCCATATCATCGCTTTTCAATTCAAGTTCGTTAATGGGTGTAGGTACCGATATATTAATATAAAATGTGAACATAGTCGTGTGAAAGTAATTGTTCCATTAACATAGCATTATTATTGACTTTTGTCTCGCTTCTGGACGCTACTGATTTCACACACAAAATCGACCCATTCACTCACATACAAACACATTGATACAAACACAATCACTATCGTATGCACAGGGAGCGCATAAAAAGTGGGCGTAAAATAAAAAATTGTAAATAGACAGTATAAATAAACATTTCTAATAAGTACATCATAACCACCTCCATGCGATAAACAAGTCGCCTTTGCTTTGATCAATCAGGACTAAATGATTAACCTGTTCACTACACACTAACCATATTTGGTCAGATTGAAGGTCACGACCCATTTAATTAACAGAGACAATTAATTGATAATGATTGATGACTAGATAAAAGGTTAACAAACAGCGGTCGGTTTAACAGGTAAGATAGCTCTGATTGACGAAATTTGAACGAGAGGGTGGTTTAGGCCTTTTGTAGTGCTTTAAGCGGATTATCCTTTAAAACATGCAGCGCAAGAGGCGCCAAGTATTTAAATAACTTTACTATAAATATCTCGATTCGTACCGGTAATTTATAACTGTTTAATACAGAAGAGTTCATTTAAACCCAGCTCGTTTTTTCTCTTTCTTCCAACCCATGCGTCACAATCGAAAGATAGGGACAAAACATACTTTAACTAAACTCGCATAGACCAGTAATTACGTAGATTTATCACTTCGAACCTCAGTATGATGACGTGCAGTTCATTGATCACATTGTGTTTATAAAACGCGATACGATCGTTCCAAATGAATGGATATACTTTTGCGAGACACAAGTGATTTCTTGAATTTTTTTTTTACAATATGTTGTTTACATTTGTTTTCTTATCACTTTCATTATAAACTAATGAGTTAATCCAATTAGCAGTATCATTGAGTGTAAATATTTTGTTAAAATTGTTGCGTTCGTGATTGTATGGTAGATATTAATTCATTACAAAAATCTATCTGAAGTTACCGCTACGTTACGGTCTTTACATATCTCTTTCGCTTCGTCGACATCCATGCAAGCTCGTCGCTTTCGGATGCTTGAAATTTAGCACCTCTTTGATAGCTATATTGTCAATTTTGGTTCATATACACAGTACATTTTTTTAAGACTGCCTTTACGCATTTGACGACCGCTTAGCCTAGTGGGCAGCGACCCTACCTGCAAAGCTGGAGGTCCCGGGTTCGAATCCCAGGTCGGATCAGTATTTATATAATGAATATTAATACTGGCACCGGGTCTTGGTTGTCATATGTATGTGGTGTCTTCGCTTGGTTCCCAAAATATAAGCTAATGCTTAGTTTGGGACCAAGACGTTGTTGTGATTGTGTGTGTGTTATTATTATTATTCCACAAATTATTAGAATTTTATTTTATACTAGCTTTCCGCCTACGGCTCCGCTCGAGTGGACTACACAGTTGTATAGGGACACCTTTTTCCAAGATAAAAAGTAGCCTGTGTCACCCTTCACCTTATAAACTATATCTAAAAATTATAGCTGTCCCGGTACCACTGTGTAGTCCTCGTGACCGGGGCCGTGGGCAGACAGGTAATTTAAAATAAAATTTATTCCGCGTTATTCGCTTATTATCCAGCTTTCTATAGATAAAAGAATTTTTAAAACCAACTAAGTAGCTTTCTATTTTATTCGTAACAAACAAATTAAAATTAAGTCTTTCCTCTTTATACATTAGTACCTATAGAAGACGAAACAGTCATCTTTCAAACGCTTTAAAAATTTCAGCTGGTTCACACCCAAAAAATCAAACGAAAACTACAAAATGAAATTGTCATGTAAATACATAAGCGATGATAGAAGCGAGCTTTTCGAGCAATTTATAAATTACGACCTAAAATATCGGTTAAAGAAAAGTTTAAGAAAATGTACAAAAACATAATGTACGTTAAAAAAATATTGCATTATTTAAAAAGATTGTGATCGGCATAATGTTAATACTAGAAACAAAGATAAACTTGCTAACCATGCCAGCCGCCTGAATAAAAATCTTTTAAAGGGCCATGTATACGCTTTTACAATAAGATCCCGGTTGACATGCAAGATCTACCCCTCAACAACTTTAAAACTACAATAAAACGAAAGCTTTATGCAAAATCTTATTATAAAGTATTAGACCACTTAGATGATAAAAATCCATAGGTTTAGGCCGCTCGCCTATCTGTTTGTTTCAATAATATTAATCTTTAAGCACTTTTGTTAAAAAAATGTTTATAATTTTGTTAAAACAGAGCGTCTCTGAAAGGAACCAGCACTTTTTGAATGCGCCTTTGTGGTGATGTTTTTCCACAAAATAATAAATTCACTCTTGTGACGTATTTCAAGATTATGTTACATAACTACAAAATAAAGATATTTGATTTGATTTAATACAAAAAACTGATTTTATTTAGCATTCAATACGGAAACGTAATTTTATACGTAAATAACAGCCAGAAAGGAAAGAAAATGAGAAGGGGATCGACAACGGGAGCGAGAAAGTAGAAGTAAATAGAGATAAAAGTAACTCCAATATCATAGGCATACATACATATTTTACCTACAATAATATCTCACAAGAGTTACTACAATAAGAACAAAATAATTAAACTCTCTGGGTAGGTAGGTATACTATATAGTACGTAGGTATTTATCTTATCGGGAAAACGTTTCGCTACTACGACACGAACTTCGTCAAGCGGTTTGTTTGAAAACAAACGACTTTGCTATCTCAACATGTACATGAATATACGCAGCACATGCACGCATAAATCAACTCACTTGTATATAAAAAAAAAAACAATATGTAATATATTTTAAAGTTGCGCCGATGGTCATTAAAATTGAAAGGAATAAGGTTCTAGAATAAAACCTCTAAAAAATTTTTTTTTCTATTTACGAATTTGTCAGATATTTATGAAAATATTTATGACAATGACAATTTATGACATCTGACGTTGAAATTTTCCCTGTGGCGTCATCTGGACGATTGCGCTATTTTCCACAGTAAAAAACCGGCCAAGTGCGAATCGGACTCGCACACGAAGAGTTCCGTACCACCACAAAATATAAAAAAAACGAGCGCGACGTTAATCCAACTTAACCATTAATCGTTATGTAATTTAAGAATTATTTTATAAATATATTTCATTTTTATTTCGTTAATTATGTAGAAGGCGCTCGATCCTCTCTGGCTAATCCGAAAAGTAATAACGTGAGTGCACTAATAGCTAGAGGCATTTTTTTTTACTTATTTTATTACAGTGAACCTTTGACTTTTAGAATCGATTGTGTAGAGAATAAGCTCTGCAAAGGAAAGGTAGTTTTCATGATAAAATGTTTTCTTTTTTAAATTATCTTTTACAATAACATCACAAAGATAAAACACATTTAGTTTTCGCTTATTAACTAAACGTTGTCATTTTCTATGGAATTTTTACAAATTTTTTACTTTTTATTATTATATTACTCGTTAAATAATACAGTCTAATTAGCTGTGATAGTTTTCCTTTTAACCACGTTATATATACTCCTGTCATAAATTTTTTCCACATATCCAAAAACAACGGTTTAGCTGGTAGAGGGGGGGGAGGAGGACACATTATTCTAAGCAAAATTAGGACTTTAGGAGTGCATATCTCAACAACTTGACTTAAATAAAAAATAATATTTGAAACCTTGATATCATTTTTTAAGACCTATCGTTTGGTACCTCTCGCGTTAATATACGATGAATACCACGTCACTTATAGGTGCAGTGTACAACTGCTCTTATAAGTGACCAAGGAAGGATGTGAAGAGGAATAGTAAAACTGTATTATAGATCTAAGTGAGCACAGTCGCGAGCAAAAGTTAGTATATTTTATAAACAAAAAACGTTCATTGAAACAGTATTTCTGAAAAGTCCTGGAAACCTGACAAACGCTAGTACCGACACCAATAATGAAACAACAAACAAATTTGTTTGGCGTAAACATTGCGTTCATTTGGCCTCCTCGAGCCATTCCCCTTGCGAAACTCTAACTTCGGATACTCCTGTAGCCGGTGCTTGATTTAATATTTTATTAAAAATCCAATTAAGTTTATTAATGGAATCAAACGCTCTCGAAATAACGAATAATGTTGAAGACTTGTGAGTGTTTAAAAACTAAAGCTCGGTGTTAAAGACCCTAGCTGCAGAATTAGTAGTCGCCGATTCGATTCCCGCCTGAGATAAATATGTGTGTGCATGAACATGTCTATTTGTTCCATGTCTGGGTGTCAACTATCTGTATATACTATATTATTTTAACAAAATCTGTGTGTATCAGTTACTAGTACCCATAATACACGCTCTACCTAGTTTGGGATTAGATGGACGCGTGTTAGATGTTCCAGGTATTATTATTATGGTTGTATATAAAATTATGAACCTACCTATGAATTTCATTCCAAGTTAAAAGTAGCTTAGAATACCAAAGGAGAACTATGTCTTGGTGAAGGCGAGTAGAGGTCTTGGATGATCAGGATTCCATATACATACAGCAGTATGCCTCGTAATCCCTTTTCAAACTGTATACCTAGATTTCGGGTGAACGAAGTCCAAACTTATAAGAGCGTGCAGAGCTTACCGCCCTAAAACAAAAAATTTAAAAAAAAATTAAAAATGACACTTAAAGTATACTTTTCTCGGTAGCCGTTAGTTTGCCCCATCTGCTAACTTAAAACTTTTGGTTTAGTTCGGTAAGCTTTACACGCTCTAAAAGTTTGGACTACGTTCAGCCAAACACGCGGTATATTATATACGACATGTTTGGTTAAACTTAGTTCAACTCCGAACATGTTTTCTCGGTAACCGTTAGTTTGCGCCATCTGCTCACTTGAAACTTTTCGTTTAGTTCGGTAAGCTCTACACGCTCTAAGTTTGAATTACGTTCAGCCGAACACCCGGTATATATTTGCTCAACTATGAAAATCCAAAAGAGAATAGACAACTTCTTCTTGAGTATGTCTTAAGATGGAAGAGGGGATTAATTTTGAAGCACCATTATTCTTAAAATGACACCCTTTGTTCTAGAATTTCAAAGCATTCTCTTTGATGTCGCAAACTGTAGTAAGTGTCGTGTTTTAATATTTCAAAGGCCCGTATTTAGGTCAATATGGATTAGTTTTCAATCTATTTTGGAACTGCAACTTACCAATATATATTGCTTGTTATGCAATATTAATATTGAAAATGTTTATGTACAGGTAACGGATGCAAGACAAAAAAAGGCCCCGACCACAAAACGACATAACTAAAAAAAAGTTATTACTTACCTGAAAAGAGAATACAAGCTATATTCTATGGAATTTGGTATGAACAACGTAGAATGCACTATGAAATGTTTTTTTTGTCCAATACCTATTTATACAGATATTAAAATATACCCACTATCATATAAATATGACTTGAATGGATTTCGGCAATCAATAGCAAAGATTTTTTGTTTCGTTTATAAATAATTTAGTTTATTTCAGTTTCTAGTTTTGTTAATTGGCACGCATTTAGTTTTGGTTACAACCCAACAAAAATATAAAGTAGGTTTACTATCTTTGTGTCAATGGGGTATATAACCCTTTCCTTATATATACTCTAAAACGCATGACTTCGAAGGTATATTCTGACATCAACAAAAGTATTTATTATTATTATTGTAATGGGCAACAAAGTTGGATTTTTACCAGAACTCTAATTTTTTTTTCATATAATTTTTTGAAGCCGATTAACATTATTTTTTATTTTTTTTATATATTTATTTTTAATTTCACTTTTGTGTTAAAATTAATTTTAAAATTTTAATTAAAAATAGCCTGGCACAAATTTACGGTGCCAACCCCCCTTAGTAATGTTTATTAATATATTTTATAGTATATAAACAATATTTCGCCGGGGAAAGCAGTGACGGATTCACAAGATAGGTCAGGATATTGTACTAAAATAATATAAGGCACATAATATTCAAAAATTTCAACCTCTTAAACTAGTTTAGTTTTTTTTTTGAGATAGACCCCATGACAAAAATAGTCTAAAACCTTAACGGTATACCATTTTTTTATTATTAAAGAATATTAAATTTACTATAATTCAATTTAATTAAATATCATGACAGTGACCTTTTATATAATAGCCATACAGCGAGTAATTACGATATAATATTCAGTATCTAAGACGATTATTAGAACCCCTTTAGCGGCAAGTAATATTTAACATACGAAGCGACACTTTCTCGCACACATACCTACGTGCGTGTCTGTTAGGCTAAGGCCAGACGAGCACAGTTTGGGTCCCGTTTATTTTAGCTAGACTGGGACGTTATTTGATTTCGGAATTTGACTCACAACTGACACTGACTCATGTTGCATTCAATACGGCATACCTAGGAGCTATGAGTCAGCCGTAACCGATCTGCCAAGCAAAATGAGTTGTCATGGTCGACTGAAAGTAACCGAAAATAACTTGACATAATTTTAGCCACTTGAACTGCGCTCGTTTGGCCTTAGCCTTACCCATCACGAAAATGGTTCACTCCAAAATATGAACATCATCTGCCTGCCCTGGTCCCAATTCTCTGGGGTCGGCACAGTAGTCATGTAGATACATTTTCTCAATGTATCCCGTCTATACAACATTTCGGCATCCACTCCTTATCCACGCTTCTACCCATCCTTCACACGATGCATCCATCTCGTCTCTTTGGTCTTCTTTTCCCCGCTATTCATCTACCTTCACGTTCAACCATTGCGTGCAACACTTTTAATCACATCCCTCCTCGTTACACCCTCAGACACTCTGGACTATGAACAACTATATCAAACACTGAAGAGAGTCAACTGCAAAAGCCTACAGGCTGTTGTTGCCTCGCAGCGTTCGTGAGCGCAATCGTAACATTTTACGACAAGCAGTAAACCTGTGTAAGCATATACATTTTACACAAGTCGTGAATCGCATCCGGCGTCATAGTCTGACTTAATGATCTTATAATCTAAATTACCAAAAATGATGTAGATGGGCTTTAACTAAACTTTTTAACACATTATTTATATTTTTTTTCCGAAAACATAGACTAATTTATATCTTCCCCTTAAAATGAAAAAAAAATGTCTTAAATTTTCTTAGTTATTTCTTTCTAAAAATTGACTAATAAAATATCCCTGTGACGTCAACTGGACAGCTGTTTACCAATTGCATTATTTTAGACTAAATACTGTCATAATATTTTAATTTATTCATTAGGCATAAATAATTGCAATTTCATTTGACTTAATGACCTCAATATTTCTTATTTAGTTTTAGCTTTGTCTTTACTGTGGAACGTAGGGACATAAAATTAACCGTCCAGATGACGTCACAGGGACAATATTAACGTCAGATGAATTTTCACACATATCTGGGAAATTCGTTAATATAAAAAAATAATTATATCTATATTTTGACAGGTTGTTCTAGAACCTTGTTTTTTTTTTTAAATTTTAGTGGCCATCAGCGTAACTTCAAAATTTTGGTCCAAGCCCATTACTACAGCTAAGTACGTAGAAATCGTGTTTTTTTTTAAATATTTTATTGTGTACACGACTCACCCACGGCCTCAGAACTCTTTTTCGGAAACGCCACGGGAGGCAAAAAAAACTAACTTTTAGACTGGGATCCCACCACCTAAAACTTTACGTTATAAGCTACCAAGACTAAATCTTCATAGGATAATAATAATAATTACATTTTATAATATTAAATAAACTGACTGCCGAAACTGACGACTGTCACCGTGCGAATCCAGAGATCGGACCGAACTTAAAAACTCGTCCAAAATAGGAACTCTCCTGGCAGAGAAGGTTTTTAATTCTGCGACGGACCTATCTATACAATAGTTTTATTCTGGTATGTGATAACGTAATTTTGACAACTCCATAGAGAACACAAAGTTTTTTTTATCTCTATGACAGACTCCTATTCACTTGTATCAGCATTACTATCGATAGAAAATATTGAAACTGCAGACAAGTAACGCAGTGTAAAGAATCAGATACTATTTAGTCACTAACTGAAGGGATCGCTCTGACTTGCAAGTCGTCAAACCAATTTGGAATATTTTTTAATAGTGCCTTAAAATCAAGAGAAGCTGATATGAAAGATGTGTAAAAGATATGAGAAAATACGAATCTATACTAACATTATAAATATGTAATAATTACTCTAGAGTCCCTGTCACTGAACAAGCAATGAAGCACTGCAATGGCGGCGCATAAGTATGTATGAGTTAATTTCGTAGCGTACTTGCGGTCTATAGACATTATGAGTTATGGGTGTGTTCAAGTTAACACGTGCGTACTTAGCCAGTTGACTTACTAGAGGTGCATCGGCAGTTAGTTCGCGATGCAATCCTAAGTTCTTATACCACTGTCGTTGAGCTGTACCACCTTTTTAATGCTAAAACTACTAACAACATTTTAAAATCCAATCAATCCAGATACTATTTCTAAAACTCGTTGCTAAGTAGACAAACGAAACGAATGAGTTCTATAATTTTACTATGCAGTACGATAACAAAAACTATTCTGCAACCTGTTCTCGTAAAATAACAGTCGATTATTCACACGAAAAACAAAACTCGAAAAATGTCAGTTTTACATAACCTCTATTGTTCTTTTACAACGTCCAATTTATCTTTTAGCACATTTCTTTTGCCTAACGACAGCGACGCTCACCGCGGTCGCTTTACAAGAAGAAATATGATTTTTTTACCCGACTCCGGAGGACAATGTTTTTCAAGTGTAGGTATGTATGTACGATACATTTTTTTTGCATGCTTTGTGGCCTAAACCGCTTAATAGATTTTATCATATGCGGTGTCGTTAGATTCATCTTGTGGGAATGACTAAGGTATATAATATTTAAATATGGCTTCAGGCAATCAAAAAAAAAGAGATGGAAAACAAATTACTACTGTCATTGTCTGTTGGTCTGACTTTTGTTTTATCACAGACGACAAAGACAGTATTTATTAATATATAACGGAGGCGGGGGCGGTATCAGATCTCACACCCTTTGAATAAGCTCTAGGGCCGCCCTTGGTCTCAAGTTGCTTCGGTACTTGCAGTAGGTACTCCAGATAAAGATAGGAATAATAGTGATGTGAGAGAACGTTACGACCCGAAAGAAAAAGTCGAGGGAGGCACTTTGGCCACACGGAAGGAATGAACGCAAGGAGAGCGCCGATAGAAATATACAAAGCGGATGTATGGGATGCGAGGGTCGGTAACGGGCGCCTTAGAAAAACGTATGTCGACCAAATCGGGAATATTTTAAGAAATCCAAATTACGGTTCAGCGAATTCGATCGATATGAATTTACCGTATGTATTACGACAAATGTTGTAATAACCGTGTCGGTGACGAGCCCGCTTCTTGTTTAGAAGGTCGTGGTTCGAATTCCAGAAACGGGCATGCCGTTTCTTCAACCGTTCAGTGTTTTCTGACTGAAGTACACAATTATCACTGACTCCGTGCCTCTGAGAGCACGTCAAGCCGGCGGTCGCGGTTGCCATGACGATGGCAGACGTTAAAATCCACCAAGCTGCACTAGAGCACCGTGATGGATTAAACTTTAAGCACCCTTATCCTATATATACAATCGCTACTTCTGCTTATATATTTTTTCGCAGACGTTTCTAGCTACGCTCGGCTTAACTCTGCTTGAACATGTCAATCGACAAAGAATACGTGTTTAAAATCTGTACATGTTCAGGCCTACATCAACATAAAATGTGACAACGTTTAATTGATTGTCAAATCAAAGTCAATGTATTTTTAGGGTCCCGCAGCCAAATACTATGAAACGGAACCCTTACACTCGTAATTTCGTTCTGTCGTCTGTCAGGCTGACGTTTGGCACTATATAGATGATAATAATAATAAAACCTGGTAAATCCCACAAAGCGCCATCTAGTCCCAAATAAAGCAAATATGCTTGTATTGTGAAGTACTAGACGACTGGTATACATCTTTAAATATATTTTTTTTAATAATATTACATATATTGACATTTTATACCCAGACCCAGACACGGAACAAATAGACATGTTCATGCACACAAATATTTTTCACGGGCGAGAATCGAACCCGCGCCCCTCGACTCCGCAGTTAGGGTATCTAATCACTCGGCCAATCGATCAGTAAGATGTTGTAGATGGAATTTCCAAGGTAGGTGTAATCTATGAACATATAATGGTGTAGCGGATTTACGAAAAACCATTTTTTCAGGTAGTTCGCCATACATGTAGCTGACGGACGCAAACAATTTCTAGCGCTCATTAACGTGTGGGTACATATGTATAGATAAGCTTTTCAAAATGATTCAATAGTTAACTAGTTGTTGAGATATATTTAAGTTGACAATTATAGGATGGAAAAAATGAAAGAATGTATTACAACTTATAAAATACTTTCAACGAAAATCGGTTTGAATATGATCGATATATTGAGTAGTTTTTAAGATTTTTTTTTAACTTATTTGAATTTTAACCATTACGTTCATCCGGAGTACGGAACCCTTCACTGTGCGTGGTCGGAGTTCGGACACGCACAACGTTGAATTTTTATTAGAATATAGTTTCTCTACTATTTTTTATTCGGTGTTCCAAACGCAAAACTTAGTATAGATGGCGCCAGTGGCGACCCGACTAATGTCATGTCAAGCGACTGACTACCTGTGACGTCATTAGTGTTTTTTGTTGAAGTTTTTTAGTCCTAACTGTTATTTACGAACTATGATGTATTTAATACGGAATTAAAAGGATTTAAAAGCAAAATTAAAAAGGGGTGCAATTCAGTCTAGAAGGAAAGCGGACCTTGTTGACAGGTATGGACTGATGAAGACATATTTACTTGATATTCTTTGAAAACAGTAGAGCAGGTGGACCAATATATGCACCTGTGATGTTTACTAAATAATAAATTTAAATAATGTACAATACAACAACATAGGTTACAAATTGCATGCATGTGACATACATCAAACTTCGTGTCAACAATTCGCCCTCTGTAGGGAGAAATAAGCAGTTGGGATCCCCATTACAGACAGCATTAACGTAGCGCCGAAGTGACGCGTTAGAGGAATAAAATAGGCTCGGCAAGTCAAACATTCATGACGCAAGCTTCATTGATCTTATGAAAGAATTGCGGATCTGTACGTAAATAAAAAAAATGGAAAATCCAATGTTAGTCAACATTCTGCACCGGTGACTCATAACCAAGTAATCTTTCACATTCAATCGGGTAATCACACCGAGCTTTGAATTATTTAAATACAGGAGTAATTCTGGCCGTTTAGTTCGAAAACCAAAGTTATCATATATGAGCTATGGGAGCAGAAAGGGAGACGGGTGGGACGCGTGTATGGCCCACGCGATTGATTGCCTAGATGTTTGTGTTGTATCTAGGTTTTTGTGTATTACCTGCCACTTAGTTACGTACTATTGAATGAAAGGCAAATACTAATAAAAAAAATTAAAAGTAAATACAGTTGACGAAAGTCGGTTTTGAGCCGTTGAGTTTAGCGAGCGTGCAGCTTCTAATCTGCTACATTCAAAGTTCGGTGAATATACAATATCAATAACAAGCTTTAAACAGTGTGTTAACTTTTGCTGGAATAAATTCAGTATAAAATAAACAAAAATAGTGTCAACTGCCAAAACTAGTCGATTAGCATTTAATTTTTAAATATTTTTTTAACTTTTACAAAAAAAATTGTAACGGGGGTGCTAGGTAGAAACCACTTCTCAGTTTTCTTTTCATATTCATAGGAATACTTTGTGACAGAAAAGGTAGTTTAAAGACTAACTCGGCACACGAATCTGAAATTTTGAAAACGGATAGTTCTTTAATCATGTTTCCTCCAAACGAGCTCCAAACACAGTAAACAATTATAAAGCAACCATGAAATCATTTTTTATTTCGAATTGAGGTAATTTTTTGTTTGAGGAAACAATATGTCCGTTCGCAAAACGAAGGCGAACAAGATGTAAGACTGAAGCTCAAGTGTGAGGATTCCTCACAGTCTATGGAGATCATTCGTAGAGCGTAGTAAGCGCATCTATCTCAAACATTACAGTCGGTAAAAAATATTGGATTCCATCTATGTATTATAAAGCTGTACGGGCCTATGGTCCGTATGTGAAAACATTAATTAGGTTCAGGTAGGTTATCAATCCAGTAATCATCTCTAAACTCAAAATACACATTTCTAATTTTCCTTTGTCTGTCACAAAATATATCAGATTTAGATGAAATAATTTATACAAAGAAGTGTTTATATTTTCCTTACATTTAAAACTAAATAATGCGAATCGTGAAAACCATTCGGGCAACTATAGCAGCCAAAAGTCAGTATATAAGTTCAACATCAATAACTAATTACTAAAAAAACCGGCTAAGTGCGAATCGGATTCGGACACAGAAAAGGTTCCGTCTGTACAATATAAAAAAACACATTTCTTGTATTCAATTTTTAACTTCATTTCATTTTCATTATTTCTTGTTATAGCGACTATTTATAGTAATGAACACTTGATGAAAATTTCAAGTGTTTGCCTATTACCGTTCAGACGATACAGCTAGCCCTGTGACAGACAGACGGACGGACAGCGGAGCCTTAGTAATAGGTTCCCATGGTTCAAACCAGGTGGTTATAGTGAAAAAGGATTCGATCTAAAAACTTTTTTTACCTTATTTGTGTCCGTGCAACCTTAAATTTATATTCACTCCGGGTGAAAATAATATTACGGGAGACGAAGACATTCTAAAACCGCAAACCCAAAGGTTTACGTTCCCAAAGCTCTAAAAAACACGGAAACTCCGACATGTCAGTCTCATGTCTGAGAAAACGCGGCCGCGCCGAGCAAACAAACCATGAGATTGATGGTATACGGTAATATCAACACATACTTTCGGCTTTATTGCGAGAACTATAAGGTCGTTTTCGTTTCAACAGATCGTTGCATGAATCCGAACCGCAACAATCAAATTATTACTCTAGCACTTGATGATATAACGACGAATTTAGTACTCACAATGCCGACACGACATGCCGTGGTTACAAATAGCAAGGAATGTCACCCGATCGGACATAGCAGCACAATAGTTTTCAGCGCGTGTAGTTAACTAGCTTTTGCTCATGGCTCCGCCTACGTGGACGTACTTAACGTCCCTATAGCAACCTTAGATATCATAATAATAAGGATGGAGCGTTTCATACTTCGAAAAGTTTATCCACATTTAAACTCCGCACGCCAAAAAGACACTATCGATATTGAAGGTCAATTGACCGCTAAAGCGAAAGTAGGTAAGTCGTAGTAAATATTTTAAATAGACAATTATTTTTTTCAGTATAAAATTTTCTCTCCGTTTTTAAAGTAACAATGATATATAAAAATAAAAAATAAAAATTATCCGTCTATTATCATGTTCATTTCACACTGGCCAGTAACAATGAATCAAAAATTTTATACAAATTCAAAATATCAACAAAATTCTGTTTCCTATATATTCCATTCAAGATACTTTTTGATCACTCCTCGTACCTAGCACATTGGCCACAGTTTACGCATGAGCACTCAAGTCAAAAAGGCGCTAACCATTTTTGTTTATAGTCAATGGTTTATAGGCTCTAATGACTATAATAGAGGTTCAAAAACGAATGTGAAAGTTTCGTGCCGCCTGTCTCCATGGCAACAACGACCACTATCCACAAATCGGCAGCGGCATGCGGTCGGGCGTCGGAAAGTCTCGTTGTCGACATTAACGACCGCTGACCTCTTGTAGGCCGTCGCGTCTCTCTCTTTCTCACAGCAAGTATTGACTTTATACAGCGGTGTCTCTTTTCAATTCCTGGTACACATAATAAATATGCAGTTGACAACATAGGTCACCTATTATTGGACTGAATCAGAAAATCGATGCCATCACAGAGACATAAACTGTAATTAAATTTTGTTACACAGGACATAGGTACCTACATAAGTTCACGCTTGTTTCCCAGAGGAGAAGGGTTTTTTCTAAGCCGCCCCTTACCGACCCTTTCATTACTTACATACGTTTTATAGATGTTTTTCGTCACACAACTTTGATTCATATTTTCAAAGTGGTCATTTTTTGCGTGTACTCGTCTGTTCCAACCAATCACTCCTTTTTGGGACAACACTATCCGTTTACCTTTAGTTTTTCTTTCTAAATTATCTAGAGAAAGAGAACTCCGAAAATCAATTTTAAAACAAGACCGCGGGGATAAAGGAGCTGTAAGCTTGATCGTGGCAGCAATGCTCACCACTCGCCAAGTCCTTCGGAGTGGAGGAACAAAAAGGGGAATGGAGAGGTTCGCTTATATAACGAGCTTTTGTAATGCTATAAAAGCTGCTACTCGTGAATTTCCCCAAGCGCTGACACAGTACATTCAACTAGGTATTTCGGATATGAAACTGAAAAAGTACCGACAGCATAAACGTAACGAGTTCTATTCATCTGCGCAGCGAGTGCCGCGTGACGCGCGTTAAACGTGTTTGATTTGATTTACAAACAAGATTACCTAAGAAACGAGTCGAGGCCGGCCGCCGAACCGTTTTCAAAGTCTCGACACGATAAATACACCTATACTGTTCTGTCTGGCGAAAGTCGTTTACAACATTTTACACTTGTGGTACAATACCTACTGGTTTATAAGAACCTGTTTCGACATCGATGAATGAGTGTCGAAGTACGCTTATACTTGGATGAAATAGAACTTTGTCGACGTAATAAGAGTTTTTACAGAAGACAAATGAAAACATATTCTCATCTAAGGTTTGGAACGTAAAGGGCCGTCCATAAATTATTGCGCAAGTTAAGGGGTAGGAACGGGGTCGGAAAGTTATATGGTGTGACAGGGAGGGGGAGGAGTCACAAGTTTTGTGAAGACCTCACATTAAATAACTAAAAAATATTCACTTGCACATGAAAACAAAAATTATATATCTGCGCAACATCTTGGATATCATGGATGTAAGTTAATGCGTCATGATATCAAAAATGTGAGCAAAAAATATACGCCGCAGACCAAATAAATGCCGTTTGATGTTTTGAAATATTCACTATGAAGTAGAATTTTGTGTGACCCACATGTAAAATTCGTACTGAAAAAAATAATTCTGAAGTTAGATATGAAATCTAACTTCAGAATTATTTTTTTCAGTAATTTAACAAAATGTTTCTTTAACACAACAATACCGACGAACGGTCGGGCTGGGGGGTCAAAAAATCATGAAATTTGTGTGACGTAAAGCATAAATAGCCAATATGGCCATGGCCTCTAACCCTTTACGAGCGATTAATTTTCACGACTTTACTATAATAATAAATGGATAATTTTTCCTACGAATCTTAGGTGTAAATAAATCTAGGATTGGCACAAAAGTAATGATGAGATACTCTACAAAACTCTAAAGATTTCTTTTTTCAAGTTAATTGTTTTCGATAACATTCTAGTATGTTGTAGAACATTCAAAGTACTTCTAATAGGGGGGTATATAAAACTGCCTCCACGATCGGTTTAGTCAGTTTGAAGAAAAATGGACGAGCGACAAGTTCGAACACTATTACTTGTACGAGTACTTGTTAAGCCATAGTGTGCGGGCTACGGCTGACGATATCAACACTGCATTGGGCAATGGAAATACAAGCCATGCCATGGTGTCCCGATGGTTTGACCATTTCACATCAGGAGACAGAAGCCTTAAAAGTCAGCCACGCTCAGGACGACCATCCGCATTGAATGATGATGGTTTACGCCGCGAGCTGCAGTCGAATCCGGATGCTACCACTTAACTGTAGTCACGACACCATGGCATGAGCTTGGGTATCGAAAAGTTTTGACTCGGTGCATACCGCACATCCTTACAGACGCCAGTCGTGCAGTTCGTGTCGCTATCTGTCAATCACTTTTGCTGCGACCCCGACGCAAAGAGTTTTTGTCTGATCTGGTTACTGGAGACGAATCATGGATTCATTATAAGAACGATAAATGTCGTGCTTTTTGGCTGCCTCGAGAAGAAACGCCACCAACTCAACCGAAGCTGAGTCAAAATAACCACTTAAAAGTTCTGCTTTGCTGTTTCTGGAACGCGCTAGGCGTGCTATTTTATGAACTATTACACAATGAAACTATAAACGCTGACAAATATTCAAGCCAGCTTACCAAACTATCTACTGCTATCAAGAAAAAACGACGAAGACGAGTCAATGTAGTTTTATTTACTACACGATAACGCTCGACCTCACGTCGCATCTGCCGTTGGCCAACAGCTGGAGAACTTAGGTTGGGAGACGATACCTCACCCACCTTATTCCCCAGACCTCGCCCCATCAGACTATCATTTGTTTAGAGCCCTGAAACAATATTTGCGGGGTAAACAATTTAATGATTTCTCTGATGTAGAGGCGGAGTTGAACAACTTTTTCGAGGCACAGTCATCAGAATTCTGGGCGATAGGCATCCAAATCTTGCCGGATGGTTGGCAAGAAGTCTTAGATGCTAATAGTGATTATATCTTTGACTAAGGTTTTCGTATTGTAATAATAATAAAAAATATAAAACCTAAACCAAGTGTCTCATTACTTTTGTGCTAACCCAATAATATAAACACAAAAGTGTGTCTGTACGTCCTTCTAATTATTTTTCGAAATGAAAGAATGAATGAAAACATTAGTAAATACGAGCAGAATCGCGGGTAAAAGCTAGTAACATATTATTGGATATCTAAATAAAATCAACAAAAAATCAAAATTCATATTTTTTCTTTTTATTTCATGGCAAACTAGTTATGTCCTTTTCTTAAGTAAATATTATTCAGTGGTATCAATTATTAAATTAAAAAATTCAACAATTGTATTTTAATGGACCCTCAGCGTTTTTTTGTTTCAAATAGAGGAAGGGTTTCGTTTTTTTGTTTCATGGCCATAGCCAAAAGCCCTATAATTTTGTCTTATCCGTCCGTCTGCCTATCTGTCTGTTTGTTTGTCTGTCTGTTCGTTTGCAAGCCATTTTGCTCTGAAACAATTAGCCCTACGTACATTAAATTTGGAAGGTAGGTGCAATCTAAGAACCGCTATACAACGGTGTGAATTTAGGCAAAAAAATTTTTTGGGCATGTCACAATATATGTAACTCAGCAGCAGTAGCAACTGCAACTATAGCAGGCATCCGCCAAACGTGTCAAGCACCTATACCTATACAGTGCATCGCCGCACCGCGGTGTTGCAATATCACGACGGAGTACCCAATATCAACTTCTGTACAAAGTACTTTTGTGCCTATAGATAGGTCTTCAAAAATTATATAGAGGTTTTAAAATGACTTTTTCATTTAAATCAATACTTATTGAGATATACGCTCCTAAGTCGTAAAATGTGTGTCCCTTTCAACTTTACAACTATGGAGCATAAAATTTTGAAAAAAAAATTGAAAATACTTTCGACCACATAATATGGTTTGAATATTGACTTGTTTTTGAGACATTTGCTTTTAAATTCTCTCACCGTTCACTGTGCGTGGTTCGACACGCAATTGACCGGGTTTTTGCTTTTGGCTTCGAAACACTAAAAATCATCTTGGGATTGGGTGATCTTCGCGAAAAGGCATTCAAAAGTTCAAACATTATCTGTGACCGCTTTTACACGCTACGACAAAATCGCACCGTGTGCTGACACGTGGGAAAGCTGTCTAGATATCAATAATTTATAATAGCATATCTATACCTACTAAAAACATTTTAAAATACATGTCACATACACAAATAGGTCAGACAAAGCGATGCAAATGACAGAGCCCAGACAACGGCGTCGAGTGGTGTATTTTTGGCAATGCAACCGACAGTGTATTGTAACCTGCACTTATATGCAACGTCGTCGTGCGATCGCCTTAAGCGCAAAACGCCTGAATAATGTCACGTGAATAAAAGCAGACTTCAAAAATTTTAACTAAAAATTTAAAAATAATATATTTCCTTTAAAGCAAAGAAAGAGCGGCGATTTTAATACTTAATACTTAAATAAAAAACATTACTAAAAGGAACTTTGGAATTGATATCCTATTCTAAAAACATAAGGTTCTTTTTCTTCTAAATACATAGCGTGGTGAGTCGCGTCGCCACGGCATGCTTCGCCACGCCAACGATCAGTTTTATACCCTCGCCAATAGATATTTCACATCAATACTTTAATCATATCTAGCTGAACTGCTAATGTTCGAAAGAAGTTCTTTGTTTTTTGACAAATAATTATTTAAATCTTCATATGAAATGTTTTTAAATTATATTGTGTAATATTAACGATTATACTGACACCACACTAAGCCTGTTTCTTTCTTTGCTCCATTGTGCATCATAATTAACGAAAAAACTCTTTCGACAGTCGCGTTTAAATAAAAATAAAATTTGCAGATTTTGGGTTGGAGATGGTGCATTACCATCAGTATGCAAGAGGACTTACTATATGAAAGGAAGGACAAAAAAACAAATTATAGGACAGGAGCACATGTCTTTCTTTTGGATACCATCTGGCAACTCTATCCTGGATAGCCTATCACCGACCACTGCCACCATGAAAATGACATAGCATCTTGGTGTTTAGAGCCAAACGATCACCGATGCTAGTCAATGATGTCAGGGTACTCAGTATTTTATGTGTACATCAACGGCCTCATAAACTGGCCTGCGTATGGAAGTTTCCACAATGACGACAACCTTACTGGCACATCAGGCCATCTGCAATCATTATGATTTGATTTGATTTATGGCCCATCGTACGGACTTAACAGGTGGAAGTAATCAGAAAGTCTTAATTTGGCGTATGTTATGAACGGGCCTTAACTCATAATCAGTTTTGGGTGGCAATGTCGATTCACAGCAAGTAAACAAACCGTTAACATAGTAACATTAGATCTAGATCTGGGGCGCGATAACGCATGCCCAAACTTGACACGTATCTCTGCAATCACAACAGGTACGAAAATAGCTGAGTGTGACTTGAGAAAAATATATAGGCCGTTTTAGACAACCTAGCTTTCCGCCGTCTACTACACCTGGGTGATCCACATATCTGGAGTGTTTGTCATGATTTATTAAAGTTTATTACTTCTGCATTCTTCTCTTTCTTACTCTCCTCCTTTTGTAACTTTTTCTAATCCCGTCCTTGCTTTTTCAAAATTAAAGTAATCAACCAGCGATGCACTTTTGCATTTGACAATTAACACTTTTTAAACACCTAAAGTCTCCGATCTCTTTCAAACGGTACCAATTAGTAGGTTGTTAAAAACATTCCTTGATAATTACGATATGCAACCAAATGTGCGGAACCCCTGAAATCTTTCTTTTTTTTTAGAAACATACAGGTCGCCTCAAACTTTATGGCGGATCCGAAAGTAAGCACAAGTCGCATCGCAGTGACCAGTTAAAGGTGTCAGCGGGACGCAGTGGAGCGAAGGGGTAGTCCGTTCCTCTCCCAAACTCCGCGGCGGCCTATCCCACTCGATTTATCCAGCCCGCATTTAGCGTTATATTCAGATCCGCCATTAAGTTTGAGGCGAACTATATCTATGTAAGAAGTGTGCAGCACAAAAAAAAACCTAGGTCATTACACTACAACCTTTTCACTTGTCTTTTCATGTAAATGGACCGCCAGTGAAAGAATAGTATCTCCTGTATCTACGTTAGGTATATGATGACTAAACAAAAATATCAAAAAAATATTTATAATTAATATTTGAAATAAATCTACGTTTTTTATGATTCATACTGTCACTATACGGCGCGGGCGCCGGCAGGTAGACACCAGAGCGGCGTTAACTAGCATAATAAAGTAGGTCATTGTGGTCACTGACCTCGATTGACATAGATTATGGTGCTAACTACCAGATGGTTATTATTAATGTAAATTGAAATGGAGAAGTAACTGATTGAAAATGTTTTTTCAACAATTTTGGAAAATATTGAAAAAAGTTTATATAGGTCTATAATTTGTTGGATAAATATTAAGTGCAGAATTTAAATAAAGGTATTATTTTAATTAATTTTATTAAATCAGGAAATTATTCAGAATTGATACAACTGTTAAAAATGGAAGCCAGATAAGATGCAATATAAACTAACATACAGGTAGTATAGGGCTATATACATACAGACATGTCTCTGGTTATTGATGAAGCGCCTCTTTCAAAGATGACACTAGTTTTCGTCCGTTTTCGCCGATTAGACGTAGTAATATTTTCATTTGACTAGCATGTTGGTCTAGTGGTCAAAGACACTGACTACAGACCCAAAGGTCACAGGTTCAAGTTTAAATCTTTCAGAAGATAATTTCTGAATAGTATTTAGTTATATTCATAGGTAATACATAGAAGGTCGATATAACAAAATATGAAGCTAAGATTGTTTTTACCACTAATTTTAAATAGCGACTCAGCAAGGTGAAGGGAGGATTTGAGATGGTCATTAAATATTTGTTTCAAATGCAAAATTAGAAAAACTACTGATAGGAGTTTAAGTATAAACAGTTATGTTGTTCTAGTTCCTGGCTACTTTAAATAAAAATTCGGGCAACAGAGCTTCGCTTGGTTTTTTTTTAGTTAGCGTTTTTAGTTTTTTGTCCTAGCTGTTTTAGAGAAAGAAATCTATTGATGCACCTCTTGGTGAATCACAATTGCATTTATTTCTAAAATCCTACTCTTTGAGGAAATCTATATAAGGCAAAAAAGTACATCAAGATCTTCCCAGCCGTTTTAGAGAAACTTATTTACAGCAGCGCCACCTGATGACCCATAACCGCAAACCTTATCTAAGAACCTGCTCTTAAGTGATATCTATATACAGCAATACTATATCTGAGTTTATAAGACAATTATAAGAATAAAATAACTGGATTTAGCTAAAATATAAAATATACTTTCGTAAATTAACGAGATTTTTAGGGCAAACCCAGCAAATGCTTCTAGTCCTAATATAAATTATCATACCCTTTTATATAAAACCGCCATGTTAATGCAGTTATCGAGTTACAAGGTTTGGCTAATGAGTCGCGCTCGCTTAGCAACAGACAAACCGAGCGGCGCGCGGCGTGTCGCGTGCCGCGCAGTTTATACCCAGACTGTGGAGGGCAATGTATTTCACGTGTATGCCTATTTCTTTGGCACACTCTGTGGTCTAAACGGCTTAATAAATAACATATGAGATGTCTTAGATTCATTTTAGTTGTGTGAGTGACATAGGGTGTATAATATTTGTATATGGTGTCTACAAGTAAAGACGAGCGGACTGGTAAAATATCAAAAAATTATTACGACAATATGGGTATCAAATACAAGTCAGTAAATAACTAATAATTCCAAAAATGTATGTACCGGGTGTTCGGCTGAACTCCAAATTTAGATAGCATGTAGAGTTTACCGAGCTTAACAAAAAATTTCAAGTGAGCAGATGGCGCAAACTAACGGTTACCGAGAAAAACGTGTATAAAGTTTAATTTTTTTCATCGTTTTTAATTTCTTTTTTAACTTTTTGTTAGTTCGGTGAGCTCTACATTCTCTAGGAGTTTGGACTACATTTAGCTGAACACCAGTATTATTACTTTTGTGTTACTATTTTGACACAAACTAACAAAACAAGGCACCACACTCAATTGGTAAATGAGGAGCATCCATGTTGGCATACTGCCATACTGCTGTGACAGAAATTTTGTTTGTACATCAAAATATGATCCTAAGTATCAGTTCAGATTATTTTTGTATGAGTTTTGTTAGTCTTAACGTTATAAAAGCAAAAGTGTGTTTTTGTCTGTCAAGTCTTAACATATTAGTATAAGAACAAAATCACAGTAAACTTTAGGAGATACCTTACTGTGCAGTTTCTGCAGTTTAGGACGTAAACTGTAGAAATAATTTGATGATGCAATTTGTATGAACTTTGAGTGGATCACCATTTCAAATTTTATTTAAACCGCTGTGTGTCAAGTGCACAATCTTCATACACAGACTTACATGTTTTGGAGATAACTGGCTTTAAGTCAGAAAGACATGTTGTGAATGATCTCAAAGAAAAAAGATGTTTGTATATCCCAATGAGAATAATGAAGTAACAAATAATAATACCTAAGACAACCCACACAGCATTATCTAGCCCCAATTAAATCAAAGCTTGTATTATGAGTTCTAGACAATTGATGTACATACACACATAAATAATTTTTATAGTGTATACATATATAGATATTTAAGACCCAGACACTATACAAATAGACATGTTCAAGCACACAAATCTTTGCCTCAGGCGGGAATTAAACCCACAACCTTTGGTGCTGCAGTTAGTGTCTCTTACCACCCAATCAATCAGTCAATAAATACCTTTTTAGCGAGGCAGGTACAGACTAGATAGAGGCCTCCTGAATTAAGTTGGATCACATGTAAATATTATATATACAGTAGGTATAACATTACAGCAATCGGGCACCTTGCAAAATTTGTGTAATTTCTTTCATCAGGTATTCCTTGTATCACTCACACATACATTTAGCAGTGCTTCGTTTTTTATTAAACGATGCCTAGTCCATGGAAGCAGGTGAAAAACCATTAGATCAATGTGGATAATGAGTCCTGCTGCCTAACCTAACCTTTATCACTATCACTACATATTATAAAACAAAGTCTCCTCGCCGAGTCTGTTTCTTTGTTTGTTCAAAAGTGATAAACTCAAAAACTATGACACGGATTTTCACATGGTTGTTACCAATGGATGGAGTGATTCAAGAGAAATGTTCATGTGCATGATGTATATGAAGACATCGCAAAATGAAATGAAAATGCTACCTAATTCCTTTAAGATATAACAAAACAATGTATGGAGGAATTATTTCTAAAAAAAAGTCCATGATGGCATATGTCTATCTTTTAAGGATAGCTTACCTATTTTACCTATTTTAATATTTGATAAATGATCACACATAATGTGGTAATTGGAAAGCTATTTACACAGATATTATATGAGTCTTTGTCAAATTAAATACATTGGTTACCCTTAAGCATTTAATGCTTATTATTATTGTCTTTTATCCTTTACACCATAAAATTTAAATTAATATTGCATGACAAAATTAATTCAAACGGTCTCACACTGAAGCGGCACACATGATGTAATTAGGCAGAAGTTATCAATGTTGCATATGAAGGAATATTCTGTTTGTTTTTATGTATATATTCTTTACTTTTTCAAATATTTTCACATGCTCAACGCCACAAGCAGATATGGCACTAAGATAGAAAAAAAATATAGACATACACTTATGCGCTCCGACAGCGCCTCAGTGCTTCAATCCCTTAACAAAAATCACATGGACTCGGGACTTATACTAGAATGTCATTATACACTGGAGCGAGTCACAGTGACGAACCGCAACACACTGACACTCCAATGGATAAAAGCTCACTAGGCAACGATGCGGCTGATGAACTGGCCAGGAGGAGATCTGGCGCTACGGTTTTCGGACCAGAGCCTGTCGTGCCAATCCCCTTTAATCAGCTATGCAGATGGTCACAAGAACACACACATACACAAGCGGAGAGTTGCTGGACTTCGGCACTGGGCTGCATGCAGTCCAAGGAGGTGATGCCATCCTTGAGTAAAAAGCTGTTCAGGCGACTATTGCGCCTGGACAGGAAAAGTCTGCGCCTGGTAGTCAGAACCATCATAGGCCACTGCTCACTAAATAAACACTTTCATACGATAGGTATCACGGATAGTCCTCTGTGTAGGGCGTGCATGGAAACTGAAGAAACGGTGAAACATGTGCTTCTTGAGTGCACAGACGTCACCCAAATCCGGAAAGAAACACTTGGATCACCAAGGTCTCTTGCGGATGCACTGAATAGAATGGGAGAACTGATTCGCTTTTGGAGGGAGGTGGGCTGGATGGAATGACGGCCACCATGGCTCATGTACAATGGTCCACATTAAGGACTAAGTGCGGAAACCACAACCAATAGATAGATAGAAGGAATATGCTGTTCGTTTTTATGTATATATTCTTTACTTTTTCAAATATTTTCACATGCTTGATGCTACAAGCTGATACGGCACTATGATAGAAAAAAAATGTAGACATACACTTATGCTCCGCTATCTGTGCGAAGTCAGGGCAGGTTCTAGTTAGTAATATAAATAATAATTTGAATGCATGGTATTTATATTGATAAATTAATTAGTATTTTCTTTAGTTTTTGTGTATCACTTTTAAATTTACAATTATATTAATTAAAAATTCATTTTCTTTAAAATTGTTTATTACAATTTAAACAATTTAAATGCATCACACAATAAAAACATTACGACATAGAGGTTATCAATAGAGTGCATGAACAAAACACAAAAAGTCATTGGAACTTGGAAAAGTAATAATTTGATCTTGAAACACTAAGTGAAATTAAATAAACCAGCAGAATTGTCAAGAAATATTTTTGATAAAGTTTATATCATAATGACAATTGTTGATGTTTAACATTTTTAATCATCAAAAAAATACTTGGTCATGCTGATTTATCTAAATACGGGAAACAAAAATATATGTCGCAAACATATTTATTGTTATGAAATTTGATAGTATAGTCCAGAAATAAATTCTAAACTGGTGGTTCCTGTAGCTCTGGCCACTGACAAAGTGATCAGCAGCACGTTTGAAAGAATAAATACAAGCTCTGATCTGAAAATTTGAAGCATGTATATGTTTTGTTTTTGGAATGAGTCTCCAGCTGTCGGCTGATATTTTTACAGAAAGCATTAGGACCTCGGATCAGAAAAGATAGTCTTCTCATGGATGCGAATACAATCCAATGCGTTAATACAATGGTCCCAGAAAAATTATTGCCATCGGCTGCAATCGTCAAACATTGACTATATTCATTTTCATCACGTATTAAAAAGACAAAAGAACAAAAGCTATAATTTAAATATTAACCGTATTAGAAATGTATAAAGTTCAATTTGATTTAATGGCTTATAACTATTGAAATAAAATTACTGGTTGGTTGCACTGGGGCAACACTCATGCCTATGTATCGTAAGCGACCGGCGCTGAGGCTTGTGTGCGTTTACACCCGTGCTACCCTGCGTGGGGAGAGGAGCCAAAACTCCGGGGTCTAGACACACCCATATTTAATGCGTTTGGCTCAGGGTTGGCGCGCCCATGTATTATTACAATATTAAACTATAATAATTTATTTGTGTGTTCAACGGTTTAGTAATAATGCCCCCATGTATAGTGCTTACTTGTGAAAACAACTATTACAATGAATTGCTTTCACCATCTTTTTGCTGATTGGGACAGGTAAGATTTTAAAAATTTATAAGATTTGTTGATATTTTTAAAGTTACTTGAATACAAAATTAATAACCGAGTTATGGATATTTAAAATGTCCTGTTAGATAGAGAGGCCAATATCATATGGTGTAATGTCAGACCACTTAAAACAATGTTAAACATGTTTTTTCAAAAAAGAGACAGAGATAAACTTTTAATTGTTCATTAGTTCCATGTTCTCCAATCGCATACAATTTTGTTTATAAATTTTGCTATAGTATAAAGTCTATTTTTATATTTCATAAAAAATCCACATGGGTATCATTTTCCAGTAATTTAATAGAAGTAAGTAATTTCAGAGCTAAGTGAAATTATTATTTTTCCAAAACTTGCTTTATGTCTGTCTGTTACTTCTTCGTAGTTAAACTACCAAACCGATTTAAGTGAAATTCGGCAGAAAGATATATTTAAATATGCAGAATAACATGGGGTATGTGACGTCATAATAAATCCAATATGGCGGTACTCAACCTTTACCTCAAGCAGTAATTACACTAAATTTGCCTACTTCTTATAGAACCAATAAAGTGACCATTTCGATACAGAGGACATGTCCACTTTAACTAAATGTCAATTTCGTGAGATTTCATGACTTTTGACATTTCATGACCTTTCATTACATTTCATGATCTTTCATAGCATTTCGGGACTGTCATTACATTTCAAGACATCAAATGAAATATCTTGACATGTCATGACTTTTATGACATTCCATGACCGTTCATGACATTTCATGACCTTTTACAAATTTTATGACATTTCATGACCTCTCATAACATAAAATTAAATTTAATGACATTTTATGACTTTTATGACACATGATATGTAGTTATAGTTTGACTTTCTTGTGTTTAAAAAATTAAGTTATGTTAATTAAATATCTTTTTTATTTAATTTTATTATTCCCCCACAATTAATAATGAAATAATACATGATAGCATTCAAAAGCAAAACAAAAACAAGCCAATTAAATTATACATTAAGTGACAACCTTGCGGATTTAGCGCTGTGAAAGAATGAATGTTCACACGTATACGACGGTGTCGCTTCTCTACGTTAGTATTTAATAGTTCTCTGGTGGTTGTGAAGCAATCGGACATAGTGCATTGCTTAATAAGTATTAGGTTTT
Source organism: Luffia ferchaultella (assembly GCA_949709985.1). Classification (NCBI taxonomy): domain Eukaryota; kingdom Metazoa; phylum Arthropoda; class Insecta; order Lepidoptera; family Psychidae; genus Luffia; species Luffia ferchaultella. Next base: position 21,682,303 of record OX453250.1, on the reverse strand, counting down.
TACAAAGCATTTTAGATTTCTGACTAAAAATAATAGCATTATTCAAAACATATAAGAAATCTCGAAAATAGTGAGATACACGAGATTGAAATTTCTAGTCTTGGGAGATTTCGGTATTGCATTCTTTAGTTATAATTAAAATAGAAACATGATACACAGAAACCTTTGATCAGACAGTATCAGAAAATTTATAATATTAATATTAAAATACCTAAGAAATGATGAATGAACTCCCAATAAAATTAATTTGTCACAGATAAGTGTCAAACAGGAAAGCTGTAAAAAATACATCTTAACAGTGAGTCACTGTGACTTAGCAATAACACCTTTCACTTTTGCATTAGGTACACCTGTATTAAGCTACTTTATACACATGGATTATTATTGTTCACTATATATAAAAAGTAACAAATATATGAGTTTATGCATGTCAAACTAAAATTATAATAGAGTAAAATTGCCAATCACAATTAATAATCGTAAAGATTGTTAAAAGTGGATTACTGCAGTATTTTATTACTTAAATTGCAAAAATAACCACTTATCAGCTAAAATAAGTTCAAAGTTTATCTTAAAGTTATGAGCGAATTAAATAATTATGTACAATATTCTTATTAGAAAAAAAATGGTACTGCCAATAATACTCTTGTTTTATGATATTTAAGTTGCCTAATGTTTAAAAATTTAATAAAGAAAAAGAAAGAATTAAGATAAATATATTTTTTAGAAAGACCATTACTCAGCTGCAACTAATCACATTGTGACAGTATGTAAACTATATACCCACATTACAGATTCATAAAAATATAACAATCAGATGTCTGATTGTAAACAATACTTTGTTTACAAACATACCTTTTGGGTAGCAGCATGGCGGCGGCACCCTTGCGCTGGAAGATGCCATCAACGAGCACGCCATTCTTGCTGTTGCATGTGAGGTAGAACTCAGGGTGGTCGTAGTGCAGTTCTAGGTGTCGTCGCGAAATGAAGCTCGAATGGCCCATGTTGACGTCCACCTCGCCTCGTGAAGAATTGCGTCCGATCACGACACGCTTCTGCCGGATCAGGTACTCAAAATCTCGGCCGTCTAGGCGAGCGATCGCCACAGGCGCCGGCTCCTGCGCCCACTGCACCTTGGACGGTGAGGCGGGCGCTGACTTGAGCGATAACAGCGCCCACGCGTCGCTCTCTGAGCTGCGGGCGAATTCCGCCTGCCCCTGGGCCATGGCCGCCGTGTGGTAGCGGCTAGCGGCTAGCCGCCACGAGGGCGCATCACTCGTTCTGCGCCCAGTTGAGGTTACTGCTGGACGCACATGCGCACGTCCGCGCCGCCCGCACCGCCGCGCCGCGCCGTAAACAACAATTATATAAACCACCGCACCACCACGTGATGAAGCCTATATGTATATCTAGTCCGCGATTCGATCGATACCCTGTAGCCCGAACTTTCCCGTGCGATTCTCTGACGCGTTAATCCCTTTTCGAATGTTGCACAACAATTTTTCCGCAATAGCACCGAAATTAGACACTAAAGTAAACACGAGGCAAGAACAAAAATAACCAAAAACGTCAGTTGACCATACGCAGTCAGTCCACTCGCTGCGCCATCTGGTCCGCAAACAAAACAATGAACACAACGCAAACGGAACGGCGGCACTACTCACAAGTCAGTAAAATAATAACATCCTGGTTCTCTATGGTCCTGTTGTGTTTCCAAGTTTGTCTACAATAACCACAGAACATCTTTAACTGTTAATGACGTTCTCAGATGACGTTTAGGTTGACGAAGGACAACTACGGCAAGACGGCAATCAAGTCCACAGTTAACAAGTCATTCCAATCCATTAATCACACTCTTTGTTCCGATCTTAGTCAACAAATCGATCTTGTAAATCGATTCAATTCATAGCCTCTGGGATGGATCTAAAGAAAAATCGGGCAACAAAAGATCGACGTGACGAAAATCGGTTTTTTAAATTATTTTTTTTTTATTTTGAATATATCGTCCAATATTTGTATGTTGTATTGTATATTCTCATAACTGCTAAACATATGGACAACTTGAGGGAGATCGATTTAGTTAAAAAATTGTCTATAAAACAAAATACAATTGTTTATTTCCATTACATAAAACATAAAATAAATGACAATTATTTAATACCTACTATTCTATTCTATTACTTTGGTAGAAATTGTATTCTGACAGTAAAGTTTTCAACTTATAAACAAATAAATAGTCAAACAAATAAATAGATATTTATGTAAACTGTATTTAAATCGCCAGAATGGTAGAAAGATCGATCTTCAATCTTTATGTTTTGTGGCAATCTCTGAATGGATGTAGTGTACAATAAATCGATAAAAAAAATCGGAGATTAAGAATAAAAAAATCGATCTCTGAACAATCGAGTTGACATCGAAATCACTAACCATCACAAAATTTAAAGAAGGAACATAAAGTTTCTGAAATTACATTTATTGCTTACTAAAACAAAATGTTGGTCAAAACACCAGTTTGTCATTTTAGCTGGTTCTGATATTTTTGCTCACGTTTTCGATCGTTTTCTTGTTGAGACGGTCCATCATCATGTTCCATTCTGATGATTCCGTTCTGAGTATGGTTTCGAAGGTTCCGAGGGAATACTAAATAGTATTTTTTTTAACATCGACAAAAAGATATAGGTACTTAGTTAACTATATGTAGAATTTTTTTGCCATGTTCTTTAATAAATGGCTCTGCGTGTTCAGTTCATAAAGATAATAGAATAGAGTAGGCAAGCCAGTCAAAATGCTAACCTCAGTAGAAAGAGACGGCAAGGAAGAGTATTTTGATTTATAATAATAATAATTGTTTATTTCAGACTTTACAGTCCATATATGAAAAACATAATATTATGTACACTATAATTAAACATTATTAGGATTACAATTATTTATAAGATATCTATACTATAGCAAAGTTATTTTCTAAGATTTTTTCTCCCATGTCCAACCGGCACCCCGGCACCACATTTTGATCACAACGCTGGCTCAATGCTACGCTACTCGTCCAACGTGTAGATCGAGATTTTTTGCGTTGGCCCCAACGTTGGCGCCAACAATGGCTATTGGCCTTCGCGTGTCGATTTTTTCAAAGGAATCAAACGTTGGTAATTCGTTCAGTCGTGTTTGCAACACGCATTGATTGAGTGCGTATGTCGAGTATTGTTGAGTGAGAATGTCATTCTCACTTGCACTATCGCCATCCGCTAAGACAAATGAAAAAGTCTTTGAATTTTAAAACTTTTAGTAAATTTTTTTTAAACATTATTGTCTGATTTTTAGAAAACGCTTAAAGTAAATTCAATTTGAGTGCCGCACCAGCGCTTAAGTGCAAGACATTTTGGCCCTAGAAATACTGTTTCGGAAACTTGAGTATTTTAACTTAGTTTTTATCCGCCGGATCAATGGGGATTTTTGGATTTCTTGGGTTTTTTTTGGAAAGGAAAGGAGCTGGTCACCTGTACAAAGTTATATTTTTAGGTTCCTATGTTCGCGGCAGTAAAGCGTGACAAAATTTATGAGAAATATATTTTAAACATTGATATATAAAAATTCCTAATCTTCTGTGCAGCGTGTTTAGGCACAATTCTTTTAACGAGATATTTCCTAAGTGATGAGTCCTGGGAACCCGGGCGTGCAAAAATACTTAACTTGTCGTGCTTGGCTTCTTACTCATGTGGGACTTAACTACTTTGTAAATAGAAGCGCTTAGCCATCTAATTATTAATCATAGGTATTTACCTTTATTTCTGTGATCGAATCGGAGATTTGTATTCAAAGCGGTATTATATATAAGGGGAGCCTGTCGCTAATTTATTAAGGTGATTAAAGTATAAAAAGCTTTGATTTTTAGGAGTTCTAACTGTTTCACAATTTATTTTGGAGGTGATAATCCTCCGCCGATGGATCATATTTTAATATGGGTTGCCGCTTTTAGTGACTAACTTTCTTGAACTATGTTATGAAAAATATAAAACAATTTCCTAATAAAAATAATAGAAGATAGCGTAAATTCTATATACAAAGACTTATGACGAACCAAAATCTTGCTTGATTTGATGCACTTTTTGATGACTTTGTGATTAATTTTTGTTATTAGTATGGCTACGAAGCCACGTGATTCGACACGCAACTGTTGTTCTTTGGCAGTTTTTAAGATGTCAGCAATTCGATTTTATTTAAATTTTTCTTTTACCTTTTTTTAATCTTTAAAAATCTTTCTTTAGTTGCTAACTTTTCCATCACGCACATCCGCTATTTAGATTTTTGTCATCGTTTCTCGGTTATTAGTTCTTTTTAAGTAAACTTGTTATTATAGAGCCCTAGCAACAAAAGTCAAGATGAGAGAAGAAAAAAATAAAATAAAATTATTGTCACCTTAGAAGAAAAGAGACTAAAGAACTTGGACCTCGCTATTTCATCTCCTCGTTTTGCAAAGCCGAGTGCACTGTCCTGAATTAGTATTACGTCATGCGTCCATGCCTGTCTATGACTATTTGTTATCAAATCTGTCAACTATCAGTCCAGTTGGTTACTCTATGGCATCTCTATGGCTTGTTTATTCATTGAATCTGATTGAATCTGTGGTTTAATCCATTAGGTATTAAGTTATGTCACAAAATACTACCCCGGATGCTAATAAGATTGAGCGTTTTGAATCTGAGCACTAATGACAGAATTAGAGTGTTACCCTCGTATTATAGTACCTAAACTACTTTTGTATTTAAAAAAAAACCTGAAACTGCGTATTTTTTTTATATGGATTACATTTGATTAGATTTAAATGTAACATATGTTCATCCCACTTGAAGTATTTTTAATTTTTGTTTCTTATTCTGCAAATATTTGAAAAAAAAAGAATGTAAATACATGAAAAGAAACTAAAATATTTCTTTCTGTAAGTCGGGAATAAGCGGGAGTCGAAGCCGTGACTCTTAACTCTGCAAATAGGATCCCTGTCAACGACGGACCGTACATTGAACTGTGAAAAACACGTAAATGAAGTGAACTAATAACGGTGCAAAACATTTAGTGACCTTATGATGTGTTTTGTAAATATATAAGAGAAATGTTGTATATAATGATGTATTTAAAATAAACGGCTGCGTAACGGTCTTTTTCATACTTTAACAAAATTCAATTAATTGAATACGAAATTATCATTTGATTTTTGAAAACTATTATACTACTTATAATTTTTATTGAAGTCTTAAAATCACCAAATAGCAAAAATCTACTGAGAATGGTCACACTGTCTCTACCTTGCAGCTCAACTACTGCTCAACTACCAAACGTCCAATCATATGATTGGGTAGTACTCATTTGGTAGTATATTTTGGTTTGGTACAATTGATGCAATTTAGTACAATCAAATGGTTGTTGAGTTGTATTGAAACCTGAAAGGTTCTTATTATAAACTAATTATAGTTTAATATAATAAAACCATTTATATTACTAATAGAACCATTATATTCAGACACCATAATGGAATAGAAACAAAAGACAAAAGTGACAACCATATGACAAGTGTCAAACTCAAAATATATTCTTCATCCCCTCTCAATTCTGATTCAGTTAGAAACAGGAATTGTACTTAATGTACTTAATATTATTAGTAAAAACAAACAAACTAAACTTCAACAGCTCTCTAGTTAAAATAAAATTAATAACAAAATTTGGATAAATACATATACAAAGAAATTAAATACAAAAGCAAAATTTTAGACATAAAATAATTCATGAAACCAAATTTAATTTATTTACAAAGTAACAATGTTTTGGCTTTGCTAGTGCTTTTGTTAACACATCTGCAATGTTTTCATTTGTGGCCACATATTTAATAGATATCAACTTTTTACTAATTAAGTCCTTTATAAAATGATATTTAATATCAATATGTTTTGACCGCTTACTATTTTCATTTGATTCTATCATTTTCATAGCACTTTGATTGTCAATATATAGTATGCAATCACATTCAGATCTAAAATCTTTTAATAAACCTCTTACATAAAGTATCTCTGTAGAGTTAAGAGCAGCAGCTATATATTCAGCTTCGGCAGTAGATAAAGCGACAACATTTTGTTTCTTTGAATACCAAGAAATTAAGTTATTCCGATAGAACACTACCGAACCACTAACGCTTTTCCTGTCACGTTTATCACCAGCCCAATTTGCATCACTATACGCAACTAAACTACTGCTAGAGTGCTTTCTGTATACCAAAGCCTTTGACTTTGTTTGTTTTAAATAACGCAAAACTCGCTTTGCAGCTTTCCAAAGTGATATAGTAGGCTTATCCAAAAAACTGCTTAAGTAAGAAACGGCAAAACTAATATCAGGTCTACTTGAAGTAGACAAGTATAAAAGACATCCAATTAACTCGCGATAAGGTTTTTCAAAATTTAAAGTTTCATCTGCTTCATAAGAGAAATTTACTTCCATCGGAGTATCTGCACCCTTACAATCAGTCATATTAAACTTTTCTAGCATTCTGTCTATGGCACTCTCTTGTTTTATTGCAATAGAATCAAATGATCTTGTTATTTCAAGTCCTAAATAAATTCGTAACTCACCTAAGTCTTTAACATTAAATTCAAGTTTCAAGAAATTAAATACTTTATCTAAATTGGTTTTACTCTGTGACATCAAAATTATATCATCCACATATACTAGTAAAAATGTATCTTCAGAAATATATAAGCAAAAGTCATGTTTTGATTGAACGAAACCTTTACCAACCAAGAATTCATGTAACCTTTCGTTCCAGCACCTTGGTGCTTGACGTAAACCGTACAGCGACCGATTTAATTTGAACACAATGTTTTTCTCAGCAGTCACTCCTAAAGGCGGTTTTAAATAAACGTCTTCTTTTAGAAAGCCATTTAAAAAGGCTGTTGGAACGTCGAGCTGTCTTATATACATATTGTCTTTTTGAATGGCTTGACTAAGCATCATTCTGATGGTGGGCATCCTTGCGACCGGAGAATATACATTAAACAATGTCTCTTCCTGAAAACCTTTCGCCACAAGTCTAGCTTTTTTTAGTTCCATCCTTTTTTGTCGTAAACACCCATTTAGTATCTATTGCTTTCTTACCTTGAGGTAGCACTGCCACTTTCCATGTTTCTAAATTTTTCAAGGAAGTCAATTCTTTGCTTATTGCTTCTTCCCATCCGTTTCCTCTTTCAATTGCTTCTTTGTAACTAACTGGATCCCCAACACATAAACAATAAGCCATGTGAATCTCATAGTCGAGTAGTTTTTTAGGGGGTTTAATTATTCTTCCACTTCTAGTCTGAACATAATTTACTTCAGGATTTTTCTGGCAGTCTTCAAAATTCTCCTCATCATTTTCATTTTCTGTGCTCTCAGTTCGTATTACATCCTCATTTTGCATTGGATCTCCTTGTCTATTAAAACCTTCTTGGTTGACCTCAATCCATCCACTTGTAGCCGTGTTCGGTGATTTATCTTGATTATAGACAAAGTCCGTTTCATCAAACCGTACATCACGTGATTCTATCAATTTATTTTCTTTAGGGTCCCATAAGCGATATCCTGTTCTAGCATATCCCACCATTCTCGTTTCCTTTGCTCTAGCTGATAATTTGTCAGCTTTTGGCAGTATGTATGCCCATGACTTTGCTCCGAAAACCCTTAATTTCTCTAAATCTCTTCTTCCGTATAATATTTCACATGGAGTGTTAAAATTTATTGCTTGTGATGGGCAACGATTCAATTGATATGCTGCACATTTGACAGCTTCACCCCACAAATATTTCGGCAAATTACTTTCTATCAATATTGTTCGTGCTTTATTATATAAGCTTCTATTCAATCGTTCAGCTACGCCATTGCTTGAAGGAGAATATGGCAAGGTAAATTCTAAGCGTATACCCTTTTCGGCAGCAAATTGCTTTAATTTGTTACATGTGTACTCGGTCCCGTTGTCACATCTAACCCGTTTCACAGTCTTCCCAAATTCGTTTTCATATCTACGTATGTACTGTATAATATTGTCGGTTGCTTCAGACTTCCTTTTTAATAAAAATACCACACAGAAATGAGAAAAATCATCTAAAACTGTTTGAAAATAAATTTCATCGCCTAAAGTTGGTATATTTGAAGGACCCGCTATATCACTGTGAATAAGCTCAAGTATATCGTATGATCTCGGTCTTTGCAAACGTTTAAAAGGAATTCTAGTCGCTTTACCTTTCATACAGGGCCCGCACACTGTATTGTTCAATGGTAAATTTAACCTACTTAAAGTTTTTGAACTAGTGTGACCAAGCCGTCTGTGCCAGAGAATACCTTTCTCCGAATTCATAGCTGCTTCTCCATACTCATCACACTTTAGTTTACCCTGTAATATATACAATTTTCCATTATTATATGCCCGAATAGTTGAACCATTAAAAAATATTATTTTTACAAAATCACGAGAAAATACAATTTTGTTATTTTCTTTTTCCAGAAATTTCCTTACAGACAGCAAATTAAATGCTATATTATGTACAATCAAACCTTCTATAATAATCTGTAGGTTTTCACAAACAATTTTTAATTTACCTTTGCGATAAGCAATTAAACTATCACCATTTGCAGTATTTATATTTATCGGATGATCTAACTCTATAACATCAAACATGTATTTTTCATAATGATGACTCATAAAATTTTGAGATGCACCTGAATCTACTACAAAAAAGATATCATCTTCAAATGACTTACAAGTCAAATTATACTCTCCACAGTCAGTCACAGTTAATCCGGCAGTATCAGTAATGGTTTCTTCTTCATGACTAATGATAGCTTGATCTCTGCTTGGTGTTACGAACGCTGTTCCGCAGCGACGCTGTGGTCTTCTATGATTACTGAAAGGGCGTCTACTTGCTGTGGTACCACGAAAAACATTTTGTGAAGTAGAAGGTCTCTGGTCTGGCAAATTACGACAGTGATTTGCTTTGTGACCTAGTTGATGACACTTGTAACATTGTATATTAAACGCCGTTTCATTATTCATCGGATGCATTATCACTTCACTCCTCATACTATCTGTTAACCTTATTTCTGCATCTAACAGAGTAGCTTTAGTTTTCTCTAGTGTAATATTCTCAGGACTCATTGCTTCAATAGCGGATAACACGTTATTGTACTTAACTGGCATACACAACAGCAAATGAATAACTTTGTCTGCCTCTTCCATTTTTGTCAAAGAAATCACATCAATATCGTTGATCAGTTTGTCAAATTTAAAGAAAAATTCTTGTAAGCTGTCATCTTCATCACATTTGAGGTAAATTAACTTCTTTTTCAAATTATATTTATTCATGACACTTTTTCTTTTGAATACATTCTCCAATGACACTATCATCTCGTGAGCTGTCCCTTTGTTTTTAACTACGTCTAAAAATTTATCTCCTATGCACTGGACTACTAATGACCGGGCTTTTATATCTGATTTCTTTTGATTTTCGTCTATTAATTGTACGTTGTTCAACATATATTTAAGCCCTTTTTCTTCTAAAAGAAGTTTTACTCTGAATTTCCAATTTCCGAAATTTTGTCCATCTTCCAATTTCGGAATTACATCGGACATTTTCGATGCTGCCATTTTCTTCAAAAATATATTATTATTTTTGTGTTCAAATCAATCTGGGCCCATAACCTATTGAAACCTGAAAGGTTCTTATTATAAACTAATTATAGTTTAATATAATAAAACCATTTATATTACTAATAGAACCATTATATTCAGACACCATAATGGAATAGAAACAAAAGACAAAAGTGACAACCATATGACAAGTGTCAAACTCAAAATATATTCTTCAAGTTGAGACTAGAGATTAAGTTGAGTGAGACTAGTAAAGAACACAGATTATGTAAAGAATAAAGATTGATAAAGATGTGTTGAGCGCTTATTCAATGATTATTAGTGTTTTATTACATATCTATGATTATCACCATATGTCACCGTTATTCATTATTGTTACAAACTAATTCGTGCTCGTATAATTTTGCCTTATAATTTTAAAGAATTCTCTTACAAGACGAAACACTAATCTTTAATGTATACTAGTTTATGACGGTGAGTAAAATTTAATTTAACGCGGGAATATTTGAAAACAAATCTTCATAAAATGCCATAGGTAAAAATTTTATGTAAATTTACATCTTTTTTTCATGTCACACAAGTTTTGTTCTTTGATTACATATTACCTACTCGAGGTTATAAACTGTTAAAAAAAAACAAGCACCTCGCATTTGATCCCACTAGTGTAGGTAATCTATAGATGGTACTTGGGTTTTACTTGTTTTTCAGCTCCGTTGACTGTACTTCTGAGATTATGATTTATCATTAGTTCCGATATAGAAGTATATAAAGCTTCTGGGTGGTATTTTATATAGCTTCTAGCGATTACCGGTTAGTTGATGGTGTTTATCGATACTTGGTAGTGGAATGATGAAAATACTATAATTTTTTGTTTTTAGGAACTCACTTTTTTTGTAGCAAGTAAGTAATTAAATATTTACTTTCTATTAATTACTTTACTTTTGTAATTTACTTTTTGTTGATTTGTAGATTTACATAGAAGTATGTTGACTTTGAATTAGGTTAATTTTGATTAATGGTCTATTTTTTTAAATCATTAGGTTAGGTTTATTTATGTCAATGCAAGGAGCGAAGCGGAGTGGTGCAACAAGCCATTCAGAAGCCTATTCATCAATTTTGAATTAGTTTAATTTAGGTTAATGGTCTATTTTTTTGAAATCATTAGGTTAGGTTTGATTATGTCAATGCGAGGAGCGAAGCGGAGCGGAGCCATTCAAAAACCTATTGATCAATTTCGAAAGATGTAATCAACAATTAATTTATAACAAGTAATTACTCCTTGAAAATCCATACTTAAAATTTGAAAAAAATAATAAAATACTCCACTCCAGATTTTGTTCTTATTCATATATGACTGTATGTTTCCTAAAAATAAATAAATGTTTTCATAAAAAAGTATTTAAATGTAATGTTGCGTTTTCTCATTATCGCATCATAGTGCCTGGTGGTAATTTTGAAAATCTCCAAAATTACTATACAGTATTGTCTAATTTATTATTTTATAATAAATTTAGTTAAACTAGATATTGGCAAAATTATCTAAATCAAGATAGTTGCCATGGAGAAAAGACGAAGAAGACAAAATATAATGTCAAAATTTTTATTCAATGCCTATTACGACTGCTCGATAGTAAATATGTTTAAGTTCTTTTATCACCTTGCGCCTTGTTATTCTGTCCTTGGTAAATGTTTCCAAAGAAAATAGAAATGAGAGTTTTGAGCAGACTAAATTTAATTTCTTCAGTGACTATTACCTGTCGCTTCAATTTCTTCACTCATTACTCTATAGGAGTTGAAGGGTGTCAGTTTCTTATTACAACTCTGAAATTTCTTTAGTATTTTCTATTAAAAGTGTGGTATTATTCACTTGTCTCTAACAAGTGTACAATGGACATCAGCACTATGGATTGTACCTACTAATTTGATTTTGGTTCACAATTTTAAAGGCAAAATTATTTTCAGCAACAACAGTTTTCAGCAACTCCTATGAGTTTAATAACATCATCAATACCGTAGAGAATAATCAGAAGTTCTTTGACGTTGAAGTCTCTGAGATTTATCTGCTCTAAATGATCCACAGGTCACCGAATCTGTTTCATGGCTTGGTACCTTTGAAAGGAGGACTTTCTGATTTTCTCTTTTAGAATTTCTACCCAATGGGACCCTCTGCCATGATGGGTGACGTAATTTATGGCTTCCACAGTTTTCTTTGTCTAATGATTTTACATGGGAATTTAGAATTTTGGGTCTTTAGATCCTCTATAGCATAGTTGTCTATCGTGCTAGTTAGAATGTTGTTTAATGAATCGCTTTTGGACCTGGAGACAAAAAGGCCTGCGTGGAAAACTTATTGAATTAATTTTTTGTTGCCAGTAGTATTAACTGATACGCGAGCCTGTTTGGAGTTTTCAGTATTCCATTTTACACTGCGGCCGAGGTACCAGAAACCGCAGAGGTTAGTCAGTTCTCATAATAAAATATTGATCTCATTGTCTGACATTTCATAAGACAGAGGGGTTGGAAAAAATAATCTGTAGGACTTTCCCAAAACCCTGCTGTACACTATTTTATATAGTACGTCGAATCTAATAAAGAAAACAATTCTTGAAATAAATATTTAATTTATTGATAATAAAAATATAATATGAATAATTTTCACAATAATTAACAATTATTGACTAGGAATGACAAGAATTATGTCAAAATTATTTATAGTAAATGCAAGAGTTTGTTATGTCAACTTGCAATAGACCCGTGGTACCACCAATTTATCCTATTGGTAGTAGCAGGGGGCGTTTCAATGTCCTATACCACTGGTAATACTACAAGTAACCCAATATTTCATAATACTACTGCAATTTCGTCACTTGGCTTTATATAGAGGGCATCTGCAATATACAAGATATGCAGTAAAGCAAGCACAATAGCAGGGATAAAACAGTCTATGACTGATCTAATAAGCAACTTATAGTTTCAGACATAGTCCAACGATGTCAGAGATAAAACTACAATTTTTCAAAGTTGGCAAGCTATTAATATTTATGTATTTGTTTTATAATAAAATACTCCAAAAAATGGGGAGGAAAACTGTAAATTGTCACACCAGGTAATGTTTTGTCGCTGATAACTAATTATTTTTTGACGAAGTTTATAAAACTACCAACAGATAGTAAAATCTACCAACTAAATCCAATTTATCAGAGAATTAACACAATACAGGCTCGGCCTAGTTTGGAACTAGATGGCCATGTGTGTTACTTGCCATGCGGTATATATTTTTTTCCTTTTAAACTATTTTCAATTACCAAAGGAGGGTAAGAAATACATTTTTAAAATAGTAATTTTATAATTTGTCTGAACACAATAAATACGCGATATGGCGGTATTGACAATGGCAAATTTCCAAGTGATGACAAGGTACCAGCGATTATAGCTCCATCTCACAAATGATTTGCCTTCTCCACCCTATTGGATTTTCCTTCTATTGTTGTTTTTAATATGACTCAAAAGCACCATTATAACTATAAAAATATTTGTATAACATTTCTATTCATTTTTTTCCTTATTGCATTTTGGCACCATTATACCGAAAAATACTTTACGGGGTAAATATTGAAATATTAAATTATCCCACCGACTGGATATATGACCAGAATTAAACAGGTATACACCTTTAGTTACAAAATCGGCCAAGTGTGAGTCAGACTCGCAAACGAAGGGTTCCGTGCCACCATACAATATAAAAAAAAAACATGTATCTTGTATGAAAACCCCCTTTATTTTTCAACTTTATTTTATTGTTATTTGTTGTTATAGCGATCATAGTAATACACACTTTGTGAAACTTTCAAGTGTCTAGGTACCTATTACGGTTCAGACGATACAGCCCTGTGACAGACGGATGGACAAACAGCAGAGCCTTAGTAATAGCGTTCCCGTTGGTACTCTTTAGGTATGGAGCACTAAAAAGCAGTGTAGGACGCCATTTTCTGTTTCAGTTCCACCTACTTCCTTCATAATTGTACACAAATATAAAAAGATAATTATATATGTATTTATTTATTAATATGGCATATATTAGTGCAATATGTCTGAGAGTCAAGACGTTATTAACAAGAACATAAAGTTAGAACTCAGAAAGATCATGTGGCTTCAAAAAGATGGGTATACTGCACATTGCGCAATGCAAGTGTGAGAATATTTAAATGCAAATAATTCGTTTTTGTCAATATACCTAGTGGTACAATGTGTAATAAAGAAAAACATGAAAAAATTTTAAGAAAACTATTTTTATAATTATAAGCATTGATCAAAGAAATAGTAATAGTAAAAAAAATATTTTTTTTGGAGTATATTATTATAATACTATTAAAGAGTGAAGAAACCATAGGACTTGTATGAAACGATGGTTGCTTGTTCTATCCTCCTATATATACTACCCATGCTTTACTGGGCACCTCGTGTAGGGTAGATATTTATTAAAAATATTTAAAACTTCAATTAATTTTTGTTGTAGATACTTTCACCTTTAAGTCATTATTTGTTAGGCGTGCCAATGAAAATCAATTAATCGTCTAGCTGTGTTAAACTGGCAACACCGCGATTGATCCAATGTCTTTGAGGTACATCAGTTCTGAGAGTAATGAACATAACAAAATTGCTTGAATGCCCTGTAGTAGCAAGTACACCTCTTCTCTCACTAGTTTTGTATATGGGACAGTAGTAACAAGGTGGAGGATTGAATGCTAATATCAAAGCCGGCCGAAGCCATACTATTGGAATAGTATCAAACAAAATCTTGGGGAATGATTCATCCAACTGCTCTATGTCACGATTCCAGCGAGCGCCCTCCAGGAATAACCCCTGTTTAAAAAAAAGTTTTTAATTTGCAATGCATACCTACTGTTACTTTTAATTAATGTAACATACTATCTATATCTACTCATGCATGCTGCAATTCAATTTTTAATGTGCCAAGTATTCATGTGTGACAGAAAAATTTGTAACTAATTTATGAATGGAATAAAAAACAAAAAAAAACTTTATGTGCGGGATGCGCAAACGAAATGTCACTCATATTTAGCATATGTTTACTCGCGTGTAATGGGTCGTTAGTTCATACAGACTTTCCGTGGTCTATGATGCCTTTTTTTGTCGCATGTCAAAGTAAACAAAACATACAAGTGCTGCTATTTTTATATCCATTAAATTATTTTCTTATAATTTAGATACACTTATGTTTATAATAAATATAATTTTTATTTAAATATGTACGGATACTATGCTTTATATATTATTTATTATATAAAACAATAATAGAAATATATAAAATTCATGCAATAAAACACATGACAACATGCGTGTAGGAACTCTCTTCATATAAACCCAAACCACTTACATATATAAACACACTGTGTTCCTCATCCTGTTTGTCCAGTTGCTGCGTGCATTATAGTATTTAAATTTAATTAAACTTAGTATGTACTCTGGGAACATGAATAAATATTCGTACAGAAGCTAAGCTACATAGAAGAGGCGCGCGCTGTAGTACAATCATACGTAGCGCCACGCGACGGGTTCACGTACGCTCAGCCGGGGTAAGAACTGGTTTGCGCCAGTTCAGTTAACGTTTAACGGACAGGGCTGCGGCGCACGCATTCAACACGATTCGTATTTTTCGAGCGATTTTGTTGACGAATTATGGATTTTACCACTTCAATGTTTAAAATAAAATAAGATAATATCGTTTAAAGTAGTAAAACATAAAAAAAACAACAAAAACATGTTTAGGGTTATTCACTTATAACTAATTTTATTTTAGACTGTGTTAAATTACACTAATAATTATTACTTTTCTTAAGTATACATTTTACTATGTACTTACCTTATTTCATTTTCTTCTCTTATTTTTTTAACGTGTAACAGATGTCAACCCTATGAAATAGGTACAAATTTTGTACGTTGGAGAGCTTTGACTCTGTATGGATATCTACTCATGTTCTGTGGGTGTATGATCCATCGAAAAACTTCCTTTAATGCTTGAAGCGCTACCAACAGACTTTATGGGAAGGACCACTTTCAATAATATCGTTCGCGGCGCTGTCAAGTGTTCACCATGGTTCACAAACAGACGTGTAGTTTACGGGTATATTGCATTTTTATTTACACCAAACTTTAGAAACGAAATTGGGAGAATGTCCATTGTCCACGTAGACTGCATTTCGATTGTCTCATCCAACCACCTGTACACCAGTTTGGTGGTGTTCACGGTTTGTAGGGCAAATAGCTGACGACAACTATTTGGTATCACCTGCACGACTTTTTTCACACCCTTCACAATACTTGAGTCCACGTCAGATCCACAGTTCGTACTATGAATGTCCATACCATATCAACCGAATATGCCCCACTGTAGTGACTTAGGCCTCCCGGGTGCTTGGAGCTTAACCCACCACGCTGTTCCAGTGCGGGTTGTGGATTTTAACGAATG
Organism: Luffia ferchaultella; assembly: GCA_949709985.1. Lineage (NCBI taxonomy): Eukaryota > Metazoa > Arthropoda > Insecta > Lepidoptera > Psychidae > Luffia > Luffia ferchaultella. Next base: position 21,666,149 of record OX453250.1, on the reverse strand, counting down.
TCATTTGATGATGGCAATCGGAACTGACGGCTTAACGTGCTCTCGAGACTTGGAGTCAGTGACAGTTATGCACGCTCTAACTAAACCATACGCTACTATTTCGTTCCTTTATGAACTAAACAGTGTGTACGAATATTCTGGTGATGGCGATGGTGCATTTTTTTCGATGTATTATGAATTATGAATGCATTTTCGATGTAACATACAATGCCCTAAGTGTGTTGTAAAGTTGAAAGGCTAGTTGTAAAGCGATCCCTTAGAAGTAAACGTATGCTGAAATGCAGTAGACCGCATCTCCAGCTGGTCTACCACGTCAACTTTGGTGGCTGTACCGATATGACTTGTTTATAATGTGTTTGTACGACAACATTGACAAACTTCCTGTTTTTTTTTTATTCATAAATTTTAAAACTAGGAATTATTATAATTTCTATTAATGCTGAATCAGCAAGTGTTTTCATAAACCTCACCTCTTTCTGCCTTCTTACCTTGCAATAGACCCCAAATGAAGGTTCCTCTTCACAATCGACCTCCATGTCAGTAATTGTATATTCGAAATGTATCTGGTCGATGGGTATCTTGTTATGTCTAGAGTAGTTCTGCAAAACACCCGTCAGGAATGACTGCGTGAAGTAGAAGCCTGATAACCAGAACACTATTGGAGGTCCTTCATCTATCCAGTCTTGAAGAAATTTGAGCCTGTGAACAATTAAATTTAAACAAAATCTTGTTTCAATACTAATAATTATTGGGCTCGTATTACCAAAGTCCTTAAAGTTCGTTTACTGTATTTTTAAATTCTTCAGGCGCGTTGAGTGTGAAATTTTAAAATGGACCACGTGCAACGTTAGTCACGGGAAGTTCTTCTGCAATTCCCCGTTTTCTTGTATTTTAACCGCAATTTGTCCCAGAGAGTAGTCTTATCTTAATATAAAACAAAATCGATTGACATCACAAAAAACGCGAAGATTATCTTTTCTTCTTGTTGACCGTAAGATTTTTGTCAAAATCTTTTTATGCAGATGGAAATAACTCAGATTTTTATTAAAGTTTTTCTGTAGCACCAATGGATTAAGAAGATGCTTACCGTGCACCCACCACATCTCAAATTACTATCTTTTATAATAATAATAATAATAACGTACACATGACAACAACGTCTAGGCCCCAAACTAAGCATTAGCTTGTGTTTTGGGTGCCAAGCGAAGACACCACATACATATAACAACCAAGACCCGGTACCAGTATCAATATTCGTCATATAAATACTGACCCGATCTGGGATTCGAACCCGGGACCTCCAGCTTCGTAGGCAGGTTCGCTACCCACTAGGCTAAGCGGTCGTCATCTTTTATATCCTAAAGGAACCGGCTAAATTCATTTGTAATAGATCCAAAAGAACAAAGTTCAGTAATTAAGACATGTAGCAGATTGTTTCATCTACTTGTCCATATGTATGTAGTTGGATTAGTATTCACGTTACCTATTGACCCACACTATTATTCGTTTAAAACTAAAAAGAAATCCCTAAGAAAATCAATATAAAAAATAAAATTACGCAAAAATATCTTCATTTCGATTTTCTGATTTTTTCTACGCAGCGCGGTTTAATATACTACTCTGAAAAAAAGTAGTGATGTTGTGATAGAGTAGATCCTTAATCCATTAAAATACGCAGCGAAATAAATTCAAATTTAATGAGTTATTATACTTTACCACGGATGGCGCTATCTAACTAGTTATGTATCTTAATCATTTAATTTTTAACATAAATTGTAAACTTTAAAAAACAAGTAACATCTATTATTTCAGAAAAATACGTATCGCTTGAAATGTTATATGTTACACATTGGAATGCAACTGTTTAACATATAAAGCTGACGCCACGTGTATAAGTTAATATATGATATCTGAAAAACGCTTATCTTAAAAATATCTTATTCTACTTACAATTTTCAAAAAAGACATTGATTTCAATGACATTTGTTTCAATTTGAAGTAACTTATAGTCATGTAATAACAACTTGGGTCAATTGCATATGGCCTAATGAGCTTTGCAATTTATTTGAAATATTTAATATATCCCATTTACTATGTCCCCGAAAACAATGTCAAGTCGAAAACAGTTGATAAGACAAGTGGTGGCAGTTCTCAGAAAAATATTTAAAAAAGTCTTAGTCATGCATTTATAAAATTACAAGCACTAAAAAAAAATCGACAATACTGACATGATTTTTCAAGTAGGTATTGTGACTGCACATCTTTCCAAAGAGTTCGTCCAAACCCTTCCGTAAATTACAGTTTAAAATTAAAACATAACTGCCTCAAATAATCACAAAGTTTTAGGTTTTTCGTTTTTTTGAGTGCCTATAATTTTATAAGTGCACGACTGAGATTTTTTTCATATTTTTCTGATAATTGTTATCACTTTTTTCATCACCCGTTTCCGGCTCGACGTTGATTTCTGGGACAACCTGTATATATAATTTTTCAAATTTCAGATTTGATGTCTGAAAACGTGCTCGATTCGACGACATGGCCGGAAGAAGCACGAGCCGCTATCGCCGATATAAGAAAACACGTGAAACACGCCGCCATCTCAGAGATACTTCCCACTGACGACACCCATATTTACATCAATGTAACTACACTAGAGAGCGGCCAGTATTGCATAGAAATGTCAGCATCTGGATTTCGTGTCGTGGGCAGGTGTTACGACGACACTACATTGGCTACCATAGAAAATATGAACTATGAAACACCCTATGCCTTGCTGAATAGCATAAGCGAAAAATATAGACAATCCTTTGGAGGAGAACTAATGAACAAACTATTAGATCTAGTTAAGAAATCTGAAAGTTGAATTTATGCATTTATATATATATATTTATAGAAAACATTCAGTATTCACTTGTGCTATTAGAATGCCATATATTTTAATGTTTATTAAAATTACGCTTGAACACATAATAGGTTGTCAGTGGACTGAGTACAAAAAATATGTATTTACATTTTGTAGGATAGTGTTTATAATGTACATTGTCATGCTGTGGTAGACAAATATATTTAGTAAATACTCATATTTGTTTTATTTGATCGTTGATATTACTATATTATGGAATCGCAACCTGCTAAGTGAACGTCGGATTCGCACATGAAGAAATCCATACCATCGTTCAATATATTAAAAAAAACTTGTTTCTTGTATGGGGACCCCCTTTAATAATTAAGTAACTTTATTTTATTATTTATTCGTTGTTATAGCAGCTATTTAGTAGGTACACACTCCATGCTAATTTCAAGTGTAAGCCATGATCTCACAATTACCAGTCATCAAAAACGCAAAAAAGAAACACGATTTTTATATGGGGACCCCCTTTAATTTTTTACCTTACAACCACCAATCCCCAAAACTGGCGAAAAAAACACGTTTCTTGTATGGGGATTGGGGACCATCTTAAATTTTTTACTTTTATTTTTATTATTTTTTGTTATAGTGGTTATAGTAATACACTGAAAAATACAAGTTTCCTGTGATAGACGGACGGACGGTCAGCGGAGTCTTAGTAATAGGGTTCCCGTTAGTACCTTTTGGGTATGGAACCTAATAAAAATATAGACATTTTATTACTCGGTTAAAACGATGTTTATGAAAGTAAACTAGCCTTGAAATCATAAAAGTACGAATTCACTAGAAGCCCTCTTCTGCGTATACCGTCTAACCACTTATACTCTAGCTAGCTAATGCAAGATAGCGAGTTTCAGTGCGCAAGTTCCCCGCGCGCCGCTCTTCATCCCCGAGAAATCCCCATCAACCCCGCAAAATTGCGTAATGTCACTTTGATACTGTGAATTGACATTTATGACTATTAAACCAAACGCTGCTGTCAAATTAATTTACTCTATTATTTGCCTCCCTGTCTTGTTTAAAGCATAATGGAGAACATACCATCGCGAATCAAACTTAGAATTGTGAAACCTCAGGCCACTCTTAACAGAGGTTGTATACTTCTACTTAGTAACAACTTGGTTATACTACGCGCACTCGCTATCAACCAATGAAACGACATGATTTTTGCACAGACAGCTGTAAGGGCGGAGAATAACATATACTACTGTTTATCCTGCTCAAAAATTCCCGTAGAACTTGTTTCCATGTCATCAGCCCTTTTTGTACCCTACTGCAGGGGCTTAGGCCTCCACTAAAGATGAGGGGGCTTGGAGCTTAAATCTACCACGCTGCTCCAATGCGGGTTGGCGAATTGTAACGACCGCCATCTATTGACAGCAGCCGCGACCGACTACTTTACGTGCTCTCCGAGGCACAGAGTCAGTGATAGTCAATGTACTTAAGTCAGAAAAAACTCATTGGTACACGCTCGGATTCGAACCATGGCCACATGGCCTTATAGATTCGAAACAGGTTCGCTGCGTTCGAGCTATCACGACACATATCCCATAGGATAGGAGACCAATAAAGATTCGAAATGAATGAGGAAGAAAATTTGAGTCGTGGGATGAAATGACATTCTATAAACGATCAAAAATGTCGCGTGATCCATTGGATTGGACCAAAGTTTTAAAGTTGCTCTGATGTTTATTTGAATTAAAAGAAATAAAGTTCTAGAACAACCTTTCAAGATATCTATTTTTCCTTTTGACGAATTTTCTAGATATTTATGAAAATTCATTTAACATTCAAATTGTGACCCTGTGACGTCATCTGGGCGGTTGAGTTTATTCTGCTGATTTCTACAGTAAAACACAAAAGCAAAAAGTAAAAATATAAAATTAAGTTTAATTATATTATGTCAAATGAAATTGCAATTCCCATAAATCAATCAAAATATTATAATTTTATTTAGTCTAAGATAATGTAAATAAGTAACATCTCGCCAGAGGATGTTACAGGGATATTTTATTACCTATTAAAATCTTGAATTAGCTCAGAAAATTACAGACTTTTTTTAATTTCAAATGAAAGGTATAAATTGGTAATTGGTTGATAGATTGTGGGTGGCCTAACGCCGTTACATCGAGAATAATACCTTGTCATTAGATCCGCTACGTATGAACCTAGAGGCTTCATAGAGGGGTATGATTTAGACGCCCACACGGACGGCACTATGCCTTTAGTGAAAGCGTCACTGCACAACTCCAATTCGGCGCTCATGATGGCCAGGCCCTGTGCCGCTGTATGCACGCCAGCCAAAGTCCGTCGCACCACGCCGAGCAGGCGGTTGTAGCGAATCAATTCCTGACAAACATTTTTAGTGATTATATTATTAATACAGACCTAATTACAGTATGAAATAATTGAATAAAATCGTTAAAAATCTATTTCCTTTAGAAGCGGTTGTTTAGTAATTAAATGAAATGAATCCGGCGCTTCGGCAATGACAAAGCGCTGTAATTTCAAAAAAGGTTTTCACCATATATTAATATAGGGTTGAGATTCAAGACCTATTTTGTTTGTATGACATTTTAATACATTTGCTTGTACAGTTTGTAACTGCGACATCTAAGCAAAAAATTGTGCCGTTTATGTATTGCAGTGTCAGTGAAATTTGCACAAAGTTTGTTTAAGCGTTTTCACTCAGAAAACTTTAATGTTAAAGATGCAGTTCACTCTGGTCGGTCACTCTGCTGCGGATAAATTTAATGCCATTTATGAAAAAGTGAAGCAAGGTCGGCACATTTATAGTTAAGATGTTTCTGAAGAACTTGGCATTAACCAAAAAACAGTACTGACTAATTTGAAAAATTCTGGGTATACAAAAAAGCTTGATATTTGAGTTCCACACAAGCTTACTGAAAGAAACCTAATGAACTGCGTACCCATTTGTGATTCTCTACTAAAACATAATGAAAACGTACCATTTTTGAAAAGATTGATCATTGATGATGAGAAGTGGATCACTTACGACAAGTACGTATGCAAAAGATCAAGTCCAAAATGCGCCCAAGCTCCACAGACTGTGGCGAAACCCAGATTAACGCCAATAAAGAGATGTTGAGTGTATGGTGCAATTGGAAGGGCAGCGTTTATTATGAACTTTTACCGCTACGAACAAATAACGATTCGGATGTTTACTACCAGCGGCTGATAAGATTCAAATTCAAATTCAAATTCAAAAAGTTTTTATTCAATATAAGATGTTTGCACACACTTATTGAAAGTCGTAAAAATTGATTAGGTACCGGTTCAAAAACTAGGAGGAGAAGAACCGGCAAGAAACTCCTCTCTGTTTATTTAATTTAAATATATGTCTTTCTTAATTGTTTTTTTTTTTTTTTTTTTAATTTAAAGTCTTACAACTATTACAATGATGTCCATGCGCACTTATCATTTAAATACTCGCTAATACAATAGTAAGCTTTTTTCATGAGTTGGACTTTAACTCGCTTTATAAATTGATTAGAATTCAAGTCTAACATTTCTTTTGGAATTTTATTATAAAAACGGATACAATTTCCCATGAAAGAATTATTAACCTTTGAGAGCCTGAACCTGGGAATTGATAACAAATGCTTATGTCTTGTATTTAAGTTGTGGCCATCACCCACCCTAGAGAAAGAATTTATGTTTTTATGTACATAAATTATATTTTCATAAATATACTGACAAGGGACTGTCAAAATATTACCTTCTCTAAAATAAGCCTTTACACTATCTCTAGATTTTAATTTATATATAGCTCGAATAGCCCTTTTCTGCAGAACCAATATTGTTTGAATGTCAGCGGCCTTTCCCCATAGCAGAATGCCATATTAAAGCAAGCAATTGAGAAAAAACGGTCCGAATCAGTCAATAGAAATGGTATCATGATAACGCCAGACCACACGTGTCTTTCGCCACTCAGGAAAAATTGGGAGAATTTGTCTTGAGAAGTGTTAATGCATCCACCATATACCCCTTAAGTTGCACCTTCAGATTTTCACTTGTTTCGGTCTCTGCAGAATTCTTTAGGTAGTGTAAGGTTAACATCAAGAGAAGACTGTCAAAACTCCTAGTCGCTTTCTTTTTAACTTGAAACACCAAAATTTCTACAACGTGAACATGCCACTACATATAAGATGGCAACAAGTTATTGAACAAAACGACACATATACACTTTTATCTCAGGATAACAGGAAATCTCAAGTCCACTACAGTAGTGGAGAGTGGACTTGAGATACACAATGAACATAAGCCTCCCCCATGGAGTTCCAATAGGATTTATTGGTAGCGGCTTGCATTTAACGTCCTCCCGCCGCGCCGCCTTTACAAAGTTATTTAATGAAATATAATTAAATTATGAAAAAACGCCTTGAATTTGTAGGTATATAAATAAGTAAAGACTACCATATCAAAGAATGTGTAGCGTTCCGTAATTCTTTCAATTCAAAAAATAAAATATTAATCACTTCATGTTTTGCGAGTAGACAACAGTTGCAACAGTATAAAATTAAAATACATACCTGCCTCAGAACAGTATTCATACTGTTATAATACTGCACAGGATATTTTTCTTCGACTGCCTGTACATTGAACAGTTTAGGTAATCGCGCAAGGATGTCGCGCGTTAGTTCTACTACTCCGCCGCCGGCCGCAGCGCCACCTTCCGCCGCCGCACCTCCGATTAACGCGCCTTGCGTAAGTAGCGTGCCGAACAGCAGCTGCGTCAAGAACAAAGAGGCGACACTTATATCACAGCTCGACAACCCGATGGTATTTTGTTTTTGACTAAACGTAGCATGCTCAACCGAGCAAAAGCCACATGAGCACTTTATTAGTCTGAATCAAAAACTAAATATGAACGGGAGTTCAGCTGTGTAACCTCACTGTAGCCTCTAGGTATTTATTATTATAATTTTTTATTTTTTATTTTATTTATTGTGGGAAAACCAACAGCTATTAAGACACAGTATTATTTGAAAATAAAATCAAAGATTAGCCTATTACAGGTTTCCACTTATATATAATTTTTTATGCTTAGGAACTACGAACTACATACTTAAATTTAAATTTCGGATCGAACTAGAATAAACAACTTATGATACTAGTTACAGACATAAATCGGCCGGCATGTAGTTCAACCAATTATTGCTCAAAAAATGCTGACGATAATAATCGTAATTTACTTTTATGAGATCACTTATAGAGTTAGCTTTTCGTCCAATGACTTAAAAAATATGTATTATGATGTAATTTATTTATCAAAATCGAATGTTTCTTATTACATTTATGTTTTTAGTTATTTAGTTAAAAATAAAATTTTAGACTAAAAAAATAAATATTTATATAACTTTTTCTTTAATCTTTAGCAACTACCAAAAATTATGATCTATTTTTATTACATAATAATAAATAAGGCAACATTGTATGCAGTCAATAAATTTACTGACTCCCCGATCATGAAATACCATGGAAATGCTTCCCTTTTATGGTATAGTTAAGAAAAACACTATCTCTTTGTGAATATTTGTATTAATTGTTTATAAAGGAATTCCACGACGTCCCAATCGGTGGACTTTCCAACGCCATTACGTTTGTAAATTCTATCTGATGTCCACTCTTGTATTGTACTATTTAAATCTCTTTGAATTTATAGTATTGCATGGACTAAAATAGTAAAAAAGTGACATATACCAACCGCTGCGGACTCTTTGTTATCTTTGGTAATATCGGCATTTTCATGTAAGCCGAAAACCTCAGGTGCAGCGCGCGGTGGCAACGCACGGATGTGTTTCAACACACATTCATACTCCATGCTGACAGGCATACGGTACTCGTTGCTCGGCGAAAACGAATACCTACAAGATAAAAGATAAAAAACAAAATATATTGTTTTTAATATTGAGGTGTTTTAAATTAGATTAGCATTGAAATAAGTAGCTAAAATAAATAATGTTATATATTTAAAACTATGCAACAAATATTCAATCATCATAGATATTGCAATATATTTTTAACGTATGGTTTTTATGAAAAAGACAGTAACAGTTTCAGAAGTATCCAGAACTATATATTTAACAATATTTTGTAAAAAGGAGGTTATCGTTTATTATTTTTAATAAGAGAAGTTGAGCTATGATTCGTCTATAAAGAGCCTGTACCACAGAATAGACCTTGCACCCAGGACCTATTCGCGCTATGAAATATTCACTCAAAGAACTGTAGAAGAGTAATTTCGTCATAGTAATTTTTGAAGTGTGGCTCTGTGAAAAATCGAGATGGCATTCAAAGTAAAACGCTGAATCGAGGGCCACGAGCCGCTACGCTCCAAACGAAGTCTTTTCATTGCAATTAAGCCCCAGTGTCCGGAATACTTAAGAATCAATGTCTAGAAGGTCACAAAGTAGCGCAGCGAAATTAGGCTGCTCCGGCGCACGTTTCTTTCAAGCGTCAAAAACAACTGTTTGAGAAGATTCTCAACGTCAAACAGACGCGCTAAGCATAGGGGGTTGAATATGTAATTCCGGTAAACAAAACCGCGCTACGCCGTCTTAGTCTTACCGTTCACTTACAGAACAGAAGACTTATTATTTTTTAAATTAATTACATACATAGTGGTTCCAAAACTGCAAACAAGCTACTAAAACAGACCATTGGAATGCGGTTCATGTTTGACAATTAATTGCAGGGGAAGACAACTTATTAAAAGTGCCTACCATTGTATAACTAATCAAAGTCAATCTATAAACATCGATGTATACCTAAAACAGAATTTCCTTAAAGTTGATAGCCATATTGTACGCGTGAGATATTGCGAACAAATATTCTCCATCGCTTAGACGCTGTAAGTGACGACGACATCCAAATTTCATTGTCTAGTTTTGACGCTTTAAAATAACGCCACGCCGCCGTTTGCAAATAGACTAAGCGCTGGAGACATTTCGTGGTCCAGCCGTAAAAGCAACGTCGAAACAAAAGCGAACTGTAGCGCGAAAAGTATGCTTAAACGTGAAAAGCGGAATGTTTAAGTAGAAGAGAGAAATGGACGAGTAGCGCATGCGTACAAGTTAGCATCGATACGTATTAGTTGTTGCAAGACGATCGTTTAATGCGGTTTACGTGTGACAATTATTTTTACAACAACCATACGCTTATTTTCGCTAAAACTTGTTTGATCTGCGTGATTAAACTAAAAAATTTAAATAACTACGATATAAAGATATTTCATTGATTGAGTGGTTGAATGATTTATTGACGTTTTTTCTCACATGCGATGACATCCCTTCTGTCTATAAACATTGTAATCAATCTTATAACAATGAAATTTAAACGTACTCAGGTACGGTAGCGGCTTCCTCGTTATAGAAGTTGTCGAGCAGTGCCATGACGAGACGCCGATCCTTGTCGTCGGTGACGCGGCCGCCATAGTTGCATTCTCCCGCCAGGTACCGCAACGCCTCTAGCGGCGTTTCCGAGTATTCGGTCAGAAACATCTGTATTTCAATTGCAATTACTTTCTTGAAATTAATAACGTTTTTAATGAATTTTAAATAGGTACTTTTATTAAAAAATATAAATTTAGATACTTCAATGTAATTCGCGCGACACATACCTACTAAAAATTACTTAACGGAGTATCGGTTTTTTCTGTACATTAAAATAAAATTACATGCCTTAGGAATTCAATTTATTATAAGATTGAAATGCGGGTTAGAGACTATAGAGCGGCTGCTGGCCGTACGCACAAAAGAAGAAAAGGCAACACAATACTGACTGCACATTAAGGAAGAAAGAAGATGAAGAAAGAAATGTAGAAGAATGGAAGAAAAATGTGGAAGGCATTGATCTACCATGGTGGAAGGTGGTCAGTCGACGATCGGCCCTGAATCAAAAGAGATATCTTCTCCCAGCGCATGTATAAAAGCTATATCTACCAATACAGGTACTCCTCTAAAACTTCTAAAGAGTTATAATTTCTTGTTCTACCATCTATTGTCTCTACAAGACCCTAACTGCAAAACCAAAGATCCTACCCGGATTCCTACCCGGAACAAATATTTGTGTGCATGAACTTGTCTATTTGTTCCATGTTCCATGTGTAAAATATCTACTCGTATAACTATATATATACTATAAAGAATATGTAAGTAGGTATGTATATAAGTCGTCTAGCATCCACATTACAAGCACAATACTTGCTTACTTTGAGACTAGATCGCCCTGTGCGGGTATTATACTATTATGGCAATACAAATATATTTAGGCATTATGTATTCAAAGTTGAAAATTAATATAAACTCCGGAGAGCATAATAAACAACTACTACTGTGTAAGAACATAAGGTACAATGTTGGCCAAACCGGCGCTTCTTGTATAGGTATAATAATCATACTCTTTGCCGGCGCTTTCTTCTTAACAAAGTGTAATCGTGCCTTGGGGTTCTGTGAGATAAGTATTGCTTGTATGGTCCGCGCCACGAAAGAAAGCCCGCGGCAAAAAAATTAAATAAGTATATTTGAAGTGGTTGGCTGTCTGTGTTTGAGTTTGAATTTCGTCGAATGTGAGTATAATTGTCTATAAATGTTTAAAAAATGGTTTAAGGTGCCTAAAGTCCTACGAAGTGTGACCCGAAAAATAATTATTTCTCAAAGTGAAAGAGTTTATGCAATGCGCAGACAGCGCCGCGGCTACGGGACTTCTTTAGTGGCGTGGACTCTACCTAGTTATTGCCTACTCTTACAGCCCGTTCAAACGGTACGTGTACGGAACGGACTTGTTCCCATCTAGATTTACATTTGAACACGAGAGCATGTTTCGTCCTGAGTAGCTAGAAGACAACCTTTTTAAAACGTATTGCCGATAGATACAGGTAAGGGATTGTCGCTGTTCTTGAGTCATCTACATATGCTATTATGGTACTGAAATCGGGCGACTGAACTTCACTCGGTATTTTTGTTTATATAATCGTGTTTGCACAGTTAAACTTGGTCGTACTTTTACCACTTACTAGTAATAACTTATGTAACGCAAAAAAAACCGTGTTAAAATCCGCCCAGCCATTTTAGAGACATATCTATTGCAACCCTTGGCGTCTTGGTGGCCCATAACCGTTATCTTAGAACCTGCTCTTAAGTGATATCTATAGTATAAAGCAAAAAACCAAGTCAAGATTCTCTTTATCCAATTTCAGCGCCCTCCTGGTGGCCCATAACCGTAAACTTTATCTAAAAACCCGCTGTTTGGTGATATCTATATATTGCAAAAAAACTGCGTCAAGATCCGGGAGGAACTTGCTGCTGGAACGGCTAGGAGCCGTTTTAGAGACATTTCTATTGCAACGCCTCCTGGTGGCCCATAACTGCACAAATTATTTAACTATCTACTCGTAACTGATACCTATGTAATATAAAAAACTATATCAAAATCAGTCCAGTCGTTTCGAAGATACACATCTAGTGCAGCTCCCCCTGGTGGTTAATAACGTTAAAACTTATTTAGGAACCTGTTTTGAGATGATATCTATTTAAATACAAAAATTCATTCAAAACGTTTGAGTCGTTTCTGAGATACGCGAAATATACTTAAACAAGAATTGCTTACATTATAGTAAAAGATACCAAACCTGTAACTGCATAATACATATCCTGAGGTCACTCTCATTGAACTCGTATGGTATATTCCATCCGAGGGGTCCAAAAGCTCGTCTCTCTTGTACCACAGCGTGGAAGAAGCACAAGGCGAACAGTAGCCGGCGCCAGTGCTCGGTGCGTGGACAGGATATGTAGAATTCGCTGTCGTTGAGTGGATCCGACGTGTAAGAACGGTACAAATTGTTTTTTAAGCCTTTCGGGGCTTCGTTCGTCATCTTCACTCCTGGTACCAAGGGATGTTCGAGTCATTATAAGTAAAAAAGTTATATTTATTTTAAACAAAGACATTGCGAAACTCCCCGCCACCTCCCCATTAGAGACACGGTTAGAAATTTAGCGTTCCATTCAACGGGGGTGTGAGATGCGTTTGCGGGGGGAAAGCGTCCACACATACATACACATGAAAAGTTACACCACTTTATAACGTTGTTTTTTTGTTTTTGGACGTGTTTTTTGAACTTTGCACTGTATAATTCGATGTTTTCGCGATGAAAAATATAAATTTACTTGCTAACGAGCATTTGCGAACTAACGACCGGTGGTGACAGGTATACACCACTATCGGAGTGCATGAGTGGTCACCCTTTCGAGTGTGCTGTGCTTCTACTGAGGAACAGGGCGGGCGTGTTTTGCTACTTTAATGGATATCTATAAGATTCTATTTTAAGAGTAAAATTTGAGAATAGCTTAGAAATTTATTGTTAATAGAGAAGTATCAAAACGTTAAAAATATATTTTTGGAAAAAACAAACAAATAAAATAAAATAGCATTAATGGGCGGCATAGGCACAGTTTACGAAATCGGTACCAAGTCATTCACGTCATGTGGTGATCTAAATTTTCTATAGTTGTAAATATATGAAGACATGAGTGGCCAAAGGTCGTAACTTACAAAATAGACATTCTGAGAAAACAGAGTTTAAAGTTTATCTTAATATAAACCTTGTTGTGCATTTCCTACTTGTTCTTTAAAATTATTTAAAAATTATAAAAAAAAAAACTGCTCTTATAGCATTGGGAATAGATTAAGCGCATCATAAAACCTTTGTTACACCGAAAAAACAGGTTTTTTATTTTTGCAGATATGGCCACGCATGTCTTCATATCATATTGTTGTAATTGTGTATACGTATAAATATCTATCTGCAGTTTCGAAATAAAGGCTTTTTCTTAATATAAAGTAAATTCTCTCACTTCAGTTTTGAAATGACAAGCGAAGAGTGGAGAAGCAATAGATAAATATGAGACAACGAGAGTAAGTGAATTTCCCCCTTACACTTTTATTAAGTAGTGATTAAGTTTTATTACGATATATAGAAACAAGTAGTCTTTCACTTGACTGTACCTGTGCAAAATCCATCTGCTAACTTCATTACTGATCAATTCATCTAGTCGCGGTGTCGATCGTCGCCCGGGACAAATATTTTATGTACATGGACAGTACATGTCTATTAGCTACGTGTTTGGATATTATGTCTGTGTATTGTGTAATAAAAATAAATAATATATGTCAGTAGGTATGTAGTAACCATAATACAAGCTCTGGTTGGTTCAGTAGTAGTAGGCTAAATGACGAGTGTGAAAAGCACGGTGGAAAGTCTCAGATATTGTAATTATTATATCGAAAGTTTTTACGATTGCCCCGAACTGTACAAACAAACTGGAATCTACACACCGTTCTGCAAAACCGTGACAGGAAACGCTCTGCTAGGATAAGAAGTGAGCCACAGTCTGAATTCGTGATGTGCAGCGTTTGGAGCCAAAAGTTCAGCACAGACCCTCTCCAGCTCTCCCATCCATGAATCCAGCACGTGACAGTTCTGAAGCACAACCCATCCACCAGTCTGCGTCGCTTTGGAAATCATCACCGTCGCTATAGGACCCTGTGTTATACAGCGTATATTTGAGTTTCGAAAATCGAGATCGTGCATTTATTTGTTCTTCTGCATCAGCCCTAATTTTTTTTGAACTAAAATTAAGTGAAATTGGTAATTAAAATATAATCCAACAACTATATGCTGGCAACCCCTTTGTCGTTGCGGAAAGCAAGACACAAAAGTCGCCAACTTAGAGTTGCCAGACTATAGTTTTTCATGGTGAGAAAAAAACTGTTAAGGCACAATTTCATTACAATATTTATACATACTATCAGCCCCCATTAATGCCCTACTGCAGGGGCTTAGGCCTCTCCACGGGACAAAGGGGCTTGGAACTTAATCCACCACGTTGCCTAACGACAGCAATCTAATGGTGGCAACCGGGACCGGCGGCTTAACGTGCCCTACGAGACACAGAGTCAGTGATAGTTAATGTAGATAAGTAAGAAAAAAACCATAAAAGTACGAATTGACTAGACTAGAAAGTACGAATTGCCCTATTCTGCGTTTACCGTCTAACCACTCATACTCTAGCTAGCTGGTGCAAGATGGCGGGTTTTAGTCCGCGAGGGCCCCACGCGCCGGTCTTCACCCCCCGCGAAATTGCGTTTGACATTTTCGTCGCAATACTGTGAAATGACATTTATGACTCTATTAAAAACAAACGCTGCTGTCAAATTTATTTACTCTATAGAAAAAAACTAATTGATACATACCCTGGGATTCTAACCACGGCCTTCTAAACAAAAAGCGGGCTCTCGCTACCACTCGGCTATCACGACATAAATGTTTATACATTGTAACAAAAATAAATATTTCAAAATCGTAACAATAGTTGATTTTACAGTTATTAGACACCCTATTTCAAAGACTTCAAAGGTGTCTGCAAAGGGTGTGAAAAAGAAACAATGCCTACGAAGACGATATCACGCGTCACAATCGTGTAACGCAATAATAGTGTAATCAAATAAATAAAATAAATAAATACATATAAATGAATAAGTAAAGCATAAAAATGATACTTTATACAAAATATTTACAATTTTATCTTATTTTGTAGTAAAGCATATTTATGACGGACTTAGAAGAATAGGAAAGTAATCTAACAAGATCAATGGTTTTGTTCGTTTTCTCTACCATTTTTCGTCCTCTCTATTGACTTTCTTGGTATAGGTTAGAAATGCTATTAAGAAAAGGAATACTAATTTCTACAAGATTTTTCAGAAAAGAGCGACGGTAGTATAAGGAACAAAATAGATATATGGTTTGAATCCCTTTTTTAATACCTGTCCTTGACCGAGCGATATCGTCTCGAAGGAGATGACTTTTTTCTCGGTCGAGAACTTGACGAGTCCAGACATAGGATCAGCGCCGGGCGACAGGATGAATATTAAGGGTGACCAGCAACTACTGTCTCCATAAGATCGCTCCAAGTCAAACGGTGGTGGTTCCGTGTATTCACGTCCCAATTCCTCCACTACGTATTGGATTACCAATGGGATTAGTTTATCGGGCCGAATGCATCTATAGAAAAAAAATATTGCGTAAAACAAGAAGGTAAATAAAATCAGTAATCTATACTAATATAAAAAGAAAAGATTCGAGTTTTTGTTTGTTACGGATTAACTCAAAAACTACTTAAGTAATTTTAAAATTATTTTCATCTATAAAAGCTACATTATTAGCGAGTAACATGGGCTATGTTTTATTTTCAAACTAGCTTTCCACCCGCGGTTTCGTTCGCGTAAGCTGCTGGTCTACACAGTTGTATCGGGACCGCTATAATTTTTTGCATAGATACAGTTTATAACCTGAAGAGTGACATAGGCTACTTTTCATCTCTGAAAAAAAGAGCCGTGGGCGGAAAGCTGGCCATTAATAAAGCGATAATTTCAATGGCTTAGAATCAGATTCAGATGAAAGTATCAGTGGTGGCTTTGCGGTAAGGCGAAACTGAACCTCACTTAAATTAATTGATTACAACTGATAATATATATTTAGTCTAAACTATTTTTATTACTAAGTATACACTTACGTGCACTGGCGCCCTCGTGAAGGGTGACTAATATCAATATACATTGATAGTTTTAGGAAAGATTTACGTAGTCTTAACTGAATATTTTCCTATTGAACGATACTAAAAAGGCACAAGATGGCCAACGGATTTTTATCAAAGGTCATTTTATTAATTTGGCTAGTCATTAAAACCTCTTCCTGTATACTAGTAAGAGACGATTGGTTGAGTTATAAGGTATTAATGTGTTTCGTTGAACTTCAAACAAAAGTTGACATCCGCCTGACTGATTTGCTTATTCAAGGAGGGAACGTTATCGTGTTCACAGCTGCTCCTCGCCGCCAATAGAACGTTGTAGTAAAACGAAAGTTAATCTTATATAGACAAGGAATTGCGTACCTGAGACCGGTGGTTCTACTGGAGTTAGAATATTAGTGGTTGAAGTGGCGTTTTGCGATTTATTACATTATCGTTTGGGTCAATCAGAGAAGAATTTATCTGATGCAAAAGCTATTCGAATTTAAGCTATTGGACACATGACCCGAAGAGGTCAAAAATGTCGTTTTTTGAAAATCTTTTACCAGAAAAAAAAGTAGCCTGTGTTATTTTCCGTCTATGAACTATGTCCGTGCAAAAAATATCACTTACTAACGTTGTTCCGTTAACTTAAAGGTTAATCGCCTGGAACCGATACCATATTTCCAATCATGCTACAGCAAGGCCTTAATCAATTGGCACCTGAACTATGCTGTTTATATCGAGCCTGTATAGCTTTCACTTAGGTCCCAAAAGCCTGGAGAAGGGATAAAGTAGATAAAGTAAGCCTGACATCGTTCCTCCTCAAAACGCTGGAGAAACTGATAGATAGGCATATCAGGGACTATGCATTGACACAAAATCCACTACACACAATGCAGTTTGCCTATCAAGCAGGCAAGTCCACTGAAACTGCTCTGCATCATGTGGTGAGTAAGGTAGAGCAAGCACTTCAATCAAAGGAAATATGCCGAGCAGTATTTCTGGATATAGAAGGAGCTTTTGATAGAACAACGTTCTCTGCTATCGAAAAGGCTCTAATAGTACATGAAATAGACCCCGTTTTATGTCAATGGATACTACTAATGCTTAAAAGCAGAATAGTCTCTATGTCATTACTCGGTGATGAAATCAGAGCTAATAAAAAAAAATCCTATTCTGGATGTATAACATGATCATCAGACCTATGCTCACATATGCAAGCATTGTCTGGTGGCCAAGAACAAAGCTAGTTACGTGTAAAGAACAATTACAAACATTGCAAAGACTAGCATGGTTATCAATAACAGGGGCTTTTCGGACAACCCCCACAAAAGCAATGGAAATACTTCTGAACCTGCCGGCTTTACACATTGTAATAGAGACTAACGCAAGGATGGCCATAATAAGACTAAAGATGGTCATCTAAAATCAGATCGGTCTGAGCCGCCGCATATAAAGTATAACACAACTTCATAAATGGAGGAAGTAATACATGCAGTCTCGGAGAAAATACTACCGAAATATGTATTCGACAGAAGGTTCGGTGTTCTGCTTCCCGATCGTGATGATTGGAGGAGTGGCACTCCGAAAGATCTTAAGGGTGGAATGCTCCGGTTCACGGATGGATCCAAAATGAACAAAGGCTCAGGTGCTGGTGTATACTGCCCAAACTTGGATTTGGCAGTGTCGCAAAGTATGGGGCAATATTCAACTGTGTATCAGACGGAGATACAAGCGATTATTATATGCGCAAGAGAATGCCTGGATATAAATATTAAAAACCGTTCCATTTACATTCTAAGTGACAGCCAAGCAGCAATCAAGGCTATAAGCAGTACAAAAATTAACTCATCATTAACTCTCAATTGTCTAGAGAACCTGGAGGAACTGGCATCAAAAAACAAAGCAACATTGGTCTGGGTGCCAGGACACGAAGCAATCGAAGGGAACGAGAGGGCTGATGAATTAGCAAGGGAAGAATCTTCTAACCGTGTATATGGTCCAGAACCATATATTGGGCTTTCAACAAACATCATCAAAACAAAAATAGATGAGTGGACGAAGGAAGCCCAAAATCAATTATGGAATGAAGCTCAAGGGCAAGCACACGCCAAAATGTTCCTAAAACACAAACCTGCTAAGGCTAGGCAACTTCTAGAACTAGACAGGAAGCGACTAAGATTAGTCACAGGAGCACTGTCTGGGCACTTCACCACCAACAGGCTCTTGCAACACATGAGACTCACAGAGACAGCACTGTGTAGGTCATGTGATGTTGCGGAAGAAACAATGCTACACATTCTCTGTGAATGTGATGCGCTAGGGGCATCACGTATGAAGCATCCAGGGGTATGCTATCCCAAACCGGATAAGTTCTGCGACCTCCAAATTGGTCAAATCAAACAATACATGAAATGCATATTTGAAAATAACAATTAGTAGAGTCAAAGGATGGGGACACAATAGATCTAAATAGGTCGCAGTGTAGGGTAAGCCCACCCCAATCAAATAAGATAAGATAAGATAATTTAAAGGTTGGACGTGAAGGTAAGGCAAACGAAAATCCTGTCACATTTGTAATATCAGTTAGGATTAAATTTTTAACAATAATCAATTTACTTAGTCTATACCAAGCAACTATATATTAATTGAACATAAAAACGAAGCATTAACACAAATACTTGTGACATATTTTTTAACTACGTACTTACCTCATGATTATGAGTTTGGGTATGCCCTTGATGTTATCATATGGTACTGGGTAAGTATTTACCTGTGGGTTACCCAGATCATAAAAAGCTTTCCACTCTTTCAAACTATTCACAAAGTTGTCTTTAAATCCTTTCAACCTGCAATTTATTTTATACGTTTAAATGGTTAATTAGGTGTAAGCAAAAACATATTTGTACTATAAAAATATACCACTTTAATCTTTGTTTTCTAAACAAGTAAACATTTCTAAAGTAGAATATTTGTCATCCCACAAAGACACCAAAAAAAATATTATTATGCCCCAAAATATACTTATAAGTAGATATAACTTCTTTGATTAACGTAAAAGCAATACTAGTGAGATATTAACAGATTTGATTTAATATAAAATAAAACTGGCTCATTACATTTCGATGACCACAAACGGTTGACAGACCTTATACTGGTAACAATTCATGGCTAACTGATTGGTGTTGTTTTCATTGTAAAAGGTCGACGAGGTCGGAACCTCATTCAATGCATATTAAAAATTTATTCGAGACGCGCTGAAAGAAAAGAAGATCCTTCGAAAATACATACCCAGGGAGATTGCTGACACGTACTATCTCTGACCATGATTTGTCGCTTAGCCAGCCCGTGGCAGGGTTCTCGTACGGATTTTCCAACGCCACGCCTCCCGTCAACAGGAATGCCACTAACTCGTCGTCTACCATACCCTAACAAACACATATTTCATACTTATATGAGAATTTTCACTGACCGATTGGCCGAGTGGTTAGTACCCCGTACTACAAGCATAATACTTGCTTACTTTGGGACTAGATGGTGCTGTTTGGGATTTACCAGATATTATTATTAAAGAGACAATAAACAATTCATGAATTTACACTGCAGAACACTGAAGAAATTCTCTGTATTCTCATAATATATTGTATAGATTGTGTAACGAATAGCAGTTTGAACTGGCTCACTGAGTACAACCATCACTGAGCGAGTATTTAAATACAATAATTGAAATAAATGTCGATATTTATACATAAGATTCTTAAAAAACCGAAATTTCTTTAATCGTTCCAAATATTGGTCTGTGGTATGTATGAAAAAAGCGTTATAAATTGTTTTTTACAAACCTTCGCTCTTAATATTCCAAGTGTGAGTACAAGGGAAAATATAAGTTTATCTTTTTCGAAAAGTGATCGGCAAACGTTTTCATAGATACTTTTCGTAAAGCAAGCGTTCAGACCGGAAAGGCGCTCGTCCAGATCATCGCTTTTCGGCGAATTAGTGATGGCTTGGTTGTATAGATTAATAAACCTGCAAGCAAAATAACTTATCAAAGAAATACAATTAAAAACTTTAAGTTTTTCCCGAATGTGTTCTATTGTTTACTTTTTTGGGTGCTTTTCGCCTCATATCTTAACGCATTGTGATATCTATAGCCTATTACATAGCCAATAAACCTAAAAATGCATATTGAAACGCAGTCGCAATGACGTCGAGCTAGCCTGAACGAGTTTTATAGTAGCAACCTCGATCGCAGCCTGTGATGCAGCAACGGAGCCAAATGTCGACTTATTAACAAATCATTACGCTTTGTTCGTGTTTGCTGACGTAATGTAAAGTACGTATCAATCGTGACGATCAGCCGTGCAAATAAATTTTAAATTACTTTTAATTACTAATCCACAAACAACCACTCACTAATTAAATTTCGAATTGAAGCCGATGGCTAATGGGTTAGACCAAAATTTTTAACACAGGGTTTTATTTTTTTCGAAAATACATACCAAACTATACCTTTACACATAAAACAAATATTAAATATGTAATTTTCTTGGTTATCTTTTTCCAAATATTGATTCATAAAATAATTATAATATGTTTTGTGATTCATGAGGAATACAATTTCATTTAACATAGGGAGCTACCTTAATATTTTTTATTTTCTTTAAACTTTAATTTTTCACTGTGGGAAGCAGCGCTTTAAACTCACCCGCCCAGATGACGTCAAAGGGACAATTTAAACGTCAGGTGAATATTCTTAAATATTTGACAAATTTGTAAGTAGAGGTCTATGAATTCTATTTGGATAGGTTATTCTAGAACCTTATTTCTTTTAATTTTAATGAGCATGCATGTAACTCTATAATTTTGGTTGAAGCCCGTTCCAGTACTAGATCAGTAAGTGTCCAAGTCTACCACTTTCTTACACAGATAAGTAATAGTCTAATGCAAATTAATTTGTAAATTAATAAATAAAAAAATAATAATGAAATAGTCTTTGAGAAAAAAATAAAATGCGGTATAATATAATTTCTAGTAAATGTTATTCTCACTTATCGATTCCTAAACCGAATTAAGAAAAAAAAACAACGAACCAATTTAGTGAATACTGGTACATGGGATCGATACTAGACAAATCCGATATGCAGAAAAACAACACAGAGCTATGAGTAGAGACGGGCACATATAATAGTCGTGCTTCGTCGATTTCTCGTTCTGTGACCGCTGCTGAGGCTTGTTTCGCTTCGATTTCAATAGATAGTACTTTCGACGACGAAAGAATTTGATTCGCCGATTCGTCTTCTAGAATATTTCCAGCTGATGATAGAACCTGTTTATAAATATGGATTTTTTAATGTCGAATTCCATAGTATACATGAAGATCGAGCCAAAGTTTATGTCCGCTCTGAACACGAGGCAAGTGCTAGTTTGCGGCTGCGTAGTACCTCCGCTTACACTCGCGACACCTAAAATTTGCTACTGTGATGCTACAAGACGCTAATGTTCGAATTGACCATAAAGTTTGGCTCGATATTTAATAATAATCGAGTTAAAAATTATATACTAGTTTTAAGGAATAAAAGCCCGCCTTTCGAGATAGTGAGGTGAAAGCAATATAGTTACATTCATATCCTAGATGTCGACTATCAAAACTTGCCCATCATTAGTTTGTATGTCAAATACAGGTTTGGACCCACTGATGTATAAAAGGAACTTGTCAGTCGACGAGAGTAGAGTGTAGATAAAGAAGACATTTTTGTAGAAAAATAAACTAAACCAATTGTCGGAATCAAACTAGTGTCAAGACGACGTGCAAGAATTTATGAACAATAAACTTCGATAAAGCCACTGAGGGTGTAAAGAACACCCAATGCATTCAAATAAGCACCCACATAGACATGATACCGAAAAATTATTAAAACAAAAACGAACCTCTAATATTTTATCTTCGATTTCCTTCAATGTTCTCTTGTTGTTAGCTCCCTCGACAATTAGTTGATTTTTCTTGAGTTCTAGTTCTGGTCTGTCGCGTGCCACCACAATCCCTAAAAGTTGGTCTTGCAATCCTTGAGGTGTTATCATGAAGTTCAACAACGTCACCTGTTTATACGAGTATGAAATATGGCTAGTTTTCTATTATTTGACTGAAACCGCTGTACCGCGCCTTACGTATGTGCGCGGCAAGAGGAGAGGCAGCTCTTGAGTGTTGACGACGGAATGCGGCTGTACTCTGGTAAATTAACGCAAAGCCAAAGTAGCGTCGAGTACGCGCCATTTCAAAAATCCGTACTCTCGCCTATGGGCGCTCGGATTTTTGAAATGGAGCGTATTCGGCGCTACTTCGGCGCCGCGTTGAGAGTCAAAGTAGGGTCGCTGACAGAGCCGAGTTGCCTCTCTCCTTGCCGTGCAGCTACCTAAGGCGCGGTACGGCAGTTCCCGTCAAACAATAGTAAAAAAGTCGTGACGCTGGCGGACCGTATGAGCGAATTACCATGTAACTACAGTTATCATTTCGATAGAAAACCATTTAATCATTTCGTTATCCGGTACTCTTATGTGTATCAATATGGACCCAAAATTTAAAAATATTATACCAGTAAAAATTAGAAGTATACCTACATTTAAAAATACTGTTATGTTTAATATAAAATTGCGCGCCCCTACATAAAATGTAATTTTTTTAAATATGTGATATTATGTTAAATAGTTATGTAAGTATTCTACGTTAAACAATATAACAAGTCAAACATTAAGAGAGTTTCAAAAAATATAGGCTAGATACGGACGTAAAAAACATGACTGGGTCTATCACGTCTAGGTGTTAATTAATATCTATATGTTTAAGTATATCAGCTGTCTAGTATACATAATGCAAGCTCTACTTTGGGACTAGATGCTACGTGGAATGTGCCAGATATTATCATTATGACAATTATCACTACATATTATAAAATAAAGTCCCCCGCCGCAACTGTCTGCCTGTCTGTCTGAACGCGATAAACTCAAAAACTACCAAACGGATTGGCATATATATTATTGACATTAATGGACAGAGTGATTCAAGAGGAAGGTTCACGTGTATAATTAATTAATGTTTCGTAGAAATTTGTTGAAATATGACAATTATTGTTAAAGAAGTCGAAAAATATCAAACCCGCTGGGAGCTTTCATCGAAAACGCTGCCTAATCCTTTTGAGATATAACAAAATAATGTATAGAGGAATCGTATCTCTTTTATAGGACTAAAGATAAGTCCGCGATGGCATATATCTATTTTTTATGGATAGTTTACTATACCTATTTTTATGGTGTAATATGATGAGGTAATTGGAAAGCAATTTATACGGATACAGTATTAAGCCTTATCAAATAAAATACGTTATTTACCTTCAGCATTTCATGCACATTATAATTGCCCTGTAAACTTTACAATTTAAATTAAGTTAAATATAATCCACATGTTTGACGCAACAAACTGATACGATACTACGCAGAAAAAAACTACGGCTTATATGCTCTGCTACCCATGCAAAGCTGGAACGGGTCGCTAGTACGTATATAAAATTATTGTAAAAAATTTATTCAGTGCGGGGCGGGGGGCGTGCAATTTTAGAATAGACGATCTCTACTTGCAAAAACGAACCTAATTGCTTAGCAATAAATATGAAAATCACCTTGACAGCTATTTCGGGTAGGTAGTGGGGGTTGCTGAGCCGTGTCGTTATGTAGAACCTAAAGTTGTAATTGTATTCCAATACGTTATCACCAAGTTTCAAACAATCGATGCCACCAGATCTGAAAACGAATTCAATTATAACGTTCAGATGGTTTATTTATTACTTCAATTTTATGCGGCCACCATTTGGTAATCTTTACTAATTGTCTTCGTTATAGGATAACGAATTCTAAAATTTATGAGATATCACATATTTATACCGGAACCGCAAAAGAGAAATTCTGGTTTAGGCATCAAAGGCTAACAAACACACAGGCTACCACAAAGTGTTTCAGTTGCTGTTGCTTGCTTTGTCCAGGGAGTTAAACATCAGCGCACTTGATGGATTATATTGTTTTCTATAGTAACCATACCGACTTGCGTTCTTCGCTTTCGGAAATCAGGTTTCTATAAATAAACGGGAACCGGTGTCAACTTCGTTTCGCAAGTAAATTTTATTATGTTCGAAATTACATTTTCCTTAAGGTTTAGACACGAAAGTTCTAAAATAAATTATTTCATATAAAAAAGCTACATCTGTTAGTGAGTAGAAAGTATATCAATATCTTAGTAAATACTGGTAAATACTTGTATTAAATTGTATACATATTTATAAAAGAATACTGCAACGTCTCGAGTTTGTTTTCAAAATCTATTAGATGACCGCTCTTGTAATTTAAATTTCTTTGAGCGACGTCTTTGCTTCTAAAACATTTTCGATCTTTCTGGTCCTGTTCATTCCAGAAAATTCTAACAGAAAATAACTTTTTTTTAAATTATTTTTAATAACGTCTACATCACAACATCTTGGCCCCAAACTAAGCATTAGCATGTGTTTTTGGGTACCAAGCGAACACAACACATACATATAACAACCAAGACCCGGTACCAGTATCAATATTTATCATACAAATACTTACCCGACCTAGGATTCGAACCCGGACCTCCAGCTTCGTAGGCAGGGTCGCTACCCACTAGGCTAAGCGGCCGTCGATAATCGAACTTAACTTCGATTTTAAGTAGATGAAACAAAGAGTTAATTATCATTAAAAATAATAATTCTTGCCTGAATAAACTGGACTTTTCAAAAAAATATAGTTTTTTTTCATTTAATTCAATAAAAATTGAGAATAAAATTTTGGACGGTTATTTATAACTTTTAAATTTTATATAGAAAATAATGAAAAATCCTGGAAAGTCGTAACTATTTTTTGCACTTTCCGAACAAGCATTGGAGACTATTAACATTTACATGATTTCTGAATTGTTTCTACACAGAATCATCATGTTGTGTGCTACAAATGTACAGATACATATGCCAGAATATAATAAAATATCTATAATATGTCGGTCTTACGCCAACGAAATTATTATTATATATATATATTATAGTGTTTATTGTACATTGGTGCATATTGACCTACATCAAACATTCACGGTAACGTATTTATAAGTAAGTAGATAGTATACTGAATCGAACCTGAAAATATTCCTCAAAAGTACAGGTTCTAAAACCGCGTCGAGGGTCTGCCGTATATTTTCTAACAAAACAGGCAAGCCGACTTGTATCGCATTCTCCAAAACGCGTACGTAATTCGAGTCCGTCAGCTTTATTACTTTCAAATGGTTCTCCCGCTCCATGTTTTTCACCCACTTGTTGGCTTGCTCTGAAAATGGAAAAATTGTTTGCAAAGGCACAGCACTTACCATCAATCTATGTGGTTCTGAAGTCCAATACCCTATTGGTGGCAAGTATTATCACGATAGCCGAGTCGCCATGTGAGCCCGCTTTTTGTTTAGAAGACCATGGTTTTAATGTCGGGGCATGTAGGTACCGATGAGTTTTTTTCTAACTGATATAGATAGGTATATGACTATAATTGACTGTGTGCCGCGTAGAGCAGGTAAGCCGTGTCGATCCCGGTAGTTGGTAAAATCCACCAATCCGCATTCGAGGAGCGTGGTGGATGAAACTCCAAGCCCCCTCATCCCGATGGGAGGCCTAAGCTCCTGCAGTGGGGCATTAATGAGCTGGTGTATGGTATATTGTAGTCTACTACTACTACTCATTTGTGTTAAGTACGTGAGTAGATAAAAACTGGCCAAGTGCGAGTCCAACTCACGCTCTGAGGATTCCATAGAGCTGTAAAGGTATACTGACCGAATGATTCTTTATCAGCTCCAAAGGACCATGAACCTAAGTAATAGATATTAATTTCAACTTGATACCTGCACTCGTTCCCGAGAAAAGGGATCTTGGCAAACAGACACACAGACGGACAACCAAGTGATGCTACAAGGTTTTCTTTTCCTTTTGCGGTACGGAACCGTAAAAACAATTAATTAATAAGTCAAAATAAGACAGTCTTATAGGAAAGCAAATCGTTTCATTGAAGATTCTAAATTGATACGCTGTTTGCTAAAATATAATGAAACATCAATTTTATCATATTACATATATTTATATCATATATTTCGGCTCATTGCCTCCATCATATGTGTTTATTACATGTTTTTCTTCGCACGGTGACACATAGTGACAATATTGACAAGACAGTCAAGTCATAAAAAGGTGAATAGAAGTTAAGGTTTAGAGACACAAAAAACACCAGATACGATGATCATGTTTAAAACCTTGAGATAACTAGGAATAACGTCATCATCGAACAGCATAAATTAATTGAGCGGGTGTCTACAATTTTCTTTACTTAAAATGAAAAATATTCAGAATAGATGGATAAATCAATTTTAAAGCTGTTTTTTTAATTGAAGTTCAACCGGGATAGTTCTTAATTATTATTTCTATCTGTGTGTCTGTCCACGGTATCGTAGCTCCAAATTGGATTGAAAGCTTGTTTAATCACGATAGTTTTTAGCTATTTTACATTTCTACGTTTGTCTGTCTGTGTGTATGTCTACGGTATCGAAACTCATAAATGGATGAACCCACTTTAATATGGTTTTTTTAAGGCTAATATAACATGCATGATTTTTTTTTAAATTAATAAATGTTTATAGTTAAAAAGAAGCTTGAAATAAAATAAATTTTAGATTTGAAACATACCTGATATAAAAAACCAATATTTGAAAAGTCGGAAATGATACAAGTTTATTAATTTTCAATTTATTCTTAATTTTTAAAGGCATCGGGAATCAAAATATTATTGCAGACTTATCAAAACTTTTTTTTGAATCGGGTGTTTTTTAAATATATATTTTTTATTTACAAACTTAATACAAATTAAATAGAGCACATTTCCTGTGTTTTCTAAGTATGCGTGGAATGTGCAACTCACGTAATTGTATTTTAAATTCTGCTTTTGTGTACATATTTGTATTGGCAACAAAAACTTTTCATTTCATAAAGTAAAACACATACCTTGTGGGTCAATCATGAGCGGCCATCGTCTTGATTTCTGCACAATGATTCCGTTCTCTATTGAGAACGAGTCGACTGGCAGACCAGCTATGTTCCATGCACGGATCACGACAGGTTCGCCAAGGGTGGTTATTAGAGAAAATACGTCTGAGCTCGGAATCTCTATAAAAAATAGAAAAAGTTAGTAAATGTTGTCTTTAGTAAAAAAAAAAATTTAATAAAACAAACGTTAAACATAGTATTAAATTGCAGTACTTTTAACCATGGCTTTGAACGCGTGGGTATAATGTTTCCTCGCACCCTTTACCGCACCCGCGGAACATATTACTAAGGATGGAAGTACTTTAACGTTTTATTTATATCGAAATCAGTGTCGCCATTTTTACACATAACGTATCTAATAGTGTCGATCGGTGTGTCCACTTTTACCTCAATAAATACACGTGACTACGAATATTCACATTCACTAAAATCGCTAACGCACTGTTGCCCATTAGCCCTCAACTTGTACTGCCACGCAACGACCAGTGTAAAGGAAAACCGCCTATAGGTGGTTTAAGTCAAGTAATACCGATATCACACAGCTGGTTTCGTAAAGTGCAGCTTCGAGTGAAAAAAAGTTTCGTATCCGATCCAGCATTTGAGATATCATTTGAACCGATTTAGCTAATTTCCATTAAATACACTATTACGATTGCATGAAATTTCGAACTTTTAAGCCATTTTAAAATTCTCCTTCAACATATGAGGTAAATATTTTTAAAGTGAAAACGTTTTTAAAAAGGCATCCATACTAAAATCCTGTCAGAATTAGCGATGATACACTTTTGTTGTTGCCATAAACGTTAATATATCTCGTGAATCGGTATCTATATTGAAAAATAAGGTACATATTTTGAAAATAGACAGTGTCCTATGCCTGTCAATGCACTTACGCTATCGTACACTTACGTCATCGAGCGGGAGAGGGGGGTTGAAAAATAATACACTCCATGCGAGCAAAGAATTAGTCATATAACTCCCCAACGCAGAGGATCGAACAAAATATTTGTGCGTCGTCGTGTAGATATTGACGTGGTCTAAAAAGTAGGTCGAGCAGAAAAAATATGCTACCGTGTATTCCTCTCAAATTATACCTGGGATCACTAAAAACGTTTTCAAGCAAAAAATTACGGTAGTGTAGCGATACTACCCACACCGATCTTTTATGTTCACTACAATTTTTAGAAGCAGAGTTGTACCGAGTGATTTTTTAATGCATGTAACTCAATAATTTTAAAAATACACAAATAAAACACTTTGCATGTTCAACATACGTAATTCTAAAGCCCGTTTGTTCCACATCTGTATGATCTCTCGCCTATAATTGACCGTATATGGCCCTAAATATGCGATGAATCCTGCCGATAGCAACACGTCACCTGAAATGTAATATAATAGTCTTTCATGGTAAATTCTATGATCATTTTCATTTAGACAACTAGCACAAAAATAATAGAAGCCAAATTAGTTTAGTCTATAGATTGATAATAAATACAAAATAATTACCATTGATAGGTATATTATGTTTGATTGTATCCTAATTTATGATTCGTTAAAAAAACAGTTTATATAAAGTAGTAAATACATACAATTAAATTCAATAAAAAAATAAAATAATTAAAAATAAAATAAAAACCGACTTGAAAACTATAAACTAAAAAGTTAAAAATAAAATTTTCACTGTAAAAAAAAGGAGCATTAACAGGCGGCTTAGAGTAAATGAAATCGGTGCCTACTCACTCAGACACTTTAAATTGTGTTCTATATTCGTTATAGTTATAAATATATCATTGTTGTAATTATTATTACCTGGTAAGTACCCATTTAAAGTGCCTGAGTTGGCACCGACCTCATTAACTATATGCCGCCTGTTAATGCTCCTTTCTTTAAAGTGAAAATTTTATTTTTAACTTTTTAGTTTAAGTTTTTGAAGTCGGTTTTTATTTTTTTTTTAATTATTTTATTTTTCAATTTTTAGTTGAACGCATCTGTAACTTATTTGTATTTAGTATAAATGGCGCTTCTAAACGCGCTACTCAAATGAGACAGCGCCGCGATTGCGCAACTTCAATTCAGTGTCAAATTGACGCATCAGCATGCCTAGTAGGCAGTGGTATTCCTATGTAAAACTTCAATCTTAATTATTATTTTTGTGCGAACTGAACATTTTGGCATATTGAACCGTATGAAGGAAGCCCAACAAAAGGTAACTGCTTTAAATCGTTGAGGGACTTCCTCGACTTTTTATGGTCTTCATCATCAGACCTGTAATGGCACTTATAACCCATATGGGTGCAAAGTTCTCATTAATAGAAATGAATTAAGTCCAAACACCAGGTAATTGCTGTAAATCGTTAAGGAGTTCCTTCGACTGTGTATGGTCTCCATCATCAGACCTGTAATGGTACTTATAACCCATTTGGGTGCAAAGTTCTCATTAATAGAAATGGATTAAATCCAAACACCAGGTAATTGCTGTAAATCGTTGAGGAGTTCCCTCGATTGTCTTTCGGCTCCATCATCAGATCGATGCCCGACCTTCATTAAATGGTACTAGTGGTAGTACTCCATAAAAATACTTAAAATACGATACTTTAAAGTATCATTTTCGAAGGTTCCCCTCAATTTTTCTGAGATGCCATCATCAGATCCTGGTTCCCTTATCGTGGTACCACTCTGGAGTTACCTTCTTTCCAACAAAAAAAATTATCGAATTCGATTTATAAACTACGAAGTTATACCTGAACACACATAAAAAATTAAAAAAAACATATATACGGTCGAATTGAGAAACCTCCTTCTTTTTTGAAGTCGTTTAAAAAGTAAGAATGAGACAGAGACTCTTAGTCGAGACTTGCGAGGAACATCAGGGATTAAGGCTCCTCCACATTCAACAATTGCTCACTGATTTGCTGAGTTTAAGCAAGAAAGAACTTCCACCAATGACGACCCACACTCGGAACGTCCTACGACGGCAGTAACCGAACAAATTACTAAAAAAAGTCGAAATAATTGTTTTGTCAGATTTGGCATACCTATAACATTAGACAGTAACACCTGCAACTGAAAGGCCAATTCAGACCATCTCGCTTTCTCTCCTCCTAAGCCTCCGATCAGCTGTTCCGCACGAGACAGTTTAGTCGAACATAAAGCAATTTCATCTTCCAGTTCTTTTTTCTTCTTCGTCATCTCGGCGAATTCGTCGTTAAGGGCCTATAATACAAAGCAAGTGCATTATTAATTCGAAAGTACACATAGTGTTAAGACGTGATACACAGTCAGTTCCTCACAAGTTTCAATCGCTAACAACAATTTACCGTTATAAAAAGTACAATTTACAACTAAATACTTAAGCACACCCATTTCGCGTGACTTGAGAATGCTTTTCCTTCTCTAAATCTTAAACTCCTGTTGTGAATAACAAATATATAATACTCGCACATAGTACGAGTTTACTAAGGCAATTATCAATACTAGAGTCAACTAGTTCATGAGCTATAGCCATGTTAACGCGTCAACTTTGAACAAAGTCACCATTTATAATTACTAACCACAAATGTGATATATGGTAAGTTTTTGTTCTTGGCATTGGCTAAGGAACCCTACCTAATGCATAACCCAAGGCACACTTATTTAATCGATTGTTCAAATCAATTTGATCACATTCATATGATTTAGGAAAGTTAAAAAAACCGTTTGTAGCATTTTTGAAGTTGGTCGGAAATTATAATGAGTCACATATATTCAAAAGTTTATTAAAAAACCGCAATATTTACAAATAAGGGAGATGACGACATTTGTGTCCTGAACACGTCCTTGGTGATGTACTTCTGACGGAATTTCGAAAAAAAAAACTCTTTAGTAACTATGCAACGTTGCCTTTTTGTTAAATTCATAATAATAATAGTTAAACTTGACACTGGCAAAATCGCTTTATGCAGTAAACTTTATTATAAAAGTTTACAATTAAAAAGAAGTCTTACTTAAGGTTTATTAAAGTTTTATAACTTCAACCGAACGTCATATATTTTTTTTTATATAGAGCAAACGCACACTAAAGAAATATATATACAAATGACATTTGGTATATATGAAGTTTTTGAATAAGCTATTTTAAAATTCTCTACAATGGGTAGTTAATATTTTTATCTCGAAAAAAGAAAAAATACGAGTTCCTTATTTTTCTTTCTACTTCTACTTCACTTGCAATGATTCAATCATAAAATAATTTTATATATTGAATAAAAATATACCATATACATACTTGTAGTTTATCCAGGACGCCTTGTAACTGTGCACGTTTCTTGTTCAATGTAGTCATTTGCATTTGTAGTTCCCCTTCAGCTTCAGCCAAAGCAGCTTTCTTCGGTGCTACAACCTAAACAACATTTACAATAGGTATTGTAATATTTTATTCTAATAGTCTAAATATTATAATATCGCTGACGTTTCAATATTATGTATTCTAGTACTAAGCAAATGAGGAAAATTGCAAATCCTCCTCATTCCCCCACCCCTCAATAGTGATAATTCCGATACCGTGTGTTTATTGCTTCATGCGATCCTTATTCCTTGAACGCGATAAATGCAAAAGCTACCGAACAGATTTTCATATGGTTGTCACCAATTACACGCGTGATGTAATTAGGCAGAAGTTATCAATGTTGTAGGTACACAAAGAAATATTTTAAATATGTGCAAATTTGGAAATAAAATACATTAAAAATACTCCAAGTAGGATGAACATAATATATGTTACATTTAAATCTAATCCACATGTTCTATGTGCAAGGATGCAAAACAAGTTTTTTTTATATATTGTACGGTGGTACGGAACTCTTCGTGTGCGAGTCCGACTCGCACTTGGCTGGATTTTTTTACATCGCTACAAAGCAACGAAATGACGTGATTTTTTACACGGCGAAAGTTGAAGGATGTAAATTCACGTTGGGTGTTATTTATCATAGTAAGACGATTCCCAAAAAATAAACGTGATTTATCATTTTTATACCGCATGGTACTAATACTAATATTATAAAGAGAAAATATTTGATTTTTTGTTTGTTAGGGATAAACTTAAAAACTACTTAACAGATTTTGAAAATTGTTTCATCCGTAGAAAGCCACGTTATTAGCGAGTAATACGAGCTCTATATTTTAGTTTTTGAACTAGCCTTCCGCCCACGGCTCCGCTCGCTGAACTACACAGTTGTACCGGACCGCTATAATTTTTTGCATAGATATAGTTTATAAGCTGAAAATCAACAGGTTACTTCTCATCCCGGAAAAGGAGTACAAGTGTGTAGTCTACGCGAGCAGAGCTGCAGACAGAAAGCTATTAATGTATAAACTTGGTGTTGGATACTATCAAACTATTTGACAATGTTTTGTCGCAATATGCTTACCCTAATGACTCTGTCATAGACATCCATAGCGCGCACCCATCGGCACAAACCCTCGCAAGCCGACGACACTTTAGCTATGACGGCGGGATCAAATTCGCGATCAGGGATGTATCTAAACCAATTAATTTTGTCAGTTGCTTTATACAGATTGGAATAAAATGAGTTAAGAAAAAGAGCAGAGGTTGCCGAGTCGTGGTCGTGGGTTCGATTTCTGTTATAATGTTGCCTGATGAGTTTTGAATGTGTAAAAACTTAAGTTAAATATCAGAAGCTCGAACGAAATCGTCATTTTCGTAATGGATAGTGTAGACTTGAAGGCCTGATGGCGACAATGAAAGAGAAAAAAAACTTGTATCATCATAATAATTTATACTAATATTGCAAAGAGACAAGATTTAATTTTTGTTTGTTTGTTACGGACAGACTCACAAACTATTTAACTGTTTATTTCGTTCCGGGTCTGGATGTAGAATATTTATATTATGGATATATTATTTAAAAATAATAATAAGTATGGATATCAGTTGTCTAGAAACCCATAACACAAGCATAATATTTGCTTACTTTGGGACTAGATGGCGCTGTGTGGCATGTCCCATAAATTATTATATTTAACTGATTTTGAAAATTCTTCCATCTATAGAAAGCTACATTATCAGCGAGTAACATATGGGTTATATTTTATTTTCAAACTTGCTTACCGCTCACGTGGACTACACAGTTGTACCGGGACCGCTATAATTTTTGCATAGGTATAATTTATAAGCTGAAGAATGACATAGACTACTTTTGGTCCCAGAAAAAAGGGTCCCGGTACAACTGTGTAGTCCACGCGAGCGGAAAACTAATAGTACATAAAAGTTTGCATGGTTATTTAGAAATGGCAGAGTTTCCGCATAGAACTACTTTTATTTACTCTACTCCGCGATTTGTATGGGGACCTTAAGTGGGGCTCTCAAAGCATACAAACCGCGATATAAACCTATTAAATGAGCAGATAAACAAAGAAATTATAGATAGTGACGTTAATAATAACATTTGGGACATCCCACACAGCACCACCTAGTCCCAAAGTAAGCAAGTATTATGCTTGTATTATGGGTTATTAATAGACAACTGATATACATACTTACATATCCTATTTTTTTATAATATATACATATATTAATATTTTTCCCACCCAGACACGGAACAAATAGATATGTTAATGCACACAAATTTTTGTCCCGGGCGGGAATCGAACCCGTGACCCTTGGTTCCGAAGTTAGAGTCTCTAACTACTCAGCCAACCGGTCAGTCGTACAATACCTACTAAGTCGTTGAAGTAATATATTTTAGTAAACTGAAATTTATACTTGTCCCGTATTTTCTTCATAGTAGGTATAGGTATGTTGTCCTTGTCATAGTTTTTCAACGATTCTAGGAATTTCATGTCGCCGAGCATTTTCTGCGACGGGCCCCAGTAATCTTCATAAGGTCGTCCTGAAATTGTACATAAAGATATGTACAACTGTCTTATTCATAAGTACAAATACACGGATAAAAACAGCAGTTTTGGTATCGCTATTGCCACGGATATGATATTTAAATATATATATATATCGTATATATGTTGAGGGACCGTAACAAAGACATTCAAAACGAGATAGCGCGCGTGCTTTGTTGGTCTAACATCTCGAACGAACAAGAACAAGTACTATCGCAACAACCTCGAATGAGTTTTACTGCTGACGACGGCAGCAGACATATACTCGTAATTTATCATTATTACAGGAGCCGTTGAAACCATCGGTCACTTCCTCCAATTTTCCTATGTTCATAACGTTCTTTAACGTACGAGTTTAAATAATTTTAACGTAATAAATGTATTAAGCAAATATAAGTTTCAATTAAATTTCCTCGTCTTCTAACAAACACGCCGAGATTGATAATAAATTAAATGGTCAAACCCCATAAAGTTGTAATTTCGCCACAGTAATTATAAAGTCCTGCCGGGCTGGTCCCGGTACTGGCAAACATATTTCAAAAATAGTACAAAATCAACGCCAAAAAGGTAAACAATGCAACAATGTTATTATTTACCATTCGCATCCATCTTCCTATCGCCTTTGATG